>OX424569.1:14880072-16080072 GCA_949152475.1 Terebella lapidaria | reverse complement strand
GACGTGTTTTGATGACCGTGCACGTTTTACCAATATCATAAGACACCCCAATTCTAATGTATACTGCCAGGAACTACTATCATGTGGATCAGACATAATTATTCAGTTCGAAACATCACAATATAGCAACTCACCACCATGAGCTTGTTTGATGCTGATAGCATACACTTCGCGAATCGCATCAAGGTCCAATGTCAGCCAGGGCTGAGTTTCATGAGTTGTTTCTGCACAGCTCTCTGGATAACTCCCATAGTCCGCGTCTACAGCTATTGCTGCCAGAACTCTGCCACGTCACCGTAGCACCAGGCTTTATCAAGTTCTCCAAGTACTCTTTTGAAGATAATTTTAAGTGTGTATGTAATAACCCATTGCGATTATTGCGACAATAGTTTGCTGGTGAGATAGGAATGTATGATCTTTAATAATCATAATTTTACCTGTATAGATTTCCATATCTGCTAAACTCAGAGGATTATGAGTAGCAGTTCTCTGCATCACGAAATACCGACCGTACTTTGTCCCAGGTGTACAATGGAGAACATTCACTTTATGTGCAAGAAGTCCTATAAATTAAAGTGGATCCACTGGTTACATGGTTACATTCATTTGCTTGCATGGACGTTGAACGAGTACCATCATGGTTTTCATAAATTTTCAATACGGTCAAAATGTGTAGGATAAAACAATATATAAATCGGTTTGAGATCTCTGAAATCTCCAAAACCCCAACACATCCCCTACAAAGAAATGCGAACAAATACCATTTATATAGAGAGGTTATCCTACCTTCATGGAATAGACACACTTCATAGGAGGGTCCGGATGTTGTAATAGTAGGTGTTTGGGCTTGTACAGATGTGTTCGTTACTCTTAGGTAGAAATCTCTAACCCGCGAATCTATAAAAAATAAATTTCGTGGTATACTAAAAGCTACTATAATCAACTTATATGATTAATATTGATATCTCTATTGTCATTGATATCATAATTTCACTGAGTCACGGTGGATAGGCGTTACGCATTATTCAGGGAGTGTCACATAAAATCGTGAGTATTACGCGTTATTCGTGAGGGAATAGTATCAGAAACGACACCGGCTCTCACTTCAACTGGAGAAAACTAACGAATAGGTTTATTTTCTTACTAAATAATTGTTTCCACGGAACATCCCAAGGAGCGAACATCACGTCTGCTACTATGAATTACTTGCAAACCTCGTTATATTTACGAAAATGGACACACAGTTAATGACAACACCCGCATGCTTGCGACTCGTTTGTGAAATATAATCGGTTATCATCTGAAATCATCGAAGTCCATGTTGGTAAATCATAGAATGCTCGGAGAAATCTTTCTTTTTTGTTACACCAATTCAACCAGTTGTTTAAACTGAGTATTTTATGAAATAAGAATGTTTTTGTGGTTTACGCGTATCAGCCTGAGGGAGAAAACCTGCACACGCGTTACAGCATGAGGAAATATGTGAGCGTTATCGGGGATGATAGAGCTGGTAATGCATACATGGATATTTTTTAAGAATGATTTGAGGCTGCACATGTTCAAAGTACTGACGATACTCCTCATTTATCATTATCATCAATATTTTCCTCCCAATCTTCATAAATCTGAAATTGGCAATACTAAAAACTTTTCGTGTCTTTTACACAGAAGCTCACCAAGTGAAAAAATATTATATCTTGAACTCGAATTAATTTCATCAATTGAGCAGAGCCACTGGAGAAAGATTCGCATTAATAAAGAAATATCTCAACCTCAACAAAATATTTACTCATGCACATATGCGTAATGCCAACACGTAAATCGTATAGCAAATAAACAAATGATGCATTCAACTTAGATTTGTGCTGCGTGTGACAGATGTGAAACATTTTGAAGACAGGCATATGTGAAGCCCATAATATCACTATCATAGACCTCGCATTCTATCTATGTCAATGCCGATACATAACATTTTCAACCCCAAAACAGAGGAATGCGGCTGTCTTAGTGCAGGTTCTTAGCTCATAATTTTGGAGGAATTGTTCACATTGTGATAAAAGCATGAAACTTTGCAGAGGGGTAGAGTATCACTCACTGATCAATATAAGCTAGGGAGCCATTCTCAATATGGCATGTGGCGGATATGGCAGCCATTTATTTTTTGCAGTAAATCGACCTAAAACGGCCTGTTTGAGAAATCGGTTATTTCTATCTGTGCATGTCAAATATTATCCAATATCAACAAAATTGGTATCAAACTGACCGGAATAACAAGACCAACCCACTTATAATAGAAAAAGATAATTATATCGAAAAACAGTTTTTTGCTTGAATTTTGACAAGTTATCTATGTATCTCGTAGTCGGACATGTACAATAGGTGTGCCTGCACCCCCTCACCGCATGATCATCTGAAATTATTTTTTTTAGTTAGATTTCATCCTATTATTGATTATTAGGGAGATTCCAGAGACCCACCAATGGTTGAAAATGGTTGTTTTGGTCCTTCTCCAAAATGGCCGCCATCGAAAATGCCGAAATCATGTTTTGGGCCATAACTCGGCTTCTTTTGCAGGTAGAGACATGATTTTGGTGTCCCATGTTTTTGATACTGAAGAATACAATTCTGTCATTGCTGGGTACCTGTGTCTGTTGGTTGCTTCAGTCTGTCTGACAAGGTGCGAATGATATGTGTAGAAACCCTGAGATGGGACCAGATTGATAGCAGTTCCATTCTCACATAACACGCTCAGAAGATAAGAATCAATTTACAGAAATATGAATGTGAATGAATGCGACACTCGCTTGTAGTCATTAAAAAAGAGTGCAGTTTTCTGTCATTTGACCTGGTAAGAAAGTCAAAAATGCACATGAACCAGTATATGGGGTCTGCAGTAGCCATCTTTATTAGTTGTAAATGTAATACAACACCTTTTCACTTCACGGAAAACGAGGGAAATCCAAGATGGCTACCAAAGCCAATAGATAATTCTTGAATATAAGCAAGGTCTCTGCATAAAAATGATCAGTATTGGAACTGAACAATCCAATGAAGCATGGTCATTGTTGAAAAGCTTTCCCGTTGACACAGTAGCATAATCGTGCTAATGTGTTTAATACAATAAAAATGATTACTCCTCATGTATGGCACAGAAATATGTGTAATTCTTGGTGCAGCATGGTATGACAGTGAACTGAAAACAATGCAGTAGCTCCCGACAAATTATATGCCAATCCTAGCTTGACCTCTAGTCTCAAGAACGATTACACAGCAAATAAGTATTGGTATATACATGTTCATCCCAATTAGGATCTTCTGGATTCGCCAGGTGAACTATATTTTGTGCAGTGGCATTTGACACAAAGGTCAAAGACATCCTTGAAAAAAAGCATTATGGTCTAGATGGGAACCATCTTTGTTGTCTGTTTGAACAGTGTTTTGAACAGCCCATACTGGTTAATGGGCTTTAGTTCGTGTCCTTTATTGGAGGTCTTCTGATATGTTGTTCTAGCACATCACTTGTTTCAGGAATTCATTATATATGACTGATCTTTTGAAAGAGAACCTTCATCCCGACAAGGTCAACGTTGATGTCATCAGTGATAAATTCATGATCCTATTTCATGCATTCACTGGATCTGACAGAGCGTCCTCCTTCATATGTTAGTATCATCTGAGCTGAGAAGATGCAATTGGTCTGTGATGACGCAATTGTTCTGTGGGCTGTCCTTCATTGAATCAATTATTTATGATATCAACATTGACCTCGTAAGCACAGGGACTAGAGCCCATTAACCACTAGGGGTTGTTCAAAACCCTACAGGGCATGGATGGAATGAGAAAGACGTCAAGAAATGTCCCATGTTAACCACAATATCTTGTGTCAGGGATGTCTGTTCTTGATGTCAAATGTCATTGCACAAACCCTTGTCAAATTTGCGAATGCAAAGAGGTCTAACTTGGAATATATACATGTAAATGACATTCCAAATTTGCCGTGTAATCATTCTTGAGACTAGAGGTCAAAGCTATCACTGGCATAGAACATTTATCTTGAGCGACCGTTTCGAGCTATTGTTTTCAAGTAACTGTCATACCCTTCTGGACAAACAAATCACATGTCACCACTGTATCATACATAAGGGGCAACTCCTGTGTCAACCGGAAACCAATCAACAGTGAACATGCTCCATTTGCCACGCAGAACAAAACTGGTGCATGGGTGTTGAGGCAGAGATGTTTCCCATGTTAATGGCAGCTGATAAGATCAACAAACACGTGGTAGAAGTGACCTTTATTGGCATTCTATGGTGCCTTGATTCCAATGCAATAGAAGGGAAATTACAGGATCCGTACTGGTCTATCATTGGATTGTTTAGTTTTATCATTACTGGTAATTTTTATGCAGAGGCCTTGCATAAAATCAGAAGTTATCTGTTGGCCATGAGGGCCATCTTGGATTTGATTTCTGTGAAGTAAAAAGTGCTGCATTCCATGCACAACTGATAATGATGGCTTCTGCAGACTAAATACTAGTTCATTTGTATTTTTCGCCATCTTACTAGGTAAATGCCAGGAAAATGCAATATTTTCCAGAGACCACAAACGAGCATCACATTTTATCATCGAGTCATGTATCCAGGAATTCAAAAGAATCCACCTTGGCACTAATTCTGTAAATTGATTCTTATCTTTTGAGCTTGATATGTGGGACTGGAAATGCTTTTACCATCAAACTGGCCTCTTTTAGGATTTCTACTCATATCAGTCGCACCATGCTTGGAAATGTGCTTTTCGCCAGTTTCATTGTCAGCCATTCGTAATTCTGAAGCAATCAACAGTCACAGGTAGTCAGCATTGATAAAATCGGATTCCCCAGTATCAAAAACATATGTATAGCACCATGTATCTACCTGCAACAGAAGCTGAGATATAGCCCAAAACATGATTTCAGAGTTTTCATCGGCGGCCAGTTTGAAAACGGCCCAGAAACCCATATTTGCCAGCGATGGGTCTCTAGAAACAGTATTAATAATCAGTAATATGTTCGAAGTTAACTAAAAAAAAATAATTTCAGAAAATCATCGGGGGGAGGGGGAGGAGAAGATGCAGGCACACCTATCATACATGCCCGATCCGTGAATAATTTGCAAAATTCAAGCAAAAGACTGGGTTTTTTTACATATTGCTGGAGAACATTCAATATAATTATCTTTTTTCATCATAAGTGGGTTGGTCTTGTTATTCCGGTCAGTTTGATACCAATTTTGTTGATATTGGATAATATTTGACATGCACAGGTAGAAATAACCGATTTCTCAAACAGGCCGTTTTAGGTCGATTTACTGCAAAAAGAAAAATGGCTGCCATATCCGCCACAGGCCATATTGAGAATGGCTCCCTAGCTTATATTGATCGGGGAGTGATACTCTACCCCTCTGCAAAGTTTCATGCTTTTATCACAATGTGAACAATTTTTTTGCTAAGAACCTGCACTATCTAAGCAAAATTGACGGATACTGTGCAACCAAAGGTATCGCTACACTGGTTTATTTCTCTAATCCCAACTCTCAGCAACAATCCTGAATATTTGTAATGTTCCGTGCAAATCCAAATCCGACATTTCAATACGGTAAAATTAGCGAAATTGTATGTATTCCCTGCTAACGGTCTGTCAGAGGCCGTCATTTCCTGATGAATAACGCGTAATACTCATGATTTTACGCGGCACTCTCTGAAAAAACCCGTAACGCCTAGCCACCTGTGAGTGTACGCTAGAACACTGTTGATGCAACTTATCAAAACTTGGTCAACTTTTAAACTGAGGAGCATCTTAGTCGCTCTAGGTAGAATCTCATTAGGTTGCAACTACGAGCGGTGTTCTAAAGCTTGTTACCAAAACGGTTTGGAACCGTTGAATGAGTTTTTAATTTCCTCACCCGAATCGCTATTGTCTCCCGGCAATCTTGAAAATTTCTTAAATCTTTAATCTTGAAATTTTCTTTATACTACAGTCATGGCAGACAGACTATATTTGACACTCGCTTCGGATGTGTCTTCATAAGGTACCGTTGGATTAATAAGTTTTGAGACGGTTCATGAGAGTTTGGTGACCTATTGAACACATTTATGACATAAATACCGCGCGGAAATTGCACGTATGTCACAGGACATATAAATTTTACTAATTCCAGAAATATTGCCTGCCAAAAGTTTTCTTTGATTATGTACGTCATTTATGTGTACATCATTCATCATGACATTTGTCAGGTGTCAAATTAGTTATTTCCTGTTCAGATACATGTATGTATTTCTTCCTTGGATAAGTTTCACTGATTGCTGAAGCTACTCATGTTTTAAGAACATCTACATGCACTTTCTGTCAAAATCGTAAGTGTCGTGCAGCCAGCTATGTGTGTCTGTTACTTACGGTGAATTGAGCTGCGTATGGTTGTTATGACAACTGTTGCTATGGGGAATACCTCTCCAAGATCCACTGCACACCAAGCGTGATCATCGGATAGGGTATCGGTGACAGCATGAGGGTTATGGTCCAGAAAATGATGAGGAATAGCATCAGCATATTGTGAGGATGAGTAGGCCGTTTTCGAGAAGGCAATATCTGTCACTGGAGGAAGAATATCATACTGTCAATGGTAAGCTTTAACGTGTTCACATGCAGGAAAACAGTGTTTTTGTTTTCGGGAAGTGAGCAAATTAATGAAACAAACAACGTAACCATCATACATATTGGAACGACACTAGTTGCACTCAGTTTACATTATAGCAAATAGCATAGCAACGGTTAGTGGTTCACCATATAATACGTCTCATCTATTCTCATAATTTACATTTCGAAGAGAAGTTGTTTTCCAGAAGTGCGATTTGAGAAGACTTTGACAAATTTCTCACACTTCAGAGGAGACGATTCGCCATGTTACAAAACGCAACAATCGACCCCATTTCTCATGAATCAACACCAATGGAATAATACCTGTATTGCTCCCCTGAACAAGTAGAAAAACGAACAATAGAGCCATTGACAGCAACATCGTCCAGGAGGATCGTTCAGGCCACGTTGAACGAAATGGTGTTGCGCTGTTTAATAGCGGTGTTTCAGTTTTAACGTCTAAAGATACGCGTCTCATATGCGATATCGCCTAACCCAAAAGTACGTATATGGCTCGCATATAGCAGGTGGTCGTATCAAAAGTCGCATTTGAAATGTGCAGATTGGTTTTTTGACAGTGAGTTCGGAATACTGACTTAATTGTAGCCATCATTTAAAACATTTATCTCAGAACATAATAAGGATTTTTATAATCGTGGGCATTTCCATTGTAGCAATAAGTAATGATCATAATGCTCAAGATACGGCAAAAATACACATTAATAAGGACAGTTCGTGTTCCAAATGCATTTGTTCACAAGCTCTTAACATCCCAATTAGCTGAACATATTACACCTTCGTTGTGCAAGACTGGCGCACAATTCCACGATGGCTGCCTGAGTGGCCCGTGGGTGTCGGTACAAATGGCTCAGGATAGAGTACGTCTTCATCCTAGCTATGAAATGTTCAACGTACACACGGTGGCGCCGAATTATTGTGTTCGCGCGTTGCATCATGTTACGTTGATCGAGGTTTGCACCTGCCGCAATTTCCATTCTTCTAAAAGGTGTCAGTATGGGGTAACTGTTCTGGTAACCAAGATCACCGAGCAAAACAGCATTTCGGGGGAAATACAGAGGTTTGTCATGGCCAATATCCGGCATCAGGTTCAAACACCTTTGATCGTTGCAGTGTCCTGGGTATCCTGCACTCACGTAACAAAGCTTCTGATCAGCAGTTATGATGACCACAGTATGGAAGCAGTGGATGTGTCTGTGTCCGGGGTAGAACTCTCTCTGTTCTTCCGTCGTCGGTCGCCTGATCGCATGGGACGTTCCATCAACTGCTCCAAGAACATTCGGAATATCAGGCCATCTTCCTCTGAGTCCTTCCCATTGACGCGCAGAAGGCCATTCAATAGCCGATGCATATTTTGTCCACATAATTGAGCGAAGATCTGTAATTATTCGACATACGGTAGCGATGGGGATCTCAAACACCAAGGTCAGATACGCGTATGTTGGGTAATTCCTCAGCCATGTCAGTGTAAGTAGTAACTTATTTTTAGGGTGATAACGTGGCCGGGAGTGTTCCATAATTTCATATCGGATTTCCCCATAGATATTCAGGAATGTTTCTGGGGTTTCACCGGTCACTCGCCAGAATTCGTATCGTTTTGTCGACCAGGAGCTGAAAAGATCGCGACCATTCCATCTTGGGTGTCGCTGTTCATCGTTAGAAAACAAGTGGTCTCTTATCGTCGCTCTGGGGTCTGGGGGTGGGACTATCAGACAGCACGCTTCCAGCATCATTTCCATTAACTCCAACAATTCTACGTATACCGACCCGAGATCTTCACCTTTTAGAAATGATTTACATACAAATATTATATTTCCCTCTTGGAACTGATATACCTTGAGCAATTTAATGGCCAGTAATATAGACTATGAATGACGTCACGTAATAAATGACGACATAAAGGGTGTATATTATGATTGATCATATTTGTTTTCAAGACAAACAACATTCATGTACTAGCCAGCATAGATATGTGGAGGTGGGACTAGATGTACGATCATAGCAAGAAAACAACTTGTCACTTCCAACAACAAGATAACATCCATAATATCGCGATCAGGCTCCATGATTGAATATCTAAGATGGCCTCAGAGAAAATACGAGACTTAGTGTGTTCGGTCTTGTGTACACGAGTCTTTCAATTACGGGGTCTGAATTGTCCACGGCTAACAAAACTCACTGCTGAATACTCACTGCACTGTCGGTTGTCCCGATGTCTTCCCAACGCTGTTACACTGGCATAAGCGGATTTAAGGGGGTGCGCAAGGGGGCACATATAACAAGGGGGACAAATATATATATATATATATATATTTTTGTCCTGAAATTTATTGTAGTGTACATGCACATGTGCATACGACATATATATAGAGGTCTATCATATTTTATGATAAACCCATGGGCGCAAGAAACCCAGTAATAGATTTGTAACACCAATATAAAATTATTTTGGTTGTCCCCCTCCTCCCCCCCCCCCCCCAGGCAGGGTAAATCGATGCCCCCTCCTTTCTAGATATCTGTATCCGCTCAGCCTCGCACGCTAGGAAATGAGCTATAATATTGAGTTTATACACCTCATAATCTTTATACCCGCGTACCAGCATTCAGAAAACATCGAGTTGTCTCAAATATGAGCACAGGACGAGCGAATGTTTTCACTTGCACTGTTCAAGATCGCTAACCTGAAGTAAAAATGCCTGCCTCACATAATAAACGTAAGTCTAAACGTATCATATGAATATGATTTGACGTATTGGATATGCGTTAATTATTTTTGTTATGGCGACAGTATTTCACGTGCTTTAGTATTATATTGCATGATCACTTCCAGGTAGAGTTCGAGTTGATCGAGCCGAAAGTTTACTTATTCTGAGATCATACAGGATCAATAAGAATAAATGGGCGAATAGTGTTGTTGACCTGCAAGGGAATACACACTTGATGAATGACGATGCGAAAGTTCTATGGCAATATTCGACAACAAAATCGTTGAGACGTCGAGTTCAAGATCATGTGGGAAGATTGTTGTCGGACGAGGCTCTTTGACGCGATTAATACCGAAGTCATCAGGTACATGGGGATGTCTTTTTTCACACAATCAAGAAAAATGAACAACACATTTCGAAATTGCGTCGTTGTTCCCTTCCTCCCAAGTAAGATACATTTACCACTCCCACACTTGACAGATTTCAACCAAGACGACAACATGCTGCCCCGGATTCCACGAGTGAGGAACATGACGTTGATGACACTAACGATGGTTTGGGGGTTGATGTGCACACCGCTGATGATGGCAGTGTCGCCAATGATGAGAAGTATGGTAGAAACGCAAAAAATTGTAATATGTTTCCCAAGAAACTGATTCTGCGTAGCTCCATAACCGACACACGTTCCTGTTTTTGTTTCTTTTGTGGCAGCATACCATCCACGAGTACAAATCAGTCGCGACGTCGACAGATACGTGTGTTAAGCAGCAGTGACGAAGATGTTATGGGGTGTGTGTTTAACCCATTCGATAGTCAAAGCACAAGTAAAATAGTCAACATTTTGTTTCACCCAATGTCATTTTAAAAACAATTCCTACAGAGAGCCCCCTGTCAAGAGAACTCGACTGGAGAGGTTCCATTACATCCCTGTGACAGCCCCTGGTGGTGAGACAGAGGAAGGCGACGATGAGCAAGAAGATGAGGAACTGCAGGAGAGCAGACGAGATGCTATGCGACAAGAAGTTGGACTTCATGCAGAAGATGACGATGGGGAAGAAGAAGAAGAAGAAGAAGAAGATGAAATAGAGGAGGATGGAGTAGAAGTAGACGAAGAAGAAGAAGAAGAAGAACAACAAGAAGAAGCAGAAAACGAAGAGGGCGACGAAGAGATATATGGTGCACTGGGAAGGAATCCGACGAGACTGAGCACTCAGGAGCTGGCCCGACAAAACCACCTGGCGTTCCGCGATCTTATTTCAAACACGGTGCAGCCATTGATCAGAGAGATGAGAGAGGTGCTGGATCGTGCCCGTCAAAGATTGAACTTGTAATAGGGAATTTATTTCAGTCTTGTAATTGACTTGGGCAATAAAATATGTGGTTATTATCTCGCACTCCACATGCATTACTTTGAAACTTGTAAATAATTGAGTAATTTTGTAAATAATTGAGCATCTGAACACTCACATACTCTCTGCATCAGTGCCCATTAGTACATGCATGTATTGCATTGGAACATATAAGATATAGCTATGTACTACAAAACAAAAGTGAACGGGCCGTTATGGAACTGAAAACGTATTTTATTTGCACACGCATTCACTTGTAATTCAAACATTCACCATCAATTATACACCGATAGACGAGACACTGTACCAACACACTTTTAGGACTCATCGGCCCATGACCAGTGCGCGTGTTGTACAAAATAATTATTCTTGCTTTCTGACTCTGATTACAAACATTATAATGCGCGCTTTAGATGCGATATTTTTGATACGGCCCCCTGCCATTTGCGAGCCTCAAGGCTTTCCATAGAAATGTGGTGAAACACGATTTGAACGAGCTGCCCCTCAAAATCTCCAATAATTACCAGAAAAACAGAAAACACGGATAAAATTAACACCAGGACACGGTATCGGGATATAGTTCATACTGGGATACTAATCTGAACTGCAAGTTGCAGTGATCATCACCATTTCATTTGGAATACTTGGATATTAACACATATACACAACGGCCATATTGCAAGGTAAAGGCTCCGGTGCTCATGAACCGTGTCAAATATTAATATAACTTTATTACCTGTGTACGGGCCTACAGCTTCCTCGCCATGTCGACCACTCGAGGCTCAAAAACAGGGGCACGATACTCGACTCGTTCTGTAGCTGACCACGAGGCTTATCCGCCTTGGGCTGCAAATTTCCAACAAGACATCGTCGATACGATCTCGGCTGAGCTGCAAACAATGGTTGATGAAGCAAACAAATCTATGAAAGACACAAACAGGGGTTTAATTGAAGATCTCGCCAACAAATTTTCTGCCATATTGGACGAGAACAAAAATCTGAAACAAGAGACAGCCAACTTGAAAACAGAGCTACAGACCCAGCAGGCATATATCCACCATATTCATGACCAGCAACAACACACATTCGAAAGGCTCCTCAAGTTGGAAGCTTACACGATGCGCGAGAATCTTATCTTCTCTGGAATCGAAGAGCATAGCAACGAAAGCGAATTCGACATTCGAGGTAACTTGATGAACTTATTAAAGACAGACCTAAAAATTCCCACAGATGATATTCAGATTATGAGCTGCCATCGACTCATGAACACTAACCCTAAGTCTGACCGTCCAAGAGACATAATAGCACGCTTCTCGAGACACAGCAGCAAAAAGGCTGTGCTTGCTGCGGCTAAAAATCTCAAAAACAACCCAAAACCAATATTCATTAACGAACAGTACCCGAGAGAGATTGCTCTTCGTCGCCATGCAATGAGACCAGTGTACAAACGAGCAAAATCCTTGAACAAAAAGGCCGTCATGATCCATGACACTCTCCTCATAGACGGTCACAAGTACAGCCTCCAGAACATCTACACTGTGCCTTTTGACATCTCCGACCTCGGCACAGACACAACAGAAAACCATGTGCTATTTAGTGGGAGGTTCTCCCGCTTCAGCAACTTCTATTATCAAGAGGGCCTGATTACTGATGATACCGGATGTGTATATAGCAGTTCCGAGCAGTACCTACAGCATGCCAAGGCCCTTCAGGCAAACGATAAAGTAAAGGCGCTAAACATCCGACTGGAAAGGGACCCACTGGTGATCAAACGGCTAGGAGACTCCATCGCCACACCCAAAGACTGGGACAAGATCGCACCGGATATCCTGAAGAAAGCCATCATGCACAAGTTCACACAGAACGCCGACCTCCAAAGGCTTCTCCTTTCGACTGGGACCCGTGCGTTCGCTGAGTGTACCAGAGACAAGACCTGGGGCATCGGCGTCGTCAAGAGCGATCCAGACATATCGGACCCGAAGAAGTGGCCAGGGACGAACCAGATGGGCAAGATTCTCACTTGTGTCCGCGATGAACTGAAATAAACTGGCAAGTGAAAATCATGCAAATGACGTTTCTATGTAAAATCATCTAATAATTGTATTATTTAGTATTTAATCCATAAGTATGAGAGACTATTTCGCTTACTATTCAGTGAAATGCCCCTTATAATACAATATAACGAGTATGCAATACTAACATGTCTAGTCCCTAACTGATTATTGTGGTTATCAGTGCTAAACATAGGAAAATTACATATCGAATTCTGCAACTACAAATGTCTTACCTTTTTGCACTAGTTGTGTTTTGTGTGTGTGTGAGTTGCTTGTGTGATGCATATATGACATGTATGTATGTATGTATGTATGTATGTTTTGGAGAGTATAAAAATTGCACTGGCACAAGATAATTGTAAGAGTAACACATAACATAAAATAGCAATAAAAATTCAATGAGCGACATTGAACAAATTTTGTTGGATTATTTAAGTTTGCTTCTGACTAAAAGTTCTTTCAGATTTTGATGCTTCTTGTAAGCTGTTGCTATTTTAATATCACCATCAGTATTTTTGTTGAGTTGTTTCATATGCTTTTTAACAATTTGGGCTGAAAGAGTACCTGTTTTTGAGAAGGGTACTATATACACCATGTCGAATTTATTTTTACTTTTGTTCAAAGGGTCATACTTTGTAAATTTTTGAACGTTGAGGCCATGAGGTTCGAAAGTGCCTAGAGTATCAATCCAACAATATTCCCTTTCGAGTCGCCATTGTTTGTTTAAAAGTTCATCACCAAGATCGGAAACCTGTTCAATTGGTAAAAGAGAAAAGCATTCAATGGAAAATTCAGTTTTGCTGTGAAATTTAGATAGATGACTGTATAATGCATTTTCCTCATTGCAGCTAGTTATTGCAGCACGGTGACGATTGTTTCTGAATTTGAGTGATTTACCGGTTTCACCTACATATTGTTTTTCGCAAAGCTTACAAGTGTATAGATAAATTATATTTTCTGAGTTGCAATCCAAAGCTGAGTTGATTGAGTAGGTCTGTTCAAAAACTGATCCCGAGAAATTTTGACAATTTGGAACTAAATGACATGTCTGACATTGTCTAGAATTACAAGGTTTTGAGCCAGACGAGCTGGAAGTGGGCAATTGAAAATCAGCACCTAGTCTTTCCTCACTGTTCAAAATTCTCAATGTTTCATTCTTGATTTTGCGAAGCCAACGTTTTGAATAGTTACGTTTCGAAAGTGCCTTGAATAATATTTGACAAGCTGATTCAACATCATCTGGATATGAGCAAATTTGGAAAAATCGAAAAACTTGGGACTTGATTAGTCCTTTATAAGTGTGTTTTGGATGAAAAGAGAGCTTATGCAACAACTGATGAGTATCCGTTGGCTTGAAGAAAACTTTTGCTTCTAATGTGTTTTCTTTGCTCCTGAACAAAGTAGTATCCAAAAAATTAACTGAATCAGTACTAATTTCAGCTTTGAAGTTGATTGATGCCCTATGAGAATTGAAAATTTCGAGAAACTGGTGAAATTTGGAAATGCCATGTGGCCAAATGAGGAAAATGTCATCTAAATACCTATAATAGCAATCTGGTTTGAATGGACACTTTTGTAAAGCTTGCTTTTCAAATTCAGCCATATAAATATCTGCATAATGAGGTGCATATTTCTGACCCATGGCTGTGCCTGAAACTTGTAGGAATGTCTTACCGTCAAATTCAAAGTCATTACATTTAAGTGAAATTTCCAATAATTCTATTATACCTTTGAATAGTTCATTGTTTGCCAAAGTCGGGAATGCATTTTTAATTGCTTGGATACCTTCTTCATGATTTATATTAGTATACATACTTTCAACATCTAAAGTGATTAGTAAAGAATTTGGATCTAGTTCAAGCCCTCTAACTTTATCTAAAAAGTCATACGTGTTTTTTTATATATGACGGATGCTTATTTGCTTGATCTTTTATATATGAATCAATATACATAGCTACTTTTTCAGATTCACTGCTGCAGTCCGAAACAATTGGGCGCCCTGGAGGCATTACATTTGGAATTGGCCAGGAGTCTTTGGGTTTATGAATTTTAGGTAGCATATAAAATCTTCTTTGACGAGGGCGTTCTGGTGGTAAAAGAAATTGGAATACTTTTTCAGAAAGGCATCCAGAATTGCGTAATCCTTTTAAAATTTTTGTTATTTTTTCTGAATTTTCTAGGTAAAGAGGAGTGTCAATTTCTCTGTAATGAGCTGGATTGTATAATTGACGAAGGCCTTCATTAATATAATTTTGCCTATCCATAATTACGACTGCACTACCTTTATCTGCTTTTTTGATTACCAAGTCTACGTTATTTTGTAAATCCTTTATAGTTTTATATTCCATTTTCGTTAGGTTTTTGGTTTCTGGTTGAATTTTCAAATTTTCAATTTCTTTAGATATTGCCGAAATGCAATCTAAAACAGGCTTGTCAATCATGGAACTGGGTGGAGTCCAGGTAGATTTTGGAGTGAATTTGGATCTATTTGTAAATGAATTTGGACGGTGAGAAAAATAATTTTTAAGTTTGAGTTTTCTACCAAAATCTTGCACAGCCTGTTCAATTGGATCCAATGTTATTTTGGGTGTGGGAACAAAAGTCAAACCACGATTTAGAAGAGCGATTTGTGTGTCCGAAAGTGTAAATTTGGAAAGGTTTACAACATTATTAGTCGTACTGGAGTTCGGTGGACTCTCAGAATGATTTAGTTTAAATGACTGAGCCAGCATTTCAACATTTCATTGGCCGTTTGTTCAGTCCAATGAATGTTATCTGGCTGTGTAGAGAACCTGATTGGATCCAATTGTTTAACAACTGTGAGATTGCTGAAACGTGAACTCATGTCATCTAAAGCCCTGTTAATCATATCCAAGTTGCGTTTCTCTACAGACGGAAGATTGTCTGAGTAGTTAATTTTTGGAATAAGAATTTTGGAGTGGGGGAAGATTCGGAAAGCACTGCTGAGCATATTCCTCAGCTCTGGAATTGAAGTAACACTTGGTTTGGAGCTTCGATTGTTCAGGCCAACACTTAAGATTAAGTTTTTGGGGGCATCAAATGTTTTTTTACAGGCCGTGAACATCATTCTCAGATGGTTGAACAAAGCTCCAGGATAAGACACAACTTGGATATCACTAACGGGGGATTTGGTGATGCGAGAGAGGTTAGAAGAGCCGAGGACGACAGTGGAGAAGGTTAGTCTAGGAAGGGTCCAAAGAGTTTTGGGCCCTCTGATAGTGGAAGGAGAGACATGGAAAGTGGTGTTAGGAGAGTTTTTAGGAGAGGCAAAGCGAGAGCGTTTGCCTTTAGGTAGAGAGGAGGGTGAGAGTTCAGGAGAAGAAGGAGAGCGCGGACGCCGTCTGGGCGTGGCACTAAGGCGGTTATCAGGAGAAGAACGAGAGAGAGGTGGCCAATCATCAGATGATGAGAGGCAAGGAGGATTAGAGAGGGTGTCAAGGAGTTGGAAGCGGTTAGAAGTGGACACAGAGGGAAGGGTTTTAGGGAGGGTGTTATTTGAAGATGGAGGTGAAGAGCGAGAGGGTTTAGGATTGTTAGTAGGAGAGTTGGCACGTTTTAGGTCCATTAGGAGGCGGCCAAAGAAGTTAGAGCCTTGACCATGATGATTAACACCCCAGTGGCTGTCAGGAACTGGATGGACAATGTGACACCCTTCCGGTAGACCCATCAGAGTGTCACGGAACAATTTGCAAGAATTAAACTTAACTTGAAGAAGTTGACGCATAATTCCATTTTTACTTTTATGCCAGAACGGGGACAGGCTAGGAATTTCACTAGCCAAACGTTTAGCCACTCCTGCATGGGGAGCCCTAAGGATCCGATTGGCTAGGTGTTGACAGTCATGGTACCGGGCTTTGTGATACTGATAGATGTGCTCAAGGCTAGGGAATCTCATACCACGATAGGATATATTACATGGGAAGAAATTACTAAGTGGGTGTTTGTGACCTTTAACCTCACAAGTCTGAGGTTTTGATTGAGAGGTAGAATTTGGAATAGGGGAATTTGGAAGAGTGGAGCTTTTGAATTTCTGGATGGTGGAAGCCTGAAGTTTTTTGCCGAAATGAGATTTAGCCTGCTGAATGACGAGAGCTACCGAATTTGCAATGTCCGAATCAGATAAACCTAAAGAGGAAATGTGGGCCAAAAGGTTTTGAATTGAGCTCTCGTAGTGTTCCACCAATTGTTCGGTCACGTTTTGTACCCAATTTTGATTAATTTTGGAGATTTTTTGTTTGATCAGAGGACCAGAACAAGCAGGTTTAATGAAGTCATCCAGGTGTTGTTGTTTTTTACTGAAAGCCCTGGTGACTTGGCCTTGAGACTGCTGGTGCATTAGTGAAAGATGGTGAAAGCATTGAAGAAGAGTGTAAAAAGAACGGAAGTGAGGAGGTTTGGAAAGAGCCATGATACGTTTCAGCAATTAATTTTGAAAGTATTAAGACCAGAACGTATTTGATTTGGATGATAAAACCGAAGGATAAAATTATAAAAATAAAACAATTGTATAAAATGGAAACAAAACGTTTGAAGAAGCCTGAATGCAAAGATATGGTCAATAATCTGACCAGATCTGAAACAAAGCAAAATTATACAAAACAATGTCGAAAAACGGTTACTCACAATGTACTCTGCCTGTCACTTCCAACAACAAGATAACATCCATAATATCGCGATCAGGCTCCATGATTGAATATCTAAGATGGCCTCAGAGAAAATACGAGACTTAGTGTGTTCGGTCTTGTGTACACGAGTCTTTCAATTACGGGGTCTGAATTGTCCACGGCTAACAAAACTCACTGCTGAATACTCACTGCACTGTCGGTTGTCCCGATGTCTTCCCAACGCTGTTACACTGGCATAAGCGGATTTAAGGGGGTGCGCAAGGGGGCACATATAACAAGGGGGACAAATATATATATATATATATTTTTGTCCTGAAATTTATTGTAGTGTACATGCACATGTGCATACGACATATATATAGAGGTCTATCATATTTTATGATAAACCCATGGGCGCAAGAAACCCAGTAATAGATTTGTAACACCAATATAAAATTATTTTGGTTGTCCCCCTCCTCCCCCCCCCCCCCCCCCCGGGCAGGGTAAATCGATGCCCCCTCCTTTCTAGATATCTGTATCCGCTCAGCCTCGCACGCTAGGAAATGAGCTATAATATTGAGTTTATACACCTCATAATCTTTATACCCGCGTACCAGCATTCAGAAAACATCGAGTTGTCTCAAATATGAGCACAGGACGAGCGAATGTTTTCACTTGCACTGTTCAAGATCGCTAACCTGAAGTAAAAATGCCTGCCTCACATAATAAACGTAAGTCTAAACGTATCATATGAATATGATTTGACGTATTGGATATGCGTTAATTATTTTTGTTATGGCGACAGTATTTCACGTGCTTTAGTATTATATTGTATGATCACTTCCAGGTAGAGTTCGAGTTGATCGAGCCGAAAGTTTACTTATTCTGAGATCATACAGGATCAATAAGAATAAATGGGCGAATAGTGTTGTTGACCTGCAAGGGAATACACACTTGATGAATGACGATGCGAAAGTTCTATGGCAATATTCGACAACAAAATCGTTGAGACGTCGAGTTCAAGATCATGTGGGAAGATTGTTGTCGGGCAGACTGACTGTTGACGCTGAAAGGACGAGGCTCGTTGACGCGATTAATACCGAAGTCATCAGGTACATGGGGATGTCTTTTTTCACACAATCAAGAAAAATGAACAACACATTTCGAAATTGCGTCGTTGTTCCCTTCCTCCCAAGTAAGATACATTTACCACTCCCACACTTGACAGATTTCAACCAAGACGACAACATGCTGCCCCGGATTCCACGAGTGAGGAACATGACGTTGATAACACTAACGATGGTTTGGGGGTTGATGTGCACACCGCTGATGATGGCAGTGTCGCCAATGATGAGAAGTATGGTAGAAACGCAAAAAATTGTAATATGTTTCCCAAGAAACTGATTCTGCGTAGCTCCATAACCGACACACGTTCCTGTTTTTGTTTCTTTTGTGGCAGCATACCATCCACGAGTACAAATCAGTCGCGACGTCGACAGATACGTGTGTTAAGCAGCAGTGACGAAGATGTTATGGGGTGTGTGTTTAACCCATTCGATAGTCAAAGCACAAGTAAAATAGTCAACATTTTGTTTCACCCAATGTCATTTTAAAAACAATTCCTACAGAGAGCCCCCTGTCAAGAGAACTCGACTGGAGAGGTTCCATTACATCCCTGTGACAGCCCCTGGTGGTGAGACAGAGGAAGGCGACGATGAGCAAGAAGATGAGGAACTGCAGGAGAGCAGACGAGATGCTATGCGACAAGAAGTTGGACTTCATGCAGAAGATGACGATGGGGAAGAAGAAGAAGAAGAAGAAGATGAAATAGAGGAGGATGGAGTAGAAGAAGCAGAAGTAGACGAAGAAGAAGAAATAGAGGAGGAAGGAGTAGAAGTAGACGAAGAAGAAGAAGAAGAACAACAAGAAGAAGCAGAAAACGAAGAGGGCGACGAAGAGATATATGGTGCACTGGGAAGGAATCCGACGAGACTGAGCACTCAGGAGCTGGCCCGACAAAACCACCTGGCGTTCCGCGATCTTATTTCAAACACGGTGCAGCCATTGATCAGAGAGATGAGAGAGGTGCTGGATCGTGCCCGTCAAAGATTGAACTTGTAATAGGGAATTTATTTCAGTCTTGTAATTGACTTGGGCAATAAAATATGTGGTTATTATCTCGCACTCCACATGCATTACTTTGAAACTTGTAAATAATTGAGTAATTTTGTAAATAATTGAGCATCTGAACACTCACATACTCTCTGCATCAGTGCCCATTAGTACATGCATGTATTGCATTGGAACATATAAGATATAGCTATGTACTACAAAACAAAAGTGAACGGGCCGTTATGGAACTGAAAACGTATTTTATTTGCACACGCATTCACTTGTAATTCAAACATTCACCATCAATTATACACCGATAGACGAGACACTGTACCAACACACTTTTAGGACTCATCGGCCCATGACCAGTGCGCGTGTTGTACAAAATAATTATTCTTGCTTTCTGACTCTGATTACAAACATTATAATGCGCGCTTTAGATGCGATATTTTTGATACGGCCCCCTGCCATTTGCGAGCCTCAAGGCTTTCCATAGAAATGTGGTGAAACACGATTTGAACGAGCTGCCCCTCAAAATCTCCAATAATTACCAGAAAAACAGAAAACACGGATAAAATTAACACCAGGACACGGTATCGGGATATAGTTCATACTGGGATACTAATCTGAACTGCAAGTTGCAGTGATCATCACCATTTCATTTGGAATACTTGGATATTAACACATATACACAACGGCCATATTGCAAGGTAAAGGCTCCGGTGCTCATGAACCGTGTCAAATATTAATATAACTTTATTACCTGTGTACGGGTCTACAGCTTCCTCGCCATGTCGACCACTCGAGGCTCAAAAACAGGGGCACGATACTCGACTCGTTCTGTAGCTGACCACGAGGCTTATCCGCCTTGGGCTGCAAATTTCCAACAAGACATCGTCGATACGATCTCGGCTGAGCTGCAAACAATGGTTGATGAAGTGAACAAATCTTTGAAAGACACAAACAGGGGTTTAATTGAAGATCTCGCCAACAAATTTTCTGCCATATTGGACGAGAACAAAAATCTGAAACAAGAGACAGCCAACTTGAAAACAGAGCTACAGACCCAGCAGGCATATATCCACCATATTCATGACCAGCAACAACACACATTCGAAAGGCTCCTCAAGTTGGAAGCTTACACGATGCGCGAGAATCTTATCTTCTCTGGAATCGAAGAGCATAGCAACGAAAGCGAATTCGACATTCGAGGTAACTTGATGAACTTATTAAAGACATACCTAAAAATTCCCACAGATGATATTCAGATTATGAGCTGCCATCGACTCATGAACACTAACCCTAAGTCTGACCGTCCAAGAGACATAATAGCACGCTTCTCGAGACACAGCAGCAAAAAGGCTGTGCTTGCTGCGGCTAAAAATCTCAAAAACAACCCAAAACCAATATTCATTAACGAACAGTACCCGAGAGAGATTGCTCTTCGTCGCCATGCATTGAGACCAGTGTACAAACGAGCAAAATCCTTGAACAAAAAGGCCGTCATGATCCATGACACTCTCCTCATAGACGGTCACAAGTACAGCCTCCAGAACATCTACACTGTGCCTTTTGACATCTCCGACCTCGGCACAGACACAACAGAAAACCATGTGCTATTTAGTGGGAGGTTCTCCCGCTTCAGCAACTTCTATTATCAAGAGGGCCTGATTACTGATGATACCGGATGTGTATACAGTAGAACTCCAGCTTGCGGTCACTCCAGAAATGTGGTCAACCCATGCATTGTGGTCAGATGCATCGGTCCCGAACGCCAGCATAGGCATTTACATGTTGAGGGTACTCCTGTAATGTGGTCACTCCCCTTATCCACAATGCGGTCAGTATATCTGGTCCCAATTGCCCATAAAATCACAAAATACGGCCAGCAAGCAACACCATACCCCCCTCCCTGCGATCACTGAAACGGTCAGCCAGCCAGCCCGCGATCATTGATACGGTCAGTTGAACAATGCCTCTAGCCAGCCAGCCAGCCGTGGTCCGTCCATCCGTCTGCATGTCATCTTTCACCGATGAGGTCAGCTGAACATTTACATTACACATGAGCAGCAGGCCGACTGCCTGTCCCCCCCCCCCCCTGCGATCACTGAAGCGGTCAGCCAGCCAGCCAGCCAGCCCGCGATCACTGATACGGTCAGGCTCTAGCCAGCCAGCCAGCCAGCCATGGTCCGTCCATCCGTCTGCATGTCATCATTCACCGATGAGGTCAGTTGAACATTTTTACATCACACATGAGCAGCAGGCCGACTGCCTGTCTGGGTGTCATCACGTCACTTCTTCACACCTCCCTTCTCTTGACTAACATAAACAATGACAAGCACACACAAGTAGATTTGTCAACCAAGATATTTCCACAGATATCAGTTTCATCATTGGAACAAAGGCACGAATAACCCCAATATTTCTGTTAGATATCATTCAATCAATCACATTGTTTATAATAAATCTTCAAATCTATGGACATGGCTACAAGAATCTCTCATTCAAGCAAAAGTTATGAAGGAAAGTGATAGCAAAAATTGCATTATTCTTCAGAAGTACCTTTTAGTGCCTACCGACATTACTGCGTGTCTGAAGACACTTTGATGTACAGTGTACATGTATCTCGAATTTTGAAACATGTGTTTGCGTTTGCATTCGCCTTATGAGATATATGATATAACTTTGTTAAACAAAATGCTATTTATATGAAAACAATATGGTTTTTACACGTACACATGTATAAAGTGTATAATAAATGTTGGTTTTCACTTGACTTGACATCAGCCAAACATCATAGCTGGTAGAAAGGTCGTCTATCAGATTCCTATAATGTGGCCACTCCTATAATGTGGCCAATATCATTGGTCCGAAGGGTGACCACATTACTGGAGTTCTACTGTATAGCAGTTCCGAGCAGTACCTACAGCATGCCAAGGCCCTTCAGGCAAACGATAAAGTAAAGGCGCTAAACATCCGACTGGAAAGGGACCCACTGGTGATCAAACGGCTAGGAGACTCCATCGCCACACCCAAAGACTGGGACAAGATCGCACCAGATATCCTGAAGAAAGCCATCATGCACAAGTTCACACAGAACGCCGACCTCCAAAGGCTTCTCCTTTCGACTGGGACCCGTGCGTTCGCTGAGTGTACCAGAGACAAGACCTGGGGCATCGGCGTCGTCAAGAGCGATCCAGACATATCGGACCCGAAGAAGTGGCCAGGGACGAACCAGATGGGCAAGATTCTCACTTGTGTCCGCGATGAACTGAAATAAACTGGCAAGTGAAAATCATGCAAATGACGTTTCTATGTAAAATCATCTAATAATTGTATTATTTAGTATTTAATCCATAAGTATGAGAGACTATTTCGCTTACTATTCAGTGAAATGCCCCTTATAATACAATATAACGAGTATGCAATACTAACATGTCTAGTCCCTAACTGATTATTGTGGTTATCAGTGCTAAACATAGGAAAATTACATATCGAATTCTGCAACTACAAATGTCTTACCTTTTTGCACTAGTTGTGTTTTGTGTGTGTGTGAGTTGCTTGTGTGATGCATATATGACATGTATGTATGTATGTATGTATGTATGTTTTGGAGAGAATAAAAAATGCACTGGCACAAGATAATTGTAAGAGTAACACATAACATAAAACAGCAATAAAAGTTCAATGAACGACATTGAACAAATTTTGTTGGATTATTTAAGTCTGCTTCTGACTAAAAGTTCTTTAAGGTTTTGATGCTTCTTGTAAGCTGTTGCTATTTTAATATCACCATCAGTATTTTTGTTGAGTTGTTTCATATGCTTTTTAACAATTTGGGCCGAAAGAGCACCTGTTTTTGAGAAGGGTACTATATACACCAGGTCAAATTTATTTTTACTTTTGTTCAAAGGGTCATACTTTGTAAATTTTTGAACGTTGAGGCCATGAGGTTCGAAAGTGCCTAGAGTATCAATCCAACAATATTCCCTTTCAAGTCGCCATTGTTTGTTTAAAAGTTCATCACCAAGATCGGAAACCTGTTCAATTGGTAAAAGAGAAAAACATTCGATGGAAAATTCAGTTTTGCTGTGAAATTTAGATAGATGACTGTATAATGCATTTTCCTCATTGCAGCTAGTTATTGCAGCACGGTGACGATTGTTTCTGAATTTGAGTGATTTACCGGTTTCACCTACATATTGTTTTTCGCAAAGCTTACAAGTGTATAGATAAATTATATTTTCTGAGTTGCAATCCAAAGCTGAGTTGATTGAGTAGGTTTGTTCAAAAACTGATCCCGAGAAATTTTGACAATTTGGAACTAAATGACATGTCTGACATTGTCTAGAATTACAAGGTTTTGAGCCAGACGAGCTGGAAGTGGGCAATTGAAAATCAGAACCTAATCTTTCCTCACTGTTCAAAATTCTCAATGTTTCATTCTTGATTTTGCGAAGCCAACGTTTTGAATAGTTACGTTTCGAAAGTGCCTTGAATAATATTTGACAAGCTGATTCAACATCATCTGGATATGAGCAAATTTGGAAAAATCGAAAAACTTGGGACTTGATTAGTCCTTTATAAGTGTGTTTTGGATGAAAAGAGAGCTTATGCAGCAACTGATGAGTATCCGTTGGTTTGAAGAAAACTTTTGCTTCTAAAGTGTTTTCTTTGCTCCTGAACAAAGTAGTATCCAGAAAATTAACTGAATCAGTACTAATTTCAGCTTTGAACTTGATTGATGTCCTATGAGAATTGAATATTTCGAGAAACTGATTAAATTTGGAAATGCCGTGTGGCCAAATGAGGAAAATGTCATCTAAATACCTATGATAGCAATCTGGTTTGAATGGACACTTTTGTAATGCTTGCTTTTCAAATTCAGCCATGTAAATATCTGCATAATGAGGTGCATATTTCTGACCCATGGCTGTGCCCGAAACTTGTAGGAATGTTTTACCGTCAAATTCAAAGTCATTACATTTAAGTGAAATTTCCAATAATTCTATTATACCTTTGAATAGTTCATTGTTTTTCAGGGTCGGGAATGCATTTTTAATTGCTTGGATACCCTCTTCATGATTTATATTAGTATACATACTTTCAACATCTAAAGTGATTAGTAAAGAATTTGGATCTAGTTCAAGCCCTCTAACTTTATCTAAAAAGTCATACGTGTTTTTTATATATGACGGATGCTTATTTGCTTGATCTTTTATATATGAATCAATATACATAGCTACTTTTTCAGATTCACTGCTGCAGTCAGAAACAATTGGGCGCCCTGGAGGCATTACATTTGGAATTGGCCAGGAGTCTTTGGGTTTATGAATTTTAGGTAGCATATAAAATCTTCTTTGACGAGGGCGTTCTGGTGGTAGAAGAAATTGGAATACTTTTTCAGAAAGGCATCCAGAATTGCGTAATCCTTTTAAAATTTTTGTTATTTTTTCTGAATTTTCTAGGTAAAGAGGAGTGTCAATTTCTCTGTAATGAGCTGGATTGTATAGTTGACGAAAGCCTTCATTAATATATTTTTGCTTATCCATAATTACGACTGCACTACCTTTATCTGCTTTTTTAATTACCAAGTCTACGTTATTTTGTAAATCCTTTATAGTTTTATATTCAATTTTTGTTAGGTTTTTGGTTTCGGGTTGAATTTTCAAATTTTCAATTTCTTTTGATATTGCCGAAATGCAATCTAAAACAGGCTTGTCAATCATGGAACTGGGTGGAGTCCAGGTAGATTTTGGAGTGAATTTGGATCTATTTGTAAATGAATTTGGACGGTGAGAAAAATAATTATGAAGTTTGAGTTTTCTACCAAAATCTTGCACAGCTTGTTCAATTGGATCCAATGTTATTTTGGGTGTGGGAACAAATGTCAAGCCACGATTTAGAAGAGCGATTTGTGTGTCCGAAAGTGTGAATTTGGAAAGGTTTACAACGTTATTAGTCGTACTGGAGTTCGGTGGACTCTCAGAATGATTTAGTTTAAATGACTGAGCCAGAATTTCAACATATTTGCATATACTTTGGAACCGACAACTGGTTCATGATATGATGATGCACATGTACACCAACACTGAGTAAGTGTCATCCATTTATACTTTACACTGCCTAAACTGGCTGAATCATGAGACACGCAGTATTATGCATAATATATGTACGAGTGTGTATGTAAGCACAACTACATTTGATAGATTCTACCAAACATTCGAATCGATGTGTATTCTTATTCATCCTAAATTTTACCAGATAATAAATTGTATCAAATAATGCGTGTCTCATGATTCCGAACAAAGTTCATCGGATACTGTGGTTTTGTCTCAGTCGCACCGCCACTGCGTCCGCCGTCGCCGTGATGATTTTCTTGTGAATGCTCCACAGGGCAGCAGAGATGACACTTTGGGCAGCAGAGATGATAGGGCCCCAGGGGTATACACCCGCGCGGTCATCGGCGACCGAATCGTCTATATACTCAAATTTTCATTTTCTGTCTATATATGTAGAATGAGCTGTAATCGATATCGTATTATTTCAAGTGTTTCAATGTGCTTTCTGTCCAGATAATAATATTCATTACTACAGGACCTACAAATGGGGGGAGGGGGGCGGCAGCTTGTTTCCCGTGTGCTTTTACTCGACACATTTACGCAATGGAAAATCATCAATGTGTAACGTTATTCATGGTCTGTTTGGTCTCGTGTGGGGTCTGCTATTGGGGTCGGGGGCCTGTGACCCTCTCGTCTCTCCTGGTTCTGGGTGGCTTGGCTGCGTGTTGCTGGTTGTCGTGTTCCTGTTGCATGGCGTGCCTCGACCTCGAGGGGTTACAAATGAACATACATATAAGCATTGGTCTTAACCATGGATAAGAATGATCCAAAGTTAAACCAAAATGATACACCAACCCTAACTGAGTGTCTGAATGAATATTTTGAAGAATCACATGATCATAATGCAAATATATCGATAATAACAGAGAGCCAATACTATGATATAGATGAATGTATTGAATCTTTCAGTGATATCAATAAAACACCACAACATAAAGTACTCCATTTAAATATTCAATCATTACCTGCTAAATTCACAAGACTAGAGGAGTTATTATCGAGACTTGAGTCTAATAATATACAGCTCGACTTCATTTTACTGTGTGAAACTTTTCTTCATGAATCAAATGAAAACCTATTCAATCTGCAAGGGTACAATTGTGTTCATAAAATTAGACATACCATAAAGAGGGGAGGGGTGAGCATTTATATAAAAAATACGATTGACTACAAAATTCGCGATGATCTTAATATTTTTATTGAAGGGGAATTTGAGTCTATTTTCATTGAAACTGACAACAAAACTATCGTTGGTGAAATATACCGAGTGCCAAACAGTAATCCCATACTTTCGATTGAAAGATATAACTCAATCATAAATAAACTAGGTGAGATGAAAAACGTGTACATTGGAACTGACCAAAATTTCGACCTACTCAAAGTTGAGTCACATAAACCAACGTCCGAATTTTTTGACACAATGTTCGATAATATGTTAATCCCGACAATAACAAAGCCGACTCGGATAACCAATACAAGTGCCACATTGATTGATAATATTTATGTAAAATACAATGACAACAATAAAACTAAATCTTCAATCATCATAAGTGATATATCTGACCATTTTCCAATAATATGCATGATATCATATAATAAATTCAACCAAACCACTACTTCGCCCATAGAAATAACAACTAGGAAATACAGCCAAAACGCTCTTGCTAATATCAATGCCGCCTTGCAGTTAGTTAACTGGAATAACCTCCAAGCAATGTCAATTAACGACTGTACTGAGAGTTTAATCGATAAAATTACAAATATACTAAATACATATGCGCCCCTCAAAACAATTAAAATATCAAACAAGAAACACAATAGACAACCATGGATCACAAAGGGTTTAATCAAATCATCCAAAACATGCTCCTTGCTATATCGTAACTGTATCAAAAAGTCTAAAACACACCCTGACCACAAATATTATGTTAAATACAGGAATAGATATAACCAACTAAAAGATATAGCAAAACAAACATATTACGCCTCTTTACTTTCGGAATACAAGGGTGATATGAGGAAAACTTGGAAACTAATAAACACCACGATTGGAAAAGTAAAAAATAAGTCAGAGATCACACAACAATTCATTATTAATGGCACGACAGTGTCGTGTCCTAACGAAATTACAAACAAATTTTGCGAATTCTTCACTAACGTCGGTCCACAATATGCTGAAAACATACCACAATCCATCCACACCTCTAATTCTTATTTAACACGAAGCAATAACAAGAACTATAAGTCGATATTTCTATCACCAACAAATCCCAACGAAATTCTTAATATCATCAACAAACTAAAGCCGAAAAACAGTTCTGGGCATGAAGGGATCAGTACGAAATTTCTCAAAGCCATTGGCCAATCAATAGCATATCCTCTGTCTATAATAATGAATAAATCCCTGACTGTAGGAGTTGTACCAGAAACACTAAAAATGGGTAAAATTATCCCAATATATAAAGCAAAAGAAAAAAACAATCTCACAAATTATAGGCCCATATCCATTTTGCCCTCAATATCGAAAGTTATGGAAAAACTGGTCCACAAACGTGTTTCTTCTTTTCTTGAAAATAACAATATTCTATACAACAAGCAATTTGGATTTCGCTCAAAGCACAGTACCATAGATGCCATAACTAAATTTCTTGAAAATACGGTTAACGATCTAGATGAGAAAAAATCAACTCTAGCACTATTCCTGGACTTGTCAAAAGCATTTGACACAATCGATCACAAAATATTACTCAATAAACTTGAATATTATGGTATCCGAGGGTTAGCATTAAAATGGTTCGAGAGCTACTTATCCAGTCGTAAACAGTTTGTGTGTTATAAAGGTGTTAAATCAGATTATCGTACAATTAAATATAGGATAAGGTACGAGGCGTAGGTCCTTGGCAATAATAATGCCCGACGCGCGTAGCGCGGAGGGTGTTATTATTGCCAAAGACCGTACGCCAAGCACCTTATCCTATTTAATGCATCGCCCCATTATCGAATAAGACCGCGCACAAACATAAGGATCTCCACATAGGTCCTTATTGAAAATAGGGACCCAGCGCGAACAAAGCAAAGATGCATTAAATGTGGTGTACCTCAAGGCTCAGTCTTGGGCCCCTTACTTTTTATTATATATACAAACGATCTCCCCAATATACTAAACATGGCTAAGACTATTCTTTTCGCGGACGACACAACAGTGTATCACTCGTGTACAAATATTACTGATTTATATGCAATTATGAATGAAGAACTAGAAAAACTCTCAGACTGGTTCAGAGCTAATAAGTTATCATTGAACATATCGAAAACAAATTACATGCTCTTCACACACGTCAACTTACGAGTTACCACTAACAACATTAAGCTGGCTGACACAGTAATATCACGATGTAGTAATGTGAAGTTTTTAGGCGTAACAATCGACGATAAATTAAAGTGGGATGAACATATTAACAAAGTTAAAAAGAAACTAGCTAGCGCATTATTTGTAATAAATAAGGTTAAAAAAACATTAAGTCAAACAAATCTAGTTGCTCTATATTATACACTTGTATATCCATACTTAACTTACGGCATAACTTTATGGGGGGCAGCCTACAATACGCATATCCAAAAACTAATAACCATGCAGAAAAAAATTATAAGAGTCATTTCGAATACATCTTACAATACACACACCAGTCCGTTATTCATAAAATTAAAACTTCTAAAATTCATTGATATATATAAATTGTATGTCTGTAAATATGTCCTGTCATTTTTAGACCATTCTCTGCCCGGTACATTGAACAACCTATTTACACTATCAAATACATTACATGATTATAATACACGTCACAGTACAAACTTTAAATTAAAACCCAGAAAAGCACGTATTTCTATAACTTCACAGAACATCATTAAAATGGGTCCCGACATTTGGAACGCAACCCCTGAAATTATATATTTAACATCTCATCAGACACTAGTATCAAAGTCCTGTTTCTCCTCGCGCTTCAGGCGCGCCGCGTTGCGGGGATATGGCGACCAGTAAGTGGACCGCTAGGCTTTTTGGAACGGGCGGGGCGGGCGGGCTATGGGCACGACTCTGTGGGGGCCGCACACGAGATGGACCAGACCATGAATATACAATGAATATACAATTAATATGTCAGGTTTATTCTAATTTGTTCGTATGCTAATGCTAATATTAGGTCAGTAATGAAACTATATTTGATTGGGAATTTTTTAATATGTTTCGGACCTGTATATCTATGTATATAATTTTTTCTGTTTATCGAAGCATTGAAATACCTCGTAATAATTAAATTATTGTGTTAAATAATCATCAAATGTCACGCGAGGGTACAGTCAAATGACTCATTTCATTGCTTTGGGCTGTATCTGACTGACTTGTATAAAAGTGTCGTAGTGTATATTTCCCATACAGTTCTAAATAAATTGATTGATTGATTGATTGATACTTTTTGGTTAGGCGATATCGCATATGATACACGTATCTTTAGACGTTAAAACTGAAACACCGCTAATACGCTGTACCACCAATGTACGTACTTGTGAATGATGTGTATAACAATTTTCTCTTCGCACCTGTTATATCTGCCCTCCATCAGTTGATTGATTGATTGATTCCCCCGTTTTGCTGTAGAGAGATCGTTAAGTCATCAGAAGTACATGATGAGGAAGGGAAGTGGATATAGGATTGATATAAATCGAGCTTTAACAATCATGATGGTTTATCATACTTCACGCTTCTAAATGAGGTAAAATATTCATCAAAATGTATTGTGTTTTATGCCCAAATCCCTGATGCCTTTTAATAACACTAGTGTATCATATGTGAATAGTCCTACCAAGTATTATCTGACTAATGGTTTCATCAATAGTAAATTGTAATGGAATAGTGGCTTGTCAATGTTTCACTTGAACTGTAGACGTATTGTAGCCAAGTATGACAACTCGTCGGATTTTTTATGTTCTCTTCAAATAACTTATGATAGAATAGCCTTGTCTGAGACCTGGCTATCATCAATAAAGCATGAGTTGTCTTGGTATAATATTGATGGTACATACTTTACTCTACATGTAGAGGATCTACAGTTGGTGAAGGAGTGACATTGTGTATACGTAACGGAATATGTTGTAAAGTTGTTGAAAATTTTTGTCATAACATTGATGGCTTGTTGGATTCTGTGGTTGTTGAACTGAGTTTAGGTATTTCACATAAAGTATATGTTGAATGTATATATAGACCGCCAAAATTAGCTGTTGATGTGTCCAGTAAGGTAATCCAAACCACGAGGAACAAGACATGGTGATTTTAATATTGATCTTCTCAAGCATGGAAATTATTCAAAAACACAGGATTTTGTGGATATTTTATTCAGCTTTGGTATCTACCCTGTGATAAATATGCCAAAACGTATTACAAACTCATCTAGTATATTAATTGACAACAATTATACCAATGAAGTGAATGTATCACTGAACAGTGGAAAGCTATTTCTGACCATTTGCTAATATTCTGTATAGTAGGCTACAATAATCTGAAAATTGAAAAAGTTATAACTTATGGTAACAGCACATATAGGCATGATATGAGAAAGGAACTAAATGATAAATAATTTTGCATCCAGATTAAAAAAATAATAACTGGGAAATTTTTACAAAAGTGGCAGTGTTCATGAAGCATATAACAGCACATATAGGCATGATATGAGAAAGGAACTAAATGATACAAATAATTTTGCATCCAGATTAAAAAATAATAACTGGGAAATGTTTACAAAAGAGGCAGTGTTCATGAAGCATATAAGCTACACATGGCTGAATAGATATTTTTTCAACAAAAAATACTTTGTCTATAATGGTGTCAAATCTGTTAGAAGACACATTATTCGTGGAATACCAAAAGGGCCCATTGCAGGTCCAAACTGCCGATATCAAATCCATAGATGTACTTCATCTGGGAAACTCACACTAATAAAACAAATAATATGATGTGACATTTCACACCTAATTTCATAGATAGATGTGAGCGCACGCCGATTGATTCGAGTCTGCTCTGCCATGTCACCGTTGGTTAGCCAAGCAGGTAGATTAGTTTGATATCGACCACTGTAGAACAATCCTGAATAGGAAGGTCATGAATAATGCAAGCAATCTAGAATGGGACTGTGAATCTTCACCATACCCGACCATTGAATATGTCTCAGTGTGAAACATGTAGTGTGGCGCCGTCTAACGGGGCAATGAACAAATCGTTGTCAGTGAAAGATGAAATGTTACAACTGGGACTACTTGATCGATTTATTGTATGTAAAAAACGGAGACTGTCGTTAGCTACATCCCTGCTGACTGATAAATATAAAATTAAAGGTAGGAAGTTTGCCAAGACAACACAATCCCAGAACTCAAGACTGTTGGGCGCACACCCATATACTTAGACATGTTTTTTTTTATAGATGATATCACAGAAATTGTGCAAGTCGATGATCGAGAATATTATCTTAGACGCACCAGCAAATCAAAGATTCATATTTACATCTTGACAAACGCTCGCTGGTGCAGGTATATATGCTCTGTTTCTGACCATGATAATAAACACACCTGGGGCTATACTTTCTGTTATAGCTCAAACACCTTGGTGAATGTCACTCGTGAGCTTTACTAGCATTACTAAATAATTAATGTATAATATAATTCGGTCGCTGGCCATGTCATAAGTCCCATTTCTCTACTGAAAAAATAAGTAGGATAGTGACATTTAAGGCGATGATTTGTCTGAAATTTAACATTGTTTATTAATCACGGGATCTCGATTGATAGCTACACAGCAAATTATTTTACGTTTATTAAATGTGCGAAAATTCATGAACTTGTTACATTTCTCTTACATTATAAATGGAGAGAAAAGTTTGTTTTTGCTATCTGAATTATATTTCAATAAGCGATACTCAACTGCATTTATATAGTGAAATATTCATGCTATTTTCAACTTCAGATTTGAGCCATTGTTATTAAAGTCTAATTCAAGTCAACATGAATTTCAAGTTATCTTGTTTTGTGCGATAGGAAACGAAAAAAAACTAATGTGCTGTAAAAAGTCTTAATATCTTTAACCCTTCTCGATATATGATCAATTTTGTGTCAAGTTTTTTCAACATTTGTACCAGAAGTATAAAGCTCATTAGTTTTATAATGCGTATTCATGAGTAAGTAGCTATAAATAGCTAATTTTAGAGCCTTTTTCTGAATGACATGTACATAGTATCGGTAAATATTACAAAGAGAACCCCGATAGTAGGAAAAATACCACACCTACATACGGCCCATTGCAACGTGAGCATAGTGCTCAATATACCCAGAACGCAACTTCAATGTGATGGGAATGTGTATTATGAATGAGCAGAATGCATAATGATCAGTTATTTCTTCAAATAAGTATTGACGATATATTTCCACAGGCAAAAACTCTACGCACCTTAGGGCCCTATCGTGAATGCACATACGTCCAGTGCATTGTAACGAGGCGCAAATGTCACAGTAAGTGATGAGCTCTGCACATATCATACATGAATTGTATTATACATAGACAATATCACTTGGTTTTTCCAGTATGCACCCTGATATATGCCCGAGATTCCGAGTATTAGGCCGACGCCGAAGACAAGTGCCGGGATCAAGGGCAAATATCCGGGCACATGTTGGGAAAACCAGCTGATGTTGTGTTTATTATATAATCTGAAAAGAATAACACAAAGGGCAAGAGAACACCTACATGTGTTGTCATGGCACCTATATACGATGCTATGAGTGATCGTTGACAGCGGGTAGGATACCGGCCAGTATTGGCCCTGATATTTGCCCTCGTATTTGAAGCTGAGCATTGTTCACTGTCCGGAATCCGTTTCGGCAGAGGATATTGGGAAACGATATTTTTCGGTTGGGAAACGATACGTTCGATTGGGAAACGCCAAGCTGCAAGGGGGTATGTGTTGTTTTCCTCAATAAAGTATAAAAAATAGGTGTAATCGTTAATCAGAAGAGAGACAAACATGCGCTGATGTTGTATGAAGCCTCCAGTGTCGACCAAACCTGCTATACTTGATGTAATATCATTTTTGTGACATGAAATGCGATGAAAATCACTCCGTTTTGAACAAATGACTACTGATAATTAAATATGTGTCTGATGCACACAAAAAGTAAAACGAGTCAAGAGAAAGGTATATTACATGATCCCCAACAATAATAAACATTTTACATCGTCTCATTAATAAATGTTTGCTGATTTTCTGAACCATTGATGTTTCGGTGGGTAAACGATACGTATAGAGAAGGCGCCGGTTGGTAAACCATGCTGTTTCGATTGGGAAACGGAAAGTTTTGTACATATGAAATACGAGATCAACTGTTATACACAAGCAATACTGTGTGGTCTTTAGTGAAAGGTTACCTCGAGTGAATTATTAATTATATGACTGTATGCACAACATTTTGGGTGTGAAATAAGGTGAATCATGTGCCCGGCTCGACATAATAGAAAAAGTTTCGAGATTTTTGTTTCAAAACATGCTAATTTGGGTCCTTGACAATGTGTGTTAAGATGGAGTGCCTTGACGATCGATACGCCCAATATTTAGGCTCAAAAGGCCCAAAATTCAGTTTTTAGCTGTGTTCTCAAAAACTGTCCGATCAGTTTTGATATTTTTGTTTAAAAAGATTCTTTTTTTTTGTTGCCCTTGAATCGCCGGTCTGCATGTGGCGGCCATTTTGAATTTTCGACAGGTTGGTGAAAAAAAAAACTTTTTCGTCCCAAATCAAGTCACTATGGTATCCAACCAAAAAAATTTCCCCCTTTGAAAACTTTTTTGGATTTCACGCAATTTTTCCTTCACAATGGGAGCTATATGGAGTAAACTCATAGAACACTTAAAGATGGAGCTTACATATTGGCACATTCAAATAGGAAATCATATATTGTGGTTTCGGTGGTGATCTTAAATTTGACCTTCAATGACCTCGAAAGGTCAAAGCGCCCTTTTTTGTCAGAAAATTGGTCAATTTTGGTCTTTGGCGGCCATTTTTTCAAAAACTGTTCAGACGGTTTCAGATTATCGTTTGAAAAGATCACCCTTATGTACCTTTGCGACATGTCTGAGTTTCTTTGCCCTTGAATCGCTCAAAGTGGGCCATTTTGGCCCAAACTTGGCCCAAATGGGACTTTCCCATGTTAAATTCTCTTGTGCTTTATAATGGAACATATTATTGCTAATATCTCACTCAATATTGAGATTAGAGATTAGGAATCAATTGTGCACATAAAGGAAATGATATAAATGAATATTCTCATAACCTTGAATTTCACATTCGACCTAATTTTCAAGGTCACAGGACAAAATGGCTAATATCTCGCTCCTTATCGACTTTATAGCTTGGGAATCAATTGTGGACATACAAGAAATGATATACGTCAAATTTCTTGATGACCTTGAATTTGGCCTTGATCTCATTTTTCAAGGTCAGAGCACAAAATGGCCAATATATCGCTTATTATCGACTTTACAGCTGAGGAATCAATTGTGGAGTTTTCGTGACCTTTGATCTTATCTCAAGGTCAGACAACAAAGTGGCTAATATCTCGCTTATTATCAACTTTACAGCTTAGGAATCAATTGTGGACATATAGGAAATGACATATGCCGAATATTCTCATAAGCTTGAAGTTGACCTTTGACATTATTTTTTTTGTCAGAGCACGAAATGGCTAATATCTCGCTCATTATCGACTTTCCAACTTAAGAATCAATTGTAAGCATATAGAAAATAATGTCCCCTTTGGGCAGACATTGTTGAAAAATTACCATTGCAGACTTTGAGACCTTAACATTGTACAGTTCTCCGGTAATATTTCTAAGCTAATTTTTCCCTGTTTCCTTGTCCACAGCGGGTCTCAGTGTTGAAAAGGTTTTTTTCTTGGTGTTTGTCAAATGAGTGCTTCACAATGTGGTTAGAGTCCTCAAACTTGGAATGACAGTTATAACACCTGGCGTTTAGGCCACAAGACGCCATCTGTTGGAAGAAATAATAAGTATGAATGAATAATAGCCAAAAACGAGCCTTAACGGGCCATACATTTCCAATAAAATATCGTTTACTAATCGAAACATCTATATCAGAACTGTTGTCCAATCGGAACAGTATCGTTTACCCACCGAAACATCAATGGTTCAGAAAATCAGCAAACATTTATTAATGAGACGATGTAAAATGTTTCTTTTCGGTGGGGATCATGTAATACACCTTTCTCTTGACTCGTTTTACTTTTTGTGTCCATCAGACACATATTTAATCATCAGTGTTCATTTGTTGATTTTCGGTGTGATTTTCGTCGCATTTCACGTCACAAAAACGATATTACTTCAAGTATAGCAGGTTTGGTCGACACTGAAGACTTTATACAACATCAGCGCATGTTTGTCTTTCTTCTGGTCAACGATTATACCTATTTTTTCATACTTTATTGAGGAAAACAACACATACCCCCTTGCAGCTTGGCGTTTCCCAATCGAACATATCGTTTCCCAACCGAAAAATATCGTTTCCCAATATCCTCTGCCGAAACGGATTCCGGACAGTGAAACTTGACACTCTCCATATCATCAGAACATTTCACAGCTAACAGGTGCATTATGATTAACCGGATCGTTCTCCTGAAGCTTGAAATGCTCCCGTGGTTAACAGTGGTTGGTCACAATATGTATCATCGGTCTAAGGATGGGTGTATGTGTAACATCGTCATCTTCGATGTCATCCTTTGTCACCCGGAGTAAATGGTTGCGTGCGTAATGTATTTGCACGCAAAACACAAGGTAAAAAGGAATCGTAGGTGATTTTCATGTTGTGTTTCGTCCACTAAAGTCTACTTAGAAGGAATCAAAGACACAAGTACCTGGATTCGATGTCAATTGTCACAAGCTCACTAACTATCAAGCAGTTTAGGGTTCTTCAACTGCTAACATTGTGTAATTTGGTACCGAGTGTACAGGTACCCCTCTCATCGCCCCTTTCGAATGTTACAGTCCCTCACTGCCGTCCAAATTCCCTGTATATTAAGCAGTATCAGCACAATTTGATCTAAAAATAAGCTACTATGCCACATCATGGCGTATTAAAGGGACTAGACATCTCAGACCACCGTTTTAATGTCACTAGGGCACATTCGGAGGGGTTAAAGAGCCCTAAACTGCTTGATAGTTAGTGAGCTTGTGACAATTGACATCGAATCCAGGTACTTGTGTTGACAATTGATATCGAATCCAGGTACCGTTTACCCCGGGTGTTTGTGGGCCTAACGAACGCACGATGTCTCCGAGTAGGTTCAGCATTTGATGTTGTTTCAAGGCAATCAGAAAATAGGGTATTAGGACATTTTACCTGCGACATTGAATCTGCTGACGAGCCACTTTCCCATCAGCTCCAGTTGGACGAATCACCTTCGTTTCCATATGATTTTGTAAATTCCATCTATGGGCTGCTAAGATGACGCTCAGTTGCTTTGATGTATGTGCTCCCGGGTACATGTAACCCAAAATGTCTTGTAAATACGTTTGCCTGCAGGAAATGCTAATTCACAAGCTAATTCGCTAAAGCGACTTTTAAAAACTTACATTTTAATGCACCTTCTAAACTGCTTCGACTTCGAGCATGAAAACCACCCCTATTCGAACCTGCGTGTGTGTATGAACCAATCATTTATGAACCGGTATAACATTTGTCAGACTTGACAGTGTGATTAAGATCTAGCTTGATGTGGAGCACGACCTTCATTTATTCATTACATGTTGCTTCATGCATCTTCGTTAGAGCAATCCACAGATTCTGTCTCTGTTATATAGAGGATACATGGTTATTAAGTTCGGTCTAAAAGCAAGATAATAACCCCCTTATTATTTGTCGCGTATAAGAAATGAGCTTGGTTGCGTTGACAATTAATGAATGTGGCTTTTTTTCTCTTATATCAGTGAAGTATATCATATACAATGTTGTCTCATACTATGATATATTTTCATATTGTCAAGTGGAATAGGAAGGTCATGTAAGTCAAGGTCATGTATGGTTTTTGTATATTCATGATTTTCTACACTCTACATGACAAGATATTTAAACCATACTTGCATTGTTGCATCGGGTCATATCAACCTATTAGCAACAGAATAAAGAGCGATGACACCGAGACAGAACCTAAAAAAAAGTACTCTAAAATCAGTTCTCCTTGAATTTTGTTAGATTTTGTTTGTACTAACCAATAAATTATACCAGGAAGGTAAAAAGAAGATTGAATAAGAATTACCCTTAAACTTACACTGGGCATTGTGGATGTTTACACTAATATGCTCTTGAAACATGGAATGTGATAGGTGTTTTGTCAAGAAGAGTAGTTATCAATATCCTGCTGAACATTCGCTTCGAACCAAACAACGCACGTGACATGTAAAGTATGAATATTTAATATCAGAAAATAAATAACATGCTATGTTGAATCACACACACCACACAGTTGGAACGATGCATCACCCACGTCTGGGTGGCAAACGAACACGGGCTTCAAACAATACATTCAATCAACTAATGACCGACAACTCGATATATTGTCTAAGATGAGCTATTGCTTTATTGCTGTCGGCATTAACTATTCGTAGCACATATATTGTACTTAGCCATCTTGTAGTATTCTTACCTTGTATCTATCCAGAGCACTAACAAACAGCTACAGACATATGTAGGCCAAGTGTATTTCCAGCAATCCAGCTGGGCCTCATGTGATAATGTGTAGAAACCTTATAAGAGAAAACCTCACGAATCCATCGAATTATATTTTCAATATCAATCCCCTCGGCTAGTCACAAACGACAACATGAATTGGACGTAATATCATAACGTACCTTCAACTGGGCGTTCTTTGGCATAACGCAAGCAATCTAACCAATATTGAACCAAAACTTCTGTATCCTACTCAGGTGTTCACAACAATCAAACTTATTTATACACATGTGTAAGGTGGATAAAAACAACTCCTCTAATAAATCTGGGATCATTGGAGTTCCTCTTTTGGATAATTTATCGGATAACGCTTGCATTCAGAAGTTCACTTGTCCATTACATTTGATGCTGTTTTGGGGTGTTTTGATGACATTCATTACAAACCATAATGACATTCTGTCTAATATACATCCATTCAATCTGCACTTGAGAACACGCATATTCATTTATTTTCATTTATTCAATGAAAGCTAAGCAGTGTCCGGTATCAAGATTCTAGGTGCATCAGAATTCATGTTCTTGACATTCCGGCATTAACAGGTTAAATACATATTTTGTGTGTTCTACTGTCAGCCAAACAGTGCATTATCGATCTCACCGAGCCTCACTATACTTAGTCCTTAATTGCATTACTGGTTGTCATTTCCTACCAAACATGGTGATCCTTGTTCGCAAAATCAAGGAGTTCAATCTCGGTGACAAGGTACAATATGCACAATGCATCAGCCCATTATTTTCCAGCAACAACAATCACACTGCGTTCTTATCTGTCAAGAGCCAGTGTCAGCAGTACTGATTGTCAGGATACACACAACAATGAAGTGTGAATCACGAGCTGATCAAACTCATCTGAACTCCCAGTGAATATTCGCTCATAACGGAGCACTGAAATTTGTACCCGCACCACCCATGCTTAATCGACGAAGGGTTATGCACATCATACTCCATAGCATCAGTACTTTTGTGAGTTGTGAGTACATAGTCAATGACTTATGTGATGTGGTTATCATAATTCATCTAATGTATTATTTGTGACACATATGTTAATTATGTGAATAAGGGATGATGTCAAAAAGTGAGCAATAATAGAATGGGATCAGAAAGTCTCGGTCAAAGTTTATCTCGAGAACACATAGAGTTAAAGTACGTCATATCATTCAGTGTGGTTGAATATCGCTTATTTGAAAGAAAAAACCCACAACCATTTTCTTTTGAAGTGGTCGTTATGCCTACTCCTCCAGAAAGGCAACTGTTTCTGACACTATTGTGTGCAATTACAGCACTAGTACCCATGCATACTTTCATCCGAAAATATTCCTTTCATTTAATGGTATCACGTTTTTGGGAAATAATAGAATTGAATTGGCATGCCATTCACCATAAAATTTTATCACCCGGCTGTGATACGTTGACGTAAAATCCATTATTAATTTGATCACAAAAGATTATAGCTCCTCGTGTGAAGGGATATTAAATTGCAGATTTAGTCATGGTCAGGAACATACGGAGCCCCTAAGAGGACACACCTGTGAGTTGAAATTTTTTTTTTCGCATTCCTTCGCGAAATTTTCGGGTTCAAACGCGAAAAGATTGCGTTCGAACGCGAAAGCTTGATTGTGCTGATGCCCATGACTTCTGAGAGGGTTTTGCTACAAGATCACGTTCGAATGCGAAAAGATCACATTCGAATGCGAAAAGATCACGAGGGAATGTGAAAAAATCGCGTTCGAATGCGAATTTTTTTTTCTTAACTCTTGGTTGTGTCCCCTAAGGGGCCCCATAGGAACAGACAAACAATTTCACATTTATACAATATTTTCCGATGGAACATTTACTACGAAAATTCGGGTAGCTTAGTAGCTTAGAGTAAATTGGCATGATGTGTGGTGTACAGTTGATAAACAAGTAATCGGCTTTCTTTATGTAATTGTGCTCGAACTTGGTAACCATGCTTCAGTGGTTTGAAATTATAGAGCTCACAGTGATATGTCTCCTTGGTGGCGTACCTCTGATCTACAGCTGTTTGAGTGATACAACATCAACACAACATCATGGATGGAGTAACTATACTTTACACGGAGTGAACGGCGGCACATGCAATGTCCTAAGGTTTTAGGGTATAAACTGCACACTATCTCAAATAATATGGTTTCAGGACTGGTTTCAGTCCGTGCCGTGTCCTTGTTGGATTATGTTGAAATTTCCATTTTAATGGAAAAGGTCACGAGTTCCGCTAGTTACAGAGCCGTAGGTAAATGCATTCGGCACCACTATTTCCTGCCAGTGGTGGTAGGAAGATGACAATTCCCATAGTTATATTAGCAACTGAGGCTATTAAATGATCACTAATGTCGCTTTATGTGAAATCCAAATGAGTGTGACCGAAATAAGCTCGGATTCGAACCTAGAAACAACGCATGAGATGACAACGTTGCTCCATCAGACCTGGCCAGATTTAGAAGTTTCACTGACTCACACTGCCAGTCTGTAATGAGATACCATGACTGGGAACAATCTGGGAATAACAATTGATTGTAATCTGGATATCGTTGTTAGCGGTGTTTTTTATTGCGGTTTGCAGGTTACGCAGTGGTTTGTGGCAGTCGAGGGCGCAAATCCACATAGGCACATCCCTGGAGGTCGGCAGACAAATGGCAAAATATTTGCAATCACCGTGAATATAGTGACAATATAAAATACATCTGGTGGTTTATGTGTCTGATCCATTTCATGAAATTATCCATGAAATGCATTGTGATCATCATTACCTGTGGTTTTTCATGTTTTCACATGGTGATGCTGTGAGTTTCGAATTATTCAGTAATTCTAAATAGTTTGTGACATTCTGAACGATAGCTTCTGAACCAGAGCTTAAGCCAGACAACCCTATCAACTTTATGTGATCCAAACCAAATTCACATGGTTCAGAAAATCACAACGATATGAAATACTTTATTGTTGGATGCCCGAACCAATGTATATGCCCGATTATAAGCATAAATTTCATTTTCATAAGTTTCATTTTTTTAGGAGTGTAGCAGGTCCAGAGCCGCACATAACCCCATTTGTAGTCAAGCCGTCATATTGGAATATGACGCTACCATCTTGTCAATTACCTACATGAATGCATTCGATATTGAATGTTATTGTCACTAAAAGTGTCTACACAACTGTGATCATTATGCAGACTCCAAATACTGTTTCATATGCATTATTCACCATCTTACTACGTCGAATAACAACAGTACAATATTTTTCACCGACTACAAGCGAGCATCGCATCATCAAGTCATATATTCTGACAATCAAACGAATGTATCTTGGCACTATTTCTGTGAATTAATCATAATGTTCTGAGCTTGATATTCGAGGATGGACCTGCTTTTATTATCCAATGGACCCCATTTCAAGATTTTTACACATATCAGACACACCACGGTCGATTTTCGTCGATTTCATTGTGAGCTATTTTGAATTCTAAAGCAACGAACAGTCACAGGTACTCAATAATACCATTTATCCCCCGGTATTAAAAACATGGATACAGACACCATAAACATGTCTCATACTTCAATAGAAACTGAGTTATAGCCCAAAACATGATATTTTTCAACGGTGGCCATTTTGATAAATAAAAGCCCAGAAATTCCTGAAAATATCTCTAATATTAAAATTCATTAATATTCAATAATATGAACTAACTTGAATAAGTTGGTTTCGGGGCTCATGGTGGGCTGGGTGTGCAGGCACATCTAATATACATGCTGGGCTAAAATGTTTAATTATATTCACCGATGCAGATCGTCCGAATGCAAGGATAATAACGATTTTGATCACAATAACCACCAAATGCTTCATGAAGCTTTATAAGACTATCAGACATGGCAGAGTGATTAAGATCTAGCTTTACTTGGGGGTCGATCCCCATTTATTCATTACCTGTTGCGTCATGCATCTTTGTTAGAGCAATTCACACAGACGTCTCTCTCATATGGAGGATGAATAACCACAATATATTTCGTGGACAAGAAAAACGAAAGAGTCAGCTGACACACATGGCGGGTTTTTTTTTATCCTATCAGCATGTGTATATCATATACAATGTTGTCTCATAAATATCAATATTGTTTTCTTCCAAAGTAGAAAATGGAGGTCATGTAAGTCATTTATATAATATATGGTTTTTTAGTACATTATGATTTTACTTCCCAAGTATTGTTGTGACAACCGTCATGACAATACACTGAACTGTTAGCAACCTAATGAATATCGATGACACCAAACTAGAAGCTAAAACTAAAAATAGTACAAAAAATAACTATAGTTAGTTTTTGTTAAATTTGATTGAAAGATTTTGTGCTAACCACTAAATTATAGTAGAATGGTATTATACAAGAATCATACCAACATGAATGGCAACAACTGAGAAAAACCCGTAAATACGTACTGGGGTTGTGGAGGGTTTTACTACAATGTTCTTGAAACGAAGAATGTGATAGGTTGTGTCTGGATTAGGGCAGATATCAATAACCTGCTGAATATTTGCTCTCAACGAACCAATGTGCATGGCATGTAGGATATGAATCTTAAATATAAATCACATTTATAAACATTATTATACGTAGCATTCTCGTATGGGGTCGCAGCCTGTTGTGTGCTACGGTCCAAACAATGAAACACTGGGTTTTTTTTTCAATTAATGGCCTACCACTCATCATATCCGCTGAGTTATTGTATCACAACAGTCAATATTGGCAACTCATAACATATTTGCACGTGAAAATAACAGCTTATCTTACTTTTCGTATATCCATAGAAATTTGATGCAGTTGAATTCACACCTACACAGGAAAGCTGGATGTTCATTATAGCTTAGGATTACAGTTCATCAGACATCATATTGCCCTACATGCCTGCTTAGAATCACAACTAGACCTAATATGCGTTTCCAGAGACACACTGGCATCATTCATGGAACATGTGGAGGTCAGTGTGTAAAATATACTTCTGAATGTATATGTGAGGACAGGTGGTGCAGTCAGTTAAGGCGCTCGCCTCGTAACTAGCAGATTGCTGGGGTGTATTGAGTACCTGATAGGCAGTATTCGCAAATATTTGGTGATTGTTTATGGACAGTGGTCGGAAAGTGGTTCCATACCATGAATTAGGGGTAATTGTATCCCCAGAACTAAGTATATTGGGAAACACTCATTAGAAATATTTATTATTATGCTCAACAAGGTAAAGGTTCTGTCCAGTAGAAATTTCATATCAGTAACTTCTGTAAAGTTAAAATTATTTTTGCTAGTTAATTCTATTACTGACCACAAAAAAAAATAGTTAAGACAAGAAATATTCATTAAAGGGCTCAACAAGATAATGGTTATGTCCAGTAGCAATTTCATGACTGTAATCCAATAAGTTAACATTAGTTTGCTAGTTAAGCCTATTATTAACCACAATAAAATTAAATAACACAAGAAACATTCATTGTGGGGCTCAAAAAGTTGAAGGTTATGTCCAGTAGAGATTTCAGTACGTCCTGCACATCACCTGCCATTTTTACATTCACATTCTTATGTTTCTTGTGAGATTCTCGTATCTGATTATTCATTGTCTTCTTCTGAAGCTGATGTGTGGCAACTCCTTACGACAGCTTGGTCGTTGTCCTCCTTCGAATATGCTGTTTTCAAGCTAGTTTCTTCCTCCTGAACATATCTTTCTTCTGAAGTTCTTGAGGGGAAACACTCCATGAAGTGCACGTAATCGTTTATCCAATCCATGAGATTTTTTCGGGTTTTTCAAGCCAGGTTGAACCATGAGCTCCCTTTTGCCAGGCCAAAGGGTGACTGTTATCACTGGGTTGGTGTCATCGAACTATGTTATTTGGAATCCAGTAACAAGGTGACTTCATCTAGGTGTTTGTCCACGGTGTTGGAAATCACTGAACCGTGACGAAATTTCACCGGCAGCTAGAACAGGGCCGTTGGATCCGTGTTCAGTCGAAGTGCTGCCGTGTTGGGCCCGGAATGATGTGATACAGGGACTAAATACCGCCGATAGATTTTCACCTGGATCACCCCGCACCACCCAGGATCACCCTGAACCAAGAAATGGCCAGATCTGCGATGATCCTGGGTGATCTGTGATGGTCTGGCTTTGATGCCATAGCTGCTTCATGAGCAAACGTGTACAGGAAGTCATATTCTTGTATGGCACACTTATGGTCTACTTGAACTAAACGTTATGTGAATCATGTGAATTGGGGTGCCAAAAAAACTCAATGTCATGTGTGTTGTGAAATGTGGGGCCTATACATTGGATCCTGCGCCCAAAACACTCGTACATGCATATCTGCTTTACTCAGGGTTGTAAAATAGGCATATAGGAAGTGATATCTGGTACATCGTTTAGCGATCTTGAACATGGCCTTGGGTGATCTTGAAGACTGGATATGGAGGTTACGTCTGACAAAATTTGTGTAAATTCGCGTCAGGAAAATCTAAATGCTTGTAGATAGAGTGTATGGTGTATTATGAGCATAAAGGGAGTCATATGTGACACACCTAATAGTGTGCTAGAATTTACATCGGGTTAACTCGAAAACTGATCCTAAGTTACATGGCTAGCGTGAAATATGTAAATCAGATAGAGTGTATGGTGTATTATGAGCATAAAGGGAGTCATATGTGACACACCTAATAGTGTGCTCGAATTTACATCGGGTTAACTCGAAAACTGAACCTCAGTTACATGGCTAGCGTGAAATATGTAAATTATTAGGTATCTGCAGACAAAGTAGTTATTTCATATTTGAGGTGCGCAACCGTGCAGTTGCCAGTGAGCACGCCCGAGCAGTTGCCTATCGGGTTTCGCCACTTAACACAAACAGACATAAATAATTCCTCAAAACACCATTAAATCAATATAATGGTGCCAATAAAAACTAATGATTGTTCGCATTTGATGAGGAAGCTTCATGACTGTCAGCGATGAAAAAATGAGCAGCGTTGTGTCGCAAATGCTTAGTTCAGTGGGCGATATGTGGAAACTTTCAATGAAAACAAAGATAGCCAGTCAAATTTGACAACTTTTATGAACTGTTCGGTGGTCAATTGACATCTCCGGGAACAACAATATTAGTAGGATGTTCATCTATCCTGATGAGGCTTTTAATATATACATTGAACACCTGTCTTCCATTCTTCACAAAATCTTGAGAACTGACTGACGGAAGGCCAAGAACAAAAATATTATGAAATAGACGTATATAGACGTCGGCAAATAGACGTATTTTGTGCGCAACTCGGCATTCTCGCTTACCCGGTGTGTGATCGGTCTGGCAACTTTCACGAGCTGCTCGTAGGTCATCTGGTACTGATATGATAATCAATATTACTGGGAAGGGTCATATTTCCACATGAGACTTGGACAATACTCATACATGTCATCATTGCTTAAGTATTGGAGAAAAGACAGGCAGGTACAATTTTTCTTTCCATCTCGGCAGTTTCTGTGCGCTCATTAGCAATTTTCGAGTATTTTTGCGTTCGTGCTTAGATCCCGTGTATTGATTCTTCCAAGTCGGAGGATGGAAACAGTTTGAAGCCGAGTAAGAATGCGTATATTCCTCTTTCTAGCCCACTTGTCAGTAATAATATATGCCTCTTTTCTGCACTTCACTCTTCAACTAAACTTGAACAGGCCACTCCTATGCATGATTCGACAAGCAACGAGGTACAAAGTGGTTTGTTCCCAATAACACCCACATCAAATATTATCAATCATATGCCAGTGATTGAAGAAATTATGTCCAGTTCTTCTGAGAAGGTCAGAGCATTGAACAGCATATTCCGGACTATCAGAAATGGCCATTCAGAGACTGCTTTTCATAAAAATCTATGCTGTTCGCCATTGTGTATCTTATTCTTGATGCGACCCACTGTGCCTGCCTTTGTTATGAAAGATCCTGATACGTTGACAATCTAGATTCACATATCATGGTGACAGGACTTGTTACCAAAATGTGACCTATTGACATGCGTTTAACCATGCGTTTTCCATGTTTGGCACAACCAGTCCTGGTTTGTACTATTTTGGGCTGCTTTCATTCGGGACTAACAGGTTTGTAGATATGATATTGTGCGAGACTAATACATACTGGAATATGTGAATTTTTCAACAGATCTCAAAATGAATACCTTTTCAACCCATAAGAGGTTTTGTTTTATACGAAATTGTATATAGACAATGTGAAGTTTTGGTTCTCTGTACAGTTCTTGTTCAAAGTCACTGACCTGGCTTTTGGAAAGGATGTCTACCAGCATCGGACTTATCAAGATAATCATCCTACAAATGCTGTGGATCATGACTCAACAACCCGGTTTGAAACACAGAAAACTGATAAGGCTTGGTGGGCTGTGGATCTCAGAGAAGTGTACCCGGTAGCAACCATTGTCTTGACAACACCAAGACCCCTATATCTTCGTTCTCGTATAAAAGATTTCTACATCGGGGTAACAAACACTTCTGTGACTGATCAGATACCGAACGCGACCATACCGTCCTATGATGTGTGCCTCTTCCATACCGGTAATATCCTAACATTGGTCATAAAACATGTGAATAGTGAAAATGTGATATACTTTGTCAGTACATCAAATTATGGATTAATTTGTTCACCCAGAGACCTGATTCTGTATAGATACAATCTTGCTGAATACACGTTTTACAGGGCAATTTGAGTACATGATAAACATCCTGCACTGCACACCTTGGCCGAAGTTTGGCCGCTACTTGGTGTACCAAGCAACAGCTGAACGCAACTTACAGAACGCTGCAGATCTAGAAGTGTACACAGGTGCAATTTGCTTTTAAGGCAAATCCATGTTTTTTTGGCGAAAATCCAGTGATGTCTTGTGTGACACTTATTCGGATGTTCAATTATGTTGCAGAGTACTTTGAGAGCTTGGTACAGCCTGGTAGTACCATGACATGGCAGAGTTCTGGCAGCAATAGCGCTGCTGTGGTGGACAGGGACTATGGGGTATTCCCTGACAGTTGCACACAAACAGACCACGAGTCTCAGCCCTGGCTGGCAGTGGACCTGGATTTCGCAATTGTGTATACCGTTACCATAGTGGGACCTGCCTGCTGTGAGTATAGCTATATAAAGGTGTCTCATGTGGTTCTAAACCACAGAACACATTTTTCTGAATTATATAATGAAAATTATTATACTCAAGTTGAATATGAGGCGGTTGGAAGGCAGCAATGTCTAGTAATATGTGAGTTTGTGAACTGAATCTAGTATAGAATAAGATTGCACGTACAGGTCCGGGACAACTTGAGAATTTCAACATCGGCATCACTAATATATCAGTGGAAACTAGTCCACCTTCTTCAGTCAACCCAAATTACCAAGTATGCTCTCACGTTGTTACTGGCCCTGTTCGGCGAAGGGGTTTTACACCTGCAACGACAAAGAGATTTATGGAAGATATCTGATTATTCAGCTCACGACTCTAAGCAATCTTACACTGTGTGAGGTTGGAGTGATGGGGTTGTTTTGTGAGTATTCAAATACATGCATGATGAACAGTAAGTGGTATATGAATATATATAGCATTATCATCAAATCGTTTCAGATATCAATTTTTATACCCATAACAAACTGGCATATGTAATGAATCATAATGCACTGTCGACTTCAATTGCAATATCTTCACATCCTATACGCATCGATTTCATTATCACCGCCATGTACATGTGAACAAAACTTTCCTGCCTGATCGAATTAAGAAAAGGTATGCTATCACAATGTTATGAATAGTACACAATTCCAACATTGGAAACATCTCTGTAAGGTCATCTGCATCATTTTCTGAAGCACAGAATTGTGTTTATTATCTAGTCTCATCGAATGAGAAAATACCTTTCAGCAAAGTTTGTGTTGACAGGTTCAAAACGTTCAGCATGCACTCGCGCTTCCCTTCCTCAAAGTGGTGAATGACGTCATTACATGACAGATTACCATGGTGGGAAGTGTGCTAAGCTCGATATCCTTTGAGTAGCGGGTCCGTGTGGTCATTTGGAAGCCTCTTGCTATTGAAATATTTCCGTGTCATCACCAGAATGTCACAAAACACGGATATGGTATTTCACAGGCTCTTGTACTTTTCCCTAGTATGTTTCCTACTTGTTATTGATTACATTTGTAATAAAATTGTCAGATTTTTTTTTATACATACTCAGAGGTATCTGTAACCTGCATGAATGACTCGATTCTGCATTTGAACTCACCCGGAGGTGAGTGAGACACATGACAAATACTAAGCTGACAACTGTTCTAACACATTCAAATCGCATTCACTTGAATCTCGCATTCCAAACTCCGCCGAACAATAAACCTGTTATATATATGGTTGGAATATATATATGTAGCTGCAGCCGCCACCTAACTACACATGTTCATGAAATGTGTTCTGCGAAGTAGTCATTCAGTCTGCAATTGACAAAATACGGAATATAAAGCATTCCAATATTAATATCCATTGGAATATATATATGTAGCTGCAGCCGCCACCTAACTACACATGTTCATGAAATGTGTTCTGCGAAGTAGTCATTCAGTCTGCAATTGACAAAATACGGAATATAAAGCATTCCAACAACTATGATTAATTGCATTCTTTCTCAGCTTCACAAGTGGCCCGATTGGAACACATGATGTAAAGGAACGAAGTTATTATTATTATTATTATTATTATTATTATTATTATTTCGTAACCAAAAATAGGTAACTTGATTTTGTTTAGAATAATTAAAATATTTCGCGAATTTCAAATTATTTAGGAACTGTCTTCTTCATCTTACACTGCTCCAATATGAGCCCGAAACTCGTTCAAAACAATTTTTTGCTAACTAGAATTTACTCGGATCTATTCGTTTAAAAAAAGTCGGGAGTCCGAGTGATTCTGTGAAAATAATGCAGTTTATTATATTGACCATACTCACAGGATAAATACTCAGATTGATGTATGCTTGTAGCAGTAACCAAAATGAGTGAAGGGCACTGAGTTTTGATATTTTATCGAGCCATGTAGAACAATACATGTGCATGAGACCACAGGAACGCCCTGTAATATTTATAGCGTATGATAAAGTGAAAAATTGTTGGCAATGACACATATTAGCACAAACAAATGCCACAAGATACTATCAAAAATTGTGCAATACTCAGTATTCACAGTAACTATGGTGACCACAGAAATCAATACCAATAAAAAATATATATGAGTATGGAAAACATAAAATATGTTAAAAATTTTCAAAATACCAATGAATATTTGTGCAATAATTTGATTTATCGAGTCATTGTTACAGGAAGCATACAATAATTTCCAGAAGCTCATACCTCAGTACATCTATCTAAAAGCATTCACGTCAGAGTAAGCTGGAGGCTTGATTTATCCTGCTGCTGTCTGACTGGCCCTGGGCTGGACACATGAATAATGTTGTGTCCGGATTTGACAACTAAAGAAATTAAGTCTACTACCCATACACCAGTTAGGCTGAATTAACTCTTCGTCAAACATGGAAGACAAAAAAATTGACTATATTCTTTCGTTGTAATTGACACAAACAACATTAATACCAGAATGATGAATGTAAATGCCAATCCAATGGATAATGGTGAAACTCTAAAATGTCTTCACAGTGTTCAATGGTGAAAGGTGTAATGAATGATTGAGGGTCTGTTGACAAGATGGCTGAGTGAATAAAAATGTGTGAATTTGTCTCTAAAATTCTCGTTTACCTACCAACCAGCCTCACTCTGATACACAAAACATAAACACTCAGGTCAGCATGCAGGCCAGTGACACCTTATGAACAAGCATCACAGCTGAACTTACGATTATGTGTGCGGGGACAAACTTGAGGCTGAGTTAACACAAAAACATAAAGAATGAGTGAATACAAAACCGCTCCGCCGAACATAAAAATCATAAAAATAGATGCGTCGTCTGAGCTGATCTCTGTGAGATTCCCTCACAGAGATCAGTTCTCGTAAATTTTCCTCACTACTCTAATACCTCCATTACTAAAGTGGAGTTTGTCCATGCGTAAATTGATTCTCACCAGCTAGTTTTGTCGTGTTACCCATTATTCTTGCCAAAATGTGTTCTAGTTGCACTTTCCACAACGCATCATGATGTGTGTTCTTCTTGCTCAATATTTACTACTTAGTTGTGTTGTAATGTGAGTAAACACGGTCAGTTTTGTTTTTGACCGTGTTTTATGAAATGACAGGTCCATTTGTGAAAAATGGATACTCTGAAGGTAGCTTAGTGTTTTGGTCAAAGACATGTGTAGTTATTTTAAGCAGATCACGCTTTTTTGTTTAGATATGTTGAGGAAAAGAATTAGCGATAAGATTCACCAACGACAAAAGTGAGATTCCCTAACGATATAGGTCTAATACGTGTAGATTGTAATAGGTCCATATCATACACCATAGTGAATTCAATGATTTATGCGACATAAATAAGCGAATGTCACATTAAAAATAGTAAATCTGTACTAGAAGATCATCTGTACACATCAAGACATGTCAATTGGTACTTTATTTCACGTTCAACATTTGAATAACGTAGATCTGAATTAATAAAGAAACGATCGTTAGGGAATCTTCACATGTTCGTTAGGGAATCTTCGATTTTACAAAAACAATCGTTAGGGAATCTTTCGGCTTTTTTTAATCGCCATGTATTTGCAACGAACGGTTGCTTCGTGCGCATAAGAATCAGCAGATGTATGTATGTATCGATCACAATCGTAATTATCGGGAAAATGAAGAAAATTCAAACGAACCACGAGTGGGTTCGCCATTGCGGGATGCACTAACGATCGTTAGTGCATCCAGTCTCACCACAGTGATATATGGGGGATGACATCGCTGGCCTAACTCGGTGGCAATCAGTCCACGTATGGGCAAGCTCTTCGTCAGTGAGGTCAAAATTACACTTAACAGATATAGTTTGGCTAACACCGCACAATGACATGGAAGGGAAATTTTAAGTTGTTTCAAACCAAAATGAGTATAATGCAGTCATGAATGTTGTAATTTTTTAGTATAGATTTGTTGTGTAAATTTTCGTGAATATTGTAAATTAATAAGTTTTATCAATAGCAAGTGTGTTTGTGAATGATTTGGTTTCGGATGTGAATGGATCGAACCGGGTTTTGTTATATGCACTGTATATTTTATTTGTATACGATGATTGTTCTTCCTCTGGACAAATCAGTCACCATTTCATTTCCGTCAGGGAGAATGTACGAGTAACAATAGATTTGTAGAAACGAATGGACGAGGGGCGAAGCCCCGAGTCCATTCGTATCTACGAATCTATTGTTACGAGGTACATTCTCTGACTTAAACTGTTCCCCACATTATACATCGAGGTAGATTCGCAACTACGAATCTACTGATCTGCAATACCTCATTCTGAGTTCCAATTCTGAGTTCTACCCAGTGTGGTGAAATCACTTTCCGTGACGGGCTGAACTATAAATACAGTCTCGATAACTAGCTTGGGCACAAGTACCGTACACTGCTCCTTAATACTACTCGTTCACTGAAAGCATACCATTTAATCCGTCTCACACCTTTTTAATCCTTATTGAAAATAGAGGACGGCGCAGGATATGATACTTGGGCCCTAGCGTGGTCACTCAATCGCTCAAAAATGGTGGAAGACGACGATATATTTCTGACGCAGCATTCATTCAGGCTTGATGACACTGTTGATACAATGACTCTCCATTACTGTGCGCTGATTTTATTGCACATAAATACTCAAAATTGTTTATTTATTTTACTGACAACGAGATAGTAGATACCTGTGAACAGGTGAAAATGCCGAGCAGTCTGGCAACCCCAGTCCGGTATCACAAGCCGGTGTTTTTCGATGTACCCGGCGATGAGCTCGTCGCTACTTGAGTAACAAGTTTCTGATCAACAAAATACATTCGGAGAGAAACCACCAGATAGTCAGAAGTTTAAAAAAGGAAGGGACAAAAAGTAAAATTATGTTTAATTTACAGTGCACTAATTAATTTAAATGCATTTTGATAATTCGTGATTATTGAATTTATTTCATTCGACAGAGTGACTGGTTTTTAATACATTCGTAAATATTGGATTTAATATGTTTTGTAGTTTGTGTGCTTCAACGAAGAAGTGTACGCGGCAGTCGGTCTCTTCAGCGAATGGAAAGCCGGGTGAACTTCGAACACAATCGCACAGCATGACGTGGACACCTCTCCAATACGACTTGAAATGGCAGAAAATGAATTTTGCTTCTCTTTGAGACGTTTTGTCCTAGAGGCCAGAAAAGGAATGCCTAAGAATCTACAGTTGAAACAAAGGAGTGACTCATATTTGGAAGCCATTTCAACTATTTTTCACACAATGCGACCGATTCACATCGTATTCTGTTTGCAGATACTGCATCTGTTCTGATCATTCTGACATTGGTGAAATTATTTATAAATCTATAGATATTTCAACTATACCGGTGACGTCACTCCTTTGTTTCAACTGTAGATTCTTATCTACGAATCTACACTTTCTGAGATATCTACCAAATGTAGATTATACATCTAGACACAAACTGTAGATTTAACTGTAGATTCTGATCCACGAATCTACACTTGTTTGAGATACCAACCAAATGTAGATTATACATCAATACACAAACTGTAGATTTAACTATACATTCTGATCTAAGATCTATAAATAATTTCACCAATGTCAGAATGATCAGAACAGATGCAGTATCTGCAAACAGAATACGGTGTGAATCGGTCGCATTGTGTGAGAAATAGTTGAAATGGCTTCCAAATATGAATAAAACGTGCCGTAGCACAGAGAAATTTGGCACTTCGCACCATGGATTTATTATTGTGCATCAGCACCTATTGAAGTCGCTCAATGAGTTAGTTATTGGTGTATGTATCAACCTATTACCGCTTATAACAAGATTTGGATGATGACGATAAAAAACCTAACATCAAAAATCTCGAGCCACTGTCACAAAATTCTTAATTCTAAGGTTCTGAACAGCGGCCTTGAGGTGGCTGAGTGGTTTGGTGATCGATACTGACAATACTCAACAAAACAACAAACACCGTACAAATTGGTATGAATTACTGTAATATACTGGTAGTGTCCACAACTGGACTTATTCGCTCAAAATATGGCAAACAACAATTTTCACAGCTTGGATTTACATTGTCCCAAGTTCCACAATGAAAAGGATAACCACTGCAATAAGTAAGTCCCACGAAGTCCAAGACGTTTCCCCCACGTGGTACGACGCCTGAGCAGAAGTCCAGTGAACGGCACCACGTCGCAGTCCCACGACGCTTGTAACTAGCCTACATGTACGAGGTCCTACGACGCCTCGCGGGGACGCCGACGCCACCAGACTCCCAGCGCGTCACGTGAATGACGTAACCCCCCATGTATCGACGTGTTAGGTGACACCCCCAGCCTTGAATACGATCCGGGTCCACCCTAGGAACTAAATTAGAAATACCCGTAAACCTACGATAATGGTTATACATAATTATGACAGCACGACACCGCCCACTGTCGGCGACACCACGCATTTGTCTACACACACGGCTAAAAACTACGCTAAAACTACCAGACCCCACTGACAGTACTCACGGTGCGCACTCCACGGCAGATTCACAGTTGTCCGACGAAATACAAATTACTTCACATCACCGAATGATGTACCGTTGGCTCCACGAGCACACAAATTGAAGTATTAAACACGGGGCATCGCAAACCCCGAGAGTAGATGTCTCTCAGACAATAACTGTCGGCCCTCGTGTGTCTACTGCAGTGGTTTGAACCCCGTACCGAGTTGAGTTGAGTTGAGATGAGTTGATATGGGGGCACCACAACAGGATGATATGCCCCCATAACTGTAAAAAAAAGGTAATGAGTACCTAAAGAGGAAACTCTGGAGCTTAACGCGGACATCCGTAAAAAATTCAGAAAATATTTGGGACAAAAGCGACGAATGTACAGACAAATGAAGATCATTTTGGCCCAAGTATCATACACTGCACCTTAATACTACTAGACCACTAAATGAATGCCATTTAATCCGTCTGTCACCTTTTTAATCCTTACTGAATATAGAAGAAGGCGCAGTGTATGATACTTGGGCCATAATTTTTTAGACATATGACACATTATTGGGACAGGAACACCACAATTATGACAGGAAAGAAAGCTTATCAAATCTTCTCGACTGGGGGCGACTCCAGCCATTAGAAAGTAGACAAACACAGAAAGGCCCATGTTAGAAAAGGAAAGACCACACATAAAATTTGCATCAAAAGGACAGAAACCATAGATTTAAATGCGGCGATTCAGATCAATGAAGAAATTAGAAATATCTTGATACAGGCACTGAGTTGACAACAAAGAAACATACGTTATTGGCAAACCCATAGAAATAAGTTTAGAAACCAAATTAAGCTGAACATCCTGATGAAAAATACAATCCATCAGGACATGTCTAGGATCTTCAAAATCCACGCAAAGAACCCCGTACCTCTAACACCCCGTGCCTCTATAGAACGACAGTGGTCTGCATAGTACACTACTCGACGCTACCATGAGCAGTAAAATTCTAGTTTCAACCGTGTGTGTAAGCTAACAGCTCCCAGTTGCGCATCGCTGTCGACATGTGGCGAGTACCGAGAGTCATGGTCACACTCTGTTGACGCTCTACTATAAATTCAAGATCTACTCGACCATTTAAGTACAATGTTTGGGTAATACAAATATATACAAAATACGTAACGGAAATATATGACAGCCACACTGGTGTCATCAGGGGCAGACAGTGTGTAATCATAGCTGTTTCTATTGTACACCAGATGGAATTAGTGCACAACTGCCCAACAACTTACTAGAACAATTTAGAAATCCGAAAAAAATCCCATGAAATAGATGTATGACGAGTAGATAGGTACCCAATCACAAGCCAAAACGGTAATGAGATTCACAAGCCAATCTTGACAAAAATCATAAGCCAAAAGGCTACTGGATCACTCTACGCCCACATCCCCAACTCAGTACTGTCCATTCTTTCTAGTAAATGGCTAAACATGGCTAGTACATTCATTATTTTCAAATGATGTAGTGTGATTCATGCAAGTAGTTCTATCTGCTGTACACCAGATCGAATTAGTGCACAGCTGTCCAACCACTCATTATGAACAATCCATACAAACATATATAGGTATAAATTAAGTACTCAATCACAAGCCATAAGTCCACTGGAAAATAAAGTTTTTCTGTATTCTAGAATAATAAGAGAGGAGCACATGCTGTAGTAAGAGATTTAGTATGGAAGCGTTAATTGAGCATCTACTTAACCACATAATTTTTCACGACCTGCCGTGTTGAGTATCACAGTAAGTTGTCTTATCGTAATAAATATCATGGCAAGCTGTCATGTGAAAAGTAAGAGACGTGTTGCCATGAAACTGTCATATCAATGCATCTTACCGTAGAAAATTAGAATGTGAACATGTCTTACCGTGAAAGTTATCATAAGAAGACATTTTGTCATGTTGAAAATAATGGCAAGTCACCATACATATCGTATCGTTATATTCTTTTATGTAAAGATGTCTTGTCATATTTCTTTCACATTAAGACGTGCTATCGTCATATTTTTTTTTTCATGTTAAGACTTCTTGTGGTTGAAAATTTTCAGAGTAAGATAATATATAACCTATATTTTTCATGATAAGACGTCATGTCGTGATAATTTTTCAGTCTCCTTGTCATTATAATTAGGAAATTTTCATAGCATGACAACTTGCCATGATATTAAACATGACAAGAAGTCTTAGTGTGATGCTGACCACACCAGGTCGTGAAAAAATTATTTGGCTAAGTGGATGATCAATTAACGCCGGTACTAGATCTACTCAAAATATTCGAGAAAACTTGGGATTGAACCCCTGCAAATTGCATAACTTCGTGTGTCCCAAAAGGGACACACACCGAACCTTTGGGCCTTTCCCAGCAGATAGAACACCCCGTTGCTGCTTGAAGGACACCAGTTTAACAAATATTTAACATGAAGCAAAACATCCATATTGCGCGTCATATTTCGGACGTGATATGTGATAATGCACAAAACCCGAGGTCGGCCAGTTTTCTCTCGTCTCCAATCAACATAATCCGAGACTACAAACCCTCATCCCTACGAATTGTTAACTCGTATGTACGAATTAACAACTCGTATATACGAATTAGTAACTCGTTTATGCGAATTAATAACTCGTACATACAGATTATTAAATCGTACATACAAATTAATAAATCGTATTTACGGATTAGTAATTCGTATATACGAATAATAACTCTTACATTCGAATCAATAACCCGGAATAAATAACTCGGATGGATCCTCTATGACTGATGACCTACTGGTTCATCAATTCATATAAACGAGTCAGTAATTTGTATATACGAGTTAGTAATTCGTATGTACGCGTTACTAATTCATAAATACGAGTTACTAATTCGTATATTCAAGTTAATATAATACGTAACTACGAGTTAGTAATTAGTTTATACAAGCTACTAATTCGTATATACGAGTTAGTAGTCAGTATATACAAATTACTAATATGTATATACGAGGTAATAATTCGAATGTACGAGTTAATAAATCGTATATACGAAATAGTAATTTGTACATACTGATTACTAATCCGTATGTACAAGTTACTAATTCGTATATTCAAGTTACTAATTCCTGTATACGATTTAATAATCTGTATTTGTGAATTAATAATCTGTACTTGTGAATTACTAATCTGTATTTGTGAATTACTAATCTGTATTTACCAATTAAGAAATAAAACCACTTTGCAGCTCCACGCTGCCCTACAATAGAAACAAAGCCCAACCAAATAATTTATCCAAAGAAACACTGGCGTCATAAAGGCCAGACAGTGTGGTAAATGTAGTTGTTTCTACAGCACACCTGGTGGAATTAGTATACAACTGTCCAACAACCTATGAAAATAAGTTAGGAATCCGGAACAAACCCCATGGAATGGATATGTTTGTTCGCTACCTATGGACCCGGTCAGAGGAGCTGAATTTTGAGATTCATTTCATGATTTTCAGACTTTTAAAGAAACACCAATATGACATTGTGCATTCGAAAACAGAAAGTTGGGATCACATATTCTCTTTAGTGTGGAATTATGGGCAATTTTAATAAAATCCTGTGAATAGATTTCTTTGCCATTTTGTTTATTTATCAATGAACCGCTGTGCATGTCTTTGAAACAAAAAATGTGGGGATAACCATGTTAATTTTGTTGTTACAGGTTGTCATATATGTGGATGTCAAGGAATTTATACAATTTTTCATCAAATTTATGTGGAATTTCCTATTCTTGCTTATAATGAATGCCTTCAGAAGAAAAAATAGCATGGTGACCCCCATATTTTTTGTATCAAAAACATACACAGCAATTCGTTGATAAATGAACAAATTTTCAGGAAAATCTATTCACAACTTTCATTGAATATTGATTTTAGTGAAAATGGCCAAAAATAACCCATTTTGCTGTTATTTTCGGGTGAAATTACCTATAATTCCACACTTAGGACAATATTTGATCCCAATTTTCTGTTTTCACACAGAATTCCCAATTTTCTTTTGCACAATGTTTTATTGATGATACTTTTAAAGTCTGAAAATCATCAAACGAATTTCAAATTCCAACCCCTCTGCTTGGATCGAAATGGAACGAACATCCTTAAGGTGGAGTCAAATTGAATATTTGGTTTATCAACATATACCTCTAAAACATAGGATGAACGCTTTCGTTGGATGCCGCATGGAAAAGTCACTTGCATGCTCAGACTCAAAGTTGAGGGGCCATCGTTCAGGGTTAGGGCCGGTCATTATAAATCGGGTGGGGTAGGAGGGGGGGGGCGGTGGAACTGAATGGATTTTCTGAGAAATGAGTTTTCAAATTTTGACCCCACCACCGATATCGGAAAACAATGTATGACCCCAATCCCCATGTACATATACAAGGCCGTAATACAAAATTAATGAGAAATATAAGGAGCCAGCATCATAATATTTTTTTTTATTTTTATTTTTTTTTATTTATTTATTTTTTTATTTCGCATCACTATTGCGCACAATACTCACATAGGTTCATACACAAATAGACACATAAACATACAAAAAAATGCACAATATTTTCTGAAATGTACAATATCTTCCAAATTAAATCGGTTTTACATAGGTTTCAGGTCCCTCCATTTTTCTAAATACAAATCTAACTTCAGGTTTTTTCTTGCTGTTTCTTCTTCAATTCTACGATAATTATTGATACAATTAATAACGCCTTTTCCTAAGGGTAAACAGTTATTTAATTTGCAAGTGTAGATATATCTTTTGGCAATTAAGTATAATAAATCATAAATTGTCGTAGGGGATCGTATTTGACCTAGTAATATTTCTCTACAATTACATTCGTGAAAATCATTACCAAATTTAGATAAAATACTATGAAATTCAAACCAAAATTTTACAACGCAGTTACATTCTAAAAACAAGTGTAATAATGTCTCATCTTCTTTTTTACAAAACGAACATTTTGGCGTAACTACAATAACTATTTTAAATAGGAAGGCATTTACAGGCAAAATGTTGTGTAATAGTCTATACTGTAGATATAGTAGATTTGTTGAAACAGTGAGAGTATATAACTGCTGCGTTTAAGAAATTCTATGGACGTCATCATGATCTGGTTGATAAATACAGCAAATCCATGTCTGCCATGCAACTAGATCTATTTTCATGTTAATTTTGGGGAATTCATGACGGGTGCCACTAGTGGGGCAGGAAATGCTCACTCTTTCCGGAACACCTGATTTCACCTCCTGATGGCCATTTACGGGGGTTCATGAGTTTCCCTGTCATTTTTGTTTTCTCTCACTTCGTATGCCTGATATGACTTTCTGTCCCCGGACTATGAGATTGGATAACGGACCCTGTTTTGTTTGCTCGGAATACTTGATACTGGATATTGATTCCACGTCTATTCCTAAAATACATTACCCAGTCAGTATCCAATATGACGACATTAAAGGAATTAGACCAGAAATTTTGTGGTGTTCTTGGTATTTCTACAATTTTTTTCACAATGTTTGGATATACGAATTTACATACTTTATCAGTTTTTGTAATGGACGTGAGTTTATTTTCCCCCTCCAAGTTTTTTGAATCAATTCCATTGTCTTTGACCAGTATTTTCCACGATTTTGGTATTGCTGATATAACACTATAGAAATGCATAAAGTTTGTTTCTATTCTGTATTGTTCTGTAAATTCGGAAAAAGTCATAAATTCACCATCTTTCAACAAATCTTCTCTATATTTAACTCCTTTGACATACCAATTCGGGAAAAAAATTACTTTGTTGTTCACTCTTATGTGGGAGTTATACCAAATAAATTGATTTTTTATCTTCGAGGGTGTATCCACAATAGGTTCGAAAGAGTAGTCAAACCATGCGGTGATTACATTTTTGATGAAATCGTATTGCAATAAATTCAGAATTGAACGTATATCTCTAGTATGAAGATTACTTCCAAGAAATTCTGATATATCAATGTGATCTGGTATACATATTTCGAAAAATTGTTTCCATTTTCCAGGTTTATCTGTGAACAATCGTTTCACCCAGCCTATTTTCAGGGCACTATCGTGAGATGCGATGTGCGTTATTGCCAAACCTCCATAATTTCTGGTATTGACATTCCGTTTTATTTTATCCGGCTTACCGTTCCATAGAAAGGTAAATATCAAAGAATTTACATTTTCTATATAAGTTGCCGTAGGAGTGGGCAATACTGATAACAAAAAGGTCAGTTTGGACATCAAAAGTGATTTAATAATTATACTTTTTCCAAATAACGTCAAATCTCTTTGTTTCCATATATTAATGAGCGTATCCATTTTGTTCAGTATTGGTCCAAAGTTCAACAGCATTAGGTCTTCATGAATCGGAGTTATTTTAACCCCTAAATATTGGACAGGTTCTGAAGTCCAATTCAGACCTAGCGATGGACAAACATTGCTCAACATATGTCTATTGGAGCCAAATGGCAATATATACGTTTTGTTCGTATTGATTTTCAAACCAGATATTTTCTGAAACTCAGCAAAATCTTTAAACAAATGTCTGATGGAATATTCACAATAATGTATTGTTAAAGCAGTATCATCAGCATATTGGCTGATTTTATGTTCTGTGTTCCCGATTTGTATCCCTCTGATGTCTGGATTACCTCTTATCCGAGCAGATAATATTTCTACACATATGATGAATAAATATGGAGATAGTGGACATCCTTGTCGCATTCCTCTGCCAAGTTTGAAAAAAGAAGAATACCAGCCATTGTTGAGTATACAACTATGTATATCTGTATATATTATTTTGACCCAATTAATTGTAGTATGACCGAAGTTGAGCATGCTGAGGCTTTTCATAACAAATTCCCACTCAAGAAGGTCAAAAGCTTTTTCGAAATCTATAGTAACGAAAAGCCCAGTAATATCATTCTCATCACAATAGTCCATTAAATTTAGAATATTTATAATATTTTCACCAATGTACTTGCCTTTTATAAAACCAGTCTGGTCGGGATGTATGATATCGGACAGGTGGCGTTTTATCCTATTTGCTATGGCTCCAGTAAGAAGTTTATTGTCGGTATTGAGTAGTGAGATGATTAAATATATTTTCACTTCGTTCCAAAATGTTACATAAAATTCTTTAGGAATACCGTCAATTCCAGGCGTCTTATCGTTTTTCATGTTCTTCAAAACAGTTTTCAATTCGTTCTCGTTTATTTGGATATCATCCTTAGGTTTATCCTGTTCCGGGATTCTATTGTGTAAATTCCTTTCATCAAAAAAAGTTTTATTAATTCCATTTGTTACTGGGCACTGCCAGCATCATAATATGTATGATACTTAAATGTTGTTTCTACACTTCATTCACATTTCTATTGGAATAATTATGAATTTTGCCACAAATTTTTATACTATAACGTCAGTGGATATTAAGAATTTGTGGTCTTCAGGCCATTCTGGACTGGTACTTTTCCAGCCTTGAATCAAATCTGTGTTGGCTCCATGATGGGTTCATAATGTTCCGTGATGACCCGCGATTGTCTATAATGTCCTGGCCACCGAGAAAGTCTGGTACCTCAGATTCAATATAACGTCATCTGGGGCGATCCAAGAAACATGGAAACAATACCCAAGTATATGGTATCCTAGCAAGCAAAACCGAGTCCATTATCCAATCTCAAAGTTCAGTGTCAGGCAAAATCGAGAAAATTTTAATGGAACTTCATAAACCCCCATATATGGCAATAAAGGAGTGAAATCAGGTGTTCCGGGAAGAATGAGCATTTCCTGCCCCACATGTGGCACCCGTCATGAATACCAAAACGGGTGTTGCAAGACTAATTTGCAATCCTGGGTGTAAAGGTCCATGTTTTGTTCATGGCGGTCAAGGAGAGTCCTGAGCTCATCGAGAATAATCCTCAGTGGCCGGATTTCCTGTGTTGTCAAAGTGTTGAGTGGAAACATTATTGGATGTTATGACATGATGGTCAGCATGGCATGGGCCAGGTATATACAATTGGTGGTAATAGATTGATTCTTACATTGTTAGTCTGTGATGGTGCCCTGCATGTTGATCATCCTGGCTAGCACCGTATTCAGCTGCAGTGCTGCTATGTTCTCCTAAATATTCATAGTTGATCCTTGGTGACAATGTTTCAGTCTGGGGGTGATGAGCGGTTGTCGATTCAAATGTATCACAACGTCTCCTGATTTTGTGTTACTGGATGTCCTTTCTAGGATCAAATTTCGGCGAAACCGTAGTTTCACTGATAATGTGACAAAAGGATGGATTCCACATGTTGTATACTCCAACGAACCATATGTCCATATTGAGTGGATTGTTATCACATACTTCACTTTTTCAAAACACAGATTTTTTCAAAACAACTACTATTCAAACTCCGACCCCCCCCCTCCAGTTCCATATAAAATAACAGTATGACACCCCACCCCCCAAAAGACCACCCAAGGGACCCCAAAAAGGTGGTCTTAAATGACAAGTGGTCTCTAATGGCAGGTTCATTTATATGACAAGAGGCCATTTGGGACTGAGGAGAGCGGTCTCTCAAACCAGGATTGCTCTCACGACAGGTGGTCTTCAATACAGGATCCACTATAAAGTTGAAGATGAAACTGTGACCACATGGACTTGATGTTATTGTTGCTTCACGAGCAAACGTGTACAGGAAGTCATATACCTGTATGACACACCTAATGGTCACCTTGAACTCGACGTAATGTGAATTGCGAGCTAAAAAATCTCTCAATGTCATGTTTGTTGTGAAATGTAGGGCCTATACATTGGATCCTGCGCCCAAAACACTTGTACATATATATTTGATTTACTCAGGGTTGTAATATACACATATATGAAGTAATATCTGGTGCATCATTTGGCGATCTTGACAACGACCTTGGGTGATCTTGAAGAATAATTAATGTGCTCGAACTTGATCTCGGGTTAACTTGTTTGCTGAACGTTACTTTCATGGCTACCGTGAAATATGTAAAGTGTTATTTGCAAACAAAGCAATTGTTTTTTCTATTTGGGGTGCGCAACCCTGCTGTTTCCAGTGAGCGCACTCGAGCAGTTGCCTATCGGATTTTGCTACTGAAATATGTGAAGTGTTATTTGCAAACAAAGCAATTGTTTTTTATATTTGGGGTGCGCAACCGTGCAGTTCCCAGTGAGCGCACTCGAGCAGTTGCCTATCGGATTTTGCTACTTCACACAAACACACATAAATAACTTCTCAAAATTTCATCAACATGATGTTGACAATAAAAACTAATGATTGTTCGCATTTGATGAGCAAGTTCCATTATGGTCACCGATAAAAATGACCAGCGTTGTATCTCAAATGCTTAGTTCAGTGAGCGACATATGAATGTTTTCACTGAAAACAACGATGGTCTGTCAAGTTTGACAACTTTTATGAACTGCTCGCTGGTCAATGAACATTTCCGCGAACACCAATGTTACTTAGCATGTCCATATATCCTGATGAGATTTTTAATATATACACACCTGTCTTCCATTCTTCACAAAGTCTTGAAAACTGACAGACGGGAGTCCAAGAACAAAAATGTCCACGCACCCCGGCATTTCCTATGCACGACTCAGTATTTCTTGTGCACAAACGTATTTTTTGCGCAACTCGGCATTCTCGCTTACCCGGTGTGTGATCGGTTTGGCAACTTTTTCAACATCTGGTATTGATATGATAGCCTAATCAATAATATTGTGAATGTTCATATTTCCGGATGAGACTTCGAATATACTCATACATGTCATCTTTGCTTAAGTATTTGAAGAGAAAAACAGGCGGGTACATATTGTGTTAACATCTCGGCAGTTTCTGTGCGCTCCTCGGCAATTTTCCAGTATTTTTGCGTTCGTGTTTAGGTACCGTGTGTTGATTCTTCTAAGTCAAACACTGACAACAGTTTGAAGCCGAGTAAGAATCATATGTACATGTTATGCTCGATAGGGTGAACACTTCGTACATTCCCCTTTCTGGCACACTTGTCAGTAATAATATATTCCTCTTCTCTGCACTCCACTCTTCAACGAAAACTTGAACAGTCGACTGCTACGCATGATTAAACAAGCAACGAGGTACAAGTGGTTTGCTCCCAATAACACCCACATCAAATATTATCAATCGTATGCTAGTGATTGAAAAATTTATGTCCAAATCTTCAGAGCATTGAACAACACAGTCCGGGGGGTTCAGAAATGGTATTCAAAGAGTACTTTCCCCTTGAGTGCTTTCTACTCAATAATAATTCATGAAAATATATGCTCTTCCCCATTGTGTAGCTTATTCATGATTTAAAACCCTGTGCCTGTCTTTGTTATAAAAGATCCTGATGCCTTAACAATCTAGATTCGCATGTCATTGTGACAGGACTTACTAGCAAAACGTAACCCACTGACATGCGTTTAACCATGGGTTTTCCGAGTTTCGGACCACCAGTTCTTCTGATTTATATTATTGTGCGCTGCTTTCATCCCGGACTAACAGGTTTGTAGATATGATATTGTGCGAGACTAATACATACTCGAATATGTGGATTTTTCAACAGTTTTCAAAATGGATACTTTTATAACCCATAAAAGGTTTTGTTTTATACGAAATTGTATATAGACGATGTGAAGTTTTGGTTCTCTGTTTTTGTTCAAAGTCACTGACCTGGCTTTTGGAAAGGCTGTCTACCAGCATCGGACTTATCGAGAATATCATCCTACAAATGCTGTGGATCATGACCCAACAACACAGTTTGAAACACACAGAACTGATCAGGCTTGGTGGGCTGTGGATCTCGGAGAGGTGTACCCGATAGCAACCATTGTCCTGACATCCTCAAGAGCCGGCTACCTTCGTTTTCGTATGAAAAATTTCTACATCGGGGTAACAAACACTTCTGTGACTCATCAGATACCGAACGCGACCATACCGTCCTATGATGTGTGCCTCTTCCATACCGGTAATATCCTAACATTGGTCATAAAACATGTCCATGTAAATAGTGAATATTTGATATGTCAGTACATCAAATTATGTATGAATTTCTGTATCCAGAGACCCGATTTTGTACAGATACAATATTGCTGAAGAAACGTTTTACAGGGCAAGTTGAGTACATACTAAACATCCTGCACTGCACACCTTGGCCGAAGTATGGCCGCTACTTGGTGTTCCAAGCAACAGCTGAAGTCGACTTACTGGGCGCTGCAGATCTAGAAGTGTACACAGGTGCATTTTGATTTTTTAGGCGTATCCATGTTTTTTGGCGAAAATCCAGTGATGTCTTGTGTGACACTTATTCGGATGTTCAATTATGTTGTAGAGTACTTGGAGAGCTTGGTACAGCCTGGTAGTACAATTACATGGCAGAGTTCTGGCAGCAATAGCGCTGCTGTGGTGGACAGGGACTATGGGGTATTCCCTGACAGTTGCACACAAACAGACCACGAGTCTCAGCCCTGGCTGGCAGTGGACCTGGATTTCGCAATTGTGTATACCGTTACCATAGTGGGACCTGCCTGCTGTGAGTATAGCTATATGAAGGTGTCTCATGTGGTTCTAAACCACAGGACACATATTTTTGAATTATATAATGAAAATTATTATACTCAAGTTGAATATGAGGTGGTTGGAAGGCAGCAAAGTCTTAGTAATATGTGAGTTTGTGAACGGAATCTAGTATAGAATAGGATTGCACGTACAGGTCCGGGACAACTTGAGAATTTCAACATCGGCATCACTAATATATCAGTGGAAACTAGTCCACCTTCTTCAGTCAGCCCGAATTACCAGGTATGCTCTCACGTGGTTACTGGCCCTGGTTCAGCGAAGGGGTTTTACACCTGCAACGACACCAAGACTTCTGGAAAATATCTGATTATTCAGCTCACGACTCTAAGCAATCTCACACTGTGTGAGGTTGGAGTGATGGGGCTGTTTTGTGAGTATTCAAATACATGCATGATAAACAGTAAGTGGCAATAAGTGGTATATGAATATATATTGCATTATTATCAAATAGTATCAGATATCAATTTTTATATTCATAACAAATTGGCATATGTAGTGAATCATAATGCACTGTCGAGTTCAATTGCAATATCTTCACATCCTATACGCATCGTTTTCATTATCACCCTCATGTACATGTGAACAAAAATTTCCTGCCTGGTCGAATACAGAAAATGTATACTATCGCAATGTTATGAACAATACACAATGTCAATTATGGAAACAACTCTGTGAGGTCATCTTCATCATTTTCTGAGGCACAAAATTGTGTTTATTGTCTAGTGTCATCGCATGAGAAACTACCTTTCAGCAAAGTTCGTGTTGACAGGTTCAAAACTTTCAGCATGCATTCGCGCTCTCCTTCCTTGGTGAATGACGTCAGTACACGACAGGTTGCCATGGTCGGAAGTGTGCATAAGCTCGGTATCCGGGAGCGGGTCCCTTGTGATCATGTGGAAGCCTCTTGCTATCTAACTCTATCCGTGTCATCACCAGAATGTCACCAAACATGGATATGATATTTTACATGCTCTTGTACTTTTCCGCAGTATGTTCCCTACTTGTAATTGATTACAGTTGGAATAAAATTGTCAGATTTTCGAACAATTACAATAAGATTTTTTTACGCATACATGGAGATATGTGAAAGCTGCATGAACGAGTCGATTCTGCATTTGAACACAACCGGACGCACTTTTTTATGGTTAGCTAGACACATGACAAATAAGCCGACAACTGTTCTAACACATACAGATTCAGCAACAGTGTTCTTGAAATCACATTCATAAAACGCTTGTATTCCATGTTTTCCCGAAGAGTAAACCTCTTATATTATGGTTGCCAAATAAATAAAATTTGTAGTGCCATTTCCCTACTTGAGAAAATATGTATGACTGTTAGTACATGTCCGATGTAGCTGCAGCCGTCAGCTAACTTCACATATTCATGAAATATGTTCTGCCAAGTAGTCTTTCAGTCTGCAATGGACAAAATATGGAATATAAAGCATTCCACTATTTCATGATTAATTGCATTCTTTCTCGGCATCACCAGTGGCCTGAGTTGCAGCACATGATGTAATGGGACGGAGTTATTATTATTTTCATTATTATTACTTTGTAACGAAAAATAGGTATTATTGTTTACAAGAATTGAAATTTTTCGGAAATTCCAAATCATTTGGGAGCTGATTTTGTCATCTCACAGTGCTTTGATATGGCATTGAAACTTGTTCAAAACATTTCTTTGCTAACTAGAAGTTACTCGAATGTATTCGTTAACAATAGTCGGGGGTCCGAGATATTCCGTGAAAATATTGCAGTTTGATTTTTTATCATGAGGTAAATAATCTGAGTGTATGCTTCTAGCAGTAACGCAAAATGAGTGGAGGGCACTGAGTTTTAATATTTTGATCGAGATATGTAAAACCATACAGAAGACCACAGTGAAGCCCTGTAATGTTAATTGACAAATCTATCAAAAACTGTGCAATACTCAGTATTTACTGTAAATATGGTGACCACATAAACCAATACCAACAAAGCTATATCAATATGTGAACAATCTTGAAAATACCAATAAATATTTATGCAATAATTTGATCCATGGAGTCATTGTTACAGGAAACATGATGCATGCAATAATGTCAGAGGCTCATACCTCACTACATCTATATAAAGCATTCACATCAGAGTAATCTGGAGGCTTGATTTATCCTGCTGCTTTCTGACAGGCCCTAAGCTGTACACATGATAATTGGCAACTGAAGAAATCAATGTATATATCAATGTCTAATATACAAGTTAGCTTGAGTTAACTTTTCGTCAAATATCAAAGACAAAATATTTGACAATATTCATTCGTTGAAATTGACACAAACAACAACATAAATAACCGATGGATGAATCCTAACGCCATACTAAAGGATAATTGTGAAACTTTAAAATGTGTTCAACGGGGAAAGGTGTAATGAATGATCGAGGGTCTAATGGCTGAGTAAATTAAAATGTGTGAATTTGCCTGTGATATACTGGTTTATTTACCAACCAGCCTCACTCTGATACACACAACATAAACACTCAGGTCAGCATGCAGACCCGTGACACCTTCTGAATAAGCATCACAAGAGAAGAACTTAAGCCTCAAATACTTGAGGCTGAGTTAACACAAAAACATAAAGAATGGGTAGATAAAAAGTCGCGGAACATAAAAATCATAAGAATAGATGCTATTCCAATTAGAGCCCATTAGTCAGTTTGCTAATAATAAAAAGAGACTCGATTCTGTGAATTCGTATTGTAATAACTCTGTCGCCGGAAGCAAGATTCCCTCTAACAGAGATCAGTTCTCGTAAATGTTCCTCACTACCCTAATACCTCCATTACTGGGGTGGAGTCTGTCCATGCGTGAACTGACTCTCACCAGCGAATTTTGTCGCGTTACCAATTATTCTCGCCAAAATGTGTTTCAGTTGCACTCTCCACATTGCATCATGGTGTGTGTTTTTCGTTGCTCAATATTTACTACTTAGTTGTGTTGTAATGTGAGTTTGTGACAGAATATATGGGTAATGTCATCGCTGCCTTAACTCGGTGGCAATCAGTCCACGTATGGGCAAGTTCTTCGTCAGTGGGATCAAAATTACACTAGCAGATATAGTATGGCTAACGCCGCACAATAACGCGCACAATGACATGACATTGAAATTTCATGTTGTTATGATCGCACCAAAATGAGCATAATGCAGTCGTGAATGTTGTAAATTTCATGAATTCATTGATACTAAGTTTTAGTGCTAGTAAGTATGTTCGTGAATGATTTAATTTCGGATGTGAATGGATCGAACAAGGTTGTGTCATATGTACTGTATATTTTGTTAGTGTCCGATGAGTTCTTTCCTCTGAACAAATCAGTCAAAATTTCTGTTTCATATGTATGATTCATAAAGAATTTCACCAATATCAGAATGATTAGAACAGTCGCTGCATCAGCAAACAAAATACGTTGTGAATCGCTCGCATTGTGTGGAAAATAGTTGCAATGAGAAAAACGTGCCGTAGCACAGAGAAATTTGGCACTTCGCATTGTAGATTTATTATTGTGCATCAGCACCTATTGAAGCCGCTCAATCAGTTAGTTATTGGTGTATGTATCAACATATTACCACTTATAACAAGATTGTGATGAGGGCAATAAAAAACCTAAAATCAAACACTTTATAATAGAAAGAAAGCTCGACCAATCATAGAAAGAAAGCTCGACCAATCATTTGTATCTGAAGCCACACTGGCCCCATAGGGGCAGACAGTGTGTAAATATAGTTGTTTCTACTGTACGCCAGATGGAATTAGTGCACAACTGCCCAACAGCTTACAAAAACAATATACAAATCCGAAACAAACCCAATGAAATAGGTGTATGACAAGTACGTAGGTACCCAATCACAAACTGAGAGGCTACTGAGATTCACAAGCCAAGCTTGCCAAAAATCATGAGCCAAAAGTTCACTGGATCACTATACGCCCACATCCCCAACTCCATACTTTTTTCATTCTTTCTAGTAAAATGGCTACACCAACGGGCCCAAGTATCATACACTGCGCCTTAATACTACTCGTCCACTAAATGAATGCCATTTAGTGGACAATACGTCTTATTGTGATGTTGAACACGCCAGGTCGTGAAAAATTATGTGTTTAATTGGATGATCAATTAACGCCAGTACTAAATCTATTCAAATACTCCAGAAAACTTTGGATTGTAATATCTAAGAAGTGGCGGCTATGAGCTTCCGTAGTATTGAACCCCTGCAAATTGCGTAACTTCGTGTGGACTCATGCATCTGCACCGCACACACCGTACAATAGGTGTGCCACAAGGGACACACATCGAACCTTTGGGCCTTTCCCAGCAGATAGAACACCACGTTGCTGCTTGAAGGACACCAGTTTAACAAATATTTAACATGAAGCAAAACATCCATATTGCGCGTCATATTTCGGACGTGATATGTTCTACTGCACAAAACCCGAGGTCGGCCAGTTTTCACTCGGCTCCAATAAACACAATCCGAGATTACAAACCCTCATCCCTCTGCATGTTTTAATTGGCTAAACTATGGTGGCTGATAGCGTCCATCTGACAATCTCGCTCCCTCGCGGCGAGAGAGCGAAGCGAGGTAGCGAAAGAGCGATACGAGCGCACGAGACAGCGATGCAAGGGAGCGAGAGAGCGATGCGAGGGGGCGAGAGAGCGAAACGAGGATGCGAGGGAGCGATGCGAGTGAGCGATAAGATATTGACATAAATCCACCTCGCTTCCTCGCATCGTTCTCTCGCTCCCTCGCACTCTCGCTATCTCGCATCGCTCTCTCGCTATCTCGCATCGCTCTCTCGCTCTATCGCATCGCTATCTCGCATCGTTCTCTTGTTCTCTCGCTCACTCGTTCTCTCGCTCTCTCGCAATCTCGTTCTCTCGCTACCTCGCATCGCTTTCTCGCTCTCGTTCTCTCGCTCTCTTGCTCACTCGTTCTCTCGCAATCTCGTTCTCTCGCCACCTCGTTCTCTCGCTCTCTCGCAATCTCGTTCTCTCGCTACCTCGCATCGCTCTCTCGCTTTCTCGCTCTCTCGTTCTCTCGCTCTCTGGTTCTCTCGCTACCTCGCATCGCTCTCTCGCTTTCTCGCTCTCTCGTTCTCTCGCTCACTCGTTCTCTCGCAATCTCGTTCTCTCGCTCTCTCGTTCTCTCGCTCACTCGTTCCTTCGTTTCTTCTTTCTCTCGCTCATATGACAGGTCACAATAAATTAATCCGTTATCACGGGTTTTTTTCCTTTTGTTCAGATGTTAATTTTTTATTCGTTACCACGATATTTTTCGCGCACACGAAAAATAATCACGTCCACTCTGCTGCATTAATATTTATACGTGTATACCTACCAGTGAATATGTTCAAATATTATTTATTGCATATGGTCAAATAGGATCAGTTAATCCTTTACGGCAAAACTAATCTCCCTGTACATATTCAAGCGCAAAACATATGACGTTCAATACCGAAAAAACGATTTATATAAATTTATATAAATAACATGAATAAATGTTGTTGTTTTGTACCATCTATTTACCTATATACCCCGCCCCTTCCCTTCGCACAACGCACACAATAATCAATGTCAACAAATCATATTTAAAATTATTTATTGAACGTTAATCATACAACAATTTTGTGTCAATTGTGACAAAAACAAAGTTGTAATTGGAGTGAAAGAATATATCTCCGTTCAAATAACATGCTGACATCGGAATTTACATGATATTTCTGTAACTACTGATATTTAATGAATAAAATATGTGAGGATTTTATGGTTAATTCTTATGTATTAATATTATAAATTCGTCGGATTACATGTGTATTTTACAGGCCCTATATATCATATTTGTACATGGTTCAAGCATTTAGATTTCGCTAGCGGCATCTACAACACATACATATAATCTGCACATGGCCCGATCCTACAGCCCAGAAGTTTGCGTAGGAGAGCCTGGTGAGTGGATAAGGCTCGCTACCACGTGACAGTGATATAACCAATGACGTGACTTGCAGCGGATGAAGGTGTTGACTGGGTGGAGGGGGTGAGGGTAAGGCGGCTAGGTGGGAGGTGGTAGTTCACGGATGAGCATACAATACACGTACTTCAAATAACACGATAATTATCACCGTTTATCGTGATATTCTATCATAATAGAGCACGATATGGAATTGTAATTCTCGAAACAATATAGGACTCATATTGCATAATTTTACAACTTAATTGCCTATGCATACAGTGGTTTTCAAAGAATACACTGTTAAGTAGAAACTATGATGTAAATTTCAGATCAATATCATCTATTTTATATGTCCTATTTTTATATGTCCTACAAGGAAACTGGTATGACAGGGGCGTGTCCAGGGAAGGGTGGGTACAGTCCGTACGTGCTCCTTCCCTTCCATTATTTCTGTACACGCCCATGAGCATCGTAATAGCACTGACCATGTCGAAACCTTTATCAATATCATTAAAATAGACATATAAAAGTTAGCTTCGTAGATGAATGTACATGTACATACATGGTCGTATGTATGGTTATATTAGAACAAAAACCCGTGCGAGTTCTCAAAAGTGCGTTTTATTTGTATGCTGAAATCTTTAGTTATAGTGCTGCAGGGCCAACTCAAAAAGGGCCCCAATTTTCAAGTGACCCAACATGGCTGTACTACATTTGTCCTCAGGGTTTTTCTTGCAGATGTATATATCTAGTAGATGAAACACGATGATGCCAAGCCAGCAATCAAGGGGAAAATAAGTTATGAGCTTTCGAAACAGGGTACCATATACGAGACTTTGTGCGAACAATCGGTTAGTGATATTTAGGGGGTAGGGTTACTCAACAGGCTGCCGTTCCTTACTGACTCAAAGGATCCCCACATATGGTGTATCTATGGATAGGTAATGCAATTGCCTTTCTAATGGCATCTGCTTTTCTTAATTGTGTCAAAGATTTACCTCGTTATTCCCAGTATAACCTCATTGGTCACATGCAGCTTGATGCTACTTTCAGTCGAAAAAAGCAACATTTTATAGGGTATACTTACACCAAAGTACTTTTTGCTGTCCAGGACACTATACGCATTTCATGTTATACCACATTGGAATCAGCATTGAAATACGTTTCCAATAATGTATGGTTGTGCATGTCTGATAATGATTTGTCCTATTATTGCTAGTTTTATCCAGTTGAAGCATCGTCGTCTGGAGGGATTTTTTTCGTAGGATAAAAACTCAATTCATTGTTTCGATTTATTTATGATAGAACAATCCACAAACAAGCATCGTAATTTACATACATTTATTCCGAAGACCACTCAGTTAGCAAATAACATCTAATGATATCACCCTCTGAACACAACAGCAGATTTGCATTCGGTCACTAAAACAGGAAGTTGAGCAGATAGTCATTGACTATTGCCAATGGTGGTACACCATATACAATATTCTTTATCCAAGCAGGAATGCTGATAGGCATGTACACTATCTAAGCAATACTTGGCTAGCATATAAACTTGCAGAACCAAAAAAATACTATAATTTAATCTCTCAGAACGGAAGAACTGATTAGTAATCAATTTTTCAGAACAGTTTGGCTGACTGTTTAAATCAAATCCTTATATAGACCAGAACATATAACAATAATTTAAATACTCAGAACGGAACAACAGACTGGCCTTTGGAGTATCAGACAGGAACCTATCCCCTTCGTGCTCTTGCACTATCCTTTATATATATCCGACCTGTCCCTTTGTTTTCCTGCTCTCTCCAACATGTACCCGACCTGTCTCTCCGTGTTCCCGCCACTCTCCTACATGTATCTGACTTGCCCCGTCGTCTTGATGCTCTCGTTGTCTTCCTGTCCTCTAGAACATTTACTCAACTGTCTTTCGTGTTCTATGCACTATCCTCTATATATCCGACCTGTCCCTTTGTTTTCCTGCTCTCTCCAACATGTACACGATCTGTCCCTTCGTGTTCTTGCCCTCTCTTATATGAACACGACCTGTCCCTTCGTGTTCTTGCCCTCTCTTATATGTACCCTACCTGCCCCTTCATGTTCTTGCCCTCTCTTATATGTACCGACCTGTCCCTTCGTGTTCTTGCCCTCTCTCATATGTACCAGACCTATCCCTTTGTGTTACTGCCCTCCCTAAGATGTCTCTTTGGTGCCCTCTCCTACATGTATTCGATCCTTCCCTTCGTGTTCCTGTACTCTCCCACATGGTCACGACTAGCCTTTCATGTTCCTGCCTTCTCTTACATGTAAACGACTAGTGCCTTCATGTTCCTGTCCCCTCCTACATCGACACGACTTGTCCCTTCATGTTCCCGTTCTCCTCTTCATGTGCACGACCTGTACTTTTGTGTTTCTGCCCTCTCCAACATTTACCCGACCTGTCCCTTCGTGCTCCAGCCCTCTCCTACATGTTGCGGAACTTTCCTTCATGTTGCGGCACTCCCCTACATGTACGCGACCTATCATTTTATGTTCTTGCCATCTGCATTTTGTCAATCTGCCCCTTCGTGTTATTGCCTTTTCCCACATTTTGCCAACCTGTCCCTTTGTGTTGATGCCCTCTCCTACATGTACCAGACCTGTCATTTCGTGTTCCTGCCCTCTTCCACATATACCCGACCTGTCCCATCGTGTTCTTGCCTTTTCCTAGATGTTGCCAACCTGTACCTTGAACCTTCGAAATGATATCGTCTACATCTACCTGACCTGTCCCTTCAATTTGATGCCCTCTCCTACATGTTGCCGCCCTGTCCCTTCGTGTTGGTACCCTCTCCTACATATACCCGACCTGTCACTTCGTGTTTCTGCTCTCTCCTGCATGTTGCCAATCTGTCCCTTCATGTTGATGCCCTCTCTCACATCTCCCGAACTGTCCCTTCGTGGTCCTGGGCTCATACATGTTGCCGATCTATCCTTCGAACTGAAGCCCTGTACAACATCTACCCGACCTCTCCCTGAGTGTTCCTGCCCTCTCGTTCAAGTTGCCGAGCTGTCCCTTCATGTCAATGCCCTCTCCTACATGTTCCCCACCTGCTCCTTTGTGTTGATGCCCTCACCTACATATACCCGACCTGTCATTTCGTTTTTCTGCTCTCTCCTGCATGTTGCCGATCTGTCCCTTTGTGTTGATGCCCTCTCTCACATCTCCCGACCCGTCCCTTCGTGGTCCTGGGCTCATACATGTTGCCGACCTATCCTTCATACTGAAGCCCTCTACAACATCTACCCGACCTGTCCCTGAGTGTTCCTGCCCTCTCGTTCAGGTTGCCGAGCTGTCCTTTCATGTCAATGCCCTCTCCTACATGTTCCCGACCTGCTCCTTTGTGTTGATGCCCTCACCTACATGTATCTGACCTGTCTCATCTTGTTGATGTCCTCTCCTATATCTATCCGACCCTGTGTTCCTGCCCCCTCTTACATTTACCCGACCTGTCCCTTCGTGTTCCTACCCCCTCTCCTATATGGACACGACTTGTCCCTTCCTGTTTTTGCCCTCCCCTACATAGACACGATTTGTCCCTTTGTATTCCTGCCCTCTCTTACTTGTACCCGACCTGACCCTTCGTGTTTCTGCCCTCTCCTACATGTACCAGACCTGTTTCCTCGTTTTGATGTCCTCTCCTATGTCTATCCGACCCTGTGTTTCTGCCCTCTTACATTAACCCGACCTGTCCCTTCATGTTCCTGCCCTATCATACATGTACCCGACTTGCCTCTTCGTGCTCCTGGGCCACTGCATATTGCCTACCTGTCACTTCGAGTTGATACTCTCTCCTACATGTTGCCGACATGTCTCTTCGTGTCGATGCTCTCTTCTACATATAAGCGACCTGTTCATGCATGTTGCTGCCCTCTCCTTCATGTTGCCGACATGTTCCTTCGTGTTGATTCCATCTCCTACATGTACCTAGCAGATCTCTCTGTGTTCAAGCCACCCCCTGCATCTCCTCCATCTACCTGATCTGTTGAGTTGATACCTTCTCCTACATATACCCGACCTGTTCATGCATGTTCATGCCCTCTTCTTCATGTTGCCGACCTGTCCCTTTTTGTTCATTCCATCTCCTACATGTACTTAACACATCTCTCCGTGTTCATGTCATCTCCTGCATCTCCTACATTTACCTGATCTGTTGAGTTGATACCTTCTCCTACATATACCCGACCTGTTCGTGCATGTTCCTGCCCTCTCCTTCATGTTGCCGACCTGTCCCTTTGTGTTCATCCCATCTCCTACATGTACCTAGCACATCTCTCCGTGTTCATGCCATCTCCTGCATCTCCTACATTTACCTGATCTGTTGAGTTGATACCTTCTCCTACATATACCCGACCTGTTCGTGCATGTTCCTGCCCTCTCCTTCATGTTGCCGACCTGTCCCTTTGTGTTCATTCCATCTCCTACATGTACCTAGCACATCTCTCGTGTTCATGCCCTCTCCTGCATCTCCTACATCTACCTGATCTGTTGAGTTGATACCTTCTCCTACATATACCCGACCTCTTCATGCATGTTCCTGCCCTCTCCCACATGTACTCAACCTGTGTTCACGTCCTTTCCTACACTTATCCGACCTGTCCCTTCATGTCCATGCATTTTCATACATTTACCATACCTCTCCATTCGCTTCAGTGCTCTCCTGTCCCTTCCTACCTCTGCACCAGTCTGTTCGTGTTTGTGCCTATCCTAAATATTCTCCACCTGTCCCTTCTGTTTCTTCCCTCTCCTAAGTGTAACCGACCTGTCCTTTTCATGTTCTTGCCCTCAGCTACACAAGACTGTCCAGTGCATTCGTGTCTGTGCCTGTCCATCATGTGTTTATTTGAAGTAGTGACTTCCATGTGTGTCATGAGGTAGTGATTTCGTTGTGTGTACTTGATGTAGTGACTTCCATGTGTGTATTTGATGTAGTGACTTCCTTGTGTGTATTCGATGTAGTGACTTCCATGTATGTATTTGATGCAGTGACTTTCATGTGTGTATTTGATGTAGTGACTTTCATGTGCGTATTTGATGTAGTGACTTCCATGTGTGTATTTGATGTAGTGATTTTTGTGTGTGCACTTGAAGTAGTGAACTCCATGTGATTACTGGTGATTGCATGCATGGTCCCAGCCATCCCAGCCTGATATTGACTCACCTTATTACTGTTGTTCCTATCTAGATGAAGTAGTAGAGAACGAGGGAACGAGAGAGCGAGTGAACGAGAGCGAGAGAACGAGAGAGCGAGAGAGCGAGAGAGCGAGAGAACGAGAGAGCGATGCGAGGAAGCGAGGTTGATCTATGTGAATATCGTATCGCTCACTCGTTCTCTCGCTACCTCGCATCGTTCTCTCGCTCTCGTTCACTCGCTCTCTCGTTCCCTCGTTCTCTACTACTTCATCTAGATAGGAACAACAGTAATAAGGTGAGTCAATATCAGGCTGGGATGGCTGGGACCATGCATGCAATCACCAGTAATCACATGGAGTTCACTACTTCAAGTGCACACACAAAAATCACTACATCAAATACACACATGGAAGTCACTACATCAAATACGCACATGAAAGTCACTACATCAAATACACACATGAAAGTCACTGCATCAAATACATACATGGAAGTCACTACATCGAATACACACAAGGAAGTCACTACATCAAATACACACATGGAAGTCACTACATCAAGTACACACAACGAAATCACTACCTCATGACACACATGGAAGTCACTACTTCAAATAAACACATGATGGACAGGCACAGACACGAATGCACTGGACAGTCTTGTGTAGCTGAGGGCAAGAACATGAAAAGGACAGGTCGGTTACACTTAGGAGAGGGAAGAAACAGAAGGGACAGGTGGAGAATATTTAGGATAGGCACAAACACGAACAGACTGGTGCAGAGGTAGGAAGGGACAGGAGAGCACTGAAGCGAATGGAGAGGTATGGTAAATGTATGAAAATGCATGGACATGAAGGGACAGGTCGGATAAGTGTAGGAAAGGACGTGAACACAGGTTGAGTACATGTGGGAGAGGGCAGGAACATGCATGAAGAGGTCGGGTATATGTAGGAGAAGGTATCAACTCAACAGATCAGGTAGATGTAGGAGATGCAGGAGAGGGCATGAACACGAGAGATGTGCTAGGTACATGTAGGAGATGGAATGAACACAAAGGGACAGGTCGGCAACATGAAGGAGAGGGCAGGAACATGCACGAACAGGTCGGGTATATGTAGGAGAAGGTATCAACTCAACAGATCAGGTAAATGTAGGAGATGCAGGAGATGGCATGAACACGGAGAGATGTGCTAGGTACATGTAGGAGATGGGATGAACACAAAGGGACAGGTCGGCAACATGAAGGAGAGGGCAGGAACATGCACGAACAGGTCGGGTATATGTAGGAGAAGGTATCAACTCAACAGATCAGGTAAATGTAGGAGATGCAGGAGATGACATGAACACGGAGAGATGTGTTAAGTACATGTAGGAGATGGAATGAACAAAAAGGGACAGGTCGGCAACATGAAGAAGAGGGCATGAACATGCATGAACAGGTCGGGTATATGTAGGAGAAGGTATCAACTCAACAGATCAGGTAGATGGAGGAGATGCAGGGGGTGGCTTGAACACAGAGAGATCTGCTAGGTACATGTAGGAGATGGAATCAACACGAAGGAACATGTCGGCAACATGAAGGAGAGGGCAGCAACATGCATGAACAGGTCGCTTATATGTAGAAGAGAGCATCGACACGAAGAGACATGTCGGCAACATGTAGGAGAGAGTATCAACTCGAAGTGACAGGTAGGCAATATGCAGTGGCCCAGGAGCACGAAGAGGCAAGTCGGGTACATGTATGATAGGGCAGGAACATGAAGGGACAGGTCGGGTTAATGTAAGAGGGCAGAAACACAGGGTCGGATAGACATAGGAGAGGACATCAAAACGAGGAAACAGGTCTGGTACATGTAGGAGAGGGCAGAAACACGAAGGGTCAGGTCGGGTACAAGTAAGAGAGGGCAGGAATACAAAGGGACAAATCGTGTCTATGTAGGGGAGGGCAAAAACAGGAAGGGACAAGTCGTGTCCATATAGGAGAGGGGGTAGGAACACGAAGGGACAGGTCGGGTAAATGTAAGAGGGGGCAGGAACACAGGGTCGGATAGATATAGGAGAGGACATCAACAAGATGAGACAGGTCAGATACATGTAGGTGAGGGCATCAACACAAAGGAGCAGGTCGGGAACATGTAGGAGAGGGCATTGACATGAAAGGACAGCTCGGCAACCTGAACGAGAGGGCAGGAACACTCAGGGACAGGTCGGGTAGATGTTGTAGAGGGCTTCAGTATGAAGGATAGGTCGGCAACATGTATGAGCCCAGGACCACGAAGGGACGGGTCGGGAGATGTGAGAGAGGGCATCAACACAAAGGGACAGATCGGCAACATGCAGGAGAGAGCAGAAAAACGAAATGACAGGTCGGGTATATGTAGGTGAGGGCATCAACACAAAGGAGCAGGTGGGGAACATGTAGGAGAGGGCATTGACATGAAGGGACAGCTCGGCAACTTGAACGAGAGGGCAGGAACACTCAGGGAGAGGTCGGGTAGATGTTGTACAGGGCTTCAGTTCGAAGGATAGATCGGCAACATGTATGAGCCCAGGACCACGAAGGGACAGTTCGGGAGATGTGAGAGAGGGCATCAACATGAAGGGACAGATTGGCAACATGCAGGAGAGAGCAGAAACACGAAGTGACAGGTCGGGTATATGTAGGAGAGGGTACCAACACGAAGGGACAGGGCGGCAACATGTAGGAGAGGGCATCAAATTGAAGGGACAGGTCAGGTAGATGTAGACGATATCATTTCGAAGGTTCAAGGTACAGGTTGGCAACATCTAGGAAAAGGCAAGAACACGATGGGACAGGTCGGGTATATGCGAGGAAGCGAGGTTGATCTATGTGAATATCGTATCGCTCACTCGTTCTCTCGCTACCTCGCATCGCTCTCTCGTTCCCTCGCATCGCTTCCTCGTTCCCTCGCATCGCTCTCTTGTGCACTCACATCGCTCTTTCGCTGCCTCGCTTCGCTCTCTCGCCGCGAGGGATCGAGATTGACGAATGGACGCTATCAGCCACCATACTAAACTCTGATTTTTTGGGTCGTATACATCGTTTGTTACCTTTACGCCAGTTAATTTACTTCGGTCAAACTATTCAACTGAATATTACGATGCAAATGGTCATAAAAAACAACTAAATGGTCATAAATATAGCTATCAAATTAAAAGCAGTATTGGCTAGTACGCCCAGTTACTATACCAGTATCGATCGTGGTGTCTGTGAGTGTAAGTGTCAATCTATTACCACCAATACCACCACCACCAATCAGATTTTGATGATGCCAATAACAAACGTAACACTTTGCAATGGAAACAGAGCCTGACCAAATACTTTATCCAAAGACACACTGGCGTCATCAGGGGCAGACAGTGTGGTAAATGTAGTTGTTTCTACTGTACACCTGGTGGAATTAGTGTACAACTGTCCAACAACCTATGAAAATAATTTAGGAATCCGAAACAAACCCCATAGAGTAGATTTATAGCTCAGTGGATACGGCGCTGGTCTCGTAACACAAAGGTCATGGGTTCGATACTCAGACTGGACCACTGCGTTATTTCGCTAACCTCCTCGGGCAAAGTGTGCACCATTGATTATATATCTCTACCCAGGTACCGGTCATTCAATAACATGCTACCGCATCACACCGGATTGTGGCAGCTGTGCCGTCATTCTCGACTGAGATAAAGTGTACAGCGTCTTTGCTCAGAACTCCGTTCTTTTATGGTGCGCTCAATAAATGTTAACTTTATTTTTCTTTTTTTTTACTTCATTTGATCAGAAAACTCAACATCTTGCATGAACACTTGCCTTGCAATAGCATTCACAAAAAAATAAAGAGGACACAAATTGCATGTCCATGTTTGCACATACCGATTCTGAAAGTGTACTGTTTGAGAGAAAAACCCGAACACAGTCTCGATTTTAGAGTGTATATATATTTATTGACATGCAACATTCCGGTAAAATAAAATGGTAAAAAAGCATTGTGGCATCAGGAAGAAACAAGAAACAATTACCTCAAATGTTTCATTATTTAGGTTTTGTCCCCTACACACCCGACAATGATTTTCAGCTAGGCTGTAGCTTTGGTTGATGTTATATTGTCTTTGATACTGTTTATATGGTTTGCGAAAATGTTTGATGACGACGTCAATGTATGAAAATGCACATACAGAAAAAACCCCATATAATTAGAACCACTATGACAAATATATCGATAGGTTTATGCACATGAAGAACATTGTAATATACAACGATTGATGTTTTATTGTCTCTTGTCTTGCATATTCAATCAAATCATCAATAAGAATAATAAATTTACGATTATTGTGACTTACTTTTTCTACCCATCACTCCAACCTCACATACGATGAGCCTGTTATCATCCGTAAGCTGAATAATGACATATCTGGCTAGAACCGTCGCATTGTTGCAGGTGTAGAACTCCTTGACAGCGTCCTGACTGCCAGAAACATGCGCACAAACCTCGTAGTTCAAGCTTGGTATGGAAGGGGACGCTGTCGCCACCGATACATTGGATACCCCAATGTTTAAATCGGTGAGATTGAAAGCTGTAGACAGTGAATGGAATCGCACTGACGGGTTTTGATGAGCGTGCACGTTTTTACCAATATCATAAGACACCTCAATTCCAGTGTATACTGCCAGGAACTACTATCATGTGGATCAGACATAATTATTCAATCTGAAACAGCACAATATAGCAACGTACCACCATGAGCTTGTTTGATGCTGATAGCATACACTTCGCGAATCGCATCAAGGTCCAATGTCAGCCAGAGCTGAGTTTCATGAGTTGTTTCTGCACAGCTCTCTGGATAACTCCCATAGTCCGCGTCTACAGCTATTGCTGCCAGAACTCTGCCACGTCACCGTAGCACCAGGCTTTATCAAGTTCTCCAAGTACTCTTTTGAAGATAATTTTAAGTGTGTATGTAATAACCCATTGCGATTATTGCGACAATAGTTTGCTGGTGAGATAGGAATGTATGATCTTTAATAATCATAATTTTACCTGTATAGATTTCCATATCTGCTAAACTCAGAGGATTATGAGTAGCAGTTCTCTGCATCACGAAATACCGACCGTACTTTGTCCCAGGTGTACAATGGAGAACATTCACTTTATGTGCAAGAAGTCCTGTAAATTAAAGTAGATCCACTGGTTAAACGGTTACAATCATTTGCTTGCATGAACGTTGAACGAGTATCATCATGGTTTTCATAAATTTTCAATACGGTCAAAATGTGTAGGATAAAACAATATATAAGTGTCCTAGCTACAGAAATGGGTTTGAGATCTCTGAAATCTCCAAAACCCCAACTCATCCCCTAGAAAGAAATGCGAGCAGATACCATTTATATAGAGAGGTTATCCTACCTTCATGGAATAGACACACTTCATAGGAGGGTCCGGATGTTGTAATTGTAGGTGATTGGGCTTGTACAGATGTGTTCGTTACTCCTAGATAGAAATCTCTAATCCTCGAATCTACAAAAATAGATTACGTGGTATACTAATAGCTACTATAATTAATTCATACGATTAATATTGATATCTCAATTTTCATTGATATCATCATTTCACTCAGTCACGGTGGCTAGGCGTTACGCGTTATTACGAAGTGCCGCGTAAAATCGTGAGTATTACGCTTTTTTCGTGAGGGAATAGTATCAGAAACGACACCGGCTCTCACTTCAACTGGGGAAAACTAACGAAACGGTTCATTTTCTTACTAAATTTTTGTTTCCACAAGAAGCAAACATCACGTATGCTACTATGAATTACTTGCAAACCCCGTTATATTTACGAAAATGGACACACAGTTAATGACAACACCCGCATGCTTGCGACTCGGTTGTGAAATATAATCGGTTATCATCTGAAATCAACGAAATGCATGTTGGTAAATCATAGAATGCTTGGAGAAATCTTTCTTTTTTGTTACACCAATTCAAGCAGTTGTTTAAACTCAGTATTTTATGAACTAAGAATGTTTTGTGGTTTACACGTATCAGCCTGAGGGAGAAAACCTGCACACGCGTTACAGCATGAGGATATATGTGAGCGTTATCGGGGATGATAGAGCTGATAATGCATACATGGAGATTTTTTAAGAATGATTTGAGGCTGCACATGTTCAAAGTACTGCCGATACTCCTCATTTATCATTATCATCAATATTTTCCTCCCAATCTTCATAAATCTGAAATTGGCAATACTAAAAAAATTTCGTGTCTTTTACACAGAAGCGCACCAAGTGAAAACATTATATCTTGAACTTGAATTTACTTCATCAATTGAGCAGTACAACTGGAGAAAGTTGTACTGGAAATATAGAAATGATGCATTCAACCTAGATTTGTGCCGCCTGCGACAGATGTGAACATTTTGAAGACAGGCATATAATATGTGAAGCCCATACTATCACTATCATAGACCTCGCAATCTATCTATATCAATGCCGATACAAAACATGTTCAACACCAAAACAGAGGATCGCGGCTGTCTAAGTAAAATTGACGGATACTGTGCAGCCAAAGGCATCGCTACACTGCTTTATTTCTCTAATTCCAACTCTCACCAACAATCCTGAATATGTGTAATGTTCCGTGCAAATCCATATCCGACATTTCAAAACAGTAAAATTAGCGAAATTGTATGTATTTCCTGCTAACAGTCTCTCAGAGGCTGTCATTTTCTCACGAAAAACGCGTAATGCCCATGATTTTACGTGGTACTCCCTGAAAAACCCATAACGCCTAGCCACCGTGTGAGTGTACACTAGAACACTGTTGATACAACTTATCAAAACTTGGTCAACTTTTAAACTGAGGAGCATCTTATTCGCTCTAGGTAGAATCTCATTAGATTGCAACTGCGAGCAGTGTTCTAAAGCTTGTTACCAAAACGGTTTGGAACCGTTGAATGAGTTTTTAATTTCCTCACCCGAATCGCTATTGTCTCCCGGCAATCTTGAAAATTTCTTAAACCTTTAATCTTGAAATTTTCTTTACACTAGAGTCATGGCAGACAGACTATATTTGACACTCGCTTCGGATGTGTCTTCATAAGGTACCGTTTGATTAATAAGTTTTGAGACGGTTCATAAGAGTTTGGTGACCTATTGAACACAGTTATGACATAAATACCGCGCGGAAATTGCACGTATGTCACAGGACATATAAATTTTACTAATTCCAGAAATATTGCCTGCCAAAAGTTTTCTTTGATTATGTACGTCATTTATGTGTACATCATTCATCATGACATTTGTCAGGTGTCAAATTAGTTATTTCCTGTTCAGATACATGTAAGTATTTCTTCCTTCGATAAGTTTCACTGATTGTTGAAGCTACTCATGTTTTAAGAACATCTACATGCACTTTCTGTCAAAATCGTAAGTGTCGTGCAGCCAGCTATGTGTGTCTGTTACTTACGGTGAATTGAGCCGCGCATGGTTGTTATGACAACTGTTGCTATGGGGAATACCTCTCCAAGATCCACTGCACACCAAGCGTGATCATCGGATAGGGTATCGGTGACAGCATGAGGGTTATGGTCCAATAAATGATGAGGAACGGCATCGGCATATTGTGAGGATGAGTAGGCCGTTTTCGAGAAGGCAATATCTGTCACTGGAGGAAGAGTATCATACCGTCAATGGTAAGCTTTAATGTGCTACACATGCAGTTGCACTCAGTTTACATTATAGCAAATAGCATAGCAACGGTTAGTGGTTCACCATATATTACGTCTCATCTCTTCTCATAATTTACATTTCGAAGAAAAGTTGTTTTTCAGCAGTGCAATTTAAGAAGACTTTAACATACTTCTCACACTTCAGACGAGACAATTCGCCCTGTTACAAAACGAAACAATCGATCCCATTGCTCATGAATCAACAACAATGTAATACATACCTGTATTGCTCCCCTGAACAAGTAGAAAAACGAACAATAGAGCCATTGACAGCAACATCGTCCAGGAGGATCGTTCAAGCCACGTTGAACGAAATGGTGTTGCGTATTGTGACAGGCTGTGCTTCCAAGCCGAGAATAAAACCAATGTACGTACTTGTGAATGACGTGTATAACAATTTTCTCTTCGCACCTGTTATATCTGCCCTCCATCAGTTGATTTTTTATCGATTCTTCCGTTTTTTTTTATCAAAAAATCTTCCCACACCTCTCACACGGAACCTATTTTTAGAAAATATAATATATTGAAATTTCACGACCTATATAGCCAGCAGTCTTCTCTTTTCATATACGACTATCTAAATAAGCGCCTGCCTGTATCATTCAACAGTTTCTATTCTCAACACATAACGACTCGTAGCACAAGACAAAATAACCACATATACCTTGGAAAACCCAGAACAAATTTTATATTAAAACTCTTTTCACTACAATACAGCCTCCATCTGGAACTACCTGTCTGACCCAATGAAACTAAGCCAGAGTCGCAACATACTCAAATAAAAACTCAAAACAAGTCTTTTAAATAATTATGCCTCCAATGTACTCTGCTCAAACCCAATATGTAAACACTGCATCAAGTAAACGTGATTGCCTGTCAGCTGTTTTGCGCTGCCTTTTGCGCCCCCTGGTCGGGACCTTGCACTCCCACAGTCTTCCATACTGGCCGGGATAACCTCTGGTCTTCCATCCAGATCGGTTGAACGACACACATGGATACGGCACACGTCGGGGATATATACACACAGGGATATATTTTCTCATTTGTAAATACGTTCGTCCGTGGGTCAGAACAGGAAGACAGGCCTGCTACGTGCTGTTCCCATCAGCCTTCATGCAACTATATGTCATTTGTTTCCTCTGTATTACTGCTGATGAAATAAAGAGTATTTGGATACATACTTTACTCTACATGCAGAGGATCTAAAATTGGTGGAGGAGTGACATTGTGTATACGTAACGAAATATGTTGTAAAGTTGTTGAAAATTTTTGTCATAGCATTGATAGCTTGTTGGATTCTGTGGTTTTTTAACTGAGTTTAGGTATTTCACATGGAGTATATGCTGAATGTATATATAGACCGCCAAATTTAGCTGTTGATGTGTACAGTAAGGAAATCCAAACCATGAGGAACAAGACATGGTGATTTTAATATTGATCTTCTCAAGTATGGAAATCATTAAAAAACACAGGATTTTGTGGATATTTTATTCAGCTTTGATATCTACCTTGTGATAAATATGCCAAAACGTATTACAAACTCATCTGGTAGATCAATTGATAACAATTATACCGATGAAGTGAATGTATCACTGAGCAGTGGAATTGTTAGTGCTATTTCTGACCATTTGCCAATATTCTGTATAGTAGGCTACAATAATCTGAAAATTGAAAAAGTTATATCTGATGGTAACAGCACCTATAGGCATGATATGAGAAGGGAATTAAATGATACAAATAATTTTGTATCCAGATTAAAAAAAATACTAACTGGGAAATGTTTAGAAAAGTAACAGTGTTCATAATAGGTCTATAGCTACACATGGCTGAATAGATATTTGTCTCACAAAAAATATGTTGTCTATAATGGTGTCAAATCTGTTAGAAGACACATTATTCGTGGAATACTAAAAGGGCCCATTACAGGTCACATTCTATTTCCCCTGCACATCAATGATCTTGTCAATGTTTCATCAAAACTAAAATATATATTGTTTGCAGATGACACTAGTGTATTTTTCAATGGTCAGTAGTGCTGATATAGTCAGAAAAATGAATACTGAATCCGTTCATTTATGGTGCAAGGTCAATAAGTTTCACTTAACATTTATAAAATTAATTGCATGTTGTTTGGGTAGTATAAGTGTCCAGCTAGTTTATCACTGATTATTAATGATACTGATGTAAACCGTGTATCTATTACTAACTTTTTAGGGATAGAAGTCGATGAACAGCTCACTTAGAAAAAACAGATTGATGTAGTTCATCTAGGGAACTCACACTAATAAAACAATTAATATGATGTGAATTTTCACACCTAAATTCATAGATAGGGCCTGAGATGTGAGCGCACGCCGATAAATTCGAGTCAGGTCGGCCATGTCACCGTTGGTTAGCCAAGCAGGTAGATTAGTCTGATATCGACCGCTGTAGAACAATCCTGAATAGGAAGGTCATGAATAATGGAAGCAATCTAGAATGGGACTGTGAATCTTCACCATGCCCGACCATTGAATATGTCTCAGTGTGAGACATGTAGTGTGGCGCCGTCTAACGGGGTGATGAACAAATCATTGTCAGTGAAAGATGAAATGTTACAACTGGGACGATTTATTGTATGTAAAAAACGGAGACTGCCGTTAGCTACTTCTCTGCTGACTGATAAATAGTCAGCAGAGTCATAGTCATAAATATAAAACTAAAGGTAGGAAGTTGCCAAGACAACACTATCCCAGGACCCAAGACTGTTTGGCGCACACCCATATACTTAGATATGTTTTTTTTATAGATGATATCACAGAAATTGTGCAAGTCGATGATCGAAAATAATATTATCTTAGACGCACCAGCAAATGAAAGGTTCGTATTTTCATCTTGACAAGCGCTCGCTGGTGCAGGTATATACGCTCTCTTTCTGACCATGATAATAAATACACCTGGGGCTATACTTTCTGTTATAGCTCAAACACCTCAGTGGATGTCACTCGTGAGCTTTACCAGCATTACTAATTAATTAATGTATAACATAATTCTGTCGCGGGCCATGTTATAAGTCCCATTTTGCCACTGAAAAAATAAGTAGGATAGTGACACTGTATCTCGATTGATAGCTACACAGTAAGTTATTTTTTACGTTTATTAAATGTGCGAAAATTCACGAACTTGTTACATTTCTCTTACATTATGAATGGAGAGAAAACTTCGTTTATGCTATCTGAATTATATTTCAATAAACGATACTCAACTGCATTTATATAGTGAAACATTCATGTTATTTCCAACTTCAGATTTGAGCCATTGTTTTAAAGTCTAACTCAAGTCAAATTGAATTTTAAGTTATCATGTTTTTTGCGATAGAAAACGAAAGAAAAACTAATGTGCTGTACATAATCTTAATATCTTTAACCGTTCTCGATATATGATAAATTTTGCGTTAATTTTTTTTCAATATTTATACCAGAATTATGAAGCTCATTAGCTTTTATAATGAGTATTCGAGAGTAAGTAGCTATGAATAGCTAATTTTAGAGCCTTTTTCTGAATGACGCGTACATAGTATCGGTAAATTACAAAGATAACCCCGATAATGGGAAAAATTCCACAGCCATAAGATGTATCTGCTCAGCATGACAAACATACCATACATACGGCCCATTGCAACGTGAGCATAGTGCTCAATATACCCAAAATGCAATTTTAATGTGATGGGAATGTGTATTATGACTGTGCAGAAGTGCAAAATGATTAGTTATTTGTTCAAATAATTATTGACGGTGTATTTCCACACAGAAAAACTCTACGCACCTCTAGGGCCCTATCTTGAATACACATACGCCCCAGTGCATTGTAACGAGGTGCAAATGACAGAGTAAGTGATGAGCTCTGCACATATTATACATGCATTGTATTATACATAGACAATATCACCTGGTTTTTCCAGTATACGCCCTGATATTTGCCCGAGATTCCGAGTATCAGGCCGAGGGCAAATGCCGGGGTCAATGGCAAATATTGGGGCACATGCTGGAAAAACCAGCTGAATTTGTGTTTATTTTAGACCGTGAGAAGAATAGCACAAAGGGCAAGAGATCACCTACATGTGTTGTGATGGCACCTACATACGATGCCTATGAGCGATCGTTGACAGCGGGTAGGATACCGTCCAGTATTTGCCCTGATATTTGCCCTCGTTATTGCATGCTGAGCGTTGTTATTGTACAGGGCACAAACAGTGCAGATGAATAACATCGCAGGTATATATAAGTGCTCACAGAGTATACACCCGACATGATTCTTTTTTCAGGATTCCCAGAATGAATGAGATAATTTGTGAATGCAAATCATATCGCTATTACACATGGGATCGCTTTTTCGAATAATTCAATATATATTTGGAAGGCAACAATACCTAAAATCCCGCTGGGAATGTATGATCAAATGAATACAATTTCTCAGACTGGTTGTAGTCATAATATTGTATGTGAGTACGTCCCGTGCATTCAGCTATGTGACTTGACAAGCAGGTTGTTTTCGCTATGAGAGTTTGGTAAGAGCAATAATTTCACCCATTGATAGCATTATGTAGCTGAAAAACTTACACATGAAAAGGAGGATGTTTAATAATACAAACTAATTTCTCAGAACAATACCTACATCTTTTAAGGATACATTTTCAAACGAGACAATCAGAGATTGCAGACCCTCGCCCTTCAGATTTAGTAACTAAAATTAGGCGATAATTGAGAGTTTTGGTCTTAAGACCATCGGTTGTACGCCATACGATTGGGAATTGGCCAAAGACAAATACAAAAATATGTTGAAAATTTAATATTGATTAGAACCGGAGTTATAGCCAATTATGTGATTTTGTTTTTTTCGTTGCCATGGCAACCGTTTTTACCCGATTTTGGCAAAATTTGAAAGGGACTGAGCCACTACCATAGCACTCCAGCCCTATAAAATTCAAATCGATCGGACCGTTTGCCTTTGAGTTATGAGCGCAGACATTTGCACTGGAACGTCGCTGGCGAAAAATAACCGAAATCGTGACCCCGAATTTTTCGACATCGGGCGATATTGGAGAATTTTCGTCATACGACCACCGGTCGTATACCAAACGATTGGGAATTGGCCAAAGAAAAACACAAAAATAGTTGGAAAAATTAATATCAGGTAGAACCGGAGTTAGAGCCAATTATGTGATTTTCTTTTTTCCGTTGCCATGGCAACCGTTTTCATCCGATTCTGGCAAAATTTTAGAAAGACTGAGCCACCACCATAGCACTCTTGCCCTATAAATTTCAAATCGATCGGACCGTTTGCCTTCGAGTTATGAGCGCAGACATTTGCACTGAAACGTCGCTGGCCAAAAATAACCGAAACCGTGACCCCCAATTTTTCGACATCAGGCGATAATGGAGAGTTTTGGTCGTACGACCACGAGCCATATATCTGGTGATCAGGAATTGGCCATAGAAAAATACAAAATTAGTTAGAAAAAATTATCTTGATTAGAACCGAAGTTATGGTCAATTATTGATTTTTACATTTTCCGTTGCCATGGCAACAGTTTTTGTCCGATTTTGACCAGATTCGAGGAGGACCGAGCCATTGAGATTCCGCTTCATCCCTATCAGTTTCATGTTGATCGAGGGTAAATATATGACAATACATTCAGAATTTCTTGCACTGGTTATTCCGGACAATCCACAAACTGATGGTAGTGGTGCGTATTGTATATGCATCTAAATCTCCTTAACTTGAAATTCCATATGATCAGAACATTTCACAGCTAACAGGTGCATTATGATTCACCGGATCGTTCACCTGAAGCTTGAAATGCTCTCGTGGTGACCAGTGGTTGGTCACAATATGTATCATTGGTCTAAGGATATGTGTATGTGTAACATCGTCATTTTCGATGTCTTCCTTTGTGGAACTAAGTTGTCTCTGAGTTGGTTCAGCATTTGACAAAATAATGATGTTGTTGCAAGGCAACCAGAAAATAGGGTATTAGGACAATTTTACCTGTGACATTGAATCTTCTGACGAGCCATCTTCCCATCATCTCAAGTTGGATGAATCACCTTTGTTTCCATATTTTCGATGTCTTCCTTTGTGGGCCTAAGTTGTCTTCGAGTTGGTTCAGCATTTGACAAAATAATGATGTTGTTTCAAGGCAACCAGAAAATAGGGTATTAGGACAATTTTACCTGTGACATTGAATCTGCTGACGAGCCATCTTCCCATCATCTCCAGTTGGATGAATCACCTTTGTTTCCATATGTGTTTGTAAATTCCATCTATGGGCTGCTAAGATGACGCTCAGTTGCTTTGATGTGTGAGTGATCCCGAGTACATGTAAACCAAAATGTCTTGTAAATACGTTTGCCTGCAGGGAATGTCAAAGCTAATTCGCTAAAACGATTGTTAAAACTTACATTTTAATGCACCTCCTAAATTGCTAGGATTTTGAGCACAATAACTACCACTATTCGAACCTTCGTGTGTGTATAAACCCATTATTTATGGGCCTGCATCACACTTATCAGACTTGACAGTGTGATTAAGATCTAGCTTCATGTGGAACACGACCTCCATTTATTCATTACAAGTTGCTTCATGCATCTTCGTTAGAGCAATCCACATATTCTGTCTCTCTTATATAGAGGATACATGGTTAGTAAGTTCGGTCTAAAAGCTGGATAATAACTACATTATTATATGTCGTGTATTAGAAATGAGCTTGGTTTCGTTGACAATTAATGAATGTGGCGTTTTCTCCCATATCAGTGAAGTATATCATGTACAATGTTATCTCATATTATGATATATTTTCATATTATCATATTATGATATATATGTCAAGTGGAAAATGAAGGTCATTTAAGTCATGGTCATGTTAAAGTTTTCGTATATTCATGATTTTCTACACTCGTAATGACAAGATATTTGAACCATACTTGCATTGTTGCATCGGGTCATATCAACCTATTAGCAACAGAATAAATAGCGATGACACCGAGATAGAACCTAAAAAGAAGGGACTCTAAAATCAGTTCTCGTTGAATTTTGTTAGATTCTGTTTGTACTAACCAATAAATTATACCAGAAAGGTAAAAAGACGCAAAATTGAATGAATAAGAATTACCCTTAAACTTACACTGGGCATTGTGGATGTTTACACTATTATGCTCTTGAAACACGGAATGTGATAGGTGTTTTGTCAAGTATGAATATTTAATATCAGAAAATAAATAACATGCTATGTTGAATCACACACCACGCAGTCGGAACGATGCATCGCCCACGTCTGGGGTGGCAAACTGTTGTAAGGTGCAACCCACAAACGAACACGGGCTTCGAACAATAGATTCAATCAACTAATGGCCGACAACTCGATATATTGTCTAAGATGAGCTATTGCTTTATTGCTGTCAGCATTAACTATACGTAGCACATATATTGTACTTAGCCATCTTGTAGTATTCTTACCTTTTATCTATCCAGAGCACTAACAAACAGCTACAGACATATGTAGGCCAAGTATATTTCCAGCAATCCAGCTGGGCCTCATATGATAATGTGTAGAAACCCGACAAGGGAAAACCTCACGAACGATACGATACGATTCAATACGATAAATTTATTCGGATAGCAATCAAGATACATAAACATATATACAAACATGAATAAATAGAACCTCAATATCAATCCCCTCAGCTAGTCAAAACGACAACATGAGTTGGACGTAATATCATAACGTACCTTCAACATTCGCATAATGCGAACAATCTAGCCAATATTGCACCAAAACTTCTGTGTCCTACTCAGGTGTTCACAATAATCAAATTTATTTACACACATGTGTAATGCTGGATAACAACAACTCCTCTAATAAATCTGGGATCATTGGAGTTCCTCTTTTGGATAATTTATCGGATAACGCTTGCATTAAGAAGTTCACTTGTCCATTACATTTGATGCTGTTTTTGGCTGTTTCTCATGGCATTCATTACAATCCATAATGACATTCTGTCTAATATACATCCATTCAATCTGCACTTGAGAAAACGCATATTCATTTATTTTCAATTATCCAATGAGAGCTAAGCAGTGTCCGGTATCAAGATTCTAGGTGCATCAGAATTCATGTTTTTGACATTCCGGCATTAACAGGTTCATATGCATATTATGTGTGTGCTATTGTCATCCAAACGGTGCATTATCCATGTCACCGATCCCCAGCACTATAGTTAGTCCTTGATTGCATTACTGATTGTCATCTTCTACTCCAAATTCAAGGAGTTCAAACTCGGTGACAAGGTACAATATGCACAATGCATCAGCACATTATTTTTCAGCAACAACAATCACACTGCGTTCTTATCTGTCGAGAGCCAGAGTGTCAGCATCACTGATTGTCAGGATACACACAGTTAAGTTTGAGTCACGAGCTGGTCAAACTCACCTGAACTCCCAGTGAATATTCACTCATCACCGAGCACTGATAACTAATAGCACCACCCATGTTTAATTACCGAAATGTTATCCACATCATACTGCATTATCCACATCAACATCACTACTTATAGGGTTTGTGAATGGACAGTCTATGGCTTCTGTAATATGGTTATCATAATTCATGACACATATGTTGATTATGTGAATAAGGAATGGTTTGAAAATATGAGCAATGATTGAATGGGATCAGTAAGTTTTGGTCAAAGTTTATCTCGAGAACACATAGATTTAACGTGTGTTTGAATATCGCATATTTGAACGGAAACTCCACAGCCATTTTCTTTCAAAGCTGGTCGTTATGCCTGCTTGTCCAGTGGGCAGTTATTTCCCACACTATTGTGTGCAATTCCAGCACTAGCACCCATGCATACTTTCATGCGAAAATATTCATTTCATTTGAGGGTATTCAGTTTTTGGGAAAGAATATAATTGAATTGACATGCCATTCACCATAAAATTTATCACACGGCTGTGATACGTTGACGTGAAATCCATTATTAGTTTGATCGCAAAGGATTATTGCTCCTCATCTGAAGCGAGATTAAATTGCAGATTCAGTCATGTTCAGTAACAGACAACCAATTTTACATTCATAAAATATTTCCCGATGGAATATTTACTAAGAAAATTTGGGTAGCTTAGTAGAAACCTTACTATCTGAGTACATTGGCAAGATGGTGGTGTACAGTTGATAAACATGTAATCAGATTTCTTTATGTAATCGTGCGCGAACTTAGTATCCATGTGGTCTTGAAATAAGATAACTCACAGAGGTAGGTCTCTATGGTGGCATACCTGACATGCCTCAGATCTACAGCTATTTGTGCAATACAACATCAACACGACATCATGGGTGGAGTAACTACTTTGTACGGAGTGAACTGCGGCACATGCAATGTCCTAAGGTTTCATATTTTTGCGACACGTTTCAGGGTATAAACTGCACACGATCTCAAATAATATGGTTTCAGTCCGTGCCGTGTCCTTGTCGGATTGTGCTGTAAATGTCCATTTTAACGGAAATGGTCATGAGTTCCGCTAGCTACAGAGCCGTAGGTAAATGTGTTCGGCCCCACTATTTCCTGCCAGTGGTGGTAGGAAGATGCCAATTCCCATGGTTATATTAGCAACTGAGGCTATTAAATGATCACTAATGTCGCTTTATGTGAAATCCAACGGAAATAAGCTCGGATTCGAACCTATAAACAATGCATAAGTTGACAAAGCTGCTCCATCACATTTAGAAGATTTAGATTTAGGCCGGATTTAGAAGTTTAACTGACTCAAACTGTCAGTCTGTGATGAGATATCATGACTGGGAACAATCTGCAATAAAAAACAATTTATTGCACTCTGGATATGGTTGTTGGCGGCGACTTTTATTGTGGTTGGCAGACGATGCAGTGGTTTGTGGCAGTCAAGAGCGCAAATCCACATAGGCACATCCTTGAGTGGGCAGACAAGTGGCAAGATATTTGCAATCACCGTGAATATAATGACAATATAATATACATCTGGTGGTTTATGTGTCTGATCCATTTCATCAAATTATCCATGAAATGCATTGTGATCATCACTACCTGTGCTTTTTCATGTTTTCACATGGTGATGCTCTGAGTTTTGAATTATTCAGTAATTCCAAATAGTTGGTGACATTCTGAACGGTAGCTTCTGAACCAGAGCTTGAGCTAGACAACCCTATCAACTTTATGTGATCCAAACCAAATTCACATGGTTCAGAAAATCACAACGATATGAAATACTTTATTCTTGGGTGCCCGAACCAATGTATATGCCCGATTATGAGCATAAGTTTCATTTTCATAACTTTCATTTTTTTAGGAGTGTAGCAGGTCCAGAGCCATTTGTCGTTATACCATCATATTGGAATATGACGCGTCCATCTTGTCACCTACCTACATGAATGCATTCGATAGTGAATGATATTGTCACGAAAAGTGTCTACACAACTTATCTTGATGGTTTATGCAGACCCCAAATACTCTTACGACGTCAAATAACAAAATTACAATATTTTTCAACGACTACAAGTGAGCGTCGCATCATCAAAGCATATATCCTGGCAATCAAAAGAATGTATCTTGGCACTATTTCTGTGAATTAATCATAATGTTCTGAGCTTGATATTTGGGGATGGAACTGCTTTTATTATCCACTGGACCCCATTTAATTTCAGGATGTTCACAAATAGACACCACGGTCGATTTTGTCGATTTCATTGTCAGCTATTTTGAATTCTGAAACAACGAACAGTCACAGATACTCAATAATACCATTTAACCCCCAGTATCAAAAACATGGATACATACACCATAATCATGTCTCATACTTCAATAGAAGCTGATGTGGCGATTTTGCCCTAAGCACGCGGCAGGTGATTGTAAACATAAATGCCATTTATGTGGCCTTTTCGTACTTGGCCTTGTTTTGACATGCTCCGTTCGAGCGTGCGTTGCCACGGCGACGTATTGTAATTTACGCTCCAGTAAACTATAACAATGGATCGATTTAACCTCGCGTGCGCCCTACAGTTTCTGGTGTATTATATATACACTGGAAGCGACTCGTTCGAAGAGATGGTCCAAGATCGAGAGACAGGACGCACACGAGGCTCGGCCATGAGCTTTGTGTTCCCTGTTTGCGAGTAGTGGGCTCCTAGAGCCCTGGGGACGATTTCCGTGGGGAGGCCCGGGCTGGGAGAGACGAGTTGCTGACTCGGGGGCCTTCGGCCCTGTGGATCGCCAGCTCTCTCCCTTCCCGGGACATGTGACAGAGGCTCTGGCCAGCATGTCGGACTGTACGGGGTTCCGTCCCCGAGGCAGACCGCGGCTCGCCAGGCCCCGCCAGTTAACACCGTAGGGATGAACTAGTTTCTGAACGGTGTCCGTAGGCCTGGGAGTGTCGGGTGGGCTGTTACCTGGTTACCGTTAATGATGAAGTAGTTACCGTGTCCGCCGCGACCTCCGGTGAGCGGCCCTGCCGCGAGGATCCGGAATAGCGGATGCGCGTCCGCAAGGACTCGGATGAGAGAGGACTATCCTCGAGGATCCCGAAGAGCGGACGGTAGTCAATAACTTTACATTGGTGCCGTGACCAGGATCAGTCCGACAGTGTTCCATCGCAGCCTACCGTCACAGTGTTGTAGCCTCCTTAGTCCCTGGGGATCGCCCGCTCCTCAAGGACGTCTCGAAGAATGACTAAAGAGAGAGATAAGGCCAAAGATAAGGCCGATGAACCCAAGGGGGGGGAAACGGGAGGTAATGTCGCGGACCACACCCGGTCGCGCGACAGCCGCCGTGAGACATCTTCAGGTGACTCCGGCGGCCGGAAGGAACGCGCGGAAACCTCCGTGGACAAGACCCCGTCCGCGGAGACGACTCCGGCGTCCCTGGCTCCGTCTTCGGACGTAGAGTCGAGCCCCGCGGGGCCGCAGCAGGAGTTGCCGTCAAGGCCGGACCTTGACGTGTTAGGCGCGGTGGGTGGAGCTGGCAACGGCTCTACGCCGCGACCGCCCGTGCCCAGAACAGATCCGTGGCAAATGGCACCCTTCCATAAGACGCCTTCGAGCGTCCGGAATCGAGCGCCAATGCATGCGGGTCCTTCTGGACGAGCGGACCAGTCGTACCAGATGCCGCACCCGGCCGGGTGGACTCCCTCGCGAGCCTCCGGCATGGGTTCTGGTCGGTCCGCACCGGGCAGTGTGGTGGATCAGCTCACCGACGCACTTGGCGAGCTGGCCCCCCTCGGGCGCTATGACCGCGCCCGGTCGCCCCATCAGGGACGATCAGACCGGCGGAACCGCTCCCCTTCTCCGCTGTCACAAGGCAACTCGGGGCCTTTGACGGAGAGGGAGAGGTGGCTGATATCCGAGGCGCTTGTACTGTTCAAGCGGAATCAGCTGCATTCGAGCGTTGACCCGTCGGTCACCCTAAGTCCGGGGATGTCTGGGCCAGTAGCCCCTCCCCAAGTCCTGCCGAGTCCGCAGGCGCCAGTGGCCCCCGCAATGGGACCCGCGCCTGCCCCGCGGCTCGGAGGCACCACGTTGGCGACCGCGTCGACCGTTCCGACGGTTGGAGCGCAAGCCGCGTGGTCGACTTACCCTGGCACGTACAGCGTGTCGGACGGGCAGTGGCAACAGGTGGCTTCGGCCCCAAGCTTTGCCGCCCCTTCTGGAGCCTACCCAGTAGGTTCGATGGGAGCCCCGCCCGCACCTAGCCAGAGTGGGTTTTCAGCGGGAATGATCCCGGCGGCAAACGTGAGCTTCCCTGCTCCTATGTCCGCGGCGTCGATGTTTGCTCCGGCAGACTCCGCCGCAGGCGCAGGAAGCGCACGGAACTTGCCGCAGTACACGGACGACCCCGGAGCCGGGACCGCACGTCGGGCGCGTAGCAAACGCGATGACGGGCCCGACCACTCTTCGTGGCGGAAACGGTTCAACGGGGATAACGCCGACTTGGAGGACTACTTGCTCCAGGTATGGCGTACCGCCGTGTACGAAGGATGGTCCCAGCCTGAAGCTGGACACGTCCTCGCGGGGAGCCTGGAAGGGAAAGCTCTCCGCGTGATGCCGTGTCTGCCGGTGGGAACAGTGACGTTCGGCGAGGTTGCTCGTCAACTTCGCCTGCTGTTCCCGCCGACGACCAATCGGCGGCAGTCTGAACGAGAGTTCAAGGCGCGTATCCGCCAGCCGACTGAGTCCGTGACAGACTATGCGTACAGCTTACGCATACTCGGCCGGAGAGCTTTTCCGGACATGGACTCCAGACGGTTTGAGACGATGCTGATCGATCAGTTCATCGATGGCCAGCCTTACCACTTAGCGTACGGGCTGGCCACCCATGAAAAGCGATCGATGGAGGAGGCAATAGACTCCGCGCTTGCGCTTGAGATGGCTGTCCGTCCTAGACAGTTGCCTCCAGCCCCGGCTCCGGCCTCGGCTGTACCCGCGCAGGCGGCGATTCCTCCTCCGGTCAAGGCATCGCAGGTAACCCCGTGGCATATTTTTGCGACACGTTTCAGGGTATAAACTGCACACGATCTCAAATAATATGGTTTCAGTCCGTGCCGTGTCCTTGTCGGATTGTGCTGTAAATGTCCATTTTAACGGAAATGGTCATGAGTTCCGCTAGCTACAGAGCCGTAGGTAAATGTGTTCGGCCCCACTATTTCCTGCCAGTGGTGGTAGGAAGATGCCAATTCCCATGGTTATATTAGCAACTGAGGCTATTAAATGATCACTAATGTCGCTTTATGTGAAATCCAACGGAAATAAGCTCGGATTCGAACCTATAAACAATGCATAAGTTGACAAAGCTGCTCCATCACATTTAGAAGATTTAGATTTAGGCCGGATTTAGAAGTTTAACTGACTCAAACTGTCAGTCTGTGATGAGATATCATGACTGGGAACAATCTGCAATAAAAAACAATTTATTGCACTCTGGATATGGTTGTTGGCGGCGACTTTTATTGTGGTTGGCAGACGATGCAGTGGTTTGTGGCAGTCAAGAGCGCAAATCCACATAGGCACATCCTTGAGTGGGCAGACAAGTGGCAAGATATTTGCAATCACCGTGAATATAATGACAATATAATATACATCTGGTGGTTTATGTGTCTGATCCATTTCATCAAATTATCCATGAAATGCATTGTGATCATCACTACCTGTGCTTTTTCATGTTTTCACATGGTGATGCTCTGAGTTTTGAATTATTCAGTAATTCCAAATAGTTGGTGACATTCTGAACGGTAGCTTCTGAACCAGAGCTTGAGCTAGACAACCCTATCAACTTTATGTGATCCAAACCAAATTCACATGGTTCAGAAAATCACAACGATATGAAATACTTTATTCTTGGGTGCCCGAACCAATGTATATGCCCGATTATGAGCATAAGTTTCATTTTCATAACTTTCATTTTTTTAGGAGTGTAGCAGGTCCAGAGCCATTTGTCGTTATACCATCATATTGGAATATGACGCGTCCATCTTGTCACCTACCTACATGAATGCATTCGATAGTGAATGATATTGTCACGAAAAGTGTCTACACAACTTATCTTGATGGTTTATGCAGACCCCAAATACTCTTACGACGTCAAATAACAAAATTACAATATTTTTCAACGACTACAAGTGAGCGTCGCATCATCAAAGCATATATCCTGGCAATCAAAAGAATGTATCTTGGCACTATTTCTGTGAATTAATCATAATGTTCTGAGCTTGATATTTGGGGATGGAACTGCTTTTATTATCCACTGGACCCCATTTAATTTCAGGATGTTCACAAATAGACACCACGGTCGATTTTGTCGATTTCATTGTCAGCTATTTTGAATTCTGAAACAACGAACAGTCACAGATACTCAATAATACCATTTAACCCCCAGTATCAAAAACATGGATACATACACCATAATCATGTCTCATACTTCAATAGAAGCTGATGTGGCGATTTTGCCCTAAGCACGCGGCAGGTGATTGTAAACATAAATGCCATTTATGTGGCCTTTTCGTACTTGGCCTTGTTTTGACATGCTCCGTTCGAGCGTGCGTTGCCACGGCGACGTATTGTAATTTACGCTCCAGTAAACTATAACAATGGATCGATTTAACCTCGCGTGCGCCCTACAGTTTCTGGTGTATTATATATACACTGGAAGCGACTCGTTCGAAGAGATGGTCCAAGATCGAGAGACAGGACGCACACGAGGCTCGGCCATGAGCTTTGTGTTCCCTGTTTGCGAGTAGTGGGCTCCTAGAGCCCTGGGGACGATTTCCGTGGGGAGGCCCGGGCTGGGAGAGACGAGTTGCTGACTCGGGGGCCTTCGGCCCTGTGGATCGCCAGCTCTCTCCCTTCCCGGGACATGTGACAGAGGCTCTGGCCAGCATGTCGGACTGTACGGGGTTCCGTCCCCGAGGCAGACCGCGGCTCGCCAGGCCCCGCCAGTTAACACCGTAGGGATGAACTAGTTTCTGAACGGTGTCCGTAGGCCTGGGAGTGTCGGGTGGGCTGTTACCTGGTTACCGTTAATGATGAAGTAGTTACCGTGTCCGCCGCGACCTCCGGTGAGCGGCCCTGCCGCGAGGATCCGGAATAGCGGATGCGCGTCCGCAAGGACTCGGATGAGAGAGGACTATCCTCGAGGATCCCGAAGAGCGGACGGTAGTCAATAACTTTACATTGGTGCCGTGACCAGGATCAGTCCGACAGTGTTCCATCGCAGCCTACCGTCACAGTGTTGTAGCCTCCTTAGTCCCTGGGGATCGCCCGCTCCTCAAGGACGTCTCGAAGAATGACTAAAGAGAGAGATAAGGCCAAAGATAAGGCCGATGAACCCAAGGGGGGGGAAACGGGAGGTAATGTCGCGGACCACACCCGGTCGCGCGACAGCCGCCGTGAGACATCTTCAGGTGACTCCGGCGGCCGGAAGGAACGCGCGGAAACCTCCGTGGACAAGACCCCGTCCGCGGAGACGACTCCGGCGTCCCTGGCTCCGTCTTCGGACGTAGAGTCGAGCCCCGCGGGGCCGCAGCAGGAGTTGCCGTCAAGGCCGGACCTTGACGTGTTAGGCGCGGTGGGTGGAGCTGGCAACGGCTCTACGCCGCGACCGCCCGTGCCCAGAACAGATCCGTGGCAAATGGCACCCTTCCATAAGACGCCTTCGAGCGTCCGGAATCGAGCGCCAATGCATGCGGGTCCTTCTGGACGAGCGGACCAGTCGTACCAGATGCCGCACCCGGCCGGGTGGACTCCCTCGCGAGCCTCCGGCATGGGTTCTGGTCGGTCCGCACCGGGCAGTGTGGTGGATCAGCTCACCGACGCACTTGGCGAGCTGGCCCCCCTCGGGCGCTATGACCGCGCCCGGTCGCCCCATCAGGGACGATCAGACCGGCGGAACCGCTCCCCTTCTCCGCTGTCACAAGGCAACTCGGGGCCTTTGACGGAGAGGGAGAGGTGGCTGATATCCGAGGCGCTTGTACTGTTCAAGCGGAATCAGCTGCATTCGAGCGTTGACCCGTCGGTCACCCTAAGTCCGGGGATGTCTGGGCCAGTAGCCCCTCCCCAAGTCCTGCCGAGTCCGCAGGCGCCAGTGGCCCCCGCAATGGGACCCGCGCCTGCCCCGCGGCTCGGAGGCACCACGTTGGCGACCGCGTCGACCGTTCCGACGGTTGGAGCGCAAGCCGCGTGGTCGACTTACCCTGGCACGTACAGCGTGTCGGACGGGCAGTGGCAACAGGTGGCTTCGGCCCCAAGCTTTGCCGCCCCTTCTGGAGCCTACCCAGTAGGTTCGATGGGAGCCCCGCCCGCACCTAGCCAGAGTGGGTTTTCAGCGGGAATGATCCCGGCGGCAAACGTGAGCTTCCCTGCTCCTATGTCCGCGGCGTCGATGTTTGCTCCGGCAGACTCCGCCGCAGGCGCAGGAAGCGCACGGAACTTGCCGCAGTACACGGACGACCCCGGAGCCGGGACCGCACGTCGGGCGCGTAGCAAACGCGATGACGGGCCCGACCACTCTTCGTGGCGGAAACGGTTCAACGGGGATAACACCGACTTGGAGGACTACTTGCTCCAGGTATGGCGTACCGCCGTGTACGAAGGATGGTCCCAGCCTGAAGCTGGACACGTCCTCGCGGGGAGCCTGGAAGGGAAAGCTCTCCGCGTGATGCCGTGTCTGCCGGTGGGAACAGTGACGTTCGGCGAGGTTGCTCGTCAACTTCGCCTGCTGTTCCCGCCGACGACCAATCGGCGGCAGTCTGAACGAGAGTTCAAGGCGCGTATCCGCCAGCCGACTGAGTCCGTGACAGACTATGCGTACAGCTTACGCATACTCGGCCGGAGAGCTTTTCCGGACATGGACTCCAGACGGTTTGAGACGATGCTGATCGATCAGTTCATCGATGGCCAGCCTTACCACCTAGCGTACGGGCTGGCCACCCATGAAAAGCGATCGATGGAGGAGGCAATAGACTCCGCGCTTGCGCTTGAGATGGCTGTCCGTCCTAGACAGTTGCCTCCAGCCCCGGCTCCGGCCTCGGCTGTACCCGCGCAGGCGGCGATTCCTCCTCCGGTCAAGGCATCGCAGGTAACCCCGTGGCAGGACCCGGTCGTCCGGGAACCCGCCAGGGAACCTACCCAGCAGTGGGTTAGTGCGCCGGCACCCTCTACAGGGGCGCCCGCACATGCGGCACCGGTCGCCGCGCCGCGCTCGCCTTCGGACGAGTGCGACATAGAGGAATACGACCTCGGCGCCGCGCAGATGATTGCGCACTGCGCCGGGCTCGAAGCTCCGGGACCCGCAGAATGTTGCGCGTTCACTTCCGGACCAGCTCAGAACCGTCCCTGCTACTTCTGCGGAAAGCAGGGACACTTTTGGCTGAAGTGTCCGGAGTTGTTGGAACGCCTGCGGTCGCGCGGATACCAGGGAGCTCTCCCTGGCCCGCAACGGAGGAATTCCTTCCGGTCTGGTCCTCCGGGACAGCAGAATCGGAACCCGCGGCAGGGAAACTAGATCCGGACGTGGTGGCGACCAACACTGCGTCCGGGGATAGTTGTTCGGTGGCAAACGATGCCGCCCCACCCGCTGATGAGCAGGACGGACCCCAAGTAGATATGACTTCTCCGGAAGTAGTCCTTGGAGACCAGTCTGGCTCCTCCGCGGCTGGGGCGGATGGCGAGGACTCCGTAGATGAGCCCAGCGCGTGCGAAAGGTATCGCCCGACCTGCGCGCTGGTGAGGGACCCCTGATGGTACCTGCCCCTGTCCTTCGGACGGGAGCCGGTCCGGTTCCTCATAGACTCAGGCTCGGAGGTGACCCTCGTGGCCGCCGGAACGTTTAGGAAGGAGCCCGCGCTCCGCAACCTCGAGTTGCGAGATCCCGGACCGTACAAGCTCTACGGAGCGGGAGACAACCGCATCCGTATCCATGGCATCATCGATCTGCCTATTACCCTTGGGGACAAGGTGTATCTGACAGAGGCGATCGTGGCGGATATCGGATCGGCCGGGATAATTGGGATGAATTTCCTACGGGTCCACCGGGTGATTGCCAACTTTAGCGCTGGCGAGTTCCGGATGGGAGAGGACACGCACTTCCTCTTCCGCTCGGGCCCGATGCATTCATTCCAGATGCGGACATCGCGCACTGTAGTAGTGCCGCCGATGAGTGAGATGATCATTGAGACGAGGCCGCGTCGTCCCCGCATGCCCCTCGATGGTCGACCGTGTATAGTGCAACCCGTGAGCAGTTTCGCCGCAGGAACTGGGCTCGTGCTGGGTGGGGCCCTGGTCATGTCCAACCCCCGCGCGATGCCCATCCTCGTGGTGAATCCTACGGATGCTCCGATTGTACTGAAGCGCGGATGCATAGCAGCTACTGCTATTCCCGCGGCTTCGAGTCGTGTCCTCCCCGACGATCCTGTCTGCCGCGCTGCGTGCGCGGCGGCGGCCGCCGGAGATGACCCGTTCACCCTGCCGGACCATTTGGAATCTCGGGTTCCGAAGGACCGGTTGGATGAAGAGCAGCGCCAAGCGCTCCGCAGACTGCTGCGGCAGTATGCGGATGTGTTCATGGGTCCTGATGGTGCGGTTGGCAAGACTGACGTCGCCAAGCACCGCATCGACCTCGTGGACGAGCGTCCTCTCAAGCAGCGTCTTCGTCGGGCAGCAATAGTGCACCAAGAGGTCATAGACCAGGAGGTGCAAAAGATGCTCGACTTGGACATCATCGAACCCAGTGACAGCCCTTGGGCCAGTCCGGTGGTTATGGTGAAGAAGAAGGACGGCTCGTGGAGGTTCTGCGTGGACTATCGGAAACTCAACGATGCCACGCGGAAGGACTCATATCCTCTCCCGCACATTGAGGATACCTTCGATGCCCTGGCCGGGTCGCACTATTTCTGTGCTCTGGATCTGGCCTCCGGGTATTGGCAGGTGGAGATGGAGGAGAGTGATCGGGCGAAGACTGCCTTCGTTACCAAGAACGGGCTCTACCAATTCAAGGTAATGCCGTTCGGGCTCTGTAACGCACCAGCGACGTTCGAGCGCCTCATGGAGATGGTACTCAAAGGGTTCCTCTGGAAGCGATGTATGGTCTACATCGACGATGTCGTCGTGTATGGCCGGTCGTTCGAGGAAACCCTCACCAACCTCCAGATGGTGCTCCATCGCATCCGCGGAGCAGGGCTTAAATTGAAGCCAAGTAAGTGCGAGCTATTCGCGCAGGAAATCCTGTACTTGGGCTTCATGGTAACGGGCACCGGAGTGAGACCAGACCCCGCAAAGGTGGCGGCCGTGCAGAAATGGCCTCCGCCATGTAACGTGGCGGACGTGAGGTCCTTCTTGGGCTTCGCGAGCTACCACCGCAGGTTTATTCGCGGCTTTGCGGAGATCGCGCGTCCCCTTACTATCCTCACGGAAAAGGGCGCCGATTTTGTTTGGTCCGCCGAGCAGGCTAACGCCTTCTCGGGACTCCGGCAGGCCTTGGTAGCGGCCCCGGTGCTGCGGCACCCTCGTCCGGACTGCGAGTTCATCCTGGACACCGACGCGAGTAACTTCGCGCTCGGCGGTGTCCTCTCGCAGATCGTGGATGGGCAAGAGCGGGTAGTAGCTTATGCGAGTGTGGCCTTGAGCCGCTCTCAAATGAACTACTGTACCACTCATCGCGAGGTGCTCGCGGTGGTTACGATGACCAAGCGCTTCCGGCACTATTTGTTGGGACGCCATTTCCGCTTGCGGACTGATCATAGTTCGCTGAGATGGCTCCTCAACTATAGTGAGGCCGATGGCTTGGTGGCGCGGTGGCTCGTCAAACTCCAAGAGTATGACATGCAGATAGAGCATCGCGCTGGTAAGTTGCACGGCAACGCGGACGGCCTGTCCCGTTGTCATAAGTGCAAGAATCCGGGTTGTGCAGGGATGGCGCCATTCCAGCAAGCCGCGGATTCGTCCTCAGACTCGGAATTGGACGTTCCGGGGAGACCGCAGGCCGCCGCCCCCTCTAACAACACGGCGGCCGGAGCGTCTAGGGCTAATCTCCGCGCGCGGACCCGCCGTTATCGGCGAGGGCGTCCCGCATACGAAGCGGAGGTGCGGCTCAGCTCCAGCGAGTCTTCCTCGAGTCCGGCGGTGTATTCCTCGTGGGTACCCTCGTCCTCTGGAGAGTCTGAGTATGAGCGGTCCTTGCCCCCTGTGGTGATGGCCGCTGCGGCGCAGCCGGACGCGACGGATGAGGAGCCTAATTACTTGGGTGGCTACTCTCCGGCGCAGATAGCTGCGACGCAAAGAGCTGACAGAGCTCTGGCACCGGTAATCACAGCCCTTGAGGCCGGCCAGAAGCCCTCGAAGGATGAGCGAAAGACCTACAGGGAGGAGACCTTGTCTCTAGTATCTCAGTGGGAACGACTCTCCTTGAGGGATGGCCTCTTATACCGGCGCTATGAGCCACCGACCCCACTGCCTCCAATATGGCAGTTGGTGCTTCCGGCGGAGCTGCGGAAAGAAGTACTCATTCATTCATTCCAGATGCGGACATCGCGCACTGTAGTAGTGCCGCCGATGAGTGAGATGATCATCGAGACGAGGCCGCGTCGTCCCCGCATGCCCCTCGATGGTCGACCGTGTATAGTGCAACCCGTGAGCAGTTTCGCCGCAGGAACTGGGCTCGTGCTGGGTGGGGCCCTGGTCATGTCCAACCCCCGCGCGATGCCCATCCTCGTGGTGAATCCTACGGATGCTCCGATTGTACTGAAGCGCGGATGCATAGCAGCTACTGCTATTCCCGCGGCTTCGAGTCGTGTCCTCCCCGACGATCCTGTCTGCCGCGCTGCGTGCGCGGCGGCGGCCGCCGGAGATGACCCGTTCACCCTGCCGGACCATTTGGAATCTCGGGTTCCGAAGGACCGGTTGGATGAAGAGCAGCGCCAAGCGCTCCGCAGACTGCTGCGGCAGTATGCGGATGTGTTCATGGGTCCTGATGGTGCGGTTGGCAAGACTGACGTCGCCAAGCACCGCATCGACCTCGTGGACGAGCGTCCTCTCAAGCAGCGTCTTCGTCGGGCAGCAATAGTGCACCAAGAGGTCATAGACCAGGAGGTGCAAAAGATGCTCGACTTGGACATCATCGAACCCAGTGACAGCCCTTGGGCCAGTCCGGTGGTTATGGTGAAGAAGAAGGACGGCTCGTGGAGGTTCTGCGTGGACTATCGGAAACTCAACGATGCCACGCGGAAGGACTCATATCCTCTCCCGCACATTGAGGATACCTTAGATGCCCTGGCCGGGTCGCACTATTTCTGTGCTCTGGATATGGCCTCCGGGTATTGGCAGGTGGAGATGGAGGAGAGTGATCGGGCGAAGACTGCCTTCGTTACCAAGAACGGGCTCTACCAATTCAAGGTAATGCCGTTCGGGCTCTGTAACGCACCAGCGACGTTCGAGCGCCTCATGGAGATGGTACTCAAAGGGTTCCTCTGGAAGCGATGTATGGTCTACATCGACGATGTCGTCGTGTATGGCCGGTCGTTCGAGGAAACCCTCACCAACCTCCAGATGGTGCTCCATCGCATCCGCGGAGCAGGGCTTAAATTGAAGCCAAGTAAGTGCGATCTATTCGCGCAGGAAATCCTGTACTTGGGCTTCATGGTAACGGGCACCGGAGTGAGACCAGACTCCGCAAAGGTGGCGGCCGTGCAGAAATGGCCTCCGCCATGTAACGTGGCGGACGTGAGGTCCTTCTTGGGCTTCGCGAGCTACCACCGCAGGTTTATTCGCGGCTTTGCGGAGATCGCGCGTCCCCTTACTATCCTCACGGAAAAGGGCGCCGATTTTGTTTGGTCCGCCGAGCAGGCTAACGCCTTCTCGGGACTCCGGCAGGCCTTGGTAGCGGCCCCGGTGCTGCGGCACCCTCGTCCGGACTGCGAGTTCATCCTGGACACCGACGCGAGTAACTTCGCGCTCGGCGGTGTCCTCTCGCAGATCGTGGATGGGCAAGAGCGGGTAGTAGCTTATGCGAGTGTGGCCTTGAGCCGCTCTCAAATGAACTACTGTACCACTCATCGCGAGTTGCTCGCGGTGGTTACGATGACCAAGCGCTTCCGGCACTATTTGTTGGGACGCCATTTCCGCTTGCGGACTGATCATAGTTCGCTGAGATGGCTCCTCAACTATAGTGAGGCCGATGGCTTGGTGGCGCGGTGGCTCGTCAAACTCCAAGAGTATGACATGCAGATAGAGCATGCGGATGCGTCTGCGGTACCCGTCTGTCATACTATGGATGGGTTTTAGGTCGTTCCGTGAGAGTCCGCACGACTTACCTCCGCGGGTGGCTACTTTGTGGCCATCTTCGGAGTTGAGGTCCGCGGAGACTTTCATGTCGTAACGCCGCCGCTCCGCATCCGCCCTCCTGTAGTTTCTAGCGCCAGGGACGTGCGGATGGCCTGTCCGCACCTTGTGGACGGCTGTCCGGCGTAATCCGCACAACGGTTACGCTGGCCGGACGAATTTACTGATTCGGCCGGACGCCCCTGGTCCCGGGACAACCTCTTATATGGCCAGACTGAGGTTGGGATTTACGTCCGCTACGGGAGAAGCGTCTTCCCACGGATTTGGGGAACTGGCTCTGGACGCGGGGATAGTGTCCGCAGATGAGGACTGATGTCCGCGGTTCGTCCGCGTGACTCGTCCGGCGTCCGCGGTGCTTTAAGATGACGCACTTCGGTGTAGTTATCCCCCGTGAGCCATTACTATAATTACGGTTATAGTAATTAAGGTTTCTTACGGCAGGAAACCGACTATCCATTATGATAATGGAGCGGTTGTTAAGTCCGCGCGTGCGGACCAGCCGCGGCAGCGGGTGACGCTCGTTCTCGTCCGGATCGTACCTTACAATACGCTGTCCGGCCGGAATGACCGGAACCCCGGCCTCCTTCTAAGAAGGGGGTCGTATATTACATGCGCAACACTTGTGGTGGCTTCTAATTCCAATTTCATCTTCATTGGATAAGGGCAATACGCCGTACAATGGTAGACGTCCGGCCTGGACTCCGTCCGCGGGCAGCTCCGGACGTCCGCCGGCTATTGCTTTCACCATCTTTGGGCGCCTCTAGATTGGGCGCCGGTATGAAGGGTTCGCCCCCTAACCAGTGCGGTTATGGACCATGCCGGCTCCGCGTCTAAATCTATTGGCTCCGCGCTCCGGTAGTCGTTTGAGGAGGCTCTGGGCTGGACCGGGCACCGCTCCGCGGCCGGGCAGTACGTCGGGGATGCTAGTGGGCGCTTTGCAAACGCCCATAGGGCGCCCGATTGTCTGTCCGGACGTCATGGGTATGTCCGATCGCCCTGTAAGCGTGCCAGCGGCTATGGGGAGTGATTTTGTTTATTTTTCCATCTCATTTATTATTTATGGGAGGATTATAAGCCACGAATGTGTGCGTGTTTCCCGTGGAAATGCTATTCTTACTCATTTATCCCATATATGAGAAAGTTTAGTGATATATCTTTTCCCTGGTGCAATAGAGAGTAAGAAATCGGGAGATTTCTGCTTTCGCAAGAGGGGTGTAGGAGATTGTGTACGTTGTATCGAAGGCTGTATGCCGTGATCTATGAAAAGCATGCAAGCGGTGGTGGATTTATTTTCATTGCTGCTTGAGCGGTGTTAATGTAACTCGACACCTTCTCGTCATTCAAGCGCTCGACACTGGTGGAGACGGATCTGCGGATCTGACTCCCAGTGTTTAGAGTGATTAGAGCGCTTGATGTCAGAGTCAAGTGACGGCTGGGGAGGTGATGAAGGGAGGGAAGAGGGGTCTCTTGAGCGCGGTAATTCGTACTCGAGACCCCAGTCTAGGCCCGAGGAGGATGACCGCGAGGACATCCCTCGGGGAGCCTATGTGGGTTCTGAGGAATCCAGCTCCAGCTCCGGTTCTTACACAGGAACCGAGTCTGAGAGCGAGGTCGCGGAGGACCGCCCCGCAGAGAGTGACTCGGCCACGGCAGGCGCCGAGCTACTCTTAGATCCGTCGCCTTTTTCTCGTATGGAAGAGGTGATGGACTGCGGTGGTGCGGGACTCGTGGATGTGGACATTGAGTTGCATCCGCACCCGGAGATGCTTGCGTCTTTGGGTCCGGATGAGAGTACTCGTGCGGAAACCCGTCCGGATGGCCGTAGCCGTCCGGACGCCGGTTCTGCCGAGAACTCCTCGGTGTCCGCACCTGCGGAGTCTGGTCCGCACGACCAGAAGGCCCCTGGGACTTGGGCGGAGCAGGTTGACGCGGCTGAGGAAGCCGCATCCCAAGCGCCGCCTCAGGGACAGGAGTCTGGCTCGAAGGAGACCGAGAACCGAGATGACGGGTTTACATCGCCCGTCTCTAGGCGTACTCGCCGTCGAGCCCGGGAGATTGCCCAAAAGCAGTGGAGAGCCCAGCAAGAGCTGGAAGCCGCTGAGCGTGGGCAATCTGAGGCCGGATCCGACCCGGACCCGGCCTCCTCGCCTCCGAAGAAGAAGAAGAAGAAGCGGCCGCACCGGAAAAAGAAGTCCGGCGCCCCCTCGCCTCAAGCCGGATCGAAGTCCGGAGGACCTAAGCCACTGGCGCCTAAGCCGGGCGGCCAGAAAGGGTCCTCCGCCAAACCCGGAGTCGCCAAGACGCCTAATCCCTCGGGATCTGGTGCGGGCGGCGCCTCCGCGGGATCCGGCCCAGGCGCGGGAGGTTCCTGTAAGCGGGTGCCTATCCAGGCACCGAAAGGAACCTCCTCTTCCTCTTCCTCCGGTACTAAGAAACCTACCGGAGCTGCGGAGGTGGGGTCAAGTCCAGTGGACAGAGGGCGTCCCGTGCCGAAGGAGGGAGATCTTCGTTTAGAACTCATCTGGAAGCGCGCGGAGCAAGACGGGGTCCACCTGTCTGACGCCGCACTGGAAGCGGGAGCACGGGCCTTCGTTGCGCAGCAACAGAGGGCCGCGCCCCCACGCGGGAAGAGTGTGCCCCGACAAACCAGGTCGGAGAATCGTTCGGGGGCGGCCAAAAAGAAGAAACGGTCGTCCTCGGAGCAGCCCTCTATCCAGAGGCTGCGGGCCGAAATGGGCCCCGAACTCCCTGGAGTCCGTCAGGGACACATGTTCCTCCCGCGCTATGGCAGGGATCCGCAGGGACGCCGCACAGCGGCGGCCGGCGCGGCGGCCGACACGCCTTTCACACGGCCTCGTCCACTCACGGACGAGGAGCGTGTCGGGTTGCCGCCCGAGACAGAGGAGGGTGTAATATGCCAACTCTGTCCGGAATCCCTGGACGGGTATGAGGACCCGCACCGTGCGCTCAATCGGGATCGTAGGTATCCTACCTACGACCACTTGAGTCGACATATTGCGGGGTACCACTACCCCTGGATGCAAATGTTCGTTTGCAAGAGGTGCTACTCCGGCACCCCTCAGCAACGATATTTCGCCAGTTTAGAGGCCCTGAATGATCACCGCTCGGGTGCACACCGCGGTGAGGGACTTCATATCGTTGGAAATGAAGTGGGGCCTGTATTCAATTATGGATACATACCACCGAGGGTGGCGTCGTTCATGACTACGTCAGGGACGGCGAATCACCGATTCTTTCACTGGGGTCCATGGCGCTTTGCACAGCGCATCATGGACGATGCCTGGAAGGAGTCTGGCGTTGTGTCCGCGGGCTCGAGCTACACCGCTCGCCTGACGGCGACAATGGGCCAGACCCCGGCGGAGTTCCAGGCGGCGGAAGCCGCCCGGACAGCAGCAGAGGCTGTCCGTGAACCGCCGGTGATCCAGGCCGGTGAAGAACGGCACCGGGTGACCATGATCGTGTCGGAGATGCCGCAGATCGCGGCCAAGACACGAGTGGCTACTCCTAAGCCGCGCCCCCAGCCGAAGACTCAGGGGAAGAGCTCGTCCGCCGGAAAGGCTCCGGCCGGGACGACGCCCCTGCAGTCTCCGGGTGCGCTGACTCAGGAGGACTACCCGGGCTTGCTCGAGGTGACGGTACCCGCGGGTCCGTCTGAGGGACGGGTGGTGGCAGACACCTCCGCCTCCTCGAGTACCGCGTCGGTGGTCCCGCCAAGGACCCCACGCGTGACTCCCTCGGTGGCGAGCAGTAGCGGACGTGCGGTACCTCTCTCGAGGTCGGCGTCCGCGTCCTCGTTGGTAGTTGAGGGGACGTCCGCAGGGTGGCAAAGCACCGCCTCCCTGGACTTGGACCCCCTCGATGCCACGGCGGACGTACGCCGGAGGCTCGGTCCCACGACCGCCAGCGTCTACGAGACTTTCCGCGAGTCTGTAGGCCAGGCGGTCGGCCATCGTCGCGATGGTATGGACCGGATCCCCGGTGATCCGGCGTTGGTGAACCTGCCGGTGCCCCGAGCCATTCGTGACTTGGGGTCCGCAGGTGTAGCCGCGTTGGTCCGCGCTCGGGAGGAGCACCCCTGGGATCACCCCCAGCGTGGTCGACTCACCCGAGCGGCGGAGTACCTTGTGGCGGAGATGGACAGCTCTCTGGATCGGTTCAGCCGGTGCCGCGCCGAGGCCTCCCGTGTCGCATGCGATCTCGCATACGACCAGGGCCTCATGGAAGGCACCCGGCGGAGCCTAGAGAGCTACCGGACTTTGTCGGCCGTCATTGAGCGGCGCGCGTTCGACCAGGGTCGGACCGCCGCTCTAGCCGAGCAGTCCGGGGCGTCCGCCCCCGCCCCAGAGGTAGCCGCACGGATGGAGCACCTGGAGGCTGAGAATGAGCAGCTACGGCGTCGTCTTGACGAAGCCGAGGCCGCTCGGACTCGCCTACTCCAGGGCGTCGATGACCCCGAGTCGTCCTCCCTGAACCAGGCGGCTCTCCGGCGCGCGGATGCCGCTTTGGAGCTGGCCATCTACCCATACCTAGTCCAGGTGTGGGGAGAACGGACGGCTGGTCCACAGCGCACCCGCGATATGGTGGAGATGTTCCGCGCCATTGCCGATCTCGGCGCGACCTCTCTACCGGCCTCCGTCGTGATGGCTCCGTCAGGACCCGGATTGCAGGGCTCACCACAAAAGCCCATGCAAGCTCCACCGGGCCTGCCTCATCCTGGCCCATCCTGGCCTGACCTTTCAAGGTCATCACACGGTTTTGGACCACCTCGGTCAAAATTTTAGCTTGTTTATGAGGGTTTATTCAAAATATCAAAGCGCGTTATAGTTTACTCCGTAAGTCCGGGGGTAGTTCCCCATTCTTCCAAAAGGGACTCTTAAAGTCCTAGTGTGTTGCGCCGTGACTTCTGGGTACCGTTCACCTTGCTTCCTTCGGTCCGCCATGCGATGCCTTCGTCGTGTTTCGCAGTTTTGGGCGCAGGCGGAACATGTTGGGGACCAACATTGTAAGAAAGGGGTAATGTGGCGATTTTGCCCTAAGCACGCGGCAGGTGATTGTAAACATAAATGCCATTTATGTGGCCTTTTCGTACTTGGCCTTGTTTTGACATGCTCCGTTCGAGCGTGCGTTGCCACGGCGACGTATTGTAATTTACGCTCCAGTAAACTATAACAATGGATCGATTTAACCTCGCGTGCGCCCTACAGTTTCTGGTGTATTATATATACACTGGAAGCGACTCGTTCGAAGAGATGGTCCAAGATCGAGAGACAGGACGCACACGAGGCTCGGCCATGAGCTTTGTGTTCCCTGTTTGCGAGTAGTGGGCTCCTAGAGCCCTGGGGACGATTTCCGTGGGGAGGCCCGGGCTGGGAGAGACGAGTTGCTGACTCGGGGGCCTTCGGCCCTGTGGATCGCCAGCTCTCTCCCTTCCCGGGACATGTGACAGAGGCTCTGGCCAGCATGTCGGACTGTACGGGGTTCCGTCCCCGAGGCAGACCGCGGCTCGCCAGGCCCCGCCAGTTAACACCGTAGGGATGAACTAGTTTCTGAACGGTGTCCGTAGGCCTGGGAGTGTCGGGTGGGCTGTTACCTGGTTACCGTTAATGATGAAGTAGTTACCGTGTCCGCCGCGACCTCCGGTGAGCGGCCCTGCCGCGAGGATCCGGAATAGCGGATGCGCGTCCGCAAGGACTCGGATGAGAGAGGACTATCCTCGAGGATCCCGAAGAGCGGACGGTAGTCAATAACTTTACACTGAGTTATAGCCCAAAACATGATATTTTTCAACAGTGGTCATTTCGAAAAAAAAACCCAGAAACCATTTTCGCCAGGCATGGGATTCCTGAAAATATCTCTAATATTAAAAATTAACTAATATTCAATAAAATGAACTAATTAAAATAAGTTGGTGTCAGTGACTCATGGTGGGCTAGATGTGCAGGCACATCTATTATACATGCCGGACTAAAATGTTTATTTTATTTACCAATGCAAATCGTCCGAATGCTAGGATAATAACGATTTCGAGCACAATAACCACCATATGCTTCATGAAGCTTTATAAGACTATCAGACATGGCAGAGTGATTAAGATCTAGCTTCATGTGGGGGTCGATCCCCGTTTTTTCATTACCTGTTGCGTCATGCATCTTTGTTAGAGCAATTCACACAGACGTCTCTCTCATGTGGAGGATACATGGTTTTTGTTCGGGCTGAAAGCAAGATAATAACCACAATATTATATTTCGTGGATGAGAAATGAGAAAGAATGTGCTGACAATTATTAAATATGGCGTTTTGTATCATATCAGTTAAGTGTATCATTTACAATGATGTCTCATATTATTATAAATATCAATATTGTTTTCCTCCAAAGTAGAAAATAGAGGTCATGTAAGTCATGTATATATATGGTTTTTCGTACATTCGTGATTTTACTTCCCAAGCATTGCTGTGACAACCGTCATGACAGTACACCGATCTGTTAGCAACATAATAAATATCGATGACACCAAACTAGAAGCTAAAACTATAACTACTTATACAAGAGTTAAACAAACATGAATGAATGAGAAAGACCCGTAAATCCGTACTGGGTTTGTGGAGGGTTTTACTACAATGTTCTTGAAATGAAGAATGTGATAGGTTGTGTCTGGATTAGGGCAGATATCAATATCTTGCTGAATATTTGCTCTCAACGAACCGATGTGCATGGCATGTAGGATATGAATCTTTAATATTAATCACACTTATAAACATTATTATACGTAGCATTCTCGTATGGGGTTGCAGCCTGTAGTGTGCTACGGTTCAAACAATGAAACACTGGGTTTTTTTTCAATTAATGGCCTACCACTCATCATATTCGCTGAGTTATTGTATCACAACCGTCGATATTGGCAACTCATAACATATTTGAACGTGAAAATAACAGCTTATCTTACTTTTTGTATAGAAATTTGATGTAGTTGAATACACACCTACACAGGAAAGCTGGGTAGATTCAAACATATTCTGCCTTTCAGAACATGAAAAAGCACCATATTTTGGTGTTCATTATAGCTTAGGATTACAGTCCATTCAGACCTCATATTTCCCTACATGCCTGCTTAGAATCACAACTAGACCTAATATGCGTTTCCAGAGACACACTGGCATCATCCATGGAAGGCAGTGTGTAAAATATACTTCTGACTGTATACGTGAGGACAGGTGGTGCAGTCAGTTAAGGCGCTCGCCTCGTAACTGGCAGATTGCCGGGGTGTATTGAGTACCTGATTGGCAGTATTTGCAAATATTTGGTGATTGTCTATGGCCAGTGGTCGAAAAGTGGTTCCATGCCATGGATTCGGGGTAATTGTATCCACAGAACTAAGTATATTGGGAAACACTTATAAGAAATATTTATTATTATGCTCAACAAGGTAAAGGTTCTGTCCAGTAGAAATTTCATATCAGAAACTTCTGTAAAGTTAACATTATTTTTGCTAGGTAACTCTATTACTGACCACAAATACAATAGTTAAGACAATAAATATTTATTAAAGGGCTCAACAAGGTAAAGGTTCTGTCCAGTAGAGATTTCATGACTGTAATCCAATAAGTTAGTTTTGCTAGTTTTTGCTATTATTAACCACAATAAAAATAGTTAACACAAGAAACACTTATTGTGGGGCTCAGAAAGGTAAACGTTCTGTCCAGTAGGGATTTCAGTATGTCCTGCACATCACCTGCCATTTTCACATTCACATTCTTGTGTTTCTTGTGAGATTCTTGTATCTGATTATTCATTGTCTTCTTCTGAAGCTGATGTGTGGCAACTCCTTACGACAGCTTGGTTGTTGTCCTCCTCTTTATATGCTGTTTTCAAGCTAGTTTCTTCCTCCTGAATATATCTTTCTTCTGAAGTTCTTGAGGGGAAAGACTCCATGAAGTGCGCGTAATCGTTCATCCAATCCATAAGATTTTTCGGGTTTTTCAAGCCAGGTTGAACCATGAGCTCCCTTTTGCCAGGCCAAAGGTTGACTGTTATCACTGGGTTGGTGTCATCGAACCATGTTATTTGGAATCCAGTAACAAGGTGACTTCATCTAGGTGTTCTGTTCCAAGGAAGCAAGAGTAAAATAACAGTACTCAGTCTGTGAAACCACCATCAGAGATGTTCGTATCTTCCATGGCCGCGACCTGTTTGTCCACCGTGTTGGGAATCACTGAACCGTGACGAAATTTCATGACTAAATACCGCCGATAGATTTTCACTTGGATCACCCCGCACCACCCAGGATACATCCTGATTCCTGAACCAAGAAATGGCTAGATCTGGGATGATCCTGGGTGGTCTGTGATGGTCCGGCTTTGATGCCATAGCTGCTTCATGAGCAAACGTGTACTGGAAGTCATATTCTTGTATGACACACTTATGGTCTACTTGAACTAGACGTAATGTGAATCATGTGAATTGGGGTGCTAAAAACACTCAATGTAATGTGTGTTGTGAAATGTGGGGCCTATACATTGGATCCTGCGCCCAAAACACTCGTACATGCATATCTGCTTTACTCAGGGTTGTAATATAGGCATATAGGAAGTGATATCTGGTACATCGTTTAGCGATCTTGAACATGGCCTTGGGTGATCTTGAAGACTGGATATGGAGGTTACGTCTGACAAAATTTGTGTAAATTCGCGTCAGGAAAATCTAAATGCTTGTAGATAGAGTGTATGGTGTATTATGAGCATAAAGGGAGTCATATGTGACACACCTAATAGTGTGCTGGAATTTACATCGGGTTAACTCGAAAACTGAACCTCAGTTACATGGCTAGCGTGAAATATGTAAATCAGATAGAGTGTATGGTGTATTATGAGCATAAAGGGGACATATGGGACACACCTAATAGTGTGCTCGAATTTACATCGGGTTAACTCGAAAACTGAACCTCAGTTACATGGCTAGCGTGAAATATGTAAATTATTAGGTATCTGCAGACAAAGTAGTTATTTCATATTTGAGGTGCGCAACCGTGCAGTTGCCAGTGAGCACGCCCGAGCAGTTGCCTATCGGGTTTCGCCACTTAACACAAACAGACATAAATAATTCCTCAAAACACCATTAAATCAATATAATGGTGCCAATAAAAACTAATGATTGTTCGCATTTGATGAGGAAGCTTCATGACTGTCAGCGATGAAAATGAGCAGCGTTGTGTCGCAAATGCTTAGTTCAGTGGGCGATATGTGGAAACTTTCAATGAAAACAAAGATAGCCTGTTTTTATGAACTGTTCGGTGGTCAATTGACATCTCCGGGAACAACAATATTAGTAGGATGTTCATCTATCCTGATGAGGCTTTTAATATATACATTGAACACCTGTCTTCCATTCTTCACAAAATCTTGAGAACTGACTGACGGAAGGCCAAGAACAAAAATATTATTTTTTGTGCACAACTCGGCAAATAGTCGTATTTTGTGCGCAACTCGGCATTCTCGCTTACCCGGTGTGTGATCGGTCTGGCAACTTTCACGAGCTGCTCGTAGGTCATCTGGTACTGATATGATAATCAATATTACTGGGAAGGGTCATATTTCCACATGAGACTTGGACAATACTCATACATGTCATCATTGCTTAAGTATTGGAGAAAAGACAGGCAGGTACAATTTTTCTTTCCATCTCGGCAGTTTCTGTGCGCTCATTAGCAATTTTCGAGTATTTTTGCGTTCGTGCTTAGATCCCGTGTATTGATTCTTCCAAGTCGGAGGATGGAAACAGTTTGAAGCCGAGTAAGAATGCGTATATTCCTCTTTCTAGCCCACTTGTCAGTAATAATATATGCCTATTTTCTGCACTTCACTCTTCAACTAAACTTGAACAAGCCACTCCTACGCATGATTCGACAAGCAACGAGGTACAAAGTGGTTTGTTCCCAATAACACCCACATCAAATATTATCAATCATATGCCAGTGATTGAAGAAATTATGTCCAGTTCTTCTGAGAAGGTCAGAGCATTGAACAGCATATTCCGGACTATCAGAAATGGCCATTCAGAGACTGCTTTCCCCTATAGTGCTTTCTACTCAAATAAAAATTCATAAAAATCTATGCTGTTCGCCATTGTGTATCTTATTCTTGATGCGACCCACTGTGCCTGCCTTTGTTATGAAAAATCCTGATACGTTGACAATCTAGATTCACATATCATGGTGACAGGACTTGTTACCAAATTGTGACCTATTGACATGCGTTTAACCATGCGTTTTCCATGTTTGGCACAACCAGTCCTGGTTTGCACTATTTTGGGCTGCTTTCATTCGGGACTAACAGGTTTGTAGATATGATATTGTGCGAGACTAATACATACTGGAATATGTGAATTTTTCAACAGATCTCAAAATGAATACCTTTTTAACCCATAAGAGGTTTTGTTTTATACGAAATTGTATATAGACAATGTGAAGTTTTGGTTCTCTGTACAGTTCTTGTTCAAAGTCACTGACCTGGCTTTTGGAAAGGATGTCTACCAGCATCGGACTTATCAAGAATATCATCCTACAAATGCTGTGGATCATGACCCAACAACCCGGTTTGAAACACAGAAAACTGATCAGGCTTGGTGGGCTGTGGATCTCAGAGAAGTGTACCCGGTAGCAACCATTGTCTTGACAACACCAAGACCCCTATATCTTCGTTCTCGTACAGGGGGGGTTAGAACCGGATGTGACGTCTTGATTTGTTTATGTAAACACAAGCACATGGTATTTCACTAAAAAATTATCATTTTTCTCTGGAGGATTTTGACAACTAATACGGAGGATATTGATCAATAAGGTATTATACAATTATCAATGGGCTTACGCAGCGTTTTCCAGTTTTTGGAATAGTTTGTTCGACGGTAGATTTTCGCCGAAAGCCGAGAAAATGAGGCTTGTTTTACTTCAAAGTCGTATGTATGTCGTCTTTGGACTTCCATAGATGTGTACCTAATTGACCCAGGAAGTTGAGTATGGTGTCATGTGACAGAGCAGGCCATGCTGGTTTTCCAGGTATGAAAAATCCTGAAAGATCCTCTGAAATTGTTAATTGTATCCCCCGAACAAAGTTCGGCGGATACTATGGATTTACGATCGTCGCGCCGCCGCCGCGTCCGCAGACACTTTCTTGTGAACGCGCTGCAGGTTGCAAATATGAACCGATTTTGATAATATTTTATATGGACATGTCTTATGGTGAGATCTGGACACCTATCGATTTTGGTTGCCATAGCAACCAAAATAGCCGATTGGCGTAACATTTTGTGCTCAAATTAGCCTGTTTAACACACATGGGTTGTGAACGCTCTACGGGTGGGAGTTTTCAATGAATGATGATGAAATCGCACAGGCTCAATGAGAAAGACCATCACACGAAACCTTTTGTTTTTCAGAATGATCGAATAAATATTAATAAGTTTGAGAGGTTAACTTATTACGACAATTAAAATACCTACTTTGACATGTGTGATCACTCCAATAACCTGTACTATGAAAGCAAATTGCACTGGATTCTTGTTCAGAATACAGAACTGATGTTTTTGGTGAAAAAAGAACAATATTACTGAATAAGTTAACATTGGTTTTACTAGTTAAGTCTATTATTGACCACAATAAAAATAGTTAAGACGAGAAACATTTACTATTGAGCTCAACAAGGTAAAGGTTTTGTCCAGTAGAGACTTCACAGGTGTAACCGAATAAGTTAACATTATTTTTACTAGTTAAGTCTATTATTGGCCACAATAAAAATAGTTAAGACGAGAAACATTTATTATTGGGCTCAACAAGGTAAAGCTTCTGTGCAGTAGAGATTTCATGGCTGTAGCCGAATAAGTTAACATCAGTTTTACTAGTTAAGTCTATTATTGACCTCAAGAAAAATAGTTAAGACAAGAAACATTTATTATTGAACTCAACAATTTAAAAGTTTTGTCCAGTAGAGATTTCATGGGTGTAACCGGATAAGTTAACATTATTTTTACCAGCAAAGTCAATTTTTACTTCGAATTTCAGCTTGAAACCAAGTTTGGCACATATTATGAATTAAAATTTAAATTATGGTGAAAAGTTGATCTGGCTCCAATTTCGTCATCTTGAAATGTAGTTTTGGTCAACTTTTACTTTGAATTTCAACTTGGAACATAGTATGAGTTGTTTGGCACATAGTATGAGTTGAAATATAACTTACAGTAAAAAGTTCGATCTGGCTCCAATTTAGTCATCTCGCAACTTAGTTGCGAACCAAGTTTGTCAAATATTCTGAGTTGAAATATACCTTTAGGTGAAAACTTATCTGGCTGTAATTTCGTTATTTTTTACGAACATGTCGAAATGGAAATTCGAATGCAGTGATTTTAGTGGTGATCTTGAATTCGACCTTCAATAAGTCTGAAAGGTTTCACACTCACAATGTACATCAGCGATATATTTGGGGCAACAGGGATGATAGGGCTACGGGGGATACACCCAAGCGGTCGTAGGCGACCGGAAGCGTCTAGTTTTATCAGTGTCTGAAAATCACAGTTTTCGCAAAATGTTGCCAATTTGAACCTCAGCTGTCAGTGCATGACCCGGCTGCTTGGCAGGGTTATTGAGACTATTTTGTTCGCCCAAAATCCTTAGTAATAGATTTAGTTTTGTGTCGAATGGGATCAATACGAGCCATCCGTCCTAAATTCGCCGCTTTCCCAAATTCTCCAACTTGATATTATCAGAACTCAGAAGCTCATTTTGTGGAAAATAAATTACTGGAACAAAGATTGGATAGCAGATTCTCGATTGACGATCGAACTTGTTAGTATAATTTACATTACAAGGCCTGAAATCCACGTTGGCGAATTTGGGAATGCGGCGAATTCAGGACGGATGGCTCGTATTCATTTACCCCGTGCTTTGACACAATCAGCTGACAATGAATCACGTTCCATATTCGCTAGGTTCCATGAACTGTCGAGATGGAAAGTTTGGAAACGCCCAGGAAATCACACCCAAGCTTGTCACAAAGGGTAGATCTATATTGTATTCTTCCTACATTATGATTACTGATTATCTCATGATCACATATTTCCTTTTAGATCTCATTTATTATAATTTAGAATCATGATTTGATTATATTCAGTCTGCTCAGCATTTGATCCAGCAAGCGCGACGTCGTCTTGCGTCTCCTGTGAAATCCCCTTCACCTGCTAAGTCTCCGCGAAAGCATGTTCCATGGTTGCAGGAGGAGTTACAAGCTCTTGTCCAAGTTGTAAGTAAAGAGATCTGTACTCCATGTCAGAAAATGGAACATTCATGTAATAGGGGCTCTATTAACACATTAAATATGACACATATATGTAGTGTGATACATTATGTATAACAACTACATTGGTGAACACTGTTTTTGGTTGAAAAGCTGAACTGAATCTACATGTATGTATGAAATAAAATTATGCATACATTTTCATGATTTTGTTCAGGTAGCCCTCGGCCTGTACCGTGATGGTGAGGATAACACCAAGTGGCCAACGTATGGCGAAACCCACAAGTACTGGGTGGATGTTGGTGACTTCTTGACTAGAGCAGTGCCTGGTTCAAAAGCAAGGAAAGGTACATCATGTACATGTATACTTTGTTGAAAGCAGTGTGATAAGTGTAAATGTGGCATGTTGACAAATGACAATGGAATGTTGTAATACCAGTGCATGTCCCTGTAAATACACTATTGGTAGTGTCTTTTAGTTTAGCAACTCTTGTTCATGCTTCTTACACTTTCTAAAATTAATGAGTGCATTGTATGTCGGAATTCGCAGCGGGTGCTATAAGAGCCAAAGTTCAAAGTCTGAGGAGAGAGCATGCCACAGTTGAAAAAGCAGAGGAGATGTACGGCATCACGATTGACATGCTCAGTGCTTCCAGTACCCTCCCCTCCCATTCATCGTCCTCTGATTTGCACGTTTTCCCTTCATTTCTGCAGCAACTCAACAAACTAACCAACTCTCAACTCTCTGACATTTTTGTTAAATCTTCAACTGTCATGGCTGCAGATGACTTTGTTTCTGTTCTGTCACAGTCTTTGTCCCAGCTTTCATTTGCACATATTATTTCTTTGATTTCTTCAATCTCGAAATTGATTTGCGCTAAAGGGCCTACTAACATGGTGGCAGAAACACTGGACCCAGTAGTGGAGTCAGTGTTTCGTGGTGGTGGCTTTGACGTGCATGGCTTGCTTTCCTGTAACCTCGAGGTGATTGGGAAATATCAGTGAAATATCAGTGAAATCTTGTTGTACATTTTGTAATCATTCCTTAATATGTTCCAAAGATAACTCTGAATGTATCCATTATAATGGTCATGTGATGATTTAAACCTGGTATGTGTACAAATGTCATACAAAACCTCCCATATTCTAGTGCCAGATTTGTGTAGTTGGAACTATGTGTAATATATGTCTGTGATTATTCTTGCAAAAATATTTTTAGCTAACAGTCCCATTTGGGCCAATGAGCTATTGTCAGGGTTTTTTGTCTGTCTACATCTGTAAAATTTTGTTGATGTGATGAATTTCCCTGTAAATATGTCGGAAAATACTTTAGACTAATATCTAAAGATGATTTTAAAAATGTTTTGGGTGATTCGTTTTTAGCCATTTCACAGTCAATTTAGTGTCAAATGGTCAGTTTAACACACTATCAAACATTATAAAAAATTTCCTCAAAATCAACATAATTTTTTTCTCATTAGGCATCCCGATTGAAAATCGGGAGGCCTTATGTTTTTGGCATTTTTTTTTCTTTTCTTTTTTTCTTCCGCCGTTTGGTTTCCGGATGATAACTTTAGTTTGCCTCTACGTATCTTTGCCAAATTTTCACCACTGGTCAGAAATGATATGTGGAAGAATCCTATCGTTTTTGAGTCGGATCCGAGGTCCGTGATGATGAAATCAAGGTTGATTTTTTGACGCTTGGTTTCCGGACGATAACTCAAAAAGTATTCATACCATGGCTGCAAATCATTTCATAGAGGTTCATATACCACCAGGGAAGAACCCTATTGATTTTGGGATCAATCCGTCAAATGACCTTCAACCTAGAGCTTGAAAGCCCCCCCCCCCTGTCCCCCAACCCCACTGTCAGCCAGTCTAATTGTAGCAATGTATCAGTGACTTGTATGCACTGCTCCCCCCTCTCCTGTCCCCTCACCCCAGTTTACTATACTAACACCAACAGGTTGGAACAATGCCCTCCTTCCCTAGCTAAAGAAAACAATAGGTCCTAATATAATGATGAGCCAAGCTGAATATAACAGCTTTGAAGGTCTGCCTGGGCCTTTGTTGCCAGTCAATGGGGTACCTGCTGATGCCATGTGCTTTTGGGGCTATAAAACAGTCTATTATGCCCAAGAATAATAGGAGCTGCCAGAACTGTACTCATAGAATGCCTGAAGATAGAGCCTAGATATTGGCATTTATAAATGTGAAATCATGGCGAGCCGCGATTTGTGTGGTGACCTTGAATTTGACCTTTGATGAATTTGAAAAGTCGAAACAGCCATTTTTGGGTAAACAAACTGCCCAGATTTGCCTCTATAGATAAAATGCTTGTAGATAGAGCCTATGTTTGCATTATGAACATATAGGAAGACATACATGGCACAACTAATGATGACCTTGAACTTGACCTCAGATGACCTTGAGTACCAAATGTCAGATATAGAAAATATAATGCCGTACATGTAATGGTGACATTGAAGTTCACATATATGACCTTGATCGTTTAATCTCCAGTCTGTCACCTGCCATGGCCATACCAAAATTTTCCGGTAACCCATCTTAGCCTTTGGGATAATATTCCTTTGAAGAAGTCTTTATCTCATACTTTGAGATATAAAAAAAAATAATAATATAATCTGCATCGGACAGAACAGGATCCCGCTGACACGCATGCCGTTCGGGCTGATGGAGTATCAGATAAAGTTCTTCAGTTCCAAGCATATCAATGAGGTGAAGAAGCTTTGCATGAAATTTTTGCCGCTTAATTCTTTTGTCACAAAGGCTATCACAATTGTTTGACTTGATAACCCTCCTTACCTCCTAGCATGCCATGGTCAATTACACTTTGTCATTTATAATTCATTTGGTTGCCATTGCATGTCATTGTGAAGGTGAAAGAGAGCAAAGACTTTCAATCCTGGCGCGAGACCCTTGAGGCTGAGCTCACTTCCACACAAGACCAACTCATCAGAGGACCGATGTGGACTGGGCTTCCACCACAGGATGTTGGCTTCACACAAAAGGTTCATTTCAATCGGGTGTATATCAGCTATTTGTGCTAATAAGTTATTGTTTTGTTTGTTGTCCGTCTGACAAATTTTTTTTTGGCTAGCTAGTATTACAATTTTGTGACAATTGAATAATCAGATGCTTTTTTTTTTCAAATTAGGAATAAACTTCGATGTTATTCTGGGAGATTATCTTGTATTGCTTTGTCCCTTGCTGATTGCAGGCAAAGGTGAATGTGGCATGTGTCAGCCGTAGAGCTGTTTCTAAGAGACGGAGCAAGCTGGACATCTCACTGCAGCCTGTCATCCAGGTACAACATAGGTTGCACTCGAATTGTAATCATGATATTATTTGCCGCACCAGAGTGCATCTCTATCGTAAAGGTTCATGAAATGTGGTTATAAGTTCCAGGTGTGCAGAATGAAAAATATGTTGGTTAATGTCTATTGAGCATGCACTATGAACATTCCCTTCTGTTGATTTCCTGACTTTGGCACTGTTGCCCAAATTTTGTGCATTTTGTTGTAAATTCAGCAATGAGATTTATTCCTTTCATTCACAGAAAGACGTGATAGCTACTCTCAAAGAAAGCAACCCAAACGGTCGTTTCTGGTTGAAAGTAGATGGCACAGATCTTAAAGTGGCCCTTCAGGAGTCCGTCAGGAACGTTTGGGAAGGCGACGCTGATTTGGGACATGGCCACTTACAGGAGCTCCGTACCGTGTATGACCTGCGACATGCTGAAGCGCAGCAGTTTGGAATGCTTCAAAGGACTGAGGACCACCTCCAAGAGGACAAGACTTTCCTGCTCGATGGCCTGAAATCCGCAGTGGATATCTATTGCAGGAAGTTTCAAAAACCGACTACGAGTGAGACCACCCTCAAGGATCTGAGCTGGGACATTGTGGAGTATCAGGTACTCTTATAGAAATGCCAGGACCTCCTCGCCACCGTCCAGAAGTCACAGACTCTCCCCGAAACTGAGGCTGCACCTCAACTGCGCCAGCTGTACAAAGAGCACTTCCGTGACTACCTAGCCAATCTGTTTAAGAAAAAGAGAACCCCGGCAAGCCACATCCTGATGTTGATGATCGCGGAAGAGAAACGCAACATCAAGCCGTATGCCCTTCCGCTCCAGTACATCCCTTACTCCAGCTTAAAAAGACCAGTTTGTGAGGGATGTCACTCAGAAAGCGAAGACTGAGCTGGCAGCGGCAGGTCTGAAAGTGGTTGGTGAGCATCGGCTAGTGTTCATCTTATTTCCTTTGCATTTAATTTGTGTCTGTAATCATATGTGTTTATCACATAAGCCAGCTTTAAAAAATGTAATAACTTACGATAGTGGGATTTGGAAATGTTATTTTTGAAAAATGGTATTTGGAAATGGTATTTTTTCTGATTAAAGTGTCCAACTTAATCAGAAGCATATACAAAAATAGAATGGTTTGCAAAGTCCCTGTATTTGGTTGGTTAACGGGACCACAACTGATGGAGAGTTCTGCACCCTCCGGACTCAAGGCAGCACTCGACCACTGCATGTTGTGGAGTTGATCCGGGAGAGCAAGAAGAAAGTTGAGAAGATGCCTCTTGCGAGTCTGGAGAGGATCCTAATTCCACTAGGCGGTGAGTATCATATGCACATTTTGTTTGTTTTATGCGCTTCGATTGGTGTTGTTGAAGCTTTACCAATCTCGAGGTTGGCTTTTTAATTCATCCACATTTCATCAACAGTATAAATGTTTTCACAGTGACACAGGAAGGTCATCTCGTGGTCAATGAGATCCATTCAGCAGTGCCAGCCGATGTTTTGGCCCGTATCCACCAGCTGATGGCTGCAGGGAAAACCAAGTTCGAGGCCATCACCGATGCTCGTACTCGACTTGTTCCCTCGGGTCACACACCACACACATGGCACACTGGTCGCCCAGAGACGTACCTGTTCCAACTGAGGTCCATCTTCGCCACTTATCTCTACCGAGAGAGTGTCACCCACTGGATGGAGAAGGGAGTGGACTTCAGTCAGCACGTTTACATTCCTGAGGTAGATCCAGCAACAGGCCTTGAGCATCACGACCGCGCAGATCACTGCCACCTGCTGAAGCGGATTGCGTCACACACCCGAGAACTTCGGAACAGTGCCCTCAGTGGGGAGGCATTCGATTCAGCACTGTGTGACCCGGACTCAAAACTCACACATGCCGCACTTGTTGGAGCGAGGAAACAGAGTGTTCAGGATGCGGAACGTTTGCTCTCCTTCCAAGTCGCAGATTCTCTGGACTCCAAGGACCAGGTCTCTGCAGAGGCAAAGTATGTTAGGACCATCGCAGATTGGCATGAGGCTTCGGATGGCAGGGGACTCACTCAGCTTCAGAGATGTCGCAAGAACCACGCCATGCTGAACTACCTCCTGGAAGAGTGGATACCGTGGTATCAAGATAACCCAGATTTCCGTTTCGTGGACATCAACTCCCCCATCGATTGCATCAGGGGGTTTTCCAGAGAAACCTTTCTGGAAGTCACGGCGAACATCGAATCGCAGGAAGCCCGGCGGCGTCTGAACAACACCATCGGATACGCAGAGCATCCCCGGGCTGCCACAACCGATGACGTGGAGTGCTACTTCTCAGTATGCCATCGCTACCTCGGGGATACTTTCACCTTGAAGGACTTCAGGCACCGATTCGGGAAGTTGACTCGAGAATTCTGCAAGCAAATGGATGACAAGCTGCCTTTCTATCATCTCGAAAGCAGAGACTGCTTCAAGGTGGAGGACTTCGACGAGCCACATAAGGATGATAATGTTCCTCGTCTGCACCAGCTTTGTAGGAACCGGAGGGAAGATCCGTCGATTTTCACTGCAGGACGAGCATTCCTACCATCCAGAAATCGTCCCTCTATTCGACAGCGTCTTCATCGCTTCGAAGTAGGCCTTCTCGCACCGCCCAACAAGTAGAGACATTTGTCCACTGATGTGTGTGAATAGTTATGTATATATATAGATTCATGATTGTTCTAGAATTGTAGTATAATTGTGGTTGACTTCAGGTATAGTTAACTATGTCCAAAGGAATACTAGTATGATGTGAAAATGATGGGTGATAAATATTTGTGATGTTTCAATGATAAAATTTTGCTATGTTGACACGTAATACTGGATGGATTGTGATATCCATGTGGCTGTATCACTCTGAGCAAAGAAGTGAAAGAATTAGTAACTAGATCAATCGTTTAACTATTCAGTGCTCAATAGATGTGATTTATACATTGATAACACTGTTGTACACATTTGTGGTGTCGATTTTGGACCATTTCCCAGATTTTGTGAGTCTGATACATGCATTTAAAACAAAGGTATTTCTCATGGCTACATATTTCCTGCGAATCCACATTACTTCTGATAAAATGTTGGACTTAAGTGCATGGTGAACTCTGGGGAGGTGTTCTATGCCTATGTATCCGACCTGCTGCCAATTGTCATCCAGCAGACACTCCACTGCCACTGCGTTCTTGTCTTTGATGTTGTTAGGTTCCTTGACCAAGCGGGTCTCCAACTTCTGCCGGGTCAATAGTTCTCGGGCTTTTGCCAATTTAGGCTGGAATCGGTCGAACGCACACCCCCTGACCATCAGCTCGATAGAGTTTTTGTCCTCTTGGGGCTCATCCTCTTCATCGTCTGACAGGGAATCAGCTCCAGGGAGTGTGTGTTCAGTGGGGCACCCAACAGTAGGGCCAGTACTTGTGCTTGGGTGCAGGGATACAGCTGGGGTATCAGTTAACTCGGGGGTAGGAGCACCAAGCCTGCTCGTGGTGGCCGGCAGTTACAGGCTTCGGTGTCCTCATCCTCAAGAAGAGGACTTCCTGGCAGGTCCTCCTCCCCCTCGTGGTCCATTACAACTGGTGGAAGTGGGGGGCTAGGCAGCAGGTCCAAGCTTAACATCAGCAATGCTGCAGCAGCATTGCCTCCTTGTGCAGTGAACTGTAAGTTGGCGAATACAATTTTTTTTATTACACTGGAGATTTTCAGAGAAATTGCAGTTTTCCTGATTGCAGATTTATTTTATCAAAGTTAGTGAAACATGTAAATTGCTTGGTTTTTATGCATGCCTGTATTGTTGTGGAATTGGTCACTTTGATCAAAGAAGGACACTTCTGTGCCTTCAGCTTGTCAATCTCGACAGTGTTATCGGCAATGTAGGCCAGTCGTCGGATGTGTGGCTTGTCAATGCTAGAGTAGTGTGCATAATGTACACGTACACTCACACAAGGCATCCCCAAAATTGGGATACTGTCGGTCTCTGGACAAACACAGTGCAAGTACACTAACTCATTTTCCAACTCTGGGGACTTGGTCTGATGCAGCTCCAAAAAACTCATGGTGATCTGTAAAATATTTGTTCAATTTGATGAGAATATTTGTTAGTTTGTTATCACATCATAATAGCAGGAAAAAATGTGTGTGCACTGCTACAGTATGCATGAGAATTCTGTTATATATAACCTGTGTTTGTCACATTCAGTGCAAGTTCATAGTGGCATGTTCTTGGTTTTTTCACTTGAATTCATGTACATTGAGAAACGAATTTGATCAATCTATATGCCTATTGTGTTGGATGACTTTTAGTCAGTAACTGTACCTTGTGCTGTGTCATGGTTGTGTTAGTTAATATAAAGCCAAATATCCTGTTTGCCAGTGATAGTGCCATTTATTGAGACTTACATGTAGTTTTTAGCTTACCGGACCTATGGTCCGAAAAGCTATTGTCGTCAGGTGGCGTCCGGGATCCGTCCGTCCGTCTAGCCGGACAAACATTCCCAAGTTAGGGGCCCTGAAAGAAGCTGAAAACGGCCCCCAACTATGGTTTAGGCCAAAAGTTCAGTTTCAGGGGCCAGCTGAGGAAACTTAACATGGGAAAGGCCCCATAACTAGGTCTTGTCCGCCCGTTTGTCTGTAGTTCGATCTTTCACTTTTTTTATCTTCAAAGTGTACGGTCCATTCTTTCTCAAAACTTGGGATGAATATACCTTGAAATATTTCAAGGAGGTATTTTTTAGTTTTTTAATTTTTTTCTCAAAATGGCGGCTGTTTTCGTGGAAAAACGCTCAGTTTTGAACTTTGGCGGCCATTTTCTCAAAAACTGTCTGATCAGTTTTCAGATTTTCGTTCCAAAAGATTCCCCTTATGTACATCTGTGATATGTATAAGGTTGGTTGCCCTCGAATCGACGGTCTACGAGTGTGGCCATTTTGATTTTTCGAAGCTTCAGCAAAAAAAATTTTTTTGCCTCAAATCGCATTACTATATCCATTCTGGGCCATTATGCCCCAAAACATTTTCACCCTTTGAAAAAAAAATTGGCCTTAAAAAAATTTAGGCACTTTTTTAGCTTACCGGCCCATAAGGGCCAATAAGCTATTGTCGTGGTTTTTCGTCCGTCGTCGTCGTTGTCGTCCGCCACATTATCTGTTAACAGATAATCTCGCTTATTATTGACTTAACAGCTTAGGAATCAATTGTGGACATATAGGAAGTGATATATGCTGAATATTCACCTGACCTTGAATTTGACCTTTGACCTCATTTTCAAGGTCAGAGCACAAAATGGGTAATATCTCGCTTATTATCGACTTTACAGCTTAGAAATCTATTGTAACCATATAGGAAATGATATATGCCGAATATTCTGATGACCTTGAATTTGACCTTTGACCTCATTTTCAAGGTCAGAGCACAAAATCGCTAATATCTCGCTTATTATTCACTTTACAGCTTGGGAATCAATTGTGGACATATAAGAAATGATATAAGCTGAATATTCTCATGACCTCGAATGTGAGCTTTGACCTTATTTTCAAGGTCAGAGCACAAAATGGCTAATATCTCGCTTATTATCGACTTTACAACTTAGGAATCAATTGCGGACATATAGGAAATGATACATTTTGAATATTTTGATGACCTTGAAATTGACCTTTGACCTAATTTTCAAGGTAAAAGCACAAAATGGCTATTATCTCGCTTATTATCGACTTTACATTTTAGAAATCAAATGTGGACATATAGGAAATGATATGTGCTGAATATACTTGTAACCTTGAAGTTACCAGACCATCGGTCAGATCACCTATCGGCTAGCCGGTAATCTACAGGTCCCTTGGGCCTATGTTTCCTTCTTAAAGGGAGCTGCCACCCCTGTGCTCATGGAACGCTTGAAGATAAGAGCGTAGATATTGACACTTTTAAATAGAAAGACGTATATGGCGTGAGGGGATTTTGACCGTCGATGAAGTTGAAAGGTCAGGATAGCCATTTTTGGGTAAAGATTGCCCAAATTTGCCTCTACAGATGCATGAGATGAAATGCATGTAGATAGAGCTTGAGTTTGCATTATGAACATATCATGCAAATAGGAAGTCGTTATGGAACAACTAATAATGACCTTGATCTTGACCTACCTATCTTAGCCCTTGGGCTAATTTTGATGAAGATTGTATGTTTGTATTATGAACATATTTAGTCATATGCAGCACACCTAATGGTGACATTGAAGTTCACAAAGATAACCTTGATTGGTAAATCTCAAGGTCATATGTCACCTGCAATGCTTACACCGAAATTGTCCAGTAACCTATCTTTACCATGTCCTATTCAATATTCAATCATGAACCAGAAACTTGTATTGAACAAGCCACAAGAAATGCATGTCATGTAAATATAAATAAGGTGGTGAAAAATAAACATCAATTTTAACTCCAGGTGTGCGTATTATTGTTGTGTCAACAAAAATAAAAATGTATCACAGTTCATATATATTTTATTGGCAGACATAGATATGACTGTTCACATAAAATTTTGAATCAAATTTTTCCAGGCATAGTTATACAAATTTCTTCATTGTGGTTTTCTAAAATTTTGCTCCTGAAGTTGTTTAACTTTATATTACACTGTGGATTCCCCACCTTGAATAGGTTTCTGTTTCACATGTTTCATATCACTCCTAACAGGTATAGACACCCCCCCCCCCCCCGACTTCTCAATGGAAAAAGTAATATGAAATCAACAACAAAAAAAAGCATTGCTATTTATGTGCTGAAACATGGGGAATTACAAACAATTTTTGTCTTGGTGTGATGTGACTTGCACATGTTACATCAATAAATTCAAGTTCCATTGAGTACTGTCAGTTCTGGCTACATACAAGTTGCACACTCGTCCGGCCAACTTGCATGCAAAAGTGCAACATACTTTCTGGATACAGATGTCATTTACTAGTCTTTTAGCCTTGTATTTTTTATCATGCATCAGAACAGCAACATAAGTAATTCTCTCATCTATAATAACAGGCAACCAATTGATATTTCTGATTTGTACGAGCTGAATGTTCACGGATAAAATCGGGCAGATCGCCCGCACTTTTATAAAGTATTGAGAATGATGACTGCTTCAGAATGTCGGACGTTTTAATTGCACTATATCTACATAATTTGCGTTTGAGAGTGTTGGGAAAAGGTCCACACAGTTTATTTACATACACAGAATGTATATTCGCCCAGCAAACGTGAAGAACAACAAAAAACATGAGTTGTGTACTCTTCGAAAACCCACAGAGAAATGACAACAATGGCTGCTGCTCCTGGCTAATATCTTTTGAAAGCGTGTGACGTCACATCCGGTTCTAACCCCCCCTGGTTCTCGTATAAAAGATTTCTACATCGGGGTAACAAACACTTCTGTGACTGATCAGATACCGAACGCGACCATACCGTCCTATGATGTGTGCCTCTTCCATACCGGTAATATCCTAACATTGGTCATAAAACATGTGAATAGGGAAAATGTGATATACTTTGTCAGTACATCAAATTATGGATTAATTTGTTCACCCAGAGACCTGATTCTGTATAGATACAATCTTGCTGAATACACGTTTTACAGGGCAATTTGAGTACATGATAAACATCCTGCACTGCACACCTTGGCCGACGTTTGGCCGCTACTTGGTGTACCAAGCAACAGCTGAACGCAACTTACAGAACGCTGCAGATCTAGAAGTGTACACAGGTGTTTTTTTTGGCGAAAATCCAGTGATGTCTTGTGTGACACTTATTCGGATGTTCAATTATGTTGTAGAGTACTTTGAGAGCTTGGTACAGCCTGGTAGTACCATGACATGGCAGAGTTCTGGCAGCAATAGCGCTGCTGTGGTGGACAGGGACTATGGGGGTATTCCCTGACAGCTGCACACAAACAGACCACGAGTCTCAGCCCTGGCTGGCAGTGGACCTGGGTTACGCACACACAGTGTATGCCGTTACCATAGTGGGACCTGCCTGCTGTGAGCATAGCTATATAAAGGTGTCTCATTTGGTTCTAAACCACAGAACACATTTTTCTGAATTATATAATGAAAATTATTATACTCAAGTTGAATATGAGGCGGTTGGAAGGCAGCAATGTCTAGTAATATGTGAGTTTGTGAACTGAATCTAGTATAGAATAAGATTGCACGTACAGGTCCGGGACATTTTGAGAATTTCAACATCGGCATCACTAATATATCAGTGGAAACTAGTCCACCTTCTTCAGTCAACCCAAATTACCAAGTATGCTCTCACGTTGTTACTGGCCCTGTTCGGCGAAGGGGTTTTACACCTGCAACGACAAAGAGATTTATGGAAGATATCTGATTATTCAGCTCACGACTCTAAGCAATCTTACACTGTGTGAGGTTGGAGGGATGGGGTTGTTTTGTGAGTATTCAAATACATGCATGATGAACAGTAAGTGGTATATGAATATATATAGCATTATCATCAAATCGTTTCAGATATCAATTTTTATACCCATAACAAACTGGCATATGTAATGAATCATAATGCACTGTCGACTTCAATTGCAATATCTTCACATCCTATACGCATCGATTTCATTATCACCGCCATGTACATGTGAACAAAACTTTCCTGCCTGATCGAATTAAGAAAAGGTATGCTATCACAATGTTATGAATAGTACACAATTTCAACATTGGAAACATCTCTGTAAGGTCATCTGCATCATTTTCTGAAGCACAGAATTGTGTTTATTATCTAGTCTCATCGAATGAGAAAATACCTTTCAGCAAAGTTTGTGTTGACAGGTTCAAAACGTTCAGCATGCACTCGCGCTTCCCTTCCTCAAAGTGGTGAATGACGTCATTACATGACAGATTACCATGGTGGGAAGTGTGCTAAGTTCGATATCCTTTGAGTAGCGGGTCCGTGTGGTCATTTGGAAGCCTCTTGCTATTGAAATATTTCCGTGTCATCACCAGAATGTCACAAAACACGGATATGGTATTTCACAGGCTCTTGTGCTTTTCCCTAGTATGTTTCCTACTTGTTATTGATTACTTTTGTAATAAAATTGTCAGATTTTTTTCTATACATACTCAGAGGTATCTGTAACCTGCATGAATGACTCGATTCTGCATTTGAACTCACCCGGAGGTGAGTGAGACACATGACAAATACTAAGCTGACAACTGTTCTAACACATTCAAATCGCATTCACTTGAATCTCGCATTACAAACTCCGCCGAACAATAAACCTGTTATATATATGGTTGGAATATATATATGTAGCTGCAGCCGCCACCTAACTACACATGTTCATGAAATGTGTTCTGCCAAGTAGTCATTCAGTCTGCAATTGACAAAATACGGAATATAAAGCATTCCAACAACTATGATTAATTGCATTCTTTCTCAGCTTCACAAGTGGCCTGATTGGAACACATGATGTAAAGGAACGAAGTTATTATTATTATTATTATTATTATTATTATTATTATTATTATTATCATTATTTCGTAACCAAAAATAGGTAACTTGATTTTGTTTAGAATAATTAAAATATTTCGGGAATTTCAAATTATTTAGGAACTGTCTTCTTCATCTTACACTGCTCCAATATGAGCCCGAAACTCGTTCAAAACAATTTTTTGCTAACTAGAATTTACTCGAATCTATTCGTTTAAAAAAAGTCGGGAGTCCGAGTGATTCTGTGAAAATAATGCAGTTTATTATATTGACCATACTCACAGGATAAATACTCAGATTGATGTATGCTTGTAGCAGTAACCAAAATGAGTGAAGGGCACTGAGTTTTGATATTTTATCGAGCCATGTAGAACAATACATGTGCATGAGACCACAGGAACGCCCTGTAATATTTATAGCGTATGATAAAGTGAAAAATTGTTGGCAATGACACATATTAGCACAAACAAATGCCACAAGATACTATCAAAAATTGTGCAATACTCAGTATTCACAGTAACTATGGTGACCACAGAAATCAATACCAATAAAAAATATATATGAGTATGGAAAACATAAAATATGTTAAAAATTTTCAATATACCAATGAATATTTGTACAATAATTTGATTTATCGAGTCATTGTTACATGGAAGCATACAATAATTTCCAGAAGCTCATACCTCAGTACATCTATCTAAAAGCATTCACGTCAGAGTAAGCTGGAGGCTTGATTTATCCTGCTGCTGTCTGACTGGCCCTGGGCTGGACACATGAATAATGTTGTGTCCGGATTTGACAACTAAAGAAATTAAGTCTACTACCCATACACCAGTTAAGCTGAATTAACTCTTCGTCAAAGACAAAAACATTGACTATATTCTTTCGTTGTAATTGACACAAACAACATTAATACCAGAATGATGAATGTAAATGCCAATCCAATGGATAATGGTGAAACTCTAAAATGTCTTCACAGTGTTCAATGGTGAAAGGTGTAATGAATGATTGAGGGTCTGTTGACAAGATGGCTGAGTGAATAAAAATGTGTGAATTTGTCTCTAAAATTCTCGTTTACCTACCAACCAGCCTCACTCTGATACACAAAACATAAACACTCAGGTCAGCATGCAGGCCAGTGACACCTTATGAACAAGCATCACAGCTGAACTTACCATTATGTGTGCGGGGACAAACTTGAGGCTGAGTTAACACAAAAACATAAAGAATGAGTGAATACAAAACCGCTCCGCCGAACATAAAAATCATAAAAATAGATGCGTCGTCTGAGCTGATCTCTGTGAGATTCCCTCACAGAGATCAGTTCTCGTTAATGTTCCTCACTACTCTAATACCTCCATTACTAAAGTGGAGTTTGTCCATGCGTAAATTGATTCTCACCAGCTAGTTTTGTCGTGTTACCCATTATTCTTGCCAAAATGTGTTCTAGTTGCACTTTCCACAACGCATCATGATGTGTGTTCTTCTTGCTCAATATTTACTACTTAGTTGTGTTGTAATGTGAGTTTGTGACATAATATATCACTGTGGTGATACTGGATGCACTAACGATCGTTAGTGCATCCCGCAATGGCGGACAGTAAACACGGTCAGTTTTGTTTTGGACCGTGTTTTATGAAATGACAGGTCCATTTGTGAAAAATGGATACTCTGAAGGTAGCTTAGTGTTTTGGTCAAAGACATGTGTAGTTATTTTAAGCAGATCACGCTTTTTTGTTTAGATATGTTGAGGAAAAGAATTAGCGATAAGATTCACCAACGACAAAAGTGAGATTCCCTAACGATATAGGCCTAATACGTGTAGATTGTAATAGGTCCATATCATACACCATTGTGAATTCAATGATTTATGCGACATAAATAAGCGAATGTCACATTAAAAATAGGAAATCTGTACTAGAAGATCATCTGTACACATCAAGACATGTCAATTGGTACTTTATTTCACGTTCAACATTTGAATAACGTAGATCTGAATTAATAAAGAAACGATCGTTAGGGAATCTTCACATGTTCGTTAGGGAATCTTCGATTTTACAAAAACAATCGTTAGGGAATCTTTCGGCTTTTTTTAATCGCCATGTATTTGCAACGAACGGTTGCTTCGTGCGCATAAGAATCAGCAGATGTATGTATGTATCGATCACAATCGTAATTATCGGGAAAATGAAGAAAATTCAAACGAACCGCGAGTGGGTTCGCCATTGCGGGATGCACTAACGATCGTTAGTGCATCCAGTCTCACCACAGTGATATATGGGGGATGTCATCGCTGGCCTAACTCGGTGGCAATCAGTCCACGTATGGGCAAGCTCTTCGTCAGTGAGGTCAAAATTACACTAACAGATATAGTTTGGCTAACACCGCACAATGACATGGAAGGGAAATTTTAAGCTGTTTCGAACCAAAACGAGAATAATGCAGTCATGAATGTTGTAATTTTTTAGTATAGATTTGTTGTATAAATTTTCGTGAATATTGTAAATTAATAAGTTTTATCAATAGCAAGTGTGTTTGTGAATGATTTGGTTTCGGGTGTGAATGGATCGAACCGGGTTTTGTTATATGCACTGTATCACACCTTTTTAATCCTTATTTGTATACGATGATTGTTCTTCCTCTGGACAAATCAGTCACCATTTCATTTCCGTCAGGGAGAATGTACCTCGTAACAATAGATTTGTAGAAACGAATGGACGAGGGGCGAAGCCCCGAGTCCATTCGTATCTACGAATCTATTGTTACGAGGTACATTCTCTGACTTAAACTGTTCCCCACATTATACATCGAGGTAGATTCGCAACTACGAATCTACTGATCTGCAATACCTCATTCTGAGTTCCAATTCTGAGTTCTACCCAGTGTGTTGAAATCACTTTCCGTGACGGGCTGAACTATAAATACAGTCTCGATAACTAGCTTGGGCCCAAGTACCGTACACTGCTCCTTAATACTATTCGTTCACTGAAAGCATACCGTCTCACACCTTTTTAATCCTTATTGAAAATAGAGGACGGCGCAGGATATGATACTTGGGCCCTAGCTTGGTCGGCCCAAGTATCATACACTGCGCCTTCCTCTATATTCAATAAGGATTAAAAAGGTGCGAGACGGATTAAATGGTATGTTTTCAGTGGACGAGTAGTATTAAGGAGCAGTGTAGGGTACTTGGGCCGCTTGGTCACTCAATCGCTCAAAAATGGTGGAAGACGACGATATATTTCTGACGCAGCATTCATTCAGGCTTGATGACACTGTTGATACAATGACTCTCCATTACTGTGCGCTGATTTTATTGCACATAAATACTCAAAATTGTTTATTTATTTTACTGACAACGAGATAGTAGATACCTGTGAACAGGTGAAAATGCCGAGCAGTCTGGCAACCCCAGTCCGGTATCACAAGCCGGTGTTTTCCGATGTACCCGGCGATGAGCTCGTCGCTACTTGAGTAACAAGTTTCTGATCAACAAAATACATTCGGAGAGAAACCACCAGATAGTCAGAAGTTTAAAAAAGGAAGGGACAAAAAGTAAAATTATGTTTAATTTACAGTGCACTAATTAATTTAAATGCATTTTTATAATTCGTGATTATTGAATTTATTTCATTCGACAGAGTGACTGGTTTTTAATACATTCGTAAATATTGGATTTAATATGTTTTGTAGTTTGTGTGCTTCAACGAAGAAGTGTACGCGGCAGTCGGTCTCTTCAGCGAATGGAAAGCCGGGTGAACTTCGAACACAATCGCACAGCATGACGTGGACACCTCTCCAATACGACTTGAAATGGCAGAAAATGAATTTTGCTTCTCTTTGAGACGTTTTGTCCTAGAGGCCAGAAAAGGAATGCCTAAGAATCTACAGTTGAAACAAAGGAGTGACTCATATTTGGAAGCCATTTCAACTATTTTTCACACAATGCGACCGATTCACATCGTATTCTGTTTGCAGATACTGCATCTGTTCTGATCATTCTGACATTGGTGAAATTATTTATAAATCTATAGATATTTCAACTATACTGGTGACGTCACTCCTTTGTTTCAACTGTAGATTCTTATCTACGAATCTACACTTTCTGAGATATCTACCAAATGTAGATTATACATCTAGACACAAACTGTAGATTTAACTGTAGATTCTGATCCACGAATCTACACTTGTTTGAGATACCAACCAAATGTAGATTATACATCAATACACAAACTGTAGATTTAACTATACATTCTGATCTAAGATCTATAAATAATTTCACCAATGTCGGAATGATCAGAACAGATGCAGTATCTGCAAACAGAATACGATGTGAATCGGTCGCATTGTGTGAAAAATAGTTGAAATGGCTTCCAAATATGAATAAAACGTGCCGTAGCACAGAGAAATTTGGCACTTCGCACCATGGATTTATTATTGTGCATCAGCACCTATTGAAGTCGCTCAATGAGTTAGTTATTGGTGTATGTATCAACCTATTACCGCTTATAACAAGATTTGGATGATGACGATAAAAAACCTAACATCAAAAATCTCGAGCCACTGTCACAAAATTCTAAATTCTAAGGTTCTGAACAGCGGCCTTGAGGTGGCTGAGTGGTTTGGTGATCGATACAGACAATGCTCAACAAAACAACAAACACCGTACAAATTGGTATGAATTACTGTAATATACTGGTAGTGTCCACAACTGGACTTATTCGCTCAAAAAATGGCAAACAACAATTTTCACAGCTTGGATTTACATTGTCCCAAGTTCCACAATGAAAAGGATAACCACTGCAATAAGTAAGTCCCACGAAGTCCAAGACGTTTCCCCCACGTGGTACGACGCCTGAGCAGACGTCCAGTGAACGGCACCACGACGTCGTCCCACGACGCTTGTAACTACGAGGTCCTACGACGCCTCACGGGGACGTCGACGCCACCAGACTCCCAGCGCGTCACGTGAATGACGTAACCCCCCTTGTATCGACGTGTTAGGTGACAACCCCGGCCTTGAATACGATCCGGGTCCACCCTAGGAACTAAATTAGAAATACCCGTAAACCTACGATAATGGTTATACATAATTATGACAGCACGACACCGCCCACTGTCGGCGACACCACGCATTTGTCTACACACACGGCTAAAAACTACGCTAAAACTACCAGACCCCACTGACAGTACTCACGGTGCGCACTCCACGGCAGATTCACAGTTGTCCGACGAAATACAAATTACTTCACATCACCGAATGATGTACCGTTGGCTCCACGAGCACACAAATTGAAGTATTAAACACGGGGCATCGCAAACCCCGAGAGTAGATGTCTCTCAGACAATAACTGTCGGCCCTCGTGTGTCTACTGCAATGGTTTGAACCCCGTACCGAGTTGAGTTGAGTTGAGATGATTTGATATGGGGGCACCACAACAGGATGATATGCCCCATAACTGTAAAAAAAAGGTAATGAGTACCTAAAGAGGAAACTCTGGAGCTTACGCGGACATCCGTAAAAAATTCAGAAAATATTTGGGACAAAAGCGACGAATGTACAGACAAATGAAGATCATTTTGGCCCAAGTATCATACACTGCACCTTAATACTACTAGACCACTAAATGAATGCCATTTAATCCGTCTGTCACCTTTTTAATCCTTACTGAATATAGAAGAAGGCGCAGTGTATGATACTTGGGCCAAAATGATCTTCATTTGTCTGTACATTCGTCGCTTTTGTCCCAAATATTTTCTGAATTTTTTTCATGATTCAGGACACACACCGAACCTTTGGGCCTTTCCCAGCAGATAGAACACCCCGTTGCTGCTTGAAGGACACCAGTTTAACAAATATTTAACATGAAGCAAAACATCCATATTGCGCGTCATATTTCGGACGTGATATGTGATAATGCACAAAACCCGAGGTCGGCCAGTTTTCTCTCGTCTCCAATCAACATAATCCGAGACTACAAACCCTCATCCCTACGAATTGTTAACTCGTATGTACGAATTAACAACTCGTATATACGAATTAGTAACTCGTTTATGCGAATTAATAACTCGTACATACAGATTATTAAATCGTACATACAAATTAATAAATCGTATTTACGAATTAGTAATTCGTATATACGAATAATAACTCTTACATTCGAATTAATAACCCGTATATATGAATAAATAACTCGGATGGATCCTCCATGACTGATGACCTACTGGTTCATCAATTCGTATAAACGAGTCAGTAATTCGTATATACGAGTTAGTAATTCGTATGTACGCGTTACTAATTCGTAAATACGAGTTACTAATTCGTATATTCAAGTTAATATAATACGTAACTACGAGTTAATAATTAGTTTATACAAGCTACTAATTCGCATATACGAGTTAGTAGTCAGTATATACAAATTACTAATATGTATATACGAGGTAATAATTCGAATGTACGAGTTAATAAATCGTATATACGAAATAGTAATTTGTACATACTGATTACTAATCCGTATGTACAAGTTACTAATTCGTATATTCAAGTTACTAATTCCTGTATACGATTTAGTAATCTGTATTTGTGAATTAATAATCTGTACTTGTGAATTACTAATCTGTATTTGTGAATTACTAATCTGTATTTACCAATTAAGAAATAAAACCACTTTGCAGCTCCACGCTGCCCTACAATAGAAACAAAGCCCAACCAAATAATTTATCCAAAGAAACACTGGCGTCATAAAGGCCAGACAGTGTGGTAAATGTAGTTGTTTCTACAGCACACCTGGTGGAATTAGTATACAACTGTCCAACAACCTATGAAAATAAGTTAGGAATCCGGAACAAACCCCATGGAATGGATATGTTTGTTCGCTACCTATGGACCCGGTCAGAGGAGCTGAATTTTGAGATTCATTTCATGATTTTCAGACTTTTAAAGAAACACCAATATGACATTGTGCATTCGAAAACAGAAAGTTGGGATCACATATTCTCTTTAGTGTGGAATTATGGGCAATTTTAATAAAATCCTGTGAATAGATTTCTTTGCCATTTTGTTTATTTATCAATGAACCGCTGTGCATGTCTTTGAAACAAAAAATTTGGGGATAACCATGTTAATTTTGTTGTTACAGGTTGTCATATATGTGGATGTCAAGGAATTTATACAATTTTTCATCAAATTTATGTGGAATTTCCTATTCTTGCTTATAATGAATGCCTTCAGAGGAAAAAATAGCATGGTGACCCCCATATTGTTTGTATCAAAAACATACACAGCAATTCGTTGATAAATGAACAAATTTTCAGGAAAACCTATTCACAACTTTCATTGAATATTGATTTTAGTGAAAATGGCCAAAAATAACCCATTTTGCTGTTATTTTCGGGGTGAAATTACCTATAATTCCACACTTAGGACAATATTTGATCCCAATTTTCTGTTTTCACACAGAATTCCCAATTTTCTTTTGCGCAATGTTTTATTGATGATACTTTTAAAGTCTGAAAATCATCAAACGAATTTCAAATTCCAACCCCTCTGCTTGGATCGAAATGGAACGAACATCCTTAAGGTGGAGTCAAATTGAATATTTGGTTTATCAACATATACCTCTAAAACATAGGATGAACGCTTTCGTTGGATGCCGCATGGAAAAGTCACTTGCATGCTCAGACTCAAAGTTGAGGGGCCATCGTTCAGGGTTAGGGCCGGTCATTATAAATCGGGTGGGGTAGGAGGGGGGGGGGGGGCGGTGGAACTGGATGGATTTTCTGAGAAATGAGTTTTCAAATTTTGACCCCACCACCGATATCGGAAAACAATGTATGACCCCCAATCCCCATGTACATATACAAGGCCGCAATACAAAATTGATGAGAAATATAAGGAGCCAGCATCATAATATGTATGATACTTGTTTTTACACTTCATTCACATTTCTATTGGAATAATTATGAATTTTGCCACAAATTTTTATACTATAACGTCAGTGGATATTAAGAATTTGTGGTCTTCAGGCCATTCTGGACTGGTACTTTTCCAGCCTTGAATCAAATCTGTGTTGGCTCCATGATGGGTTCATAATGTTCCGTGATGACCCGCGATTGTCTATAATGTCCTGGCCACCGAGAAAGTCTGGTACCTCAGATTCAATATAACGTCATCTGGGGCGATCCAAGAAACATGGAAACAATACCCAAGTATATGGTATCCTAGCAAGCAAAACCGAGTCCATTATCCAATCTCAAAGTCCAGTGTCAGGCAAAATCGAGAAAATTTTAATGGAACTTCATAAACCCCCATATATGGCAATAAAGGAGTGAAATCAGGTGTTCCGGGAAGAATGAGCATTTCCTGCCCCACATGTGGCACTCGTCATGAATACCAAAACGGGTGTTGCAAGACTAATTTGCAATCCTGGGTGTAAAGGTCCATGTTTTGTTCATGGCGGTCAAGGAGAGTCCTGAGCTCATCGAGAATAATTCTCAGTGGCCGGATTTCCTGTGTTGTCAAAGTGTTGAGTGGAAACATTATTGGATGTTATGACATGTTGGTCAGCATGGCATGGGCCAGGTATATACAATTGGTGGTAATAGATTGATTCTTACATTGTTAGTCTGTGATGGTGCCCTGCATGTTGATCATCCTGGCTAGCACCGTATTCAGCTGCAGTGCTGCTATGTTCTCCTAAATATTCATAGTTGATCCTTGGTGACAATGTTTCAGTCTGGGGGTGATGAGCGGTTGTCGATTCACATGTATCACAACGTCTCCTGATTTTGTGTTACTGGATGTCCTTTCTAGGATCAAATTTCGGCGAAACCGTAGTTTCACTGATAATGTGACAAAAGGATGGATTCCACATGTTGTATACTCCAACGAACCATCTGTCCATATTGAGTGGATTGTTATCACATACTTCACTATTTCAAAACACAGATTTTTTCAAAACAACTACTATTCAAACTCCGACCCCACCCCCCCCCCCCCTCCAGTTCCATATAAATTAACAGTATGACACCCCACCCCCCAAAAGACCACCCAAGGGACCCCAAAAAGGTGGTCTTAAATGACAAGTGGTCTCTAATGGCAGGTTCATTTATATGACAAGAGGCCATTTGGGACCGAGGAGAGCGGTCTCTCAAACCAGGATTGCTCTCACGACAGGTGGTCTTCAATACAGGATCCACTATAAAGTTGAAGATGAAACTGTGACCACATGGACTTGATGTTATTGTTGCTTCACGAGCAAACGTGTACAGGAAGTCATATACCTGTATGACACACCTAATGGTCACCTTGAACTCGACGTAATGTGAATTGCGAGCTAAAAAATCTCTCAATGTCATGTTTGTTGTGAAATGTAGGGCCTATACATTGGATCCTGCGCCCAAAACACTTGTACATATATATTTGATTTACTCAGGGTTGTAATATACGCATATATGAAGTAATATCTGGTGCATCATTTGGCGATCTTGACAACGACCTTGGGTGATCTTGAGGAATAATTAATGTGCTCGAACTTGATCTCGGGTTAACTTGTTTGCTGAACGTTACTTTCATGGCTACCATGAAATATGTAAAGTGTTATTTGCAAACAAAGCAATTGTTTTTTCTATTTGGGGTGCGCAACCCTGCAGTTTCCAGTGAGCGCACTCGAGCAGTTGCCTATCGGATTTTGCTACTGAAATATGTAAAGTGTTATTTGCAAACAAAGCAATTGTTTCTTATATTTGGGGTGCGCAACCGTGCAGTTCCCAGTGAGCGCACTCGAGCAGTTGCCTATCGGATTTTGCTACTTCACACAAACACACATAAATAACTTCTCAAAATTTCATCAACATGATGTTGACAATAAAAACTAATGATTGTTCGCATTTGATGAGCAAGTTCCATTATGGTCACCGATAAAAATGACCAGCGTTATATCTCAAATGCTTAGTTCAGTGAGCGACATATGAATGTTTTCACTGAAAACAACGATGGTCTGTCAAGTTTGACAACTTTTATGAACTGTTCGCTGGTCAATGAACATTTCCGCGAACACCAATGTTACTTAGCATGTCCATATATCCTGATGAGATTTTTAATATATACACACCTGTCTTCCATTCTTCACAAAGTCTTGAAAACTGACAGACGGGAGTCCAAGAACAAAAATGTCCACGCACCCCGGCATTTCCTATGCACGACTCAGTTTTTCTTGTGCACAAACGTATTTTTTGCGCAACTCGGCATTCTCGCTTACCCGGTGTGTGATCGGTTTGGCAACTGTTTCAACATCTGGTATTGATATGATAGCCTAATCAATAATATTGTGAATGTTCATATTTCCGGATGAGACTTCGACTATACTCATACATGTCATCTTTGCTTAAGTATTTGAAGAGAAAAACAGGCGGGTACATATTGTCTTAATATCTCGGCAGTTTCTGTGCGCTCCTCGGCAATTTTCCAGTATTTTTGCGTTCGTGCTTAGGTACCGTGTGTTGATTCTTCTAAGTCAAACACTGACAACAGTTTGAAGCCGAGTAAGAATCATATGTACATGTTATGCTAGATAGGGTGAACACTTCGTACATTCCTCTTTCTGGCACACTTGTCAGTAATAATATATTCCTCTTCTCTGCACTCCACTCTTCAACGAAAACTTGAACAGTCGACTGCTACGCATGATTAAACAAGCAACGAGGTACAAAGTGGTTTGCTCCCAATAACACCCACATCAAATATTATCAATCGTATGCTAGTGATTGAAAAATTTATGTCCAAATCTTCAGAGCATTGAACAACACAGTCCGGGGGGTTCAGAAATGGTTATTGAAAGAGTACTTTCCCCTTGAGTGCTTTCTACTCAATAATAATTCATGAAAATATATGCTCTTTCCCATTGTGTAGCTTACTCATGAATCAAAACACTGTGCCTGTCTCTGTTATAAAAGATCTTGTTGCCTTAACAATCTAGATTCGCATGTCATTGTGACAAAATGTAACCCACTGACATGCGTTTAACCATGCGTTTTCCGAGTTTCGCACCACCAGTTCTTCTGATTTATATTATTTTGCGCTGCTTTCATCCCGGACTAACAGGTATGTAGATATGATATTGTGCGAGTCTAATACATACTCGAATATGTGAATTTTTCAACAGTTCTCAAAATGAATACCTTTATAACCCATAAAGGTTTTGTTTTATACGAAATTGTATATAGACAATGTGGAGTTTTGGTTCTCTGTTTTTGTTCAAAGTCACTGACCTGGCTTTTGGAAAGGATGTCTACCAGCATCGGACTTATCGAGACTATCATCCTACAAATGCTGTGGATCATGACCCAACAACTCGGTCTGAAACACACAAAACTGATCAGGCTTGGTGGGCTGTGGATCTCGGAGAAGTGTACCCGATAGCAACCATTGTCTTGACAACACCAAGATCCCTATATTATAGTTCTCGTATAAAAGATTTCTACATCGGGGTAACAAACACTTCTGTGACTGATCAGATTCCTAACGCGACCATACCGTCCTATGATGTGTGCCTCTTTCATACCGGTAATATCCTAACATTGGTCATAAAACATGTGAATAGTGAAGATGTGATATACTTTGTCAGTACATTAAATTATGGATTAATTTGTTCACCCAGAGACCTGATTCTGTATAGATACAATATTGCAGAATACACGTTTTACAGGGCAACTTGAGTACATGATGAACATCCTGCACTGCACACCTTGGCCGAAGTTTGGCCGCTACTTGGTGTTCCAAGCAACAGCTGAACGCAACTTACAGAACGCTGCAGATCTAGAAGTGTACACAGGTGCAATTTGCTTTTAAGGCAAATCCATGTTTTTTTTTGGCGAAAATCCAGTGATGTCTTGTGTGACACTTATTCGGATGTTCAATTATGTTGTAGAGTACTTGGAGAGCTTGGTACAGCCTGGTAGTACAATTACATGGCAGAGTTCTGGCAGCAATAGCGCTGCTGTGGTGGACAGGGACTATGGGGTATTCCCTACCAGCTGCACACAAACAGACCACGAGTCTCAGCCCTGGCTGGCAGTGGACCTCGGTTACGCTCACACAGTGTATATCGTTACCATAGTGGGACCTGCCTGCTGTGAGTATAGCTATATGAAGTCGATCCTGTGTTGAAGACCACCTGTCGTGAGAGCCCATTCTCTCCGATTGGCCTTTTGTTATTTAAATAAACTGACCACTTTTTTTTAGGTATCTTATTTGGTTCTAAACCACAGGATCATCTTTTCAGACATACATTTTTGAATAATGAAAAATATTGTGATCAAGTTAAATATTAGGCGGTTGAAAGGCAGCAATATCATAGTAGCATGTGTGTTCGTGAACTGCATTTTGTATAGAATACATGTAGGATTGCACGTTCAGGTCCGGGGCAACTTGAGAATTTCAACATCGGCATGACTAATATATCAGTGGAAACTAGTCCACCTTCTTCAGTCAGCCCGAATTACCAAGTATGCGCTCACGTGGTTACTGGCCCTGGTTCAGCGAAGGGGTTTTACACCTGCAACGACACCAAGACTTCTGGAAGATTTCTGATTATTCAGCTCATGACTCTAAGCAATCTCACTGTTTGTGAGGTCGGAGTGATGGGGCTGATTTGTAAGTATTCAAATACATGCATGATAAACAGTAAGTGGTATATGAATATATATCGCAATATTATCAAATGGTATCAGATATCAATTTTTATATTCATAACAAATTAGCATGTGTAGTGAATCATAATATACTGACGAGTTCAATTGCAATATCTTCACATGCTATAGGCATCTTTTTCATTATCACCCTCATGTACATGTGAACAAAAATTTCCTGCCTGGTCGAATACAGAAAAGGTATACTATCGCAATGTTATGAACAATACACAATGTCAATTATGGAAACAGCTCTGTAAGGTCATCTTCATCATTTTCTGAGGCACAAAATTGTGTTATCGCATGAGAAACTACCTTTCAGCAAAGTTCGTGTTGACAGGTTCAAAACTTTCAGCGTGCATTCGCGCTCCCCTTCCTTGGTGAATGACGTCAGTACAGACAGGTTACCCTGGTCGGAAGTGTGCATAAGCTCGATATCCGGGAGCGGGTCCCTTGTGATCATGTGGAAGCCTCTTGCTATCTAACTCTATCCGTGTCATCACCAGAATGTCACCAAACAAGGATATGATATTTTACATACTCTTGTATTTTTCCCCAGTATGTTTCCTACTTGTAATTGATTACAATTTCAATAAAATTGTCAGATTTTTCAACAATTACAATGATTTTCTTATACATACACAGAGAAAGCTGCATGAACGAGTCGATTCTGCATTTGAACACAACCGGAGGAATTTTTTTATAGTTAGCTAGACACATGACAAATAAGCTGACAACTGTTCTAACACATACATGTTTAGCGGCAGTATTCTTGAAATCACATTCACCAAACGCTCGCATTCCATGTTTTCCCGAAGAGTAAACCTTGGAGGTGGGGTGATGGTACACTTCCATCTAATTCTAATCGTCATGGAAGGGGTGATCTACAGTAACACACCAGCTACTCACATTGGTACAATATTTTGAGTTGTATGTTGAATGTAGAATAGACAGCAGAGGAGTGGTAACTTCGGTATTATAGGCTCTTTGGGGTAAATCACGAAAATGTTAACAAGGGCGCTTCCAAATGAAATCATCAGATGGTGACGGAGTGGGGGTTATATGCCCAGATGGTAGCATCGTCATTATAGCTATCGGTACAATTATATAATATTTCGTGAGAGATTTTATGCTAACACACAAAACACTGACGGCAAAATGTCCACTTTATCGCTCGTTACATTTAGCTGGCGTGCTGATGCCCATTACACTGATTCGAATTCAGTTACCCTGCCAACCCTCCAAGTGTTATAATAGATTTTCGCGTGATTTAAAGTTGCTTCTAAATTATCATTCTGAAACAATTAAACAATCATTCGTAAGACGTTGAGCATTGAGACATACTTTGGATTAAGGGTTCTCTTCAGTGTGGTATCGGAATTATAGGTAATTTTAACCCAAATTATCTGCGAGATGGGTCAAATTTGGTAATTTTTACTGGAATCAAGTATTGATGAAATATATGTGAAATTTAAACCTGGGTGTGCCTGTCAATTATGAACCTTTGTGCTTGATTTTGATATGGATCGCCATGCTCGTTTAATCGCTACATGCATCCATTCAAGATCACAGAATTTTGCTTAAATTTAGAAAACAATGACTTAGTCTCACAATTCTCATGACATATAGCCTAACAACGAATTAAAACCGATAATATATACTTTTCGTGATTGCGAAAAAAAAATCTCATGATTTCAAGGGTAACAGAAATCTGTTCGGTTGTTTCTTATTAAGAATTAGTTGATTGAAAATGGGCAAATTATCCATTACGCTGATTTTTTCGGGTTAACATTACAATAATTCGACTATGAAATGAAAATTTCTTCAAAATATGTTTTTTGAAGGAAATTACACGTTAGGGGATTTGTGGATTGCCCGTTTCCTTGCTCGTGCTACCCGTGTGTCCAGTCATGAGAGGGTGTCCATATGGGTGAATATTGTCAATCAAAAGCCATGCTTTGGCTATAAACGGTAGGTCGCCATTCAGTCGCAGCCTGTTGTGTGTTACGGTCCAAACAATAAAACACTGGGGTTTTTTTTCAATTAATGGCGTACAGCTCATCATCTCCGCTGAGCTATTGTATCACAACAGTCAATTTTGGCAACTCAAAACATATTTGCACGTGAAAATAACAGCTTATCTTACTTTTCGTATATCACGTGTCGTTATGCTGCGCCAGTGTGTCTTTGGATAAACTATTTGGTCGGGCTTTGTTTCTATTGCAAAATGTTGTATTTTACGTTTGTTATTGGCATTATCAAAATCTGATTGTATTGGTGGTAATACATTGATACTTACATCCATACAAATTTGGACCCAAGTATCATACACTGCGCCTTAATACTATTCGTCCACTGAATGAATGACATTTAACCCCTTCACTGCGTATAGCCCGAGACGGTCTCGGGCACTATCGTTAATTACCCTCGCCCCGATAGGGGCAGAGGGTATTGTAATTGGGTCTGTCAGTTTGTATGTCTGTTTGTCTGTTTGTTTGTTTGTTTGTTTGTCTGTCCGCGCGCATAACTCAAAACCGAATGGTCCGATCGTCCTGAAATTTATAGGGAAGAAGCGGTATCACCGTGGCTCGGTCCTCCTCAATTTTTGTCAAAATCAGAAAAAAATTGTTGCCATGGCAACGAAAAAAGAGAAAGTCACATAATTGGCTATAACTCTAGTTCTAATGAATATTAATTTCTTAAACTAATTTTGTATTTTTCTTTGGCCAATTCCTGACCCTATGGTGTACTGCCGATGGTCGTACGACGAAAACTCTCTATTATCGCCCGATGTCGAAAAATTGAGGGTCACGATTTCGGTGAATTTTTGCCAGCGACGTTTCAGTGCAAATGTCTGCGCTCATAACTCAAAGGCAAATGGTCCGATCAATCTGAAATTCATAGGGCTGGAGTGATATGATAGCCGCTCGGTCCCGTTCGAATTTTGTCAAAATCGGATAAAAACAGTTGCCATGGCAACGGAAAAAGTGAAAATCACATAATTGGCTCTAGCTCCGGTTCTACTTGATATTATTTTTTATAACTATTTTTGTATTTTTCTTTGGCCAATGCTCAATCGTATGGTGTACGACCGATGGTCATACGATGAAAACTCTCCATTATCGCCCGATGTCGAAAAATTGGGGGTCACGATTTCGGTAATTTTTTACAAGCGACGTTTCAGTGCAAGTGTCTGCGTTTATAACTCAAAATCAAACAGTCCGATCGATCTAAAATTTATAGGACTGGAGTGTTATGGTAGGTGCTTGGTCCCTTTCAAATTTTGTCACAATCGGATAAAAACGGTTGCCATGGCAACGGAACAAGTGGAAATCACATAATTGGATCTAGCTCCGGTTTCACTTGATATTAATTTTTCCAACTATTTTTGTATTTTTCTTTGGTCAATTTCGAATCGTATGGTGTACAACCGATGGTCATACGACGAAAACTCTCCATTATCGTCCCATGTCGAAAAATTGGGGGTCACGATCTCGGTAATTTTTGGCTGGCGACGTTTCAGTGCAAATGTCTGCGCCCATAACTCAAAGACAAACGGTCCGATAGATTTGAAATTTATAGGGCTGGAGTGCTATGATGGTGGCTCAGACCCTTTAAAATTTTGGATGAAAACGGTTGCCATGGCAACGGAAAAAAGAAAATTACATAATTGGCTCTAACTCCGGTTCTATTTGATATTAATTTTTTCAACTATTTTTGTATTTTTCTTTGGCCAATTCCCAATCGTATGGCGTACAACCGATGGTCTTAAGACCAAAACTCTCAATTATCGCCTAATTTTAGTGACTAAATCTGAAGGGCGAGGGTCTGCAATCTCTGATTGTCTCGTTCCAGTGTGCGTATAGCCCGAGAAGGTCTCGGGCTCTGAACAATGTGTGATAAGTCAGCGCAGGATGTCAAGATCAGAAGATCGTTACGATATTTCACACAAGTTCGGTAAGCATGCACGGACACTGTAAGATAATGCAATAAGCATCATTTGGCCAGTCATCTCACAGTTATGTATGTCTTTGGATGGACCTCTGCAGAAGAGGTGAGAACCGGCACGTATTTTGTGTACATGGCAATTTCGATTTATATGCACACATGGCATGAATTGATGTCATTTACAATATTTATGTGCTATTCAATTGGTCAGTTATGATGGCAACAGGTTGCTCAATAACCGTGAACTCTTTAGGAATATCTTTCACAAAATATATCTGATGAGGTCAATGGAATAGAGACATATGTTTGTGTCTGATGGGAATAATTTAGTGTTCTGTAAAAATCATTGCTTTGTTTGTTTAAATGTGATCTTTGCCATGGTAACCAGTTACGTAGCAAACAAATTTCTTCGGCGTTGCAGTGGTATTGATGAAAATAAAGTTTAGTATCAAATACATATAATATTCAAAATAATATTCCCACTCTTTGTTGAAATATTCATAATATCTACGAATATATCATATTTTGCCATTTATCCTCCGCACAGGCGATTTCACTGAGTCCCGCAGTGAAGGGGTTAATCCTCTGTCACCTTTTTAATCCTTAATGAAAATAGAAGAAGGCGCAGTGTATGATACTTGGGCCGAAATTCGATGCAGCTGACTACACACCTACACAGGAAAGCTGGTGTAGATTCAAACATATTCTGCTTTTCAAAACATGGAAAAAGCACCACATTTGGTGTCCATTAAAGCTTAGGATTACAGTCTATTTAGACCTCATATTTCCCTACATTTTAAATGAGGATATGTAGACATCTTCGCTGCCAATCTTAGCTGGTCATAGACCACAAAATGAAAGTGTCGTACCAACATAACGAGCCTTCAGCTTGGCGTTCATTCGTATAACGCAAATAATATCTAAACAATATTCCAACAAAACTTGTACGCGTTCGCAATGAACACATTTATTATCATTTTTATCAAGTAGGCACATTATATCTTTTTGTTCATTGGAATAGTGTAAAGGCTGGATAAAAACACTTCTCAGAATTACCTCTCAAGATACCAGGTTCTCTGGTTTCCTCCAACACTAATGACCACCGTTACGCCAAGATACGAGCCTACAAGAGATGTCAATATAAGCTGATGCTTGTTCATCAATTGTTGTAAACAAAAAAGACTGGATAGGATCTGGATTCTGGGTGCATCAGAATTCTCATCTTTGAAATGTTATGGTATATTTTGGTGCTATTGTCAGTCAATCGGTACACTATATAGGTCACGGAGCCCTAGCACTGCACTTATTACATATTAATTGCATTACTGGTTGACAACCATTATCACACATCGCATTGTGTGTAAAGTGATGCAAAATCTGCTATGACGGTCGTTCAAGGATTGACTGAGTTCAATCTCGATGAAATGGAAATAATGGACAAGCTTAAGAAAGGTTATTTCCAGCTTTCCCGTCAAAAAAAAATTGCTAGATAAATGATGATTTGATATTGTGGGTTTCAACAAACCACGCAGGACAATCTATATGGTGTTTGTTGACATACGGTATATATACTGTATTTCAGTGTCTCATTTGAAAAAAAAACACAGCCATTGCATTTGAAGCAGATAGATCTGACGTGTTTGTGTGAATTCCAGCACTAGTATTCAGTATAATCACTGGATCACTGGAGTATCGAACAATTCTCCCCTCTCGGTGGTATTGATTTTTCTTGTGGAAGGAATGGATTTGAATTGGCATGCCATTCGCCACAGTTCTTGTTGTTGCCAACTTGTCATACCAATGTCATAAGTTGACACGTGAAATCCCGTATTAATTTCATCGCACAGGTTTGTAGCTCTGTGAAGGGAAATTATGTTTCAGACTTTGTCATGGCCAGGAACAGACTCAAATTAATATTTTCAATTGGAACATATAAAATGAAATTGTAAGTTAATTACAGTAGCATGTTAGATACCTTATCATTCGTGTACATCTATTGGCATGACATATAATGTACATGTAATATGATCGGCTTTCTTCAAACAAATTGTATGTATAATATTAAAACTTATTACAAACGTTACATAATGCATGTGGTTTTCAGCATTTGAGGACATCTAAATTTTTCTCTTGGATACTCGGCACTGCTGTCAGGTATTGCTTCACCTCTGACCTTGCCAGCTGATCTGGGTCTACGTCTGTTTATGAGGCAGAACCATGCGCCTGAACAATATCTGTGAGCCATGGATCATGAACATAACTGCACAAAGTCCTTTTTTTTGCGGTCATCCTGATGTAATTGGTTCAGGGACGGTCTGCGTTGATGGACCTGATTTTGACATTGTTCATGTGTTTCTCCTGATACCTTCATAACTTCCCTGACCACTTCGTATCATGCTGTGCTCTGCTGTTCTGGGGTGACGAACACAAGCTTCCTCGTGTGTGGGTTGAGTGAACAACCCACAAGGAGTAACTCGTTTGATTCATCTTGAGTCGAATGTCAGTCATCATTTTTGTCTTATTGATAAAATAACTCAGCATCTTCATCTTCAGATCATGGCGAGGAAATTCACTGTCATGTATGCTTAGAATATTCGATTTTCCAAAAAAAAAAACGTAACTGAGCTTGTCTGAACACAGTTTCGGACAGTCGTCAAAGACAATCTATGATTGACCCCAACACTATTACAACGCGCACAATGATGTACATCCTTGGTGACTTGCCTCTGACATATCTGTCCAGGCAATGTGTATTCAACATGTGGATTAATGCCTGCAGCTATTTGAGTGACACAACATCACCGCGATGTTGTGGGTCAGATGGCTTTCTTGCACGAAGTGAACTGCAGCATAATATACTAAGGTTTTTGAGCCATGGAGTTCATTTCAGGGCACAACCTGGACACTACATCAAATAATATGGTTTCAGTGCAAGTCCGTGCCGTACCCTTGTCAGGCTGTGCTGAAAATGTCCATTTTAATGAAAAAAAAAAGCCAGTCACAGAGCTGTAGGTAAATGCAGTCGGTCTCAATATATCCTGCCAGTAATGGTAGGAACATGTCAGTTACCATGGTTATATTAGCAACTGAGGACATAAAGTGATCACAAAATGACCTTCATGTGGATACAAAATGAGTACGACTGAAATGAGGTCGGACTCCGTAATAAAAGGATATAAATAATGATCACAACGTTGCTCCATCAGACCTGGCCGGATTTAGAAGTTTCACTGACTCAAACTGTCAGCCTGTAATGAGACACCATGACTGGGAACAATCCGGAAATAACAATTTATTGTACCCTGGATATACATGTAGTTGTTAGCCGTGATTTTTAGTATGGGTGGCAGGCGATGCAGTAGTGCAGGAGGACATTCAAGGGCACGAATCCACTTAGGCGTGTAGCTGATGTTCAGCAGACAAATGTTACGAGTAGATGATATGCTCTCACTGTTTGCATTGTGACAGCATGATATACATGTACATGTTGTGTTACCTGTGTAATTTATTTTGAATATTTGAATCAATGTATATAGCTTATTGTGATTTTTTTCCATGGTCGTTGTGATATACTCATTAGGGAATTCTGGATGGTTAAAGAAACAAAGTAGAGATATTCATGCTATTGAAACCTGATCCAGGTAATCAGTTTAAATAAGCCACGCGTGTTGCCAATTTCCTACCCAAATGCCTGATTAGTGTCTGGTATTGTAATGGATTCATACTATCATAAGTCAAAAGTGGTGCTTTGGCTCCAGAGAGGTAACATTGAAATATTGGGAACAGTTGGAAGCAACCGAAGTCTGATATTGTAACCGTAATACCAGTGAGATTTGATTCTGAAAAAAAAATCAAAATTTAGAAAATCAATCAACATCTAAACTTGTGGAGCAGTCTAACGCATGCCTGCTTAGAAACACAACTAGACCTAATATGCATGTCCAGAGATACACCATTCATGGAAGGCAGTGTGTAAAATATACTTCTTACTGTATACGTGAGGGCAGGTTGTGCAGTCAGTTAAGGCGCTCGCCTCGTAATCAGCAGATTGCTGGGGTGTATTGAGTACCCGATTGGCAGTATTTGCAAATGTATGCGTGACTTAAGTCACCTTGCGCCAGTGGCAGCAAATTGTAGGTGATTGTCTATGGACAATGGTCGGAAAGTGGTTCCAGGCCAAAAAATCCAGGGTAATTGTATCCCCCGAACTAAATTCGGTGGATACTATGGATTTGTCTTCGTCGCGCCGAGTCCGCGTCCGCCGTACAGAAGCTCTACAGATTGCAAGTCTCAACCGATTCTAATATTCTTTTTACACAGACATATCTTATGGTGAGATTCCGACACCCACCGATTTTGGTTGCCATAGCAACCAAATCGGCCGATTGGCGACACATTTTGTGCTCAAATTAGCCTGTTCAACACACATGGTTTGTGGGCGCTCTACGGGTGGGAATTTCACTGTCCGGAATCCGTTTCGGCAGAGGATATTGGGAAACGATATTTTTCGGTTGGGAAACGATATGTTCGATTGGGAAACGCCAAGCTGCAAGGGGGTATGTGTTGTTTCCCTCAATAAAGTATAAAAAATAGGTGTAATCGTTAATCAGAAGAGAGACAAACATGCGCTGATGTTGTATAAAGCCTCCAGTGTCGACCAAACCTGCTATACTTGATGTAATATCATTTTTGTGACATGAAATGCGATGAAAATCACACCGAAAATCAACAAATGAACACTGATGATTAAATATGTGTCTGATGGACACAAAAAGTAACACGAGTCAAGAGAAAGATGTATTACATGATCCCCACCGAAAAGAAACATTTTACATCGTCTCATTAATAAATGTTTGCTGATTTTCTGAACCATTGATGTTTCGGTGGGTAAACGATACTGTTCCGATTGGACAACAGTTCTGATATAGATGTTTCGATTAGTAAACGATATTTTATTGGAAATTTATGGCCCGTTAAGGCTCGTTTTTGGCTATTATTCATTCATACTTATTATTTCTTCCAACAGATGGCGTCTACGCCAGGTGTTATAACTGTCATTCCAAGTTTGAGGACTCTAACCACATTGTGAAGCACTCATTTGACAAACACCAAGAAAAAAACCTTTTCAACACTGAGACCCGCTGTGGACGAGGAAACAGGGAAAAATTAGCTTAGAAATATTACCGGAGAACTGTACAATGTTAAGGTCTCAAAGTCTGCAATGGTAATTTTTCAACAATGTCTGCCCAAAGGGGACATTATTTTCTATATGCTTACAATTGATTCTTAAGTTGGAAAGTCGATAATGAGCGAGATATTACCCATTTCGTGCTCTGACCTTGAAAATAAGGTCAAAGGTCAACTTCAAGCTTATGAGAATATTCGGCATATGTCATTTCCTATATGTCCACAATTGATTCCTAAGCTGTAAAGTTGATAATAAGCGAGATATTAGCCACTTTGTTGTCTGACCTTGAGATAAGATCAAAGGTCACGAAAACTCCACAATTGATTCCTCAGCTATAAAGTCGATAATAAGCGATATATTGGCCATTTTGTGCTCTGACCTTGAACATGAGATCAAGGCCAAATTCAAGGTCATCAAGAAATTTGACGTATATCATTTCCTATATGTCCACAATTGATTCCTCAGCTATAAAGTCGATAATAAGCGATATATTGGCCATTTTGTGCTCTGACCTTGAACATGAGATCAAGGCCAAATTCAAGGTCATCAAGAAATTTGACGTATATCATTTCCTATATGTCCACAATTGATTCCCAAGCTATAAAGTCGATAAGGAGCGAGATATTAGCCACTTTGTCCTGTGACCTTGAAAATTAGGTCGAATGTGAAATTCAAGGTTATGAGAATATTCATTTATATCATTTCCTTTACGTCCACAATTGATTCCTAATCTCTAATCTCAATATTAAGTGAGATATTAGCAATAATATGTTCCAATATAAAGCACAAGAGAATTTAACATGGGAAAGTCCCATTTGGGCCAAGTTTGGGCCAAAATGGCCCACTTTGAGCGATTCAAGGGCAAAGAAACTCAAACATGTCGCAAAGGTACATAAGGGTGATCTTTTCAAACGATAATCTGAAACCGTCTGAACAGATTTTGAAAAAATGGCCGCCAAAGACAAAAAAGGGCGCTTTGACCTTTCGAGGTCATTGAAGGTCAAATTTAAGATCACCACCGAAACCACAATATATCATTTCCTATTTGAATGTGCCAATATGTAAGCTCCATCTTTAAGTGTTCTAGGAGTTTACTCCATATAGCTCCCATTGTGAAGGAAAAATTGCGTGAAATCCAAAAAAGTTTTCAAAGGGGGAAATTTTTTTGGTTGGATACCATAGTGACTTGATTTGGGACGAAAAAGTTTTTTTTTCACCAACCTGTCGAAAATTCAAAATGGCCGCCACATGCAGACCGGCGATTCAAGGGCAACAAAACTTATACACTTCAGAAAGGTACATAAGAGGAATCTTTTTAAACAAAAATCTCAAAACTGATAGGACAGTTTTTGAGAACACAGCTAAAAACTGAATTTTGGGCCTTTTGAGCCTAAATATTGGGCCTGTCGATCGTCAAGGCACTCCATCTTAATACACATGATCAAGGACCCAAATTAGCATGTTTTGAAACAAAAATCTCGAAACCTTTTCTGATATGTCGAGCCGGGCACATGATTCACCTTATTCCACACCCAAAATGTTGTGCATACAGTCATATAATTAATAATTCACTCGAGGTAACCTTTCACTAAAGACCACACAGTATTGCTTGTGTATAACAGTTGATCTCGTATTTCATATGTACAAAACTTTCCGTTTCCCAATCGAAACAGCATGGATTACCAACTGGCGCCTTCTCTATACGTATCGTTTACCCACCGAAACATCAATGGTTCAGAAAATCAGCAAACATCTATTAATGAGACGATGTAAAATGTTTATTTTCGTTGGGGATCATGTAATATACCTTTCTCTTGACTCATTTTACTTTTTGTGTGCATCAGACACATATTTAATTATCAGTATTCATTTGTTCAAAACGGTGTGATTTTCATCGCATTTCATGTCACAAAAATGATATTACATCAAGTATAGCAGGTTTGGTCGACACTGGAGGCTTTATACAACATCAGCGCATGTTTGTCTCTCTTCTGATTAACGATTACACCCTTTTTTATACTTTATTGAGGAAAACAACACATACCCCCTTGCAGCTTGGCGTTTCCCAATCGAACATATCGTTTCCCAACCGAAAAATATCGTTTCCCAATATCCTCTGCCGAAACGGATTCCGGACTGTGAATTTGCGATGAGTGATGATAAAATCGCACAGACTCGTTGAGAAAGACCGTCACATGAAACCTGTTGTTTTTCAGATCGATCGAATGAATATTGATTAGTTAACAGGCTAATTTATTACGATCATAAAAATACCCACTTTAATATCAATGATCACTCCAATACCCTGTACTGTGAAAGCAAATGGCACTGGATTCTTGTTTAGAATATAGATCGGATGTTTTTGGTAAAAACAGAACAATATTACCAAAAAAGTACATTAATTTTACTAGTTAAGTCTAGTAGTGACCACAATGAAAATAGTTAAGACAAAAAATAGTTTTATTTGTCTCAGCAAGGTAAAGGTTCTGTCCAGTAGAGATTTCATGGCTGTAATCGAATAAGTTAACATTACTTTTGCTAGTTAAGTCTATTATTGACCACAATGAAAATAAAGTTAACATTAATTTTACCAGTCAAGTCTGTTATTGACCACAATTTATATAGTTAAAACAAGAAATATTTATTATTGGGCTCAACAAGGTAAAGGTTCTGTCCAGTAGAAAGTTAACATTATTTTTGCTAGTTAAGTCTATTACTGACCACACAAAAAATAGTTAAGACGAGAAATATTTATTACAGGTCTCAACAAGGTGAAGTTTCTGTCCAGTAGAGATTTCATGGCTGTAATCCAATAAGTTAACATTAGTTTGGCTGGTTAGGTCTATTATTAATCACAACCAAAATAGTTAACACGAGCAAAACCTTATTATGGGGCCAGCAAGGTTAAGGTCCTGTCAAGTAGATATTTCAGGGCTGTTATCAAATAAATTAACAAGAGTTTTACTAGTTAAGTTTATTATTGACCATAATTATGTTGCCGCCTCGTATTTTACTACTTATGCTTTTCCCCGCCTAATCCATCACAATAATTTGCCTTTTCGCTTTCAGTCCACGTGCCTTAATACTTGCATCTGTGTGTTCATACTTACACAAATGTTCTATACTTTGATTCTCACTTCTATCGTTGCAATGCCATTTGCTATCGTTTCAGAACTGACAGTCAAACGGCAATTTTTCTATTGCAGAAATTGAAATGCTTGGCAATCTACCAAGCTAGTGGTAAAATACAGCCGAAAAAAAGCATGTTATAAACCTGAGCATTTTATGGTATTTTGTCCTATTCAAATCTACCAGGATTGAAATTTTTGTTGTGATTTTGGACCAAAAGACACACTGGGGTGTTTTCTACACAATTTTACCGCTCACGAACGATTACACAGATACACAAGCAAGTAAGTTCCCAAATTTATGTATGGACAAAAAATTGCATGTAATTGATGGGGCTAAAATTAACATTGGGGATCCGGAAAATGCAAACTTTTGCAATTTTTACGATAGAAGTATACATCTTTTGGTTGCCCCCTGTACACCAATGGCAGACAGCAATATATATGTATATCAACGGTCATATTACATTTACTATCTTGAATAGATCTAATCATATTCAGTCTGGTCAGAGGCAAGGAAATATGTGTGTATTATTATCATCAAGGATATCGTCATATCTTTTGAATTTATTTGTGTAGTGTAGGGAAGCGCATGACATTTGTGGTAATATATTGATCCTTACATTATGTGTACCATGATATGTTTACCATGATACAATGACACATTATGTTGAGCTCATGATAGTAATCATACATGTACGTAAGTTGGTTACTTTCAACTGACTGACGGCTTCGCACGTTTAGCTGTTTTGATGTGAGATTTGGCTAGGTATTGTGCGTAACATTTTCATCATGAATTTCTCCTTCGAATTTATATGTGTACTCCATGAAACACACACAGTATTTTTGTATAATAATACACAGTATATTATTGTATAGTAGATATGGTTGAACCAATGAAAATGATCACATAACAGCCATGTCACTTTCATCCGACTTACAGCTTTCCAGAAATGAATCGTGTAAACACTACTTTGTTTTCAGGAAGAGCACACCAACTTCCACTTTATGAACCTGCAGCAACCACTCTATATGCAGGAACCTGTGTAACACTCAGACTTGACAGTGTGATCAAGACCTAGATTCCTGTGGGGCGCGACCTCCATTTATTCATTACCTGTTGAATCATGTATCTTTGTTAGAGGAATCCACGGAGACATCTTTGTCACACGGAAAATACATGGTTATCATGCCCCATCTAAAAAAGGTATGGTAAAAAAAAGGTGATAATCATGGTATCATATTTCGTGTAAGAACTGAAGTGGCGTTGAATGTGGTAATTCGTCTCATATTTGTTAATTATATTACAATCGGGTCTCATATTATGAGACAATCAATCATGTTATTGTCTTCTGAAATTGGGAATGCTGCAACATGTGTGTGTTTTTGTACGTAATACATCATTCGAAATTTCGCCAATAATTGCTGTGACACCAGTCATGACAATTCATATATAAATCTATTAAAATCAGAACAAAGTATCAATGACACCAAAACACCAAATTTTATAACATTTGATTATGTAGAGTTCCATTTTCTTTGTCGGACTTGATTGTATGAATACAGTTCTGAGTTAACCACTAAATTGTACTAAAATGGTGAAAATTTGCACTGTGGTTATTTGATACACAAAATAGTGTTGCCTGGAATCCTACATATCACTATTGAACTGAACATTTCTTTTAACAAACTGACACCAATCTTCATGGCATGTAGGGTATGAATTTTTAATATTTGGGAACAAATCACATTCTACGTTAAATCACAAACAGTACGATCAGTGCAATATTTCGACCGGGTCCGTGGTTGTAATTTCCTGTGCCCTACAGCCCACGAACAACCCGGGCCTCAAACACCGTATTCTATGGTGACTCGTATAGGACAGTGCTTTTTTTTTAAAAAGAGGTTGAAATATTTGTAGTAGTGCGTATTTATTTATTTTATTTGCGTATTTGATATTTTATATGCATATTTATTATATGGATATTTATTATATTTACAAATATATATATCATATATGCATATACGTGCTACATATATTTCAAACTTTTTGTTAAAAAGCAATGTCCTATACGAGCCACCGTAGTATTCAGTCAATCATATCTGCGGGAATGAGCAATTGTGTCATTGCAGTAAATATTGACTACTCATACCACATTTGCACGGGACAGCGAGAGCCTGTCTTAAATATCATCTGTCCATGTAAACATCAATATTTGAATTCACAGGTAAACAGAATATATTTAAGTATATTTTTTATGACATGATTTTTAGTGCACCACATTTTAGTGCTGGAGATTATAATCCATCTAGGTCTCATATTTCGCAATATATAAAATGACAATGTATAGACGATACGTGGCAAGGATATCTTTTCATGGATCCATCGCATCATATTTCCATCACCAATCTTCTCAGCTGGTCACAGACCACAGCAGAAAATTGACGCACCATAATGACGAGCCGTCTATTGGGTGTCCATTCGCATAACGCGAACAATATGAACAATGTTCCACCAAAAAATCTGCATCCTACCACTTCAGAATATACAAGGTTATTTACCTTTATTGATTCATTGGAACAGTGTAAAATTTGGCGACATACTAGGTAATTACACAACTGTTTGTCAATCGTTGAAAAAAAAAACGGTTGACAAAAAACCAAAACCAAAAAAATAAAATCTCATCCATTGGATTTAATCAGGTTGGTCAGACGGGTTGTATGAAATCCTGCACTAGTATTCATTATCATCGCTGCACTGGCAAGTATTGAACAGATCCTTGCTCGCAGTGGTATTGATTTTTCTTGAGGAAAAATGGAATTGAATTGGCATGCCATTCACCACGTTTTTTGTTGTCACCAAATTGTTATACCAATGTGATAAGTTGACGCGTGAAATCCCATATTAATTTGATCGCACATAGTAACAGTGTTGTTGCTATTTGAAGGGAAACTAAATTGCAGATTTAGTCATGTTCAGGAACAGACAACCAGGTTTGACATTTATAGAATATTTTCTAATGGAACATGTTTACTGATACTAAGCAAACTGTGGCAGCTTAAGAGAAAGCTTATTATTTGAGTACATTGGCATGATATGTAATATGATAAACTTTCTTCGAATAAATTTTTATGTATAATTCCCGAAAATAGTATAAACGCTGCAATGCAGTTGCTGAAGATGATGCTCACAGTAACGTGCCAATTTCCAGACATCATTCTGTTATCTCTGTCTACTTGTATTTGCAATACAGGTTAATATCTACAGTTAGGTGAGTGACTGTGTTACACCACCAACGCGAATCATGGGCTGGATAACTGCTTCGCATGAAGTGACCTGTGGCCTTATACCTTATAATATTAAGGTTTCACGTCACATGGAGAGGGCAAGGTAAGCTGGGCCCTACCTCAAATGATATGGTTTCAGTGCAGGTCCGTGCCATGCCTGTGTCAGATTATGTTGAAAATGAGGTATGCCAGTTACAGAGCCGTAGGCAAATGAAATTGGCCCCCAAAATATCCTGCCAGTGATGTTAGGAAGATGCCGGTCACAAGGGTTATATTGGCAACTGAGGATATAAATTATCACAATATCCCTTTGTGTGGATTCTAAATGAGTGCGATTGAGGTTGGATCCGGCATTGAAAACGACATAAATATTACATAAACTTTGCTTCATCAGACCTTCACTGACTCAAACTGTCAGTCTGTAATGAGAAACCATGACTGGGAACAATCTGGGAATAACAATTTATTGTACGCTAGATATTGTGGTTAGCGGTGATTTTTATTGCGGGTGGCAGACGATGCAGTGGTGTAGGATATTCAAGGGCACTAACCCGCTTAGGCATGCAGATTATGTTCACTATGGATACAGTGAACCACTGTGAATACAGTGACAAAATTAACACACAATGCGGTTCTAGTTATCATCTGAATTATTATCGCTTTGTTTGTCATATTACCATAGAAATAGATCTCTATTTCTATGATATTACCATTCCATGATGTTTATTGAAAGGTATATTAAACAGATATATACCACGCCGTAATATTTTGCTGTGTGTCGTAAACAGAAAACAAATGTAGCCTCTCCATTGTTCCCGTGAATGCAGAGTTCCATTGCCCGACAAAATCTCCTGGTTATCGGCGTATGGATGAAAAGCAAACAGCGCTTCCAACTCCACGTCGTGAAATGCATTATATTTAGCTTTGAAAGCGTGTCTTAATTTCATAAGAAAGAAGATACACCAGTTGATACACCAGTTGATTTCATGTGCAATCCTGTGTTTAGGTAACCTTTCTATTGGTCACTGTTCTCATTTCTGAAAGACTGGGCATTTATTATCAGCCTCATTCACAACAATGAAAATGCAAATCAAATTCATTCTGCATATGAAGGCAGTCTTTCACATACCAGTGAGAAGAAAAGTAATTGCAATATGGATATTTTATGAAGCAGAGGATCAACCAAAATACTTCACATACCGTTCGTGCGATAACCAACCAATGCAACTGACAAATAGTGAACGACGAATTTGAACTATCCTTGAATGTATATGTGAATGTATATGAAATCTTCATTCATAATACAAACACTTCCTGCACTAGAATTCTGATTGTATTTGTGGTAATAGGTGAATATTTTTCATTGGGGTGAACTATCAAGAAATTTAATTGTTGACGCTATGATTAGGTTGAAAGGCCACCACCAAGTTCATTACACATACGATGGAGGTTTTTGTGCATTCGGGAACATTTTGTTCGTAGTTTTTCTTCAAATGACTGATTACGTAACTCGGATGTGACCATTCACAATATTTTTTGTTGTTGAAATTTTGATATTTATATTGTGATGTTCCTTGCCGTTGGTAACACATCATTAGTTCATCTTTAAGAATCTGTGGACGAGACTGGGACCATTCATTATTCTTGCATGTTGCTACGACTTAAATCAAAGCAAATAACTGATTTCTAATATGCAGCATGCGATCAATGCCTTTCCTACATGTATATGTATGCTTTATACCCATTGCCAATTATTCAAAACAATATCATGATTACAACTTGACAGTGTCAACACATCAATATATTTGAAAGCAAATATACTTTGTCTGTATAAATAAACAACAACAGTTGGTTACAAGTGGAGTCACATGCTTGTTATTGCTATTTCTGTTGGGAGCTCTGTGAAATATTCATTTCACTCGAAAAATAATGCTTCAGGAAGAGCGGGAAATGACTGGTCTGGCAATCTGACAAACACAATTACAAAACCAAATCAAATATCAGATCAAAGTGAGACGTTGACGCATGGGAACATGTATCGACCGTGGAATCGTTACTGTTTTTTTTCCAAAGTTGGTACTTCTGCTTTTTCCTGGTAAAATTAAATTGCAGCTTAAATAAAAGATGTACAATTTCGTATTAACTATTTTTGTAAATATATTGCTGTTAGACTATTTGTGCTGTTAGTGATATTATTTATAACGAAATTATTCCTTTATGAATAACTTGAAACAACAAACAGCAATATTCACTACATATTGATATTAGCAACAGGATAATGTATGGAATAGTTATACAAATTTTGTACGAATGATGTTAAACTCAAACGAAAGTATAGGGGCGAAGCCTCATGACATTCAACAAACTTTGAGATTGAACATAGGTCAGACTTGCTCATGGAATGATTTTGTTCATCCAAATGGCCAAACCGTGCACATATCACGCATGTGTTTAAAGACGTTTTGTTGTGTATTGGTTCTGAAGTGCGCACAAAGATGTCACTGATGGCATATATTCATTGCTGAATACATTGAATATACTGGAGATAAGACAACGGGCCAATGTGTGCATGTACACGGAAAGATAGGACCCCAAAATACTAAGACTGGGACGAGGTGGCCTGGATTAATGGACGGAGTATACACATTTGGCCTATATCCACAGTAGGAACCCCACTACCGTAACGCGACGTTACGGTAGTAAGGGACGATGGCGGCGTGCGAGTAGCTCGATTGGGTTTCTTGAGATTATCGTTTCTAGTACACATGTCACTCTTGTTCAATAGTGCGCTTTGGTACTTCTTAACGTTACGCATCTAATGGTGAAAGTTATTTCGGTGATATCACCCTCAGTTAGTCAGAAAATATAAAATAGAAATCGGCTGCATATTACCGTAACGTCACATCGGGAGATGCCGGGTACTACCATAACGCCAAGTGTGTACTACCGTAAGGTTAACCTAAAGCTTTCATTCTCTATTTCTATATATGTATCTTGCAATGTTTCAACCAAATATTTCGATAAAAAAAAACCAGAACCCATGAGATGGGTGAGGAGGTACAGTTGTGTGTTATGTTATGTGACTGTTTTTGTATAGATCTAATAATATGTAATATATACCGGTGGCTACTGCAAATTTGTTGACGTGGTTTGTATTGCACGCCCTCTTCTGGAGAAACCATTTATGCATCTAGCAGGGTCAATGTTTTGATCACCCTATTGGTCAGCTCGTATTAGCATTGATATATTTCAGCCATATTTGATTTACTCTTAGACATTTGAAATATTCATACCAGTCCGATCTACTTGCTTAATGTAGATGGATGACATAATTTGTAGCTTTCTGTAAAATGCACATTATTCTCACAATAAAAACAATTAATGCGTAGCATGAATAAAGGAATGTTCACTTGTTTTTGTTTGCACTATGTTCTGATAACGGCAAGTCAAACGTACCTTAAGGATGTTCGCTCCCTTTGGACCCAAGCAGTGGGGCTAAAATTTGAAATTCGTTTGATGATTTTCATACTTTTAAACAATCATCAATATGATATTGTGCATTCGAAAACAGAATATGCTGATCAAATATTCTCTTCAGTGTGGAATTATGAACTAAATTCAAAGGCCATCTAAGTGATATCGAGGTGGAGATTATTACCGGGCACAGTTTGTGGAAGAAAAATTGTCTATAGTCACTAGGTGTTGGGGTTGGAGGTCACTCTGCTGTCGAAATCCCAGATAGTCCAAAGGTGCAGCTGCACCCCGATGAAACTTGGTTTGCATGGGAAATTCCCAAATATATTGTCCCTACCTCGTGGTAAACTATCTACATACATATTACAACAATATCGCCACTATCCATTCTTAACCGGAGTCATATATTATGATCCAATAAAAATAAAATGCATTTTGAAGTATGGGTTCAAACATGCGTTACGGTAGTACTTGAAATTTGAAAATTGGCGTTACGGTAGTGGGCGACTAACGTTACCGTAGTAATCGTCGCAAACTTCAAACCGTTTTTGCTCAGGAATCGATCAAATTTACGGCTCGATTACTCTGCCGCAACATGAAGTATATCTCGCAATTCGCCTCATGTATGTGTTATAGAAAAATCATGCCTAACACCTAGTTTATCTAGAAGAAACTTTGCGAAGCTACCGACCTTCCGCCATCATCCGTACTACCGTAACGTCGCGTTACGGTAGTGGGGTTCATACAGTGATATCGGCACCTATCTGAAGCCATGTTTCACAACAGTTACCTCATGGGATTGTGATGACGTACATAAAACGTTGTACGAATTGTCATTAGTCGATGTTTCCTCGTGGGATTGTGATGAACAATGCAGAATATGGTATAATGTTCTGCGACTCTCATCACGATCACGATTGTTCTCAATTAACGCCAAGGGCAGCTGCCTGATACGATATTATTAACCATCTACGAGGTTTATCATGGCAACACTAACTCAAGATGTCACTTTATAATCAGATACCGTGACTGAGTACAATCAGGGAATTTCAATTTGTATTGGTGGACCAATACTTGATGTGTTTTCCTCAAACCATACTGAGATTCCCTCCATTCGTGAACGACTTGCGACAAGTGTTCCCAATATATACAGATAACGGATATTGAAAGTATTATGGGAACCAATTTGTGACTGTAATTCATAAATAACCAGGATTAATACTCTCAATAATTGTGTGCTGGTCCTGGCTGCCAACCCCTAACCTCCAACACTATGAGCTTCATCCTTTGAAGAGGCACTGGCAATAACTATTAGGCAACGCGAGCGGTTTATAACACGTGGTGTGCCCGACTGCATGCAACATCCTCTATGTCAAAATCACATATTTCACTTAGACAAGATCGACATCCAGAGATATAATCAAAGAGAACGATTACGATTTGATTGTACAATTTCATTGCGATGTTGAGCCTATACAAGTGTGTATCCAGAAACTGTGTATGGACAGGTCTAGTCATTGATATCAACCAAAATGTTAATTGAAGCTGTCGAAGAATACCGAACATCAAAACTGACTCCAAGAATAAATGGTAACTGAAACTCTCGCCTTCTGTTGGTAACGAGATGCCATGACTTGGGTCTCTGACTGACGTGATTCCATGACTGGGAACAATCTAGGAATACCAAATTTGCGTTGTCTGTATATAGAGTTGTTGTCGTGTGCATTAAGGGTGACAGGCGGGTTGGTGCTGTGAGAGGCTCAAGGACACAACGATACTGCACGATGAACCCTAGTCAATCCATGCCACACATCCAAAATAATGCATTCTGCCAGGTGTACATAGAATGAGACATGTTGAGGCGTAATGGACGATATCGGTAGATTCATTAGAGACAATGTACTTGTGTTCATTGGATATGTTTACATGCAACTGTCTTGCCCTTATGTCCACAGTTGAAGCGAATATTGTAGGACAGTATATCTCAGTTTTAACAGCACTGGATAGTTGACAAATCAGCGTTCGTTCTGAAGCTTAGGTGATAAAATGAGTGATATGTTGTCTCCCGTTTGACCACATATATGAAAATAAGGCTTATGGTATTTGGCAAGTAGGATCTCTTGTGTTTCTGTGGGGTTTTTTTCTGACCGTATGTAGCTTGACATACAAAATGGAAACATATTCACCCATATAAAAATAATTTGGAGCCATTGCTGTACCCATATATGGGCTCGCATCTTATCTCTGACCAGAAGAGTCATGTAATTTTTTTTTGCATGGAATGCGAGCCAGCAATGAGAATCTCCAAAATGTTGTCAACAATGACAAGGAAGATGTCAATTACCATGGTTATATTGGCACCTGAGGATGTAAAAGTATCACAAACGTCACCTTAGGTTGAATCAATTTGGGTATATCTGAAATAAGGTCGGATATGTTACTGAAAATGACATACATGATGATCACAACGTTGCTTCATCAGATCTGCCAAGATTTGGAAGTTACACTGACACAAACTCAGTCTGTAATGAGATACCATGACTGGGAACAATCTGGGAATAACAATTTATTGTACTTTGGGTATGGTTGTTAGCTGTGATTTTTATTGCGGGTGGCGGGCGATGCATTGGTGTGTGATATTCGAGGGCACTAACCTACTTATATTGGGCAGACAAGTGGCAAATGTCTGTGGGTAAAGTGAACCACTGCGAACATAGTGACGAAAAACCCAAACAATGTGGATCTAGTTATCATCGGAATCATCTAAATTGTTTTATTCACTTTTTGAGCAGTTATGTCGCATTGTTTGTCCTCATACAACTCCATGAAGTTTATTGAAAGGTATATTTCATCAAAAAAATACACACGCCGTAATATTTTGTTGTGTGTCTTAGACGGAATAATGTAGCCTCTCCATTGTTCCCGTGATTGCACCGTTCTCTGCCGCACAATATTCCCTGCACCTGGAAGGTAACGAAACAGCGTTTCCACCTCCAGCTCACTTGGTAAAATGCATAATATATATGGCTTTGCAAAATTTCATTTCAAAAGGAATAGGATATACCAGTTTATTTCATGCGCAATATTCCTTGTTTAGATTACCATTCCACTGGTCATTGTCGTGATTGCTTCGGGAATGGGATTTTATTATTAGCCTCATATACAACAATGGCAATGCAAATAGAAATTTCACAAATCGAAATCAATCTGCATACCAAATGCAGTCTTTCACATACCAGTCGAGTGAATGTGAATGGACATTGTTGTTTGCTGACTGAAAAGAAAAGTAATTGCAATATGGATATTTCATGAAATGGGGAATCAAAACAAATTACATGACATTCCGTTCGTGAGATAACCAACCAATGCCACTGAGAAGTAGTGAACTGCGACTTTGAACTATACTACGGAAGCGTTAATTGATCATCCACTAAACCACATAATATTTAACAATATAAATATCATGGCAAGTTGCATGTTATGAAAATCTTTTGAAATATAATGACAGGGAGACACACTGTGGAAATTTATCACGACAAGACGTCTTATCATTGAAAATATAACGACACAATGTCTTACTCTAAAAAATATGATGATAACATGTCATACTGTGAAAATATATGACGATAAGACATTGTAACAGGAAATAATATAACGACATGTAGGCTGACTTACCATTATAAGTCAGAACGGTAATACATGTTCCCATGATATTTTTTCACGGTAAGATGAATTGTTGTGATAATTTTCATGGTAACAAGTCTTGTCAAGATGATTTCCTAATTTTCACAACATTAGAGCTTACCATGATATTTGTCACGATAAGACAACTTAATGTGATACTCAACACGGCAGGTCGGGATAAATTATGTGGTTTAGTGGATGATCAATTAACGCTTCCATATTACGGTGAATGTAATGAAGTATATATTCATAACACAAACACTTCCTGCACTAGAAGTCTGATTGTATTCGTGGTAATAGGTGAATATTTTTTATTGGGGTGAACTATCAAGAAATTTAATTGTTGACGCTATGATTAGGTTGCAAGGCCACCACCAAGTTCATTACACATACGATGGAGGTTTTTGTGCATTCGGGAACATTTTGTTCATACCTTTTCTTCAAATAACTGATTATGTAACTCGGATGTGACCATTCACACTATTTTTTGTTGTTGAAATTTTGATATTTATATTGTGATGTTCCTTGCCGTTGGTAACACATTTTTAGTTCATCTTTTTCCGCTATTCGAAGAATCTGTGGAACGAGACTGGAACCATTCATTATTGTTGCATGTTGCTACGACTTAAATAAAAGCAAATAACTGATAACTAATGTGCAGCATGCGATTAATGCCTTTCCTACATGAATATGTATGCTTTATACCCATTGCAACTTATTCAAAACAATATAATGTTGCATATCGTGATTGCAACTTGACAGTGTCAACACATCAACATATTTGAAAGCAAATATATTCTGTCTGTATAAATAAACAACAACAACTGGTTGCAAATGGAGCAACATGCTTGATATTGCTATTTCTGCTGGGAACTCTGTGAAATATTCATTTCACCCGAAGAAAAAAACTTCAGGAAGAGCGGGAAATGACTGGTCTGGCCATCTGACAACACAATTACAAAACCAAATCAAATATCAGATCAAAGTGAGACGTTGACGCATGGGAACTTGTATCGACCGTGGAATCGTTAAAATAACTGTTCTTTCCAAAGTTGGAATTCTGCTTTATACTGGTAAAATTAAATTGCAGCTTTAATAAAAGAGGTACAATTTCGTATGAACTATTTTGTAAATATATTGCCGTTAGACTGTTAGTGTTGTTAGTGGTATTGTTTATAGCGAAATTGTTGCTTTATGAATAACTTGAAACAACAAACAGCAATATTCACTACATATTGATACTAGCAACACGAGAATGTATGGAATAGTTATACAAATTTTGTACGAATGATGATTAACTCAAACGAAAGTATAGGGGTGAAGCCTCATGACATTCAGCAAACTTTGAGATTGATCATAGGTCAGACGTGTTCATGGGATGGTTTTGTTCATCCAAATGGCCGAACCGTGCACATATCACGCTTGTGTTTAAAGGCGTACGGGCCAATTTGTGCATGTACACGGAAAGATAGGACCCAAAATACTAAGACTGGGACGAGGTGGCATGGATTAATGGACGGAGTAGCATATACACATTGGGCCTATATCGGCAACTATCTGAAGCCATGTTTCAAAAAAATTACCTCATGGGATTGTGATGTGTCCATAAAACGTTGTACCAATTGTCATTTAAACATCCATGTGTCCTGAACAATGCAGAATATGGTATAATGTTCTGCGACTCTCATATCGATCACGATTGTTCTCAATTAACGCCAAGGGCAGCTGCCTGATACAATATTGTTGACCATCCACGAGGTTTATCATGGCAACACTAATTCAAGATGTCACTTGATAATCAGATACCGTGACCGAGTACAATCAGGGAATTTCAAGATTGGTGGACCAATACTTGGTGTGTTTTTCCCAAACCATACTAAGATTCCCTCCATTCGTGAACGTCTTGGGACGAGTGTTTTCAACATATACAGGTAACGGAGAATGAATTAATTATGGGAACTATTGTGTGACTGTAACGGTTTCGAGATTGGTATACGATATAAAGTACCTTGTACCTAGATTTGAAAAATTATCTGACCAATTATTGTCTAACTGAATATCAGCTATATTTGTAGAGACATTCCTTCTATTTGATTGTTTAATAATAAGCAACAACTACCATTCGCGTGTTTCGTATAAAATTGGAGGCTTGCAATTTACATCTTCAATTTAGATGACAGGATTTTCGATTTGTAAAGCACCGTTCAGTGGGAACAGTTTTATTCATAAATAATCAGGATGAAAACTCTCTTCAATTGTGTGCTGGTCCAGGGTGCCATCCCTAACCTCCAACAATATGATCCTTTGAAGAGCCACCACCAATAACCGTTAGGCCACACAAGGGGATTATTACACGCGGTGTGCATGACTACACGCAACATCCAGCATGTCAAAATCGCATATTTCGCTTAGACAAGATCGACATCCAGAGATGTAATCAAAGAGAATCCTGACCATCAAGGAAGGCCAGAATCATATGATTGATACAGTTTAGTATCATCGGACATTATTTCTACGACAGGACGATTTTTTTTCCAGATTACAATGATCATTCGCCTAAACATAACGATTTGATTTACAATTTCATTGCGATGTTAAACCAATTCAAGTGTGTATCCAGGAACTTTATATGGATTGATATCAACCAAAATGTTAATTGAAGCTGTCGAAGAATACCAAAATTTACGCTCTCTGTTGGTAATGAGATGCCATGATTAGGGTCTCTGACTGACGCAATTCCATGACTGGGAACAATCTAGGAATACCAAATTTACGTTGTCTGTATGTAGAGTTGTTGTCGTTGGCATTAAATGTGACAGGCGGAGTGGTGGTGTGAGAGGCTCAAGGACACAACGATACTGCACGATGAAGCCTAGTCAATCTATGCCACACATTAAAAATAATGTATTCTGCATGGTGTACATAGAATGAGACATATTCGTAGAGGACGATATTCGTATATTCATTAGAGACAATGTACTTGTGTTCATTGGATATGTTTACATGCAACTGTCTTGCCCTTATCTCCACAGTTGAAGCGAATAATGGACGATATTCGTAGATTCATTAGAGACAATGTACTTGTGTTCATTGGATAGGTTTACATGCAACTGTCTTGCCATTATCTCCACAGTTGAAGCGAATATTGTAGGACGGTATATCTCAGTTTTTACGGCACAGGATAACTGACAAATCAGCGTTCGTTCTGAAGCTTTTGTAATAAAATGAGCGATATGTTGTCTTCTGTGAATGACCAGATATGTGAAAATGAGGCTTATGATATTTTGCAAGTAGGATCTATTGTGTTTCTGTTGGTTTTTTTTCTGACCGTATGTAGCTTGACATACAAAATGGAAACATATTCACCCGTATGAAAATATTTTGGGGAGATTGCTGTACTACCTATATATGGGCTCGCATCTCATCTCTGACCAGAAGAGTTATGTGATTTTATTTTGCATGAAATGCGAGCCAGCAATGAGAATCTCGAAAATGTTGTCAACAATGACAAGGAAGATGTCAGTTACCATCGTTATATTGGCACCTGGTAAAGGATCACAAACGTCACGTTAGGTTGAATCAAATTGGGTATATCTGAAATAAGGTCGGATATGTTACTGAAAATGACATACATGATGACCACAACGTTGCTTCATCAGATCTGCCCCGATTTGGAAGTTACACTGACGCAAACTGTCAGTCTGTGATGAGATACCATAACTGGGAACAATTTGGGATTAACAATGTATTGTACTTTGGGTACGGTTGTTAGCTGTGATTTTTATTGCGGGTGGCGGGCGATGCATTGGTGTGTGATATTCAAGGGCACTAACCTACTTATGTTGGGCAGACAAGTGGCAAATGTCTGTGGGTACAGTGAATCACTGCGAACGTAGTGACGAAAAACACTCAAAAATGTGGATATAGTTATCATCGGAATCATCTGAATTGTTTTGTTCACTTTTTGAGCAGTTATGTCGCTTTGTTCGTCCTTATACAACTCCATGATGTTTATTGAAAGGTATATTTCAATAAAGAAAAATACACACGCCGTAATATTTTGCTGTGTGTCTCAAACGGAATAATGTAGCCTCTCCATTGTTCGTTCTCGTGATTGCACCGTTCTCTGCCACACAATATTTCCTGGAAGATAACAAAACAGCGTTTACACTTCCCGCTCACTTGGTAAAATGCATTATATATGGATTTGCAAAATTGTCTTAATTTCAAACGGAATAGGATATACCAGATTATGTCATGCGCAATTTTCCTTGTTCAGATTACCATTCCACTGGTCATTGTCATGATTGCTTTGAGAATGGGCTTTTATTATTAGCCTCATTTACAACAATGGCAATGCAAATCGAAGTCAGACCCATTCACATAAGCTATTGCTTGTTTGGGAATCATTGAAAAAAGTTTATACAAAAAAAATCAGACAAATCGAAATCAATCTGCACACCAAATGCAGTCTTTCACATACCAGTCGAGTGAGTGTGTATGGACATTGTTGTTTGCTCACTGAAAAGGAAAATAATTGCAATATGGATATTTCATGAAGCGGGGAATAAAAACGAAATACATGACATTCCGTCTGACAAGTAGTGAACTGCTACTGACATGCCACTGACAAGTAATGAACTACGAATTTGATCTATACTACGGAAGCGTTAATTGATCATCCACTAAACCACATAATATTTCACGACCTGGCGTGTTCAGCATCACAATAAGTGGTCTTGTCATGTTAAATATCATGGCAAGTTGCCATGTTATGAAAATCTTTTAAAATATAATGACAGGGAGACACATTGTGAAAATTTATCACGACAAGACGTCTAATCATAAAAAATATAACGATATAATGTCTTACTCTGAAAAGTATGACGATAACATGCCTTACTGTGAAAATATATGACGATAAGACATCGTAACATGAAATAATATAACGACATGTTGGCTGACTGACCATTTTTTCTAACACGACAAACGTCTTCTTATGATAATTTTCACGGTGAGACATGCAGTAATATGCATTGTTGTGATAATTTTCATGGTAACACGTCTTGTCAAGATGGTTTTCTAACTTTTCACAACATGAGAGCTTACCATGATATTTGTCACGATAAGACAACTTAATGTGATACTCAACACGGCAGGTCGGGAAAAATTATGTGGTTTAGTGGATGATCAATTAACGCTTCCATATTACGGTGAATATAATGAATTCTATATTCATAGCACAAACACTTCCTGCACTAGAAGTCTGATTGTATTTGTGGTAATAGGTGAATATTTTTTATTGGGGTTAACTATCAAGAAATTTAATTGTTGACGCTATAATTAGGTTGGAAGGCCACCACCAAGTTCATTACACATACGATGGAGGTTTTTGTGCATTCGGGAACAATTTGTTCATATTTTTTCTTCAAATAACTGATTACTTAACTCGGATGTGATCATTTACAATATGTTTTGTTGTTGAAATTTTGATATTTATATTGTGATGTTCCTTGCCGTTTGTAACACATTATTAGTTCATCTGTGGACGAGACTGGAACCATTCATTATTGTTGCATGTTGCTACGACATGAATAAAAGCAAAAAACGGATTATTAATATGCAAGCATGCAATTTATGCCTTTCCTACATGTATATGTATGCTTTATACCCATTGCGAATTATTCAAAACAATAGCATGTTGCATATCATGACTGCAACTTGACAGTGTTAACACATCAACATATTCGAAAGCAAATATACTCTGTCTGTATAAATAAACAACAACAATTGGTTGCAAGTGGAGCGACATGCTTGTTATTGCTATTTCTGCTGGGAACTCTGTTAAATATTCATTTCACTCAAAAAAATATTTCAGGAAGAGTGGGAAATGACTGGTCTGACTATGGCAAACACAATTACAAAACCAAATCCAATATCAGATCAAAGTGAGACGTTGACGCATGGGAACTTGTATCGACCGTGGAATCGTTACTGTTTTTTCCAAAGTTGAAATTTCTTCTTTATCCTGGTAAAATTAAATTGCAGCTTTGATAAAAGAGGTACAATTTCGTATGCACTAGTTTGTAAATATATCGGTGTTAGACTGTTTGTGGTATTGGTTATAGCGAAATTGTTGTTTTATGAATAACTTCAAACAACAAACAACAACATTCACTACATACTGATATTAGCAACAGGAGAATGTATGGAACAGTTATATAAATATTGTACGAATGACGTTTAACCCAAATGAAAGTATGGGGGCGATACCTCCTGACATTCAACAAACTTTGAGATTGAACATAGGTCAGACTTGCTCATGGAATGATTTTGTTCATCCAAATGGCCAAACCGTGCACATATCACGCTTGTGTTTAAAGGCGTTTTGCTGTGTATTGGTTCTGAAGTGCACACAAGGATGTCACCGATGGCATGTATGTATTGCTGACTGTACATACTGGAGATACGACAAACGGGCCAATGTGTGCATGTACACAGGAAGAGACTTAGCCCAAAATACGAAGACTGGAACCAGGTGGCCTAGAATAATGGACGGAGTAGCATATACACATTGGGCCTTTGTCGGCAACTATCTGAAGCCATGTTCACAACAGTTGCCTCATGGGATTGGGATGACGTATATAAAAATTTGTACCAATTGTCATTTACACATGGATGTGTCCTGAACAATGCAGCATATGATATAATGTTCTGCGACTCTCATATCGATCACGATTGTTCACAACTAACGCTAAGGGCAACTGACTGATATATTATCACCCATCCACGAGGTCTATCATGGTAACAGTAACTCAGATGTCACTTTATAATCAGATATCGTGACTGGGTACAATCAGGGAATTTCAAGATTGGAGGACCAATACTTGATGTTTTTCTCAAACCCTATTCTGGCCTACTGAGACTCCCTCCATTCATGTACGACTTGGAACGAATGCTTTCGACGTGTGCAGATAAAGGAGATTGAAAAAAATCATGGGAATTATTGTGTGACTGTAGCGGTTACGAGATTGATCTACCGTATAATCGCGCATATAAGGACACTGTCCTTATATTCGAGACTAATGGGTTTTGGCGCCAAAAATGCAAAGGTGTCCCGAATATAAGTACACCCATCGCACGTGCTGCCAGGCTTACGACCACTGTTGGTAATATATATACACAAGGTTATTGGGGGCTCATTGAAAATAGGCCTCCAATACCTACCTAAGCCAACATATATAATGTAATTTGACATCAGTGGTGGTTATGACTTGTCTAGGCTACTTGCACACGGAGGTTAACGTGGCTATGATTTGATTGAGCTTACCATGTTCTTTTATGCGGGTTATTGGGGGTGTCCTTATATTCGAATATAAGAACATGTCCCTATATTCGAGACACTTTGTTTTTTTAGCGAGAGCCCCAAAACGCAATATTCCGAATATAAGAACATGTCCTTATATGCGCGATTATACGGTACAAGGACAGTCACTGACTAAGAGAAATGTGTGTGTTTGTGCACTAAGTACCTTGTACCCAGATTTGAACAATTCACTGAGGCATACTAGTAGATGGCTGTCACAGCAGTTTCCATTTCTATTATTGTCTGACCAACGAATGTCAGTTATATTTGTAGAGACATTCCTTCTAATTGATTGTTTAAAGCGGTATTTGCACTTAGTTACTAACATTTGTTCGAATTGAAAAACCAGCACAGTCGACAAAATTATATTAAAACAAAATTAAGTATGATCCCCAAAATCGCATACACATTACTATTTATGCGCTATTTCACCCGAAACAGAAGGCTGAAAGTGGTGTTTACATCAATATTGATAGGCGCGCAAAGTTATGTTTACATTGGAATCAGGTCTTTGAGAGAACTATCCCTGACACGTCACACATTCAATCACGGTGGCCAGTCGTTCCTCATTGTTGCTGGTAAGATATCGATTTTAGTGTGGTTTGGATCCGTGTCATTATAAACACACTGGATGTGCCTACGTTCCAACATGGTCCTGTTAAAATGAGATAATTCATACATAGAATATTGGTGTACAACACCAGTTTCTCAGAATATTGATTTTTTCATGACATTGCTGAAAATGCGCGGAATTCGTTATTTTATCTAGCGACAACGCGAAACGAATGGGCACCGCATATGAGACATCAACACTCACCAAGCTCATTAATATGCAAATATCACGCATGGCCGCATGCAAGGCCATCGAGTGAACCGAGCAAGTGACCGAGGAAATCCCTCATTTTTTTTTGCTGTGTGTGCTGTTGTATTGTCACTATTTTGCAACTGACATGTCTATCAGTTGATAGGACTCAAAATATGCATAGGCCCGAAAAATATTCTGGGAAGTGGAAGGAAGTGAAAGAGGCCCTTTAATAATAAGCAACCAAGCAGCATTCGCGTGTTTCGTATAAAAACGGAGGCTTGCAATTTACAGCTTCAATTTGGGGACAGGATTTTCGATTTGTAAAGCACCATTCAGTGGGGACAATTTTATTCATAAATAATCAGGATGACAATTCTCATCAATTGTGTGCTGGTCCAGGGTGCCATCCCCAACCTCCAACACTATGAACTTCATCCCCAACACCAATAACCATTAGGCCACACAAGCGGATTATTACACGCGGTGTGCCTGACTGCATGCAACATCCACTATGTCAAAATCACATATTGCACTTAGACAAGATCGACACCACAGATATAATCAAAGAGAATCCTGGCCCTCGAAGAAGGAGCATATCATCTGATTGATATCATGTGGTATTATCGGACATTATTCCTACGATAGGACGATTTTTTTTTTCATATTACAATGGTCATTCGCCTGAACATTACGATTTGATTGTACGATTTCATTGCGATGTTAAGCCTATTCAAGTGTGTATCCAGAAACTATATATATGGACGGTCTAGTGGTTGATATCAACCAAAATGTTAATTGAAGCTTTCGAAGAATACCGAGGAGCATAAGTGACTTGTAGAAGGAATGGTAACTGAAACTCACGCCTTCTGTTGGTAAAGAGATGCCATGATTAGGGTCTCTGACTGACGCGATGCCATGACTGGGAACAATCTAGGAATGCCAAATTTGCGTTGTCTGTATATAGAGTTGTTGTCGTGTGCATTAAGGGTGACAGGCGGGTTGGTGGTGTGAGAGGCTCAAGGACACAACGATACTGCACGATGAAGCCTAGTCAATCCATGCCACACATCCAAAATAATGCATTCTGCCAGGTGTACATAGAATGAGACATGTTGAGGCGTAATGGACGATATTGGTAGATTCATTAGAGACAATGTACTTGTGTTCATTGGATAATGTTTACATGCAACTGTCTTGCTCTTATCTCCACAGTTGAAGCGAATATTGTAGGACAGTATATCTCAGTTTTAACGGCACTGGATTCGTTCTGAAGCTCACGTAATAAAATGAGCGATATGTTGTCTTCTGTGAATGACCAGATATGTGAAAATGAGGCTTATGATATTTTGCAAGTAGGATCTATTGTGTTTCTGTGGGTTTTTGTTTCTGACCGTATGTAGCTTGACATACAAAATGGAAACATATTCACCCATATGAAAATATTTTGGGGATATTGCTGTACTACCTATATATGGGCTCGCATCTCATCTCTGAGTTATGTGATTTTATTTTGCATGAAATGCGAGCCAGCAATGAGAATCTCGAAAATGTTGTCAACAATAACAAGGAAGATGTCAGTTACCATCGTTATATTGGCACCTGGTAAAGGATCACAAACGTCACGTTAGGTTGAATCAAATTGGGTATATCTGAAATAAGGTCGGATATGTTACTGAAAATGACATACATGATGACCACAATGTTGCTTCATCAGATCTGCCCCGATTTGGAAGTTACATTGACGCAAACTGTCAGTCTGTAATGAGATACCATGACTGGGAACAATTTGGGAATAACAATTTATTGTACTTTGGGTATGGTTGTTAGCTGTGATTTTTATTGCGGGTGGCGGGCGATGCATTGGTGTGTGATATTCAAGGGCACTAACCTACTTATGTTGGGCAGACAAGTGGCAAATGTCTGTGGGTAAAGTGAATCACTGCGAACATAGTGACGAGAAACCCAAACAATGTGGATCTAGTTATCATCGGAATCATCTTAATTGTTTTATTCACTTTTTGAGCAGTTATGTCGCATTGTTTGTCCTCATACAACTCCATGAAGTTTATTGAAAGGTATATTTCATCAAAAAAATACACACGCCGTAATATTTTGTTGTGTGTCTTAGACGGAATAATGTAGCCTCTCCATTGTTCCCGTGATTGCACCGTTCTCTGCCGCACAATATTCCCTGCACCTGGAAGGTAACGAAACAGCGTTTCCACCTCCAGCTCACTTGGTAAAATGCATAATATATATGGCTTTGCAAAATTTCATTTCAAAAGGAATAGGATATACCAGTTTATTTCATGCGCAATATTCCTTGTTTAGATTACCATTCCACTGGTCATTGTCGTGATTGCTTCGGGAATGGGATTTTATTATTAGCCTCATATACAACAATGGCAATGCAAATCGAAATTTCACAAATCGAAATCAATCTGCATACCAAATGCAGTCTTTCACATACCAGTCGAGTGAATGTGAATGGACATTGTTGTTTGCTGACTGAAAAGAAAAGTAATTGCAATATGGATATTTCATGAAATGGGGAATCAAAACAAATTACATGACATTCCGTTCGTGAGATAACCAACCAATGCCACTGAGAAGTAGTGAACTACGACTTTGAACTATACTACGGAAGCGTTAATTGATCATCCACTAAACCACATAATATTTAACAATATAAATATCATGGCAAGTTGCATGTTATGAAAATCTTTTGAAATATAATGACAGGGAGACACACTGTGGAAATTTATCACGACAAGACGTCTTATCATTGAAAATATAACGACACAATGTCTTACTCTAAAAAATATGATGATAACATGTCATACTGTGAAAATATATGACGATAAGACATTGTAACAGGAAATAATATAACGACATGTAGGCTGACTTACCATTATAAGTCAGAACGGTAATACATGTTCCCATGATATTTTTTCACGGTAAGATGAATTGTTGTGATAATTTTCATAGTAACAAGTCTTGTCAAGATGATTTCCTAATTTTCACAACATTAGAGCTTACCATGATATTTGTCACGATAAGACAACTTAATGTGATACTCAACACAGCAGGTCGGGATAAATTATGTGGTTTAGTGGATGATCAATTAACGCTTCCATATTACGGTGAATGTAATGAAGTATATATTCATAACACAAACACTTCCTGCACTAGAAGTCTGATTGTATTCGTGGTAATAGGTGAATATTTTTTATTGGGGTGAACTATCAAGAAATTTAATTGTTGACGCTATGATTAGGTTGGAAGGCCACCACCAAGTTCATTACACATACGATGGAGGTTTTTGTGCATTCGGGAACATTTTGTTCATACCTTTTCTTCAAATAACTGATTATGTAACTCGGATGTGACCATTCACACTATTTTTTGTTGTTGAAATTTTGATATTTATATTGTGATGTTCCTTGCCGTTGGTAACACATTTTTAGTTCATCTTTTTCCGCTATTCGAAGAATCTGTGGAACGAGACTGGAACCATTCATTATTGTTGCATGTTGCTACGACTTAAATAAAAGCAAATAACTGATTACTAATGTGCAGCATGCGATTAATGCCTTTCCTACATGAATATGTATGCTTTATACCCATTGCAACTTATTCAAAACAATATAATGTTGCATATCGTGATTGCAACTTGACAGTGTCAACACATCAACATATTTGAAAGCAAATATATTCTGTCTGTATATATAAACAACAACAACTGGTTGCAAATGGAGCAACATGCTTGATATTGCTATTTCTGCTGGGAACTCTGTGAAATATTCATTTCACCCGAAGAAAAAAACTTCAGGAAGAGCGGGAAATGACTGGTCTGGCCATCTGACAACACAATTACAAAACCAAATCAAATATCAGATCAAAGTGAGACGTTGACGCATGGGAACTTGTATCGACCGTGGAATCGTTAAAATAACTGTTCTTTCCAAAGTTGTAATTCTGCTTTATACTGGTAAAATTAAATTGCAGCTTTAATAAAAGAGGTACAATTTCGTATGAACTATTTTGTAAATTTATTGCCGTTAGACTGTTTGTGTTGTTAGTGGTATTGTTTATAGCGAAATTGTTGCTTTATGAATAACTTGAAACAACAAACAGCAATATTCACTACATATTGATATTAGCAACACGAGAATGTATGGAATAGTTATACAAATTTTGTACGAATGATGATTAACTCAAACGAAAGTATAGGGGTGAAGCCTCATGACATTCAGCAAACTTTGAGATTGATCATAGGTCAGACGTGTTCATGGGATGGTTTTGTTCATCCAAAAGGCCGAACCGTGCACATATCACGCTTGTGTTTAAAGGCGTACGGGCCAATTTGTGCATGTACACGGAAAGATAGGACCCAAAATACTAAGACTGGGACGAGGTGGCATGGATTAATGGACGGAGTAGCATATACACATTGGGCCTATATCGGCAACTATCTGAAGCCATGTTTCAAAAAAATTACCTCATGGGATTGTGATGTGTCCATAGAACGTTGTACCAATTGTCATTTAAACATCCATGTGTCCTGAACAATGCAGAATATGGTATAATGTTCTGCGACTCTCATATCGATCACGATTGTTCTCAGTTAACGCCAAGGGCAGCTGCCTGATACGATATTATTGACCATCCACGAGGTTTATCATGGCAACGCTAATTCAAGATGTCACTTGATAATCAGATACCGTGACCGAGTACAATCAGGGAATTTCAAGATTGGTGGACCAATACTTGATGTGTTTTTCAAAAACCATACTGAGATTCCCTCCATTCGTGAACGTCTTGGTGCTTTCAACATATACAGGTAACGGAGAATGAATTAATTATGGGAACTATTGTGTGACTGTAACGGTTTCGAGATTGATATATGATATAAAGTACCTTGTACCTAGATTTGAAAAATTATCTGACCAATTATTGTCTAACTGAATATCAGCTATATTTGTAGAGACATTCCTTCTATTTGATTGTTTAATAATAAGCAACAACTACCATTCGCGTGTTTCGTATAAAATTGGAGGCTTGCAATTTACATTTTCAATTTAGATAACAGGATTTTCGATTTGTAAAGCACCGTTCAGTGGGAACAGTTTTATTCATAAATAATCAGGATGAAAACTCTCATCAATTGTGTGCTGGTCCAGGGTGCCATCCCTAACCTCCAACAATATGATCCTTTGAAGAGCCACCACCAATAACCGTTAGGCCACACAAGGGGATTATTACACGCGGTGTGCATGACTACACGCAACATCCAGCATGTCAAAATCGCATATTTCGCTTAGACAAGATCGACATCCAGAGATGTAATCAAAGAGAATCCTGACCAGCAAGGAAGGCGAGAATCATATGATTGATAAAGTTTAATATCATTGGACATTATTTCTACGACAGGACGATTTTTGTTCCAGATTACAATGATCACTCGCCTAAACATAATGATTTGATTTACAATTTCATTGCGATATTAAACCAATTCAAGTGTGTATCCAGGAACTTTATATGGTTTGATATCAACCAAAATGTTAATTGAAGCTGTCGAAGAATACCGAAATTCACGCCCTCTGTTGGTAACGAGATGCCATGACTTGGGTCTCTGACTGACGCGATTCCATGACTGGGAACAATCTAGGAATACCAAATTTACGTTGTCTGTATATAGAGTTGTTGTCGTGTGCATTAAGGGTGACAGGCGGAGTGGTGGTGTGAGAGGCTCAAGGACACAACGATACTGCACGATGAAGCCTAGTCAATCTATGTCACACATTCAAAATAATGTATTCTGCATGGTGTACATAGAATGAGACATGTTGAGGCGTAATGGACGATATTCGTAGATTCATTAGAGACAATGTACTTGTGTTCATTGGATATGTTTACATGCAACTGTCTTGCCCTTATCTCCACAGTTGAAGCGAATAATGGACGATATTCGTAGATTCTTTAGAGACATTGTACTTGTGTTCATTAGATAGGTTTACATGCAACTGTCTTGCCATTATCTCCACAGTTGAAGCGAATATTGTAGGACGGTATATCTCAGTTTTAACGGCACAGGATAACTGACAAATCAGCGTTCGTTCTGAAGCTTACGTAATAAAATGAGCGATATGTTGTCTTCTGTGAACGACCAGATATGTGAAAATGAGGCTTATGATATTTTGCAAGTAGGATCTATTGTGTTTCTGTTGGGTTTTTTTCTGACCGTATGTAGCTTGACATACAAAATGGAAACATATTCACCCATATGAAAATATTTTGGGGATATTGCTGTACTACCTATATATGGGCTCGCATCTCATCTCTGACCAGAAGAGTTATGTGATTTTATTTTGCATGAAATGCGAACCAGCAATGAGAATCTCGAAAATGTTGTCAACAATGACAAGGAAGATGTCAGTTACCATCGTTAAATTGGCACCTGGTAAAGGATCACAAACGTCACGTTAGGTTGAATCAAATTGGGTATATCTGAAATAAGGTCGGATATGTTACTGAAAATGACATACATGATGACCACAACGTTGCTTCATCAGATCTGCCCCGATTTGAAAGTTACACTGACGCAAACTGTCAGTCTGTAATGAGATACCATGACTGGGAACAATCTGGGAATAACCATTTATTGTACTTTGGGTATGGTTGTTAGCTGTGATTTTTATTGCGGGTGGCGGGCGATGCATTGGTGTGTGATATTCAAGCACTAACCTACTTATGTTGGGCAGACAAGTGGCAAATGTCTGTGGGTACAGTGAATCACTGCGAACGTAGTGACGAAAAACACTCAAAAATGTGGATATAGTTATCATCGGAATCATCTGAATTGTTTTATTCACTTTTTGAGCAGTTATGTCGCATTGTTTGTCCTTATACAACTTCATGATGTTCATTGAAAGGTATATTTCAATAAAAAAAATACACACGCCGTAATATTTTGCTGTGTGTCTCAAATGGAATAATGTAGCGTCTCCATTGTTCCCGTGATTGCACCGTTCTCTGCCGCACAATACTCCCTGCACCTGGAAGATAACGAAACAGCGTTTCCACCTCCAGCTCACTTGGTAAAATGCATAATATATATGGCTTTGCAAAACTTAATTTCAAAAGGAATAGGATGTACCAGTTTACTTCATGCGCAATATTCCTTGTTTAGATTACAATTCCACTGGTCATTGTCGTGATTGCTTTAACAATGGGATTTTATTATTACCCTCATTTACAACAATGGCGATGCAAATCGAAATCCCACCAATTGAAATCAATCTGCATACCAAATGCAGTCTTTCACATACCAGTCGAAATCAAAACAAAATACATGACATTCCGTTCGTGAGATAACCAACCAATGCCACTGACAAGTAGTGAACTACGACTTTGAACTATACTACGGAAGCGTTAATTGATCATCCACTAAACCACATAATATTTCACGACCTGGCGTGTTCAGCATCACAGTAAGAAGTCTTGTCATCTTAAATATCATGGCAAGTTGCCATGTTATGAAAATCTTTTAAAATATAATGACAGAGACACACTGTGAAAATTTATCATGACAAGACGTCTTATCATGAAAAATATAACGACATAATGTCTTACTCTGAAAAATATAATAACATGTCTTACTGTGAAAATCTTTGACGATAAAACATCGTAACATGAAATAATTTAACGACATGTAGGCTGACTTACCATTATTTTTAACACGACAAACGTCTTCTTATGATAATTTTCACAGTGAGACATGTTCCGATGATATTTTTCTTTCACGGTAAGATGCATTGTTGTGATAATTTTCATGGTAACATGTCTTGTCAAGATGATTTTCAAACTTTTCACAACATGAGAGCTTTTCTTGATATTTGTCACGATAAGACAACTTAATGTGATACTCAACACGGCAGGTCGGGAAAAACTGTGATTTATTGGATGATCAATTAACGCTTCCATATAACGGTGAGTATATATGAATTCTTTATTCATAACACAAACACTTCCTGCACTAGAAGTCTGATTGTATTTGTGGTAATAGGTGAATATGTTTTATTGGGGTTAACTAACAAGAAATTTGATTGTTGACGCTATGATTAGGTTGGAAGGCCACCACCAAGTTCATTACACAAACGATGGAGGTTTTTGTGCATTCGGGAACAATTTGTTCATATTCTTTCTTCAAATAACTGATTACTTAAGTCGGATGTGATCATTTACAATATTTTTTGCTGTTGAAATTTTGATATTTATATTGTGATGTTCCTTGCCGTTTGTAACACATTATTAGTTCATCTGTGGACGAGACTGGAACCATCCATTATTGTTGCATGTTGCTACGACATGAATAAAAGCAAAAAACGGATTATTAACATGCAAGCATGCAATTTATGCCTTTCCTACATGTATATGTATGCTTTATACCCATTGCGAATTATTCAAAACAATAGCATGTTGCATATCATGATTGCAACTTGACAGTGTTAACACATCAACATATTCGAAAGCAAATATACTCTGTCTGTATAAATAAACAACAACAATTGGTTGCAAGTGGAGCGACATGCTTGTTATTGCTATTTCTGCTGGGAACTCTGTTAAATATTCATTTCACTCAAAAAAAATATTTCAGGAAGAGTGGGAAATGACTGGTCTGGCTATCTGACAAACACAATTACAAAACCAAATCCAATATCAGATCAAAGTGAGACGTTGACGCATGGGAACTTGTATCGACCGTGGAATCGTTACTGTTTTTTCCAAAGTTGAAATTTCTTCTTTATCCTGGTAAAATTAAATTGCAGCTTTGATAAAAGAGGTACAATTTCGTATGCACTAGTTTGTAAATATATTGGTGTTAGACTGTTTGTGGTATTGGTTATAGCGAAATTGTTGTTTTATGAATAACTTCAAACAACAAACAACAACATTCACTACATACTGATATTAGCAACAGGAGAATGTATGGAACAGTTATATAAATATTGTACGAATGACGTTTAACCCAAATGAAAGTATGGGGGCGATACCTCATGATATCCAACAAACTTTGAGATTGAACATAGGTCAGACTTGCTCATGGAATGATTTTGTTTATCCAAATGGCCAAACCGTGCACATATCACGCTTTTGTTCAAAGGCGTTTTGCTGTGTATTGGTTATGAAGTGCACACAAGGATGTCACCGATGGCATGTATTCATTGCTGACTGTATATACTGGAGATAAGACAAACGGGCCAATGTGTGCATGTACACAGAAAGATACCGAGTCCAAAATACGAAGACTGGAATCAGGTGGCCTAGATTAATGGACGGAGTAACATATACACATTGAGCCTATATCGGCAACTATCTGAAGCCATGTGTCACAAGTTACCTCATGGGATTGTGATGACGTACATAAAACTTTCTACCAATTGTCATTAGTCGATGTGTCCTGAACAATGCAGAATATGGTATAATGTTCTGAAACTTTCATCTGGATCACGATTGTTCACAATTAACGCCAAAGGCAGCCGACTGATAAGATATTTTTACCCATCCACAATGTTCATCATGGCAACACTAATTCAAGATGTCACTTCATAATCAGATACCGTGACTGAGTACAATCAGGGAGTTTCAAGATTGGTAGACCAATACTTGATGTGTTTTTCTCGAACCATACTGAGATTCCCTCCATTCGTGAACGACTTGGGACGAGTGCTTCCGATATATACCGGTAACGGAGATTGAAAGAATTATGGGAACTAATGTGTAACTGTAATTCATAAATAACCAGGATTAATACTCCCATTAATTGTGTGCTGCTCCAGGGTGCCAACCCCTAACCTCCAACACTATGAGCTTCATCCTTTGAAGAGGCACCGCCAATAACTATTAGGCAACCAGGCGGATTATTACACGCGGTGTGCCCGACTGCATGCAACATCCTCTATGTCGAAATCACATATTTCACTTAGACAAGATCGACATCCAGAGATATAATCAAAGAGAATCCTTACCCGCAAGGAAGGCGAAAATCACTTGATTGATATCACGTAGTATTATCGGACATTATTGCTACGATAGGACAATTTTTTTCAGATTACAATGCTCATTCGCCTGAACATTACGATTTGATTGTACAATTTCATTGCAATGTTAAGCCAATTCAAGTGTGTATCCAGAAACTATATATGGACGGTCTAGTGGTTGATATCAACCAAAATGTTAAATGAAGCTTTCGAAGAATACCGAGGAGCATAAGTGACTTGTAGAAGAAATGGTAACTGAAACTCACGCCTTCTGTTGGTAACGAGATGCCATGACTTGGGTCTCTGACTGACGCGATGCCATGACTGGGAACAATCAAGGAATATCAAATTTACGTTGTCAGTATATAGAGTTGTTGTCGTCTGCATTAAGGGTGACAGGCGGAGTGGTGGTGTGAGAGGCTCAAGGACACAACGATACTGCACGATGAAGCCTAGTCAATCTATGTCACACATTAAAAATAATGAATTCTGCATGGTGTACTTAGAATGAGACATGTTGAGGCGTAATGGACGATATTCGTAGATTCATTAGAGACAATGTACTTGTGTTTATTGGATATGTTTACATGCAACTGTCTTGCCCTTATCTCCACAGTTGAAGCGAATAATGGACGATATTCGTAGATTCATTAGAGACAATGTACTTGTGTTCATTAGATAGGTTTACATGCAACTGTCTTGCCATTATCTCCACAGTTGAAGCGAATAATGGACGATATTCGTAGATTCATTAGAGACAATGTACTTGTGTTCATTGGATAGGTTTACATGCAACTGTCTTGCCATTATCTCCACAGTTGAAGCGAATATTGTAGGACGGTATATCTCAGTTTTAACGGCACAAGATAACTGACAAATCAGCGTTCGTTCTGAAGCTTTTGTAATAAAATGAGCGATATGTTGTCTTCTGTGAATGACCAGATATGTGAAAATGAGGCTTATGATATTTTGCAAGTAGGATCTATTGTGTTTCTGTTGGGGTTTTTTCTGACCGTATGTACCTTGACATACAAAATGGAAACATATTCACCCATATGAAAATATTTTGGGGATATTGCTGTACTACCTATATATGGGCTCGCATCTCATCTCTGACCAGAAGAGTTATGTGATTTTATTTTGCATGAAATGCGAGCCAGCAATGAGAATCTCGAAAATGTTGTCAACAATGACAAGGAAGATGTCAGTTACCATCGTTAAATTGGCACCTGGTAAAGGATCACAAACGTCACGTTAGGTTGAATCAAATTGGGTATATCTGAAATAAGGTCGGATATGTTACTGAAAATGACATACATGATGACCACAACGTTGCTTCATCAGATCTGCCCCGATTTGGAAGTTACACTGACACAAACTGTCAGTCTGTAATGAGATACCATGACTGGGAACAATTTGGGATTAACAATTTATTGTACTTTGGGTATGGTTGTTAGCTGTGATTTTTGTTGCGGGTGGCGGGCGATGCATTGGTGTGTGATATTCAAGGGCACTAACCTACTTATGTTGGGCAGACAAGTGGCAAATGTCTGTGGGTAAAGTGAATCACTGCGAACCTAGTGACGAGAAACCCAAACAATGTGGATCTAGTTATCATCGGAATCATCTTTAATTGTTTTATTCACTTTTTGAGCAGTCATGTCGCATTGTTTGTCCTTATACAACTCCGTAATATTTTGCTGTGTGTCTCGAACGGAATGATGTAACCTCTCCATTGTTCCCGTGATTGCACCGTTCTCTGCCGCACAATATTCCCTGCACCTGGAAGATAACGAAACAGTGTTTCCACCTCCAGCTCACTTGGTAAAATGCATAATATATATGGCTTTGCAAAACTTAATTTCAAAAGGAATAGGATGTACCAGTTTATTTCATGCGCAATATTCCTTGTTTAGATTACAATTCCACTGGTCATTGTCGTGATTGCTTTAACAATGGGATTTTATTATTACCCTCATTTACAACAATGGCGATGCAAATCGAAATCCCACAAATCGAAATCAATCTGCATACCAAATGCAGTCTTTCACATACCAGTCAAAATCAAAACAAAATACATGACATTCCGTTCGTGAAATAATCAACCAATGCCACTGACAAGTAGTGAACTACGACTTTGAACTATACTACGGAAGCGTTAATTGATCATCCACTAAACCACATAATATTTCACGACCTGGCGTGTTCAGCATCACAGTAAGAAGTCTTGTCATCTTAAATATCATGGCAAGTTGCCATGTTATGAAAATCTTTTAAAATATAATAACAGAGAGACACACTGTGAAAATTTATCATGACAAGACGTCTTATCATGAAAAATATAACGACATAATGTCTTACTCTGAAAAATATAATAACATGTCTTACTGTGAAAATCTTTGACGATAAAACATCGTAACATGAAATAATTTAACGACATGTAGGCTGACTTACCATTATTTTTAACACAACAAACGTCTTCTTATGATAATTTTCACAGTGAGACATGTTCCGATGATATTTTTCTTCCACGGTAAGATGCATTGTTGTGATAATTTTCATGGTAACATGTCTTGTCAAGATGATTTTCTAACTTTTCATAACATGAGAGCTTTTCATGATATTTGTCACGATAAGACAACTTAATGTGATTCACGGCAGGTCGGGAAAAACTGTGATTTAGTGGATGATCAATTAACGCTTCCATATAACGGTGAATATATATGAATTCTTTATTCATAACACAAACACTTCCTGCACTAGAAGTCTGATTGTATTTGTGGTAATAGGTGAATATGTTTTATTGGGGTTAACTAACAAGAAATTTGATTGTTGACGCTATGATTAGGTTGGAAGGCCACCACCAAGTTCATTACACATACGATGGAGGTTTTTGTGCATTCGGGAACAATTTGTTCATATGCTTTCTTCAAATAACTGATTACTTAAGTCGGATGTGATCATTCACAATATTTTTTGTTGTTGAAATTTTGATATTTATATTGTGATGTTCCTTGCCGTTTGTAACACATTATTAGTTCATCTGTGGACGAGACTGGAACCATTCATTATTGTTGCATGTTGCTACGACATGAATAAAAGCAAAAAACGGATTATTAATATGCAAGCATGCAATTTATGCCTTTCCTACATGTATATGTATGCTTTATACCCATTGCGAATTATTCAAAACAATAGCATGTTGCATATCATGACTGCAACTTGACAGTGTTAACACATCAACATATTCGAAAGCAAATATACTCTGTCTGTATAAATAAACAACAACAATTGGTTGCAAGTGGAGCGACATGCTTGTTATTGCTATTTCTGCTGGGAACTCTGTTAAATATTCATTTCACTCAAAAAAATATTTCAGGAAGAGTGGGAAATGACTGGTCTGACTATGGCAAACACAATTACAAAACCAAATCCAATATCAGATCAAAGTGAGACGTTGACGCATGGGAACTTGTATCGACCGTGGAATCGTTACTGTTTTTTCCAAAGTTGAAATTTCTTCTTTATCCTGGTAAAATTAAATTGCAGCTTTGATAAAAGAGGTACAATTTCGTATGCACTAGTTTGTAAATATATCGGTGTTAGACTGTTTGTGGTATTGGTTATAGCGAAATTGTTGTTTTATGAATAACTTCAAACAACAAACAACAACATTCACTACATACTGATATTAGCAACAGGAGAATGTATGGAACAGTTATATAAATATTGTACGAATGACGTTTAACCCAAATGAAAGTATGGGGGCGATACCTCCTGACATTCAACAAACTTTGAGATTGAACATAGGTCAGACTTGCTCATGGAATGATTTTGTTCATCCAAATGGCCAAACCGTGCACATATCACGCTTGTGTTTAAAGGCGTTTTGCTGTGTATTGGTTCTGAAGTGCACACAAGGATGTCACCGATGGCATGTATGTATTGCTGACTGTACATACTGGAGATACGACAAACGGGCCAATGTGTGCATGTACACAGAAAGAGACTTAGCCCAAAATACGAAGACTGGAACCAGGTGGCCTAGAATAATGGACGGAGTAGCATATACACATTGGGCCTTTGTCGGCAACTATCTGAAGCCATGTTCACAACAGTTGCCTCATGGGATTGGGATGACGTATATAAAAATTTGTACCAATTGTCATTTACACATGGATGTGTCCTGAACAATGCAGCATATGATATAATGTTCTGCGACTCTCATATCGATCACGATTGTTCACAACTAACGCTAAGGGCAACTGACTGATATATTATCACCCATCCACGAGGTCTATCATGGTAACAGTAACTCAGATGTCACTTTATAATCAGATATCGTGACTGGGTACAATCAGGGAATTTCAAGATTGGAGGACCAATACTTGATGTTTTTCTCAAACCCTACTGAGACTCCCTCCATTCATGTACGACTTGGAACGAATGCTTTCGACGTGTACAGATAAAGGAGATTGAAAAAAATCATGGGAATTATTGTGTGACTGTAGCGGTTACGAGATTGATCTACCGTATAATCGCGCATATAAGGACACTGTCCTTATATTCGAGACTATTGGGTTTTGGCGCCAAAAATGCAAAGGTGTCCCGAATATAAGTACACCCATTGCTCGTGCTGCCAGGCTTACGACCACTGTTGGTAATATATATACACAAGGTTATTGGGGGCTCATTGAAAATAGGCCTCCAATACCTACCTAAGCCAACATATATAATGTAATTTGACATCAGTGGTGGTTATGACTTGTCTAGGCTACTTGCACACGGAGGTTTACGTGGCTATGATTTGATTGAGCTTACCATGTTCTTTTATGCGGGTTATTGGGGGTGTCCTTATATTCGAATATAAGAACATGTCCCTATATTCGAGACACTTTGTTTTTTTAGCGAGAGCCCCAAAACGCAATATTCCGAATATAAGAACATGTCCTTATATGCGCGATTATACGGTACAAGGACAGTCACTGACTAAGAGAAATGTGTGTGTTTGTGCACTAAGTACCTTGTACCCAGATTTGAACAATTCACTGAGGCATACTAGTAGATGGTTGTCACAGCAGTTTCCATTTCTATTATTGTCTGACCAACGAATGTCAGTTATATTTGTAGAGACATTCCTTCTAATTGATTGTATAACCTCTTGACCGCCAGACCTGAAAAACTATCCCACGCCGGTCATTTTTTCTAGGAAATTTGCAAAATTAAAGAAAGACCCACAGTTGATTGAAATTTATTAAACAAGTATGAAAAAATATCTAGCCTTGTGCAAGCGACACCATTGGGCCTCGGTGTGTTCTGGTTACCATAGCAACAACCACTAATTCTTGAACTTTTCACAAATCTTATATTCACGAAAGCATGCAATGTTTTCACAGAATATTAATATCCCCATGTCTTTGATTATGAATGTAAGTATCAATCTATTACCACCAATATAAAATATTATACATGCAACTCAGTTTCTTTTATTGATGTTAAATACCATACCTAGATCTAACTGGTACAAATGACAGTGAATTCAGTGGAGAATACCTTTGCTCAGCATGCTCACACACTTACATACATCTGTCAGACGACAACACCACGGAAAACCCAATAATTTCTCTTTCCATTATATGCATTCCCATTGTATTGATGTACTGATTGTATTGATCTTTGACCAACATATTGATTGTAACGAACACTACAACAGTTTCATCGATATACGGAAGCTGCGTGGGGACTTTTGACTGAAAAATATAGACCGTACAAGAAAAAACATGGGAGTGACTTTGCGCCGGATATTTCCGGCACATAGGCGTCACACAATTACGTTTTGCGCCGGAAATATCCGGCGCTGTTGGCGCTGAAGAGGTTAAAGCGGTATTTGCACTTAGTTACTAACATTTGTTCGAATTGAAAAACCAGCCCAGTCGACAAAATTATATTAAAACAAAATTAAGTATGATCCCCAAAATCGCATACACATTACTATTTATGCGCTATTTCACCCGAAACAGAAGGCTGAAAGTGGTGTTTACATCAATATTGATAGGCGCGCAAAGTTATGTTTACATTGGAATCAGGTCTTTGAGAGAACTATCCCTGACACGTCACACATTCAATCACGGTGGCCAGTCGTTCCTCATTGTTGCTGGTAAGATATCGATTTTAGTGTGGTTTGGATCCGTGTCATTATAAACACACTGGATGTGCCTACGTTCCAACATGGTCCTGTTAAAATGAGATAATTCATACATAGAATATTGGTGTACAACACCAGTTTCTCAGAATATTGATTTTTTCATGACATTGCTGAAAATGCGCGGAATTCGTTATTTTATCTAGCGACAACGCGAAACAAATGGGCACCGCATATGAGACATCAACACTCACCAAGCTCATTAATATGCAAATATCACGCATGGCCGCATGCAAGGCCATCGAGTGAACCGAGGAAGTGACCGAGGAAATCCCTCATTTTTTTTTGCTGTGTGTGCTGTTGTATTGTCACTATTTTGCAACTGACATGTCTATCAGTTGATAGGACTCAAAATATGCATAGGCCCGAAAAATATTCTGGGAAGTGGAAGGAAGTGAAAGAGGCCCTTTAATAATAAGCAACCAACCAGCATTCGCGTGTTTCGTATAAAAACGGAGGCTTGCAATTTACAGCTTCAATTTGGGGGACAGGATTTTCGATTTGTAAAGCACCATTCAGTGGGGACAATTTTATTCATAAATAATCAGGATGACAATTCTCATCAATTGTGTGCTGGTCCAGGGTGCCATCCCCAACCTCCAACACTATGAACTTCATCCCCAACACCAATAACCATTAGGCCACACAAGCGGATTATTACACGCGGTGTGCCTGACTGCATGCAACATCCACTATGTCAAAATCACATATTGCACTTAGACAAGATCGACACCACAGATATAATCAAAGAGAATCCTGACCCTCGAAGAAGGAGCATATCACCTGATTGATATCATGTGGTATTATCGGACATTATTCCTACGATAGGACGATTTTTTTTTCATATTACAATGGTCATTCGCCTGAACATTACGATTTGATTGTACGATTTCATTGCGATGTTAAGCCTATTCAAGTGTGTATCCAGAAACTATATATATGGACGGTCTAGTGGTTGATATCAACCAAAATGTTACTTGAAGCTTTCGAAGAATACCGAGGAGCATAAGTGACTTGTAGAAGGAATGGTAACTGAAACTCACGCCTTCTGTTGGTAAAGAGATGCCATGATTAGGGTCTCTGACTGACGCGATGCCATGACTGGGAACAATCTAGGAATGCCAAATTTGCGTTGTCTGTATATAGAGTTGTTGTCGTGTGCATTAAGGGTGACAGGCGGGTTGGTGGTGTGAGAGGCACAAGGACACAACGATACTGCACGATGAAGCCTAGTCAATCCATGCCACACATCCAAAATAATGCATTCTGCCAGGTGTACATAGAATGAGACATGTTGAGGCGTAATGGACGATATTGGTAGATTCATTAGAGACAATGTACTTGTGATAATGTTTACATGCAACTGTCTTGCTCTTATCTCCACAGTTGAAGCGAATATTGTAGGACAGTATATCTCAGTTTTAACGGCACTGGATAACTGAAAAATCAGCGTTCGTTCTGAAGCTCACGTAATAAAATGAGCGATATGTTGTCTTCTGTGAATGACCAGATATGTGAAAATGAGGCTTATGATATTTTGCAAGTAGGATCTATTGTGTTTCTGTGGGTTTTTGTTTCTGACCGTATGTAGCTTGACATACAAAATGGAAACATATTCACCCATATGAAAATATTTTGGGGATATTGCTGTACTACCTATATATGGGCTCGCATCTCATCTCTGAGTTATGTGATTTTATTTTGCATGAAATGCGAGCCAGCAATGAGAATCTCGAAAATGTTGTCAACAATAACAAGGAAGATGTCAGTTACCATCGTTATATTGGCACCTGGTAAAGGATCACAAACGTCACGTTAGGTTGAATCAAATTGGGTATATCTGAAATAAGGTCGGATATGTTACTGAAAATGACATACATGATGACCACAATGTTGCTTCATCAGATCTGCCCCGATTTGGAAGTTACACTGACGCAAACTGTCAGTCTGTAATGAGATACCATGACTGGGAACAATTTGGGAATAACAATTTATTGTACTTTGGGTATGGTTGTTAGCTGTGATTTTTATTGCGGGTGGCGGGCGATGCATTGGTGTGTGATATTCAAGGGCACTAACCTACTTATGTTGGACAGACAAGTGGCAAATGTCTGTGGGTAAAGTGAATCACTGCGAACATAGTGACGAGAAACCCAAACAATGTGGATCTAGTTATCATCGGAATCATCTTAATTGTTTTATTCACTTTTTGAGCAGTTATGTCGCATTGTTTGTCCTTATACAACTCCATGATGTTTCTTGAAAGGTATACTTCAATAACAAAAAAATACACACGCCGTAATATTTTGCTGTGTGTCTCGAACGGAATGATGTAGCCTCTCCATTGTTCCCGTGATTGCACCGTTCTCTGCCGCACAATGTTCCCTGCACCTGGAAGATAACGAAACAGCGTTTCCACCTCCAGCTCACTTGGTAAAATGCATAATATATATGGCTTTGCAAAACTTAATTTCAAAAGGAATAGGATGTACCAGTTTATTTCATGCGCAATATTCCTTGTTTAGATTACAATTCCACTGGTCATTGTCGTGATTGCTTTAACAATGGGATTTTATTATTACCCTCATTTACAACAATGGCGATGCAAATCGAAATCCCACAAATCGAAATCAATCTGCATACCAAATGCAGTCTTTCACATACCAGTCGAAATCAAAACAAATTACATGACATTCCGTTCGTGAGATAACCAACCAATGCCACTGACAAGGAGTGAACTACGACTTTGAACTATACTACGGAAGCGTTACTTGATCATCCACTAAACCACATAATATTTCACGACCTGGCTTGTTCAGCATCAGAGTTGCATATCATGATGGCAACTTGACAGTGTCAAGACTTCAATATATTTGATAGCAAATATACTCTGTCTGTATAAATAAACAACAACAATTGGTTGCAAGTGGAGCGACATGCTTGTTGAGTTTTTTTTTCTGCTGGGAACTATGTGCAATATTCATTTCACTAGAAGAAAATACTTCAGGAACAGCGGGAAATGACTGGTCTGGCTATCTGACAAACACAATTACAAAACCAAATCAAATATCGGATCAAAGTGAGGCGTTGTCGCATGGGAACTGTATCGACCATGGAATCGTTACTGTTTTTCCAAAGTTGAAATTTCTTCTTTATCCTGTTAAAATTAAATTGCTGCTTTAATAAAAGATGTACAATTTCGTATGAACTATTTTGTAAATATATTGCTGTTAGACTGTTTGTGCTGTTAGTTGTATTGTTTATAGCGAAATTGTTGCTTTATGAATAACTTGAAACAACAAACAGCAACATTCACTACATATTGATATTAGCAACAGGAGAATAAATGGATCAGTTATATAAACATTGTACGAATGACGTTCAACCCAAATGAAGTTATGGGGGCGATACCTCATGACATTCAACAAACTTTGAGATTGAACATGGGTCAGACTTGCTCATGGCATGATTTTGTTCAGCCAAATGACCAAACCGTGCACATATCACGCTTGTGTTTAAAGGCGTTTTGCTGTGTATTGGTTCTGAAATGCACACAAGGAAGTCACGGATGGCATGTATTCATTGCTGACTGTATATACTGGAGATAAGACAATCGGGCCAACGTGTGCATGTACACGGAAAATACGAAGCCCAAAATACGGAGACTGGAACCAGGTGGCCTGGATTAAAAGACGGAGTGGCATATACACACTGGGCCTATGTCGGCAACTATATGGAGCCATGTTTCACAAAATTACCTCGTGGGATTGGCGTACATAAAACTTTGTACCAATTGTCATTGGTCGATGTTCCCTGAACAATGCAGAATATGGAATAATGTTCTGAGACTTTCATCACGATCACGATTGTTCACAATTAACGCCAAGGGCAGCTGCCTGATACGATATTATTATCCATCCACGAGGTTTATCATGGCAACACTAACTCAAGATGTCATTTTATAATCAGATACCGTGACTGAGTACAATCAGGGAATTTCAAGATTGGTGGACCAATACTTGATGTGTTTTTCTCAAACCACACTGAGAATCCCTCCATTCATGGACGACTTGGGACGGGTGCTTCCAACGTATACAGATAACGGAGATTGGAATAATTATGGGAACTATTGTGTGACTGTAACGGTTACGAGATTGATATACGAGGACAGTCACTGACTAAGAGAAACGTGTGCGTTTGTGCGCTAAGTACCTTGTACCCTTGTATATTTGAAGAAAAAAAATCAGTGAGGCTAACCAGTAGATGGTTGTCACAGCAGTTCACATTTCTATTATTGTCTGACCAACGAATATAATGTGTTACATTATATATGTAGAGACATTCCTTTTAACTGATTGTTTAATAATAAGCAACCAATCACCATTCGCGTGTTTCGTATCAAAACGGAGGCTTGCAATTTATATCTTCAAGTTGGGTGACAGGATTTTTTATTTGTGAAGCACCGTTCAGTAGGGACAATTTTGTTCATGAATAACCAGGATGAAAACTTTCATTAATTGTGTGCTAGTCCAGGGTGCCAACCCCTAACTCCCAACACTATGAGCTTCATCCTTTGAAGAGCCACCACCAATAACCATTAGGCCACGCGAGCGGATTATTACACGCGGTGTGCCTGACTATCCACCATGTCAAAATCGCGTATTTCGCTTAGACAAGATCGACATCCAGAGATGTAATCAAAGAGAATCTTGACCATCAAGGAAGGCCTGAATCATTTGATTGACACAGTTTAGTATCGTCGGACATCATTTCTATGATAGGACGATTTTTTTTTCAGATTACAATGATCATTCGCCTAAACATTACGATTTGATTTACAATTTCATTGCGATGATAAGCCAATTCGAGTGTGTATGCAGAAACTTTATATGGACGGGTCTAGTGGTTGATATCAACCAGAATGTTAATTGAAGCTGTCAAAAAATACTGAACAGCATAACTGACTTGACGAAGAAATGGTATCTGAAACTCACGCCTTCTGTCGGTAACGAGATCCCATGACTGGGGTCTCTGACGGACGCGATACCATGAATGGGAACAATCTGGGAAAACGAATTTTATGTTCTCTGTGTATAGAGTTGTTGTCGTCGGTATTGATGGCGACAGGCGATGTAGTGGTGTGAGAAATTCAAGGTCACAACAGTTCTTCGCGATGAAGCCGAGTCAATTCATGTCACACATCCAAATTAATGTCTTCTTTCCAGCGTACTCAAAATGATGCGGGTTGTGGCGCAATGTCCGATTTTAATAAATTCATCAGAAACAATGTTCTCAATTGGGTATGTTCATATGCAACCTGCCTTGCTCTTGTGACCGCGACTGAAGTGATTATTGTCGGACAGTATATGTCAGTTTTATGAGCGTTTGGTAAGTGGCAAATCAGCATTCGTCATGAGGCTTACGTAATAAGATAGGTGATATATTGTTCAATGGGAATGACCGAATAATGACCAGAGAAGGGGGCTCCCGTTTCGTAACTATGATCTACAGGTCGATTATTTTGTGTTTCTGTGTTTTGTTTTACTGTATGTAGATTGGCATACAAAATAGGAAGAAGAGCAATGGAATATGTTGGACCTATTTGTTGGGTCTATTTCGTACATATCAGTATCAGTTGAAGTCTTCTTATGTCACCAGTTATAAATATATTTTCATTGCCACGATCCATATGACGTTTACACCACTTATCAACTCAAGGTGGTGGCATCATCCGTTCAAATCACTTGTTCCCTGTGCACTGAAGCCGGCGAATTGCTCCTGTCGTTCGATATGAAGGAGTAGTAATGTCAGGGGTTAACAACTTGGTGCAATGGATGCTGATGGCTTCATAACCAATTCCCTAATTAGAGTGCGTAGGAGTTCTGGGATACTACATAACAACGAGAACTCAAAACAAGATTTGATGATGCCAAATGATGTGGTGTATTCTCTCATAAAATATCGATAGATGGGGGTCAAAGATTTCCATACCGTATGGAAAATCTTTGGTAGGGTGCCGTATCGTATGAAGGATATCCAAAACGATATTAACATTTTGTTTCAAACGTTACCCCACATATGTATATATTATGGAAAGTTACTGATAATTGAGTGTTAGCATTGACTGGATGAATAATATATATCAAGATATAACTGAACCAGCTTCCCGGGTGAATGTCATTGACATAATATCATAATAAGCTTTACAATGAAGATGGTGTGTAGAATCCGTGTACAACAACAAAACGTATACATACCAAGTAGCCGTTCATATCACTTGTTCACTGTGACCTTGAAGTGGACAAATTGCTGCTCTTCACATGAACCAACTCGTTATATGTACCATTCTATTGCTAGTAGTATAAGATTTGCTAATGCTCGCTGATATCATGTATCCAAAATAATATCAACATATTTATTATTTCAAACACACCACATTCCTTGTGCTAATTAAAACATCTTACAAAACATTCTGGTTGCTATTGATCTGAGCATATCTATGCCTTCTAATAGGATTCAACCTGCTGTAATGCATTATCATATTGCAACCAACACAACCAGATACATGTATGTATAGTAAGTTCAGTACCTATTATGATGTAGTAGTGCATGTCCTAATATTATGCGTTGAATTCAATGACAAATACACTTCATCGAGTCAGGTTATGAATAACAAAAACTCCATTATGGTTCAAAACAGGTAACAAACTGCCTTAACCATCTCAAGCAGTGATGCTAACTCAAACCGTCAATTTGTAACAGATGCCGTATACGCGTGACCTGAAGTAATCCAGGAATACCGAATTTGATGGCTCTATAACTTGTTTCCTGGCATGTTGTTTCAACCATGAGGGACAGTGGATGTAATGTTTCTAAACCAAGGCCAAATGTCAGGAAATGTACTCTGAATACAACATGGGGGTAAGTGCAATACAATAAATTATGCCAGGTTGACATCTTGTCTGACAAATATATATGTTATGTTCTATAACAATAACATTTGCTGGATATTGAACAAGACTCATGGCTTATGTTTTGCATGCAGAGATGTGGAGTGCGTTTCTAGATGAAATCGGAATATGGATAGATAACACACACACCTTAAGTTGTTGAGTGTAAATGTTTATATAGGATAGGTAAACCCTCAAAACAATGTTGTCACCATGAGAATATCGATTGAAGGTATATGAACAGAAAAAGCAACGCTGTTATATATCCTTAACATATCAGCTTCACGATGATAACTGCCACGCCAACATGAAGGTGATGTGAAATCGCCAGTATACAACCAAACATGTATAACATATTGCTCTTATTGTTCGATCTGATGCAATGCTCGGCAATAATAACAGTCAACGAGTACTGTGGGTGAGATGAATGCTGGTAGCTTTATAACCAAATCCTTAATAAAAAAAAAAACATGAACACCCTCATCTCGTGGTTTCCGGTGCAAGAAGTAACGATTTCAGGCGATAACCAAACCTAATGAACTCACATGATTTTATCATATTACATTCTAGTTGGATTGTATATATAAGTTTCTTGCCATATTAAGATGTAGTGGTTCAACAGCAAGCAAATCCTAATTTAAAATTTGAGTTCAATGACAAAACTTGCCATGATCGATGCCGTTTGTAGTCCAAAGACAGATGACGCACAGTACTGCATCGAACAGTTGAAGAGGTAATGCTAACTCATACTGTCAATCTGTAATACATACCGTGACTGAATACAGTCCGGAATACCAAATTTGATGTTCTCTATAACTTTGCAGTATGAGGGACAGCGGATTTGTTGTGGCATTACCAATGCCATTGTGGGACTCCTGTGTTCATAGGAGGCGTGAGAAACATTGCATCGTGAGAACATTACATTATGTACATGGATGCTGTCGAGGAAACAATTGGGAATAAAATCACATTTTGTCACAATTGCCAAATTAACACATTCTTTGATCTGAACATGAATAAAACATCTATCAGCATTTTCGATTTAATATATTGTGTCCTTCGATAGATTCTCGTCCATAAAGCGTAAATGGTGCAAGTTGATTCGCGCTAAATTTCAATTATGGAACGTATGTTCTACATGCCCAACTTTCAACTGTCATACATACCAACTCCCTTCTCTTTCTGGCGATTGCAACGTTTATTGCACAGCAATATATCTCAGTTTCATTGTCACCGGGAGAGTAACAAATCAGCGTTCCTTTCTCTGGATTATGCCATGGAATGGATACCCAGATATGGAGGAGAAATGTCAGGAGGGTTTTGAAAGATGCAGGATTTACGCCTAATTGTTATGGCGTTTGTTTTTCTGGGACAAAATTGTCCAATGACATGTAGACCAAACGAAAGTATGAAGATTTATAAGGTATTATTCATGGTTTTGTTCACATTACTGGGCCGTCTTCAGAGTTTGTGATGGAACACTGTGAATGAATGTCTATAAGGAAATATCAAATTATATAATTCATAACTATTTATAACTGTTTGATATAGGACGGCAAATAATTGAATTCGTCTTCGAGTCAAATATTGCCTGACAATGATCTAGTTCATGTATATCAACAGAATATAGTGCAAGAATATATTGCTAGTATGTTTTCCTCATTTTGTCAAGGCACCGTACACCCAGCATAAATGTATACTGGATGTACCGTGAATATCTCACATGAGCATCTTACATGAGTACACGCATTCAAAGCACTGATTGTTTGTGTTTTGCCAGCTTTTGTGAATGTGTGCCAACAATTCGGTTTCACAAGGAGAGTGTGAATTATCTGTATCTTGATTAGGCTGGCATCCATGATGACGATGGACTGATTGGGAAGACATTTCCAATTATTTAATCAAAAGGATCACGGCAATCAGTCCAATAATCTAAATTCTTACAGAGCACTACCATTTGTGGTACTATAAATCTCGTGTGACTAGAAATTCTTTCATAAAGACTGAACAAATTAATAAATTTATCAATTTTGAAAAAAATTATCACATAAAGGTACTTTTTCTTCGCGTCGAAACTTCTTTCTTTCTCTCTGTTTATTGCAGATAGAACAGTCCGTGTTCAAAGTAAACATACCAGGAATAATTGCTTGCAGCAATTCCTTTTTTGATTTCCGTAATATAAGGTTTTGTGCAAGGCTCCAGATCGTTGCAAATTTATCCATCCTTAGGTAACATCATAATGTGACATTCGTTTAGAATAGAAGTTTTCATTATGCCGCCAATATAAACACAAAATTAGCACCATATTATTTTCTTCAGCAGCAAATAAAGTTCTGCCCAAGGTTCGATTCTCATAGCTATTTTCATGTCTGATTGAAACAACTTGATTTACAAACAATTCTGGTCGTTATGGAGAGAACATTTTTGCGCCTTTGCTCAACAATCATTTATATAGACAGATTTAACCAATTCAACAAATGTTGTCTATATTATCGTATTGTACGAAAATGTTGTGAAGTGTTTCACCATTCTGTTACAAACAGGTATGACCCCTTTGTGTTGTCATTATTTTACTGGTCTTAATTGTACATGATGTTTAGTACAATAACAATGAACGGCCATAGTTTTGAAGGGTATCAATAATATTCAATCTCTTATCACTGGTGCATACGGCACTAGTCACATAATTATCATTGCTGTAAAAACGTCAAGTATGTTTTCAAAGAATTGACATTATACCATGTGGTGGTGATGTGTAATTTTAAGGCATTTCGGCAGAAATGCCTTTATGGTTTTAGCAGAATTTTATTAATTTTTTTTTTCTTTTTCCGCCACTTTTGGTTTCCGGACGATAACTTTAGATTGCCTCGACGGATCCTCGTCAAATTTTCACCACAAGTCAGAAATAATATGTGGAAAAACCCTATTCTTTTTGAGCTGGATCCGAGGTCCATGAGGTCCGTGAGGATGAAATCAAGGCTAATTTTGAGACTTGGTTTCCGGACGATAACTGGAAAAATATTTACGCAATAGTTGCAGAACTCTGCATGGAGGTTCATATGCCACCAGGGAAGAACCCTATTGATTTTGGGATCGATCCGTCAAACGACCTTTGACCTAGAGGTCAAAATAATTTTTTGCTGATTCATCCTTGAGGCTTCCTGCATATCTCAGAAACCGTGCATCGTAGAGCGAAACGGACGTTATTTTCGGACTCGTCGCCCTAGACAAACATCTCTAGGGTGTATTATTTTTTTTGATCCGGCTCCGAGGTCCGTGAGGTCCTTGAGGATGAAATCGAGGCTGATCTTGAAACTTGGTTTCCGGACGATAACTCGAAAAATATTCAGGCAATAGTTGCAGAATTTTGCACGGAGGTTTATATATCAACAGGGAAGAAACCTATTGATTTTGGGATCGATACGTCAAACGACCTTTGACCTAGAGGTCGAAATAATTTTTTGCTGAGTCATCCTTGAGGCATCCTGCATATCTCGGAAACGGTGCGTCGTAGAGCGAAACGAACGTTATTTTCGGACTCGTCGCCCTAGACAAACATGTCTACGGGGTATTATGGATGAACTTTGACCTTGACCCGAAATTTTTTTGCCGAGTCGGCATTTTTCGTTTTCGTCGATATCTCGGGAACGGTGTGTCGTAGAGCGAAACGGACGTTATTTTCGGACTCGTCGCCCTAGACAAACATGTCTAAGGGGTATTATTGATGAACTTTGACCTTGACCCAAAATTTTTTGGCGAGTCAGCATTTTTCGTTTTCGTCGATATCTCGGGAACGGTGTGTCGTAGAGCGAAACGGACGTTATTTTCGGACTCGTCGCCCTAGACAAACATGTCTAAGGGGTATTATGGATGAACTTTGACCTTGACCCGAAATTTTTTTGCCGAGTCGGCATTTTTCGTTTTCGTCGATATCTCGGAAACGGTGCTTCGTAGAGCAAAACGGACGTTATTTTCGGACTCGTCGCCCTAGACAAACATGTCTAAGGGGTATTATGGATGAACTTTGACCTTGACCCCAAATTTTTTTGCCGAGTCGGCATTTTTCGTTTTTGTCGATATCTCGGGAACGGTGTGTCGTAGAGCGAAATGGACGTTATTTTCGGACTCGTCGCCCTAGACAAACATGTCTAAGGGGTATTATGGATGAACTTTGACCTTGACTAAAAAATTTTTTGCCGAGTTGGCATTTTTCGTTTTCGTCGATATCTCGGAAACACTGAGTCGTAGAGCGAAACAGACTTTTTTTTCGGACTCGTCGCCCTAGACAAACATGTCTAAGGGGTATTATTTTAACGGCGGGGGGGGGGGGGGAATGACGCTAGCGCGCCCGGCGCACGAGCACACGCGACACCAGGCGGGACACATCATAGACATATAGATGTATGTACAGTCATCAGAATATGGAAAAAAAGTATACAAAATTCAACTGCACTTTAGGTATGACTGGTTTATTTTGTTTAATTTTTTGTTTTTTGGTTTGTTCTGTAGAGTTGTGAATTTCTCTCAGGGAGCGGAAATATGTAATTACTTGTGTACATAATTATTATTCTTTGTAAATTGAGGGTACAGTCTAAGACTCAAATTCACAGCTCTGGACTGTATCAAGTTTATGTTCAAAATGATTATTGTATAAAAAATGTTACATACAGTTCTGAATAAATTTGACTTTGACTTTGACTTTGAACGGTAAATTTTTTTGCGGAGTCGACATTTTTCATTTTCGTCGATATCTAATATATATTATAAATTAATCATCACACCGAAATGCCTCCAAGGCATCTTTAGGCCTTGACGTCTAGTTTAAATATGTATTCGCCAAACGTACATGGCAGAAATGTCTGCTTATGGAAGACACATGTTTCCGGTTGATGTAATAAGTTAATATGCATACTTGACACAAGCGGTTTTTGTAAACCGATAGTATCATGAACACAAGGCATTTCCATGTTTGGATCGATGATGGGTTTACAATTGATAAATTAACAGCGAGCTCTATCAAAAATGTGTGATAATCGGGTACACCATATGTTGTATAGCCCAGCTGAAAACATTCTCCTGCATTTTTGATAGGGGGTTAACATGATATTTTATAAGGGTTAAGGTGATAGTCTACATTATATTATACCAGCACACATACAGGATACACTATCGTTGAAATGCTGAAAATGCGTGGCTATGATGTGGCGATTATTGTACATGCAAGCTGCCTTGCTATTGTCACGATGGCCGAAGCATAAAGCCGTTCCTGCAGGTAGGTATCCTCAATTTTAGCTGCATCTGGTGAGACTCAGAGGCATATTAGTGTTGGTGCTGCGGCATTCGTAAGAAAATGGTTGATATATTTGCCAGTTGAATTGACCGGATATGAGAAAGGAGGCTCCCGGGCATTTAGTAAGTAAGATTTAAAGATCGAATATCTTGTGTTTTTGTTTATGTCGAGGTATTCATCATGACATTCAACAGAGATGCAAGTATCAGTGTATTGCCACCAATACAGTCAGATTTTCGTGATGCAAATAACAAACGTGAAATACAACATTTTGCAATAGAAACAAACCCCGACCAAATAGGTTATCTAAAAACTCACTGGCGTCATCGGGGGCAGACAGTGTGTTAAATGTCGTTGTCTCTACTGTACACCTGATGAAATTAGTATACAACTGCCCAACAACCTATGAAAATAATTTAGATCCGAAATATGACAATACATAAGTACCTAATCACAAGCCAGAGGGCTACGGAGTTGATGGTGTGCTCGGGGACATATTCAACGTCCGCCAGCAGTGACACCGACTCAGTGGTATGAATGTAAGTATCAATATATTACCACCAATACAGTCAGATTTTGATGATGTATTGCCTGAGATATATTTTAGGGAGATATATTTACCCGTGTAGAGCAATCAGCAGGACTGTCGTGATATATTGGTGTTTTAGCAGACCACATGGCTTACCTGTAGCTACAGATATTGGGTGCCAATTATGTATGGAATGCTATAATGGAAGATAACGCGCACGTTCAGATTTCCACTGCAAATGGACAAACTTTTATATGGGATAGAATTATGGATGGATACATCCTCGAAACAATGTTGTCACTAAGTGGAAATACTATGCAGAAATAAATCTATAACGTATCAGCTTTACAGTGAATATTATGCAAAAGACCAGTAGACAATAAAACATGTAGAACACAACCCTCCACTCAACCGTTCAAATCCTTTGTTCAATGTGCCCTCAAAAGGGTGGGCAAACTCTTCGTTATGTTGGATATGATGCCATTCAGCGGTCAACAAGTTCTGTCGGTGAAATGAATGTTGATGGCTTCAAAACCGATCAGAGCACATGATCTCAGATCCTCCGTTGATTTCCATTGCATGGAAGTAACAATCCTGGGCGAGAGCGAAACCTGATAAACTGACCTCATTTATGATCATGCACTTTTCAGCTCCTCAATCTAGTTGTATTGATGGTAATATGTCCATACTTACCCTGATGACGCCAGTGTGTCTTTGGATGAAATATTTGGTCGGGCTTTGTTTCTATTGCAAAAAAATATTGTATTTTACGTTGTTGATGTCATCATCAATATTTGGTTGTATTGTTGGTAATAGATTGATACTTAGCACTGAGTTCAATGACATACAAACTTGCACCGAGTACGTTTATGCATGAAAAAACTCTTACAATCCCAGAAAAAGAAGCAAACTATGTTGCATTGACTAGTTGAAGCTGTGATGCTAACTCATACTGTCAGTCGGTAATAGATGCCGTGACTGGACACACTCTAGAAACGCCGAATTGGATGCACTCTATGACTTATTCCCTGGCCTGTTGTTTTAATTCAGAGGGATAGTGAATTTGTTGTGGTAAAACCAAGGACACGTGCCATACATGTACCATTGATGGACTCGAGGAACCTGGATGGATGCTGTTTTCAGGAACCTGACGGAGATTAAATCACACTTGTCACAAGTGTCGTAATAAATTCTTTTGAAGTGAACTGTCAAAGGAAACATCTATCAGCAATGTCGTTTTAGTATATAATGTTCACAAATGTTCTATCGTCAGTAAGACGTTTGTCAACGGATCAATGGTGCCAATTGATTCGTGTCAGATATTCAATGAAATGTATGTTCTACATGCACAACATCCGACCGCCATATATATCAGCCCCCACCTCCTTCTGGCGATTGCAACGTTTATTGCTCGGCAATATATCCCAGTTTCATTGTCGCCGGGAGAGTAACAAATCAACGTTCCATTCTCTGGATTATGCCATGGAATGGATACCAAGACAGGGAGAAGAAAGGTTTTGAAAGAAGCAGGATTTACACTTGATTGTTATGGCGTTTGTTTCCTGGACGAATTATCCTATGTCATGAGGGTCAAGATATAGTATGAACTGCAAGTTTTAGCTAAGAGCACAGATCAATAAATTCGTCATTGAGTCAGTATCATTAATCTTCTTTTTTTTCTTCACTAGGAATGACCAAATATGAGAGGGGAGATTCCGAGGCGTTCGATACGTAAGATGAACAGGTCGATTTTCTTGTGTTCTTTGTTTTTTGTAGAGGTATTCAGCTTGACATTCAACAGGGAGATACATGTAGATTCACCCATCAAGTAATCTTCTGCTGTTGTGGGGGTATTGCTGTTATACCTCAAGCAAGAATCACGGCTTATGTCTTACATATGTACATGCAGATATGTGAAGTGCATTTTGTATTCAAAATAGAAATATAGGTAGATAACACACACATCTAAGAATGGTAAAGTACATAATTGTTTATTCTATTAGGATTGTGAACGCAACCTTGTTGCTCATTATGTAATAGTTCGAATCCTAAACACGTTATGATTACAGAACAGAACGCAAACATTATTGTACAAATGTATTTACCAGCTGAAGCGCTGATGCCAACTCAAATTGTCAGTTTGTAACAGATGCCGTGACTGAGAGCAATCTGTGATCAACAAATTGGATGCACTCTATGACTTATTTGCTGGCCTGTTGGTCCCTTTAAGGGGGATACTGAGGGTTTTGTGGCAAAAACGAAGGCCACGTGCCCGTAAATGTATTCTAGATGTAACTTGTGTGCAATTCCGATATTGTCACTTTGCCAGTTTGACATCTCATGCCTAACAAATATTTGTTGTTTGTAACATACTGTTCTCATACCATTTGGCAGGTACTTACGATTTGAACACAATTGAACTCACCTGTTCAATTGTGGCCGGAAGCGTGAGAGCATTACATATTACATAACCGACTTGTGGCCTAAAGTCGGCGCATAATTTATTAGCGCGAACCTATAGATCTCGTCATATCTCGGGACATACTGACTTGTTTTATTTGAAAGTTATATAAAGTGAAAATGGCACCATGACCATTGTGAAACAATGGCTCTTTTTCTCTCGTGTGCGTTTCTCGTCGGTATATCTAGGAAAATATATATCCTTATGGGGTTTTAACATGGGAATTCTAGCCATTTTGATGTTGTATGGGATTGAGACAAATCAATGGAATAGCCGATTTGAATAGGGGCCTTCTCAAAGAAAATACAATGATAATAATTCATTCTATTACTCGTGCTTGAATATATTTCGCATTAAAGAAATCACAATCACACGACATCCACGGTAATTCTTCAGTCAGAATCTGAACTGTTGGAATCACCCATATGTATGACGACCCAATCAATGTGGATCTCCTCGATGGCTTTGAACGACAACATCATGTTTCGCTCATAGATATTATGTGTATACATAATAGGGTACGGGTATTTTGGCTCATCTGTTAATGAACATAGGCATACATGCTGTACGTTGAAAATATATTATCAAGAATAAAATGTTGCTTGAATGATCAACAGCGCAATCAAGCACAAACATTTTGTCATTTTTCTGAAATCTGTTCCATAGCTCCTTTGAGAGACTCCCTCAACCAAAACTGAGCTGAGCTCAGAGGATTTTAATTGGACTCAGAGACCAGAGCAACGTGAGCATAGCTGGGCACGATACAAAGCTGGTAAAAAACTAGACACCCTAAATCCTCAATTAATATATTGATGAAAACTGAATGTCTGGTCAGCGATAACAATGTACTGCAATCAAATATATAATTTTTGACCTGTTCGGCCTGACATACAGTTTCACACCCAAATATAAACCCAACATTCTAAGCCTTTCGGGGATATCAAAATATGACCACTGTCAGTTTTTGAACAGCATAAGCCATCACATGTTACTTTTCAGACCGTTGCACACCACTGGTCAGACCAATGATTTTTCTTGGCTGAATGAGCTGTTGCATCGGCATTCACCACTGTTTTAGCTTTCCGCTTTCCCGCTCATTGTTACAATGGTAAAATCCTATTTAAAATCGTATTTATTGAAATAATTATTTTCTGTGTGAAGAACAAACTTCAAATTCACGTCAGCAACTTTGGTCACAGTCTTGTTCAAACGTTGCCTGAATTTCATATAATACAAGTCAGTGAGTTCCGAGATTTCATAGGATATGTTCGCGCCAATAAATTATGCGCCGGCTTTAGTGGATAGGACTGGTGGCTCTTGAAGCAACGGAGCTCACAGTGCATGAGGTCTTGGGTTCGCGCCCTGATCGGCACTAGTAAGTGGTGGTTTTCATCATGTTTAATTACGATTAAGGTTCTCCCTACTGAACGGTGCTTACTAAATTCTACAATTTGTCACCGAAATTGAAGTTGTAACTTACAATCGTCTGGCTTCCCAAACTACATACAATGGTGGTTACCCACGTTGCAAAATTCAATTTATTATCATTATTTTTATGCATGGGAGTTTTAAATGAAATGTATGTTCTACATGTACAACATTCAACTGCCATACATACAAGCCAAGTCTCTTTCTGGCGATGGTAACGTTTATTACTTGACAATAGGTCTTAGTTTCATTGCCGCAGGGAGGGTAACATATCAGAGTTTCTTTCCCAGGTTTATGCCATAAAATGGGGGCCAGTATATGGAGATGAAAGGTCGTAAAGGTTTTGAAAGAAGCAGAATTTACAGCTCGATTGTTAGGGCGTTGATTCCCGATGTGGAGTTGTGTTGTGATATGTAGGGTCAATCGAAAATATGAAGGTTTATAAGATACAACCCATGGCTATTGTCATATTACTGATCAGTCGAAAATCATTAGCTTACGATTGTCGCATTTTATGATCGACAACTATGGTTTTAGCTAAGAGAACAGATCAATAAATTTTTCATTGAGTCAGATATTGCCGAAATAAATTGAAATCCATAAATGTGAAATGAATATAATGTAAACATACCTATTAAATCATTTGTTTTTATCCGGCAAAGCCACAATACACCCCAACATAAAATACATGAATATCTCACTAGCTTTTTGTAATGTGTTCGGACAAGTTGGATTCACTAAGAGACAGCAGCGGAATTTTATTTTTTTAAAAGCTAAATTTTACCATAAAACTCTTAAGATAATCCACTGATTTTCCATCATAGAATTTCCGATCAGGACTCATTATGCATAGGGTATTTTACAACACAAGGATGCCAGTATGGATCACCATACCTGATCTTCGTAAGAAATGGTAACTGAAACTCACGCCTTCTGTTTGTAACGAGATGCCATGACTGGCAACAATCTGGGAATACAATTTTACGTGATCTGTATATAGAGTTGTTGTCGTTGACATTAAGGGTGACAGGCGATGTAGTGTTTTGAGAGGTTCAAGGACATAACGGTACTGCACGATGAAACTAGTCAGTCCATGTCACACATACAAAATGATGTATTCTGCCAAGTGTTTTCAAAATGAGACAGTTGAGGAGCAATGTCCGATGTTCATTGATTCATCAGAAACAATATGTTCAGATGCAACCTGCCTTGATTATTGTCGGAAAATATGTCTCAGTTTTATCGACACTCGGTGAGTGGACCTATTTTTGGGGGCCTATTGTTGTACATATCAACATCATTTAATGTCTTATGACACCAGCTATTCATAGAGTTTCACTGCCACGATCCTTATGACGTTTAGCACCGCTTATCAACTCAAGGTAGTATCATCATCTGTTCTCAAAACGATTTGTTCCCTGTGTACTGAAGCAGGCAAATTGCTTCAGTCGTTTGATATGAAGCAGCAAATGTGTCAAATTTGTGCAATGGATGTTGATGGCTTCACAATCAATTCACTAATCAGAGTGACATCATCCTTGCCTCTTCACCGTACAAGGATTTCTAGAATACTACTTAGGAACAAGAGCTCCAAACAAGGTTTGATGATGCCAAATGAATTGGTGTATTGTCTCGTACAGTTTTGATCTATGCTCTGCTTTTGCTAGCTTACATCGGTTTTTGACGATATTTATGCGATGCTAAACATTATCGTTCTATATCTTGGCATACTTCACCTGGGAGTTAAACGGCAATTTTCTACCAAATTTCATACTTCTATCGCAAAAATTGAAGAAGTTGGCAATCTATCCCAATGTTAAATTCCAGCCCAAAACGGGATCTCGAAAATCTGAGCATATTCGAGGGTTTGGTCCTGCTTATATCCATCAGGATTCGAAGTATTATTCTAATTTTGGACCAGAATACACATTGGGTGTATTCTACACAAACATGTTGATATCAAAAGATTGTGCCGCTACAAAACCGAGCAAATGCACAAGATTTTGTGCGGACAAAGAAATTCAATGATAGGGCTAAATTTGGGGTAGATTGCCTACTTTCTCAATTTTTGAGATAAGAATATGAAATTCGGCAGCAAATTGCCGTTTGACTCCTAGGTAAAGTATGAAAAGTTATAGAACGATACCAATTATTATCACAAAAATATCCGCGAAAAACAGTGTAAACGAGTTAGAACAATCACAGAATAGGTAGGGTAAAAGATTTTACATATTGTAAGGAAAGTCTTTGTTAGGGTGCCATATCATTTAGTTGATATCCGAAACGATATTAATATTTTGTTTCAAACGTGACCCCACAATCATATAGTTGATATCCGATTATTAATATTTTATTAACACAATCACAGGAACATATTTATACATTATACAATTATAATATTAACTGAATGAAAAATACATCAAAGCACCTAATTAAATCAGCTTCCATCGATGAACTTCATGATCAGCTTCACAATGAAGATGGCGTATGAACCACTATACAACCAAACATGTAGAACCCAAGCAGCCGTTCAAATCACATGTTCACTGTTACCTTCAAGTCGACCAATTACTCCTAGTAGTAGTAGTAATTCATTTCAACAGATCATTAACAAACATTTTTATAAATAAACAGAGAAATAATGCTGATCTGTCAGGGAGGCACATGACCAGTTGGTCGTCCTCCTGTGCCCCCTTGAAAAAAAAACCAAATAAAAATCAGATGTGATCAAAAGTATAAAAGAAGAATAATTAAAAGCAACATATTAACCAGAAGTAAATTTATATATGCACGGACACGAGTTGAGGACGAGGAGGGGACACTGACGACATTATATTGAGTAACTAACCACGGATCGCCGCGTGTATATTCCAGGACAGGGTTGGGTACACACCGGAACCAAGCGGCGAGATACGCCGGACCAGAAATACAAATATAAAGCAGACGAAGTCAGCTCATATAAAGTGCAATTAAGTAGAATTACATTGTTAATTAAAATTACATTGTCTACAGTAGAGATTTCTTCAGGTTATGTGACTTGAATATAAATCAATAAAACGTTGTCTAAGTTGTGTGCTAAATCTTTTCCTGTTTGTTTTTCTTTTTGAAACCCGATAGAGAAATTATTCCATATATTTGGAATATTGTAATATATATTACTTTTGGACCAACTGGTTCTCGGTTTTGGCAATGTTATATGGTTATATGTGCTACTTCTTGTGACTTTTGAACTACTTCGAATCATAGGATAAAAATTAGCGAAAGCTTGAGGGAGACGATTGTTCAAGTAATCATGGGCGAACATTAAAACGTTGTAATAATATAAGTCTTGAAGTTTTAGGACATGTAAGTTTTTTAAAGAATGGTTCGGTGTGAGCTATAAAAACACTATTTGAAATTATTCGCATAGATTTTTTTTGAAGTGCAAATAACCTGGGAGCTGAAGTAGAGTTACCCCAAACCATGATTCCATATGAAATTCGACTATGTATAAGACTGTAATGAAGAGTTTTTAGGGCCGCTAGTGAAAGAAATCTTTTTACTCTATGAAGTTTGTTTACAAAGTTTTCCAATATGTAATTTCCATTTGTTCCATATGACGCAGCAGCAACAAGTTCTGTCGGCGAAGTAATAGTTAATGGTTCATAACTAATTACCTCATCAGAGCACATGATCACCCCTCTTCCGGTGATTTCCGGTACTAGGAATTAACGAGTTCGGTGAAATGAAATTGAGTGATGAAAGTCGTTTTAATGTGAACATTAATGAATTATCTCTTAGTAAATGTTGATATAGTATCTCGCTTTTATCAATAGCTGACAGATTGAGTATGTGAATAAATGATTCGTATCAAATATATACGGATGTGTTTTACTTGTACGGCACTCAACCCTCCATACATATATACAGATACACTCACCTCTCTCTGAAGATTGCAACGTTAACTGCTCGGCAATAAACCCCGTCGCCAGGAGAGTAACATATCGGCGTTTCTTTCCGATGTTATACTATAAAATGAATGCCGAGATATGGAGGAGAAAGGTCGTGAAGGTTTTGAAAGTAGGATTTACAGCTTGATTGTTATGGCGTTTGTTTCCCGAGGCGAAATTGTCCCATGACATGCAGGTCAAGCGACAGTATGAAGATTGATAAGGTATAGCCCATAACTTTTGTCATATTGATGATTGAAGCTTGCGAATATCACATTTTATGATAGAAAACTGCGAGTTGTTTCTGAGAGAAAATATCAATAAATTCGCCATTGTGTCGAATATTGCTGAAACAATAATAGAATCCATGGAAAACACCAGTACATAATGCAAACATGTATCATTAATCATTTGTTTTCATCCAACCAAGCCACCATACACCCTGGCATGAAATACATGAATATCTTACATAACATACTGAGCAGCACTAGAGTCACCCATTCAAAGCATTGATGGTTTGTGTTTTGCTCGCTTTCAGTTATGTGTCCCAACAAGTTGGATTCACTAGCATCGGGTATTTTGGTTGTTCAAAAGCTGGACTTTACAATGAAACACTAAGATGATCCACTGATTTCCCATCACGGAATTTCCGATAAGGATACATTATGCATTGGGTATTTTCACAATGCAGAGATGCTCACTCTCAATAGCTGTCCTGGCAGGACTATCAATGTACCCTCTACCCCACATTTGACAGTGATCTTGACATCCATGATGACGATAAACTAATCGGTAAGGCATTGCCAAGCACTACATTGAAAAGATCCCGCCAATCGTGCTACATGTAATAAAGCCATATTCTTACAGAGCACTCTCTTCTTGATTGCTGTAAAAATTGCATGTCATCAGAATCTCATTCACGGAGACTCCATATAAACGGAACGAACTGATGAATTACATCAATTCTGAGAAAATGCCCACATAAAGACACCTTTCATTAAACTACTCGACTTTCGGACTCGTCTGATCATTGCAGATAAAACAGTGGGGATGTAATGTTAAAATACCAATAATTATGGTTCGCAGCAATTTTTCAATTATTCACATAGTATTTAGTGCTGTGCAAGACTTCTAAAGCAATGTGAATTTATGTATGATTAGGTAATATTATATGTAATATTACCTTCGTCACAAATAGGAATATTTATGTTGACGACAATACAAGCTTCAACGGCATCAAATGATAATCACCAATAGTAAATACAATATTCTGCCAAAGGTTTGGGTTTCATAATTATGTTCAAATATCATGTTCGAAGAAAACACCTTAATTGACAGGCAATGTCCGACGTTAGGAAAAGAGCAAAATTCGTACTTTTGCTTCACAGTCATTGCGTGACGGTTGAGAAATGTGCGGTGGAAATAGCAAATACAAACCTAGGGACATTGAATAGCCGTGTAGGTAGAACGAATATTGATAATGCCTTGATTGCTTGATGCCCGCTCACAGCTTGGTACTAGTCCATGCAAAAAACAACTGCCAAAGGGCCTGAAAACCCGGGATTTTCATGAAATACACCTTATACAGTGTGTGCGCGCTAGTAAATATATCAGAGCCATAATGGGTTCGTAATAGCGCCTCTGAACTGGTTTTCTGGGATATTGTGCGCTATATAATTTTTGTACTTGTATTTGTAATGGGTTAGCCATTATGGGGTGTTTTAACTGTTTGTAATACCCGGGTACACTCTCAGTCCTCCAACCAGGCCGAAAACGTATCTCTGCATTTTCGAATATACACTCCACAATATATATTATGGATCATGATTGTTTGCACTTTCTGACAGTCTGAGGTATGAACGTAGGTGGTTATTGCTCCTAGAGACAGAAAGATCCAGCTTTCGACGTTTCAAAAGCTGTCGATAAGAGTAGATTATACAGGGTTTCCTGCATTCAACATCTGTGATACACCTTGCGTGAACAATGTTGTTCTTGCTTCTCGGAAGCGAGAACTCCCAGGCTTGTCACCACTTCTGATTTGGTCAAATATATAATATAATAATAGTATATATGTTCATATATACGGATATAAGTATGTCTGTACATCAATAACATATCGTCCATGAAGTATGTTTTCACAGATCACTGATACAAATTCACCTGAGTGTGTGAAATATTTTAATAGTGTGTAACATGAAATGTTGGTTTTACATGAACAACAGTCGACTTGCCAAGCATACCAGTTTCTTTATTGTTCTGGCGATTGCAACGTTTATTGCTCGGCAATATGTCTCAGTTTCATTGTCACCGGGGAGTAACAAATTAGCGTTCCTTCCTTTGGATTCTGCCATGAAATGGATACCCAGATATGGGGAAGAAAGGTCACCAGGACTTCATAATAAGTAGGATTCACAGCTTGATTGTGAGGGCGTTTGTTTTCTTGGGCAAAATTGTCACATGACATGGCGCCGAGCCCAATCATGAAGATTTGTAAAGGTATAACCAATGGCTTTGGATATATCGTTAAACAGTCTGGTCAGTTGCTGTCGAACATCTTTTGATCAAACACTGCGACTAAATGTTCTTGTGGGCGTGTCAGAATTTTCAGTACAATGTAACTTACAACGGTTCTATCTGATAAAACATTACATATTAAAATATCAATAAATTCGTCATTGAATTTGCATAAAAATGATAATATTTTATCTATATCAACAGAATTAGATGCAAAGATGCATGATATTAATATAATTCGTCCCTTTACGCTACTACCAGTTAGTATACCGTAATATACATGAGTATCTTACATAGTATATTCATAAACATAATAGTCGTGCATAACAGTGATGGTTTGCATTGCGTACCTATAGAGTGTGATTGATTCATTCTGTCCCATGAGAGCCTGAGTCTCTCGTGTGTTTAACGAGAGTTATCAGCATTATGGAGCAAATATAATGACCCATTAATATACATGTTGTATGCGGTATTGCCCGTTGCAATTTTCGCTTTTGAAAGTCATCGTGGAAGGGTTGTTTATAAATATGACTGTCTCCCCCAATGTATTGATCCCCATATTTGACAGTGATTGGCAAAGATTTGTATCTAATGATTAGGCTGACATTCAAGATGGCGATCAATTGAGAGTGGCGAGCATTCTCAAGCATCAAATTAGATTAAATTGTTACAAAACATTATCGTTCTTATTGCTGGATGAATGAAAGAAGAAGGGAACGTTTTCACTACTAATACGGAGAATATGCCTGCCTAATGGTACCTATTATTCATGCACATAACTCGTTTGGACTTGCATGTTCCTTGCAGATAAAACAGTTATGCTCTAACGAGAAGCATTTTCCAAGCTACTCGTACAGTCAGTTGTCAAAGCACCACAAGTCGGCTGCAATTACTCCGTTAGTCATGTTATGCAGTTCCACTAAACGTTTCCTGTCATCTATCACTGACACTAATATTCTTCATAAAGAGCAATTTTCATGTGTTATGGGATTTCGTGAATATAAGTACCATTTTTTCCAGTCATACACCTGGTCTAATTTTTAAAATCGTATGTTCAAATAGAAAGATCGTGAATGTCAGAGAATGCAAGTCAGCTTGCATATTCGCAAATAACGAACTGGATGCAGCGAATCCCAGGGACTTGATATGCAAGTCGAGATCACAAAGAAAAACTTGAACAACACCAGCCTTTGATTTCATCTTATTCTTATTTTCTATTTCATCTTATCGTTCTCAATAATTAGGTAGTGATTCGTAATTCTATATTACGCATGGAAACACTACTTGTAATGATATGACGTTATTCGTCCAGTATTTGTATTAAGGCGGTTACACACCGAAGCCGCGCGACCGTTTTACGGTACCGTATTGTGCTGTCCGTTTTTTAACGCCGCGCAAGCTATGATAGAACTCAGCTTCCCAAAGGGGAGTGTGCACACATGATCCGTTCTAGCGCTCCGCTTTCTAAAAAATAGAACAGTGTTCTAATTTTTACGCCTTACGTCCGAAACGCCAGCGCATGATATGAGTGAAAAATGCATTTAGAGGTCAAAATATCGCTATATGTTCCATAAATTGTCCACATATATGCAGAGACAACTGCATGGTCTGTCTGCCAGATCACGGGTTGTTTGTTGTGACCTTTGTGGACTTCAACTGCATGCACAATGTCAAGCAAAAGTAAAGGCCAAGTTACTTAGAGTTCTCATAATATTAATTGTTGCTCTTTTTTAATATGTCATGTATAGATAAAGTTGTGTTTAAGGTTTCCCACAGCTATAGCTGAATCCTATGTAATTTGCTAATAATTGGGGGGCAGTTGGTGCAGTGTGGGGGCAGTTGGCGCAGTCAGTTAAGGCGCTCGTCTCGTGACCAGTAGGTTGCTGGTTCGAGCCGCGGTGCTGGCGCTGCTGTGTTGGCTGTCTAACACCCTTGGGCAAGGTGTGTACCACAATGTGTCTCAGTTCACTCAGTCGTATAATTGAGTACCCGATTGGCAGTGTTGGCAAATTGTACGTGTGTCCTAGTCACCTTGCGCCAATATGGCAGCAATAAGTCTCTGACAAATAGGTGATTGTCTATGGACCCCAGGGAGTCGGAAAGTGGTTCCTGGCCATATATCGGGGGTAATAATTGTCAAGCGCTTTGAGCAGGTTCCTGAAAAAGCGCTATATAAAAACTTGACATTATTAATAATTGCATTATTATTCTGGAATACAATATGACTGCGAAAAGTGGTCACTCAGCCATCTTGGATCTTATTTTTGTGGCAAAACAATGCTTTTTAACAAATGAAGACTACCTTGACGCCTCATTTTATTGTACACGGAAATCCACACAAATGCCTCTATTTCATACATCATAACGAGACAGACGGTAACACGTACAGTATTTCACGGTTATTACTAAACAATATTACTAAACAATATTACTTGTTATTACTAAACAATAACAAACAATGTAAAAATCATTAAACTTCGTCAAATTGCTCTTTTGAAATGCGAAAATAGTTCTGGTACTTGTCCGGCTATTCTTCCAGTTCCAGTACCAGCCTATATTCACCAAGGTGGTTTAGTGGTTGGATACAAAGGACTTATCAGGATGCACAAAATTGCCCAAAAATTGGGCATAAAATTGCCCAAAATTGGTGTCTTCTTGTAACTCTATTGGTATTCTCATCATCCTTTTTTTATCAGATATTTCTTTAAATAGTCTATTACCGCGTGTTGAATTTGCAGGTGGAGGACGTACATATTTTTTACGGACATGAGTTAAATTCTGAAAACAAACGTCAGTACTCGGTGTGTATAGAAAAAACGGTACCGTTCCTAAACTGACACGGCCGTCAAGAAACGTTGACGTCGCCGTAAACGGTCTCGCGTCTTTGGTGTGTAACCGCCTTTAGTGTAAAATACGGTACGTACATCCATAGTGAGGCGCGCGGATGCTTATTTCATGTATAGTATTTGCAAAGCGCCCATGGCAGAAATATCCGCTCATGACAGGCCAATGTCAGCTCATTACGCAAACTTGACACAGGCATGTGGCGTTTGTAAACACGCTATCTTGCGAACAAAATATGTGTACATTTGTTGGATTAGTCCTAATGCAATACATGGGTTAAAACGTAAAGATCGAAAGTATTATCAATATTTTGTTGGGTTTGTTCAATTTGGGGGAGGGGGAATTTATTGGGTAATACCCACAACCTTTTACAAGGAAAATATTAGTATCCGGGTAGGTAGAGCCCATATGTTCATTGTCATAGTTGTATTATATTATTACATGTAGTATCTGATATAGAGATCAGCCAATTAGTTAACGTCCCCCCTACAGAGAATTAGTTATTAACATATGTGTGTGAGAACTTATGAAGTATATATATTATAATTGAAATGCTGGAAATGCGTGGCTATGTGGCCTTCAATTTTACATGTTCACATGCAAGCTGCCTTGCTATATGCATCGTTGCTGAAGCCGTTCTTGCAGGACAGTATATCCCTAATTTTAGCTGCATCTGGACCTGCGGCATTCGTAATAAAATGACTGATCTATTTGCCAGTTGAATTGACCGGATATGGGAAAGAGACTCCGGGGCATTGGTGAGTAAGATCTAAAGTTCGATTCTCTTGTGTTCTTTGTTTTTGTCGAGTCATGTGGGTTGACATTCAACAGGAAGATACATTTACCCGTATATAGCAATCGCCTGCTGCTGATGAACCTGATAAACTCAGCACAATTATTATCATACACTTTTCTGCTCCCATGTTGTTATCGGAATATCATAATATGTAGCGGTTTGATATAACAGTGCAGATCAATGAAATCGTCATTGAGTCAGATGAATCAATCTAGTTGTTTTGATGGTAATATGTCGTTACTTACTTACATATATTGCCAGAAAATTATCCCATCTATGGATATCAACGGGATATAATTCACAAACTATATTGTTGTCTTCATTATGTCAAGCCCCCATACACTTCAGCATAAAATAAGGAGTGTTTTACATTATTTATTGCGAGGCTTTAGGGTCACTCATCCTAAGCACTGATGTTTCAACAATTTGGTTACTAGAAAAGTCTGAATGATTTATACCGTTCAGCGTCAGTATCTTGTTAAAAGCGGAAATTCACAGTGAAACACTGAGATGACCCACTGATTCTCATCAAGATATTGTGGATAGGGATACATTATGCATTGGGTTTTGCTCATTGCTCGCAAAACATTTTATGGTAGGGCTATGAATGTCACCACCCTTAACCATGATTCTGATCAGGCTGACATCCATGATGACGACCAGCTGATCGATACGGCATTTCCCCCACCATGTTAGCGTTACGATGGTAACTGCCACTATGAAGATGACATGAAACACCAGTGTACAACCAAACATGTAGAACCCCTTCAGCCGTTCAAATCACCTGTTCCATGTGCCCTCCAAAGGTTTCAGAAAGCTCTTATTGTTCGATATGATGCGGTGCTCGGCAATATTAACAATCAACAAGTTATGTGGGTGAAATGAGTGATTTCCGTTGCAAGGAGGTAGCAATTCTAGGTGACGAAGAAACCTGATGAACTCACAATTTTTTTTATCATACACTTTCCTACTCCGTTGTAAGAACAATGTACCAGTCTATTGCCAGTAGTACATTGAGATATGATATTGCCCCCTGATATCTTGTATCCAGAATAATATCGACATAATTATCCAAAAACTCCTTGATATGTTAGATATATACTGTTAACATCTTCTTACGAAATACTTTGGTTTGTCACTGCCCTGAACATATTCAAGCATTCTAGCAGGATTGTGCACATCAGTTGGTTACGTAATATAACGTAATATTATCGGTTCCGTCGGTTCCGTTTATTAAATAAAGAACACGTTATGGTCCCAGAACAGGGATTGAACAGTAATGCCTTGACCAGCTGAAGCATTGATGCTGAATGAAACTGGCAATTTGTAACATATGCCGTGACTGGAAACAATCCAGGAATACCAAATTTGAAGCATTCTATAACTTTTCCTTGGCTTGCTGTATCAACTAAGAGGGACAGTGGGTGTAATGTGTCAAAACTAGGCTAAATGTCCCGTGATGTAGTCTGAATACAACTTATGGGTAATTTCAATATTATAAATTGTGCCAACTTGACATCTTGTTTGACAATTATCTACGTTATGTTATATATTAATACAAATTGTCAGGTAGTTACAGGTGTTTAACATTGCCTACATATGCCATTGAAGGCTTCCGGTGTTCGATGGTGGCCGGAAGCCTGAAGTTACATAGTGTGCATGGATGTTCGTTCGGATCTAGTTGGATATTGGAATCACAATTGTCACAAATGTGGTGATGAAACTCGTTTCAATGTGAGCATTAATGAATCATATATATAAGTAAATGTTGCTATATTATATCGTTTCGATCGATTGCTGAGAGATTAAGTATGTGAAATGATCCGTGTCAAATATTCCCTGAAATATTTGTTTTACATGTACAACAGCCAACCTTCAATACAAATATTCATATATGTCCACCTCTGTGGAGAATGCAACGTTTACTGCTCGGCAATATATCCCAGTTTCATTGTTGCCGGGAGAGCAACACATCAGCGTTTCTTTCCCAAGATTATGCCATAAAAAGGATGTTAAGATATGGAGGAGAAAGGTCGGGAAGGTTTTGAAAGAAGTAGGATTTACAGCTTGATTGTTAGGGCGTTTGTTTCCCGAGGCGAAATTGTCGCATGACATGTTGGGCCAAGCGAAAGTATGAAGATTTAATAGGTGTAACTCACATTTTTTGTCATATTGATGACCATTCGCTTGTCAATATCTCATCCTATCATCGAAAACTGCTAGTTTTAGCTAAGAGTACAGATCAATAATCCGTATTTGAATCAGATATTGCCAAAAAATGATGAAGTCCATGGATATCAATAGAATATAATGCAAACATGTATCATTAATCATTTGCCATCATGATAAATGGAAAAGCCACCATACACCCCGGCATAACATACTGAGCAGCACTAGAGTCGCCCATTCAAAGCATTGATGGTTTGAGTTTTGCTAGCTTCTTGTAATGTGTCCCAACAAGTTGGATTCACCAGGAGAAAGCGTCGGTATTTTGGTTGTTCAAAAGCTGAACTTAGCAATGAAACACTATGATGATCCACTGATTTTCCATCATGGAATTTCCGATAAGGATACATTATGCATTGATTATTCTCAATGCAAGGATGCTCACTCTCAGTAGCGGTCAAGGCAGGACAATGAATGTACTCTCTCCCCAACTCGGACAGTGATCTTGACAACCATGTTGAGGTGGAACATTTCTGAGCACTAGATTGAAAAGATCCCGCCAATCATCCCAATAAAAACATACTCTTACAGAGTGTTCTCTTTATTGCTGTAAAATTTGCATGTGACTAGAATCTCATTCTCCGAGACTCCTTCAAAACGGAAGTAACTGCTTAATTATATCAATTCTGAGAAAATGCCCACATAAAGGCACCTTTTATTCAAGCACGTAACTTTCGGACTTGCTTGTTCAATGCATATAATAGACGTGGAATCAATACCCAGTATTAAGTATTCTGAGCAAACAAAACAGGGTCCGTTATCCAATCTCATAGTCCAGGGACAGAAAGTCATATCAGGCATACGAAGTGAGAGAAAACAAAAATGACAGAGAAACTCATGAACCCCCCAAAATGGCCATCAGGGATGTAATGTTAAAATACCAATAATTATGGTTCGCAGCAATTTTTTTTTCCATTATTCACAAAGTATTTGGTGCTGTGCAAGGCTTCAAAACATTGTGAATTTATCTATGATTTGGTAATATGTAATATTACCTTCGTCACAAATAGGAATATTTATTTTGACGACAATACAAGCTTCAACGGCATCAAATTATAATCACCAATAGTAAATACAATATTCTTCCAAAGGTTTGGGTTTCATAGTTATGTTCAAATATCATGTTCGAAGAAAACACCTTAATTGACAGGCAATGTCCGACGTTAGGAAAAGAACAAAATCGTACTTTTGCTTCACAGTCATTGCGTGACGGTTGAGAAATGTGCGGTGGAAATAGCAAATGCAAACCTTGGGACATTGAATGGCCGTGTAGATAGAACGAATATTGATAATGCCTTTATTGCTTGATTCCCGCTTACAGCTTGGCACTGGTCCATGCAAAAAACGGCTACCAAAGGGCCTGAAAACCCGGGATTTTCATGTTGAACCAATATCTCATGAAATACACTTGTGTGTGCGCTAATAAATGTATGAGAGCCATGAAATACTTTCATATCTATTCAGTGGAATCATTTGGATGGTGCCCAGGTCTATATATTAAATTATATTTGGTATATTTTGAGCTTACATAGTCAAATCTAGGAGATATCTGGCAACTTCATAAATCGATATAACCATCGTCAGTAATGGGTAAACATTGTTGCAGGTAATATTATTTACCTGAGATAGCTGACCAAATCAACTGTCAGAGGCATACAAGTCGGACGTGGTATCAATACCCAGTATTAAGCTTGAAAAAGCTTATATTTCTGATTATTGTCCGGGCCTCACCGCATATATCATATTCGTTATCGCATTAATGGGGTACCGTTGAAAACTACAAACTGCCCTAAAGCTTTTCAATAACTAACCGAGTTGCATTTCAAGTGCTGTGCTGGGGAATTTACTGATGCTTATAGAAGTCAGTGTAGCCACGCTACTGGTCAGCGTTTATTACCACAGTAGAATATTAATTGATCTTAGCCATGATTGGACTTTGCTTTCAAACATTTGTATATGGCACATCGGGCATACAAGCTGGAAAATACAAACAGTTTATAGGTGTTGATAATGTACGTCATTGAGTACGCAAATTTGCCAACCCCTGTATGGGGTTGTTATGGGGTTGTTTCAACTGTTTGTAATACACGGGTACACTCTCTGTCTTCTAGCCAGGCCGAAAACGTATCTCTGTGTTTTCGTCTATACACTCGACAATGTATATTATGGATCATGATTGTATGCACTTTCTGACAGTCTGAGGTATGGACGTAAGTCGTTATTGCTCCTAGAGACAGAAAGATCTAGCTTTCGACGTTTCAAAAGCTGTCGAAAAGAGTAGATTATACAGGGTTTCCTGCATTCAACACATGTGATACACCTTGCGTGAATAATGCTTTTCGGAAACGAGAACTCCCAGCTCTGGGCTCCAACCTCTTCTGACTGTTTTGTTTATTTTGGTCAAATAATGTAAAAAATATAAAAATTGTTCATTTTGGTCAAATAATGTAAAAAAAGTATATAATATAATAATAGTATGTATGTTCAAAATATGGCAATAGTGTGTAAAATATGGCAATAGTATGTAACATGAAAAGTTGGTTTTACATTCACAACAGTCGACCTGCCAAGCGTACCAGTCCTTTCTTGTTCTGGCGATTGCAACGTTTATTGCTCGGCAATATGTCTCAGTTTCATTGTCGCCGGGAGTGTAACAAATCAGTGTTCCTTTCTCTGGATTATGCTATGGAATGGATACCCAGATATGGGGAAGAAAGGTCACCCGGACACTACATGAAGTAGGATTTACAGCCTGATTGTCATGGCGTTTGTATTCTGATGCAAAATTGTCGCATGACGTGTAGACCAAGCAAAAGTATGAATATTTATGAAAGTTACAATGTATAACCCATGGCTTTGGACATAACGTTGACCAGTCTTGCCCAGTTGCTGACGAACATTTTGTGATCGAACACTGCGACGAAATTTTGTTGGGGGCATGCCAGAAGATTTAATACAATATAATTTACAATGGCTCTATCTAAGACAACACTACATATTGAAATATCAATAAATTATTGTTAAGTTTGCAAAAAAGGATAGTATTTATCTATATATACAGAATTAAATGGAAAAATGCATGCTAGTAAAATAATTCATTCTTTCAAGCCACTGACAGTTATTATAATATACATGATAATCTTACATGGTATATTGAGAAGCATTTTACTCGTGCAAAGCAGTGATGATTTGTTTTCTACCAGTTTTGTATTGTGTACCTACAACTTGGAATGATCAGGACAAGAATGTTTCATTCTTGCTCATGAGAGTCTGAGTCTCTCGTGTGTTTGACGAGAGTTATCAGAATAGTGGAGCGCTCGAATGATCAATTATTACACATGTTGTATCAGGTATTGCCCATTGCAATTTTCACTTTGAACAGTCATCGTGGCAGGGTTGTTCATATGACCATCTCCCCCAATGTATTGCTCCCCATATTTGACAGTGATGGGCAGAGATTTGTATCTATTGATTAGGCTGACATCCAAGATGGTGATCAACTGATGCCGGCGAGCATTCTCGAGCATTAAATTAGATCACGTTAGTCTGTCCAAGAGACGGCAGATTGTTGCAAAACATTGTCGTTTATATTGCTGGATGAATAAAAGAAGTAATGAACGTTTTCACTACTAATTCTGGGAATATGCTTGCCTAATGGTACCTATTATTCATGCACTTAACTTCTTTGGACTCGCATGTTCGTTGCAGATAAAACAGTTATGCTCTGGCGAGAAGCATTTTCCAAGCTACTTGTGCGGTCAGTTGTCAAAGCACCACAAGTAGGCTAGTCATGTAGTCATATTATGCAGTACTGCACAGCGCGTTCATTTCATCTATCATTGGCACTCTAATATTCGTCATAAACTGCAATGTCGTGTGTGATGGAAATTCGTGAATATAAGCACCAATTTTTTGCCAGTTATAACCCTGATCTAATTTTTAATATTTTCATGTCCAAATTAAAAGATCGAAATGTCCGAGAATGCAAGACAGCTGTCATATTTGAGAGTAACGAACTGAATGCAGCGAATCTGCACCAAAGGACGTGATATGCAAGTAGAGGGCACAAATATTTTGGATAACAGCAAGACTTTATTTTATTTTATTCTTATTGCTGATTCCATCTCGTTGTTCTCTCTAATTAGATAGTGATTCGTAATTCTATTTTACGCGTGGAAACACTACATATAGTTATATATCCTGAAATGATCCGTCCAGTATTAGTATTAGTGTAAAATACGTTCCATACATCCATAGTGATGGGCACGGATGTATAATTCATGTATAGTATTTGCAAAGCGCCAATGGCAGAGAAGCATTATGAGAGGCCAGTGTACAATACTTCAACTCATTACGCAAACTTGACACAGACATGTGGTGTTCGAAAACACGTTATCTTGCAAACGAAGTACGTGTACATTAGGCGTACATGGGTTATTCGTAATATAATGCATGGGTTAACATGTTAAGATCAACCTTTTTAAGATCAATAATTTGTAATGCTCTGGAAAAATTCTGTGGTATAGCCCTATTCAAACGTTATTTTGCATTTTTAAATGATTTTACGAGTTTCGAGATGAATCATTAGTTAGAATTTCATTTGGCATTGAACATTATAATGCGGACACGTGGATGATGCAACATGATCCCACGCCGTTCATCGATCTAATGTCATTTCGAATTTGACATGATATAAATCATCGATAACGATTGTATACATTGCTCAGAAATTACGGAACAAAAGAGTTGTAATGAGTTGGAATGATTATATCTGAATGCATAGTGAATAATATGATATTCAACATCATTTATCCATACTTGCAAATGCACAATGTATGAACAAAATTATGTGATCTGTCATAACCAGTTCCTTGGAGCATCATAATCTGTTTGTGAAATATGTTATAGATCAATTGGCTAGGATATATTTCATGATATAGAACCAATACATCTTCCAAAGTACGCCCCTGTGTCATGCAGTAAGGTTTAATTAAACGTCAACAGATCGTTGACGTAATTAAAAGGTTTAATTAAACGTCAGCGGATTGTTGACTTAATTAAAAGGTTTAATTAAACGTCAACAGATTGTTGACGTCTGTGTTAACATACACAAAGACATTAATTTCCATATAATATTGTTATCGCGAACACAAAAGACTGAATTTGAATATTTTGAGTTTACCACTATATTATACCTCGGATAAACGTATAACAAGCAATTGAACGACATGCTTTTCTACAGTTTCTATATTTTGATATCCACTGCACATTGAAATATTTGAAATATCTAAATATGAAAATATTTGAGAACTAGAGTTTAAAATGTCAAATTTTGACGATTTGCAAATGCACTGAAATTTGTGTACTGTCCGGCAGCTTTGCTTCAGCTACTGACCCCCCCCCCCCCTCTACAAAGGGAAAAAAGCATTAATAATAAGTCACTTCAGTCAAAAACCTGAATTATTACAAGTTAGAGGGAAATGAACTCAGTGAATCATCTTAATCTGCTGTACAAACAGGATTACCGTGCATCATCGATTTAGTGTCCCAAACAACAAATAGTACATGTAGGTAATGTCATGTATCAACCACGGTTGCTACGAATCCACCTGATCTGAAATTGATTGTATTTTTTGTGACTTTCCCAAGTAACATCTTTGTCCCTCGCCTGTTCCTCTCACAATGAGTTGTTCTGACCAATGGAGAATTTTATTCTAGGATTTATGTCTAACTCGGTGAATTCGTCCAGGCTTTTGTCATAAATGTGGTGATATATTGTTATTTGCATGTGGGAAGCTATGAGGACGGAATGTCACTAGAATTTACTATAAAGGGTAGTTGCTACAATTATAGTTTAATCCTATGGAGATTATATGGATCGACTTTCAATCCGGACAAAGCGACTCTCCATGTTTGCTGTATCGCCTGGCAGAAAATGCATTTACATTTTCAATACCTATATATTGGTATACAAATTTATTTTTGTATATATATATACTCGACATAAAAAAAATAATGTGACAAGAATATGTGACTATCCCGGAAAGGTCATTTTATATGTGGGAATTTTTTATTAGTGTTGTTAAAATACGTTGAATAATTTGAAGACTAATTAAACTTAAGTGTTTAATTATTGAACATTATATTTATGTATATAGACAAGGCAATATTAATTATTTTACCATCTATATGCTATCGCGTAATGAAATAAAACACCCTGACTAATCAACAGAAAGACATATCTCCCGCATTGTCTCCTTTCAAATGGCATACACATGTTTCCTGTAGAGTTACGTCTGAACATATGGAGCGTTTTTAGGGTCAATATTCATTGACATGCATTGTAGATTTTCTTGTTGTGAATGATTATTTCAATCGCAAAATTCTTTATTCCACATTACTATTTCTAAACTTTCTGTGTCGAATTTACATATTCTTACTGCATAATTCTAATTTCCATCTCCTTACTGCTTATTTCCAAGTTCTCACTGGTACTTTCTCAAGTCTTGATTCATCATGCCAAATTCTAACACCTTTGTTCATGCAAACTATTAAAAAACAAATCGCATGTGGCACAATGCATATGGAACTTAGCACATTTCACTTAGAATAAAGCACATCACACGAAGAACAAAGCACAACGAATGAAGCATTTCATGTGCCAAAATTACTACTGCAATATTATGATGACAGACGGCGCTGCGGGTCGAGTGGCCACATTGGGAATGAGAAACTGAAGACTCCCGGATGAAGGAAAGACCTTGCTTTGATGGACCGCTGATCCGGTGCTGTATTTTTAGCTTACCGGCCCATGTAGGCTACATCAATGGCAGGTTTCATTGCCCTTGAATCGCCAGTCTGCGTGTGGCAGCCATTTTGATTTTTTTACGTGTCGGCGAAAAAAAAAATGTTTTGTCCCAAATCGAGCCACTATTCTTTCTGAGCCATTTCCAGCAATTTTTTTTTTTGGACTTTTTGGGGAAATTTTTTTGGGAAATTTCACCCAATCATCTTTCATAATGGGAGCTTTGCGGGAGTAAACTCCTAGAACTTTTCAAAATAGAGCCTAAGTATTGGCACATTCAAATGGGAAATCATATATTGCGGTTTGAATGATGGATGACCTCGAATTTGACCTTGAATGACTTTGGAAGGTCAAAACGACCTTATTTTGTCAAAACAAACGATGATTTTTGTCTTCGGCTGCCATTTCCTCAAAAACTATTGACAATTTTCCTCATAATGCATGAGATTCTCCCTATGTACCTTTGTGATGCGTATAAGTTTTGTTGCCTTTGAATTGACGGTCTGTGAATATAGGCCTATGTCATTAACGGAAGAAACCTTTCAAGATGTAACTTGATTTCGTATTATATTCCATACAGGAAATGTGTTTTTGGCAACATTTACGAACATGTTTTGCCAATAGGTTTGAAGATCAGTGTAACAATTTATATTTGGGAAAACCAATACCCTGTGTACGTAATTCTCATGATCTGTCGGTAAGCTGCAGCACCCTTGGTGCCACATTGTCTCTCTATGTGGCAAAAAGGTAAATAAGATATACATGTTAAATCCAATACAACTACCGTAGCGTGGTACTAGTGTATCTACTGTATACTGTCACGAGTGGACTCGTGCCAAATTAACGGCATGAAAAAATTATAATAGGAGAGATCATCATATTTAGCCTTGACAGAGATAGCTATCAGTTTCCTGAGAATTTTTTTCACATCTCAATTATCACTGTCCGATTTCAAGTTATGCCCATTTTGTGTGTTAATTTCAGGCATATGTCATGATAATATCTGCACCTAATTAGCAACAGTGTATTATATTACAATGAGTATTCATTACGTCACATCGAAAATTGATTTCAATGAGCATAGAAATCTTAATAATAGGCTGATACTAATCATCTCTCATTCTATTATTTACAGGGAAGATGTCGGGAATTCATTGGGGCCTGTTCTCAGCTGCATGAGTGTGGCACCTGTTGGTCGCGCCAATAATTCACGTGTCCAATGAAGGGAGGTCTTAGTTTCTCATACATCATGTGGCTACGCGCGTCCAGCGCCTCCTGTCGTCATAATGTTGCAGTAGTAATTTTGTCCCCAACAATTACTACTGTATCATTATGACGACAGGCGGCGCTAACCGCCGAGTGCTTCATTCGTTGTGCTTTGTTCATCATGCGATATGCTATATTCTAAATGCAATGTGCTAAGTTCCATATGAATTGTGCCAGATGTGATTTTTTTTGATAGTTTGCATGAACAAAGGTGTTAGAATTTGACATGATAAATTAAGCATTGAGAAAGTACCAGTAAGGACTTGGAAGTAAGCAGCAAGGAGATGGAAGTTAGAACTATGCAATAAGAATATGTAAATTCGACACAGAAAGTTTAGAAACAGTAATGTGGAATAAAGAATTTTGTGGTTGAAACAATCATTCACAACAAGAAAATCTACAATGCATGTCAATGAATATTGACCCTAAAAACGCTCCATATGAACATGGCCGGATGTTTTATACCAGATATTTTAGGTAATTGCCAGTGTTCATATGGCGCACCAAAATAACCATAGAAAACTCTTGCGTATGGCATTTGAGGCCATTTTTTGGGAAATATATGGTGCTCAAATCATCATAAATTGTGGGATTGTGTCCACACAAGATTCAGCTCTGGATTCCAATCTCTTCTGCCTCTTTTGTTTATTCTGATCCAATATGTAATATAATAATAATACATATAATCATATATACTGATATAAGCATGTCTGTACATCAATAACATACCGTCCATGAAGTATGTGTTCACATATTAATGATACACAACAGTCACCTGTGTGTGTGAAATATTGCATTAGTGTGTAACATACAATTTTGGTTTTACATGAACAACAGCCGACCTGCCAAACATACCGGTCCCTTCATTGGCGATAGCAACGTTTATTGTTCGGCAATATGTCTCAGTTTCATTGTTGCCGGGAGAGTAACAAATCTTTGTTCCTTTCTCTGGATTATGCTATGGAATGGATACCCAGATATGGGAAAGAAAGGTCACCCGGACTCTACATGAAGTAGGATTTACAGCCTGATTGTTATGGCGTTCGTTTTCTGATTGTCGCATGACATGTAGACCAAGCAAAAATATGAATGTTTCTACAAGGTATAACCCATCGCTTTGAACATGACGTTGACCAGTCTTGCCCAGTTGCTGACGAATATTTTGTGATCGAACACTGCAACGAATTTTGGTTGGGGGAATGTCAGAAGATTTAATACAATATAATTTACAATGGCTCTATCTAAGAAAACACCACATATTAAAATATCAATAAATTATGCGTTAAGTTTGCAAAGAAGGATAATATTCATCTATATCAACAGAGTTAAATGAGAAGATGCATGATAGTAAAAAAATTCATCTCTTCAAGCCACTGACAGTTGTTATAATATACATGAGTATCTTACATGGTATATTAAGAAGCATTTTACTCATGCAAAACAGTGATGGTTTGTGCTTTACCAGGTGTATATTGTGTACCTCTCACTTGGAATTATAAGGAGAGGGTGAATGTTTCATTATTGTACATGAGAGTCTGAGTCTCTCGTGTGTTTGATGAGAGTTATCAGAATTGTGGAGCGCTCGAATGACCCATTAGTATACATGTTGTACCAGGTATTGCCCGTTGCAATTTTCGCTTTTAACAGTCATCGTGGCAGGGTTGTTCATATAACCATCTCCCCCAATGTATTGCTCCCCATATTTGACAGTGATGGGCAGAGATTTGTATCTATTGATTAGGCTGACATCCAAGATCAACTGATGCGGGCGAGCATTCTCAAGCATTAAATTAGATCACATTAGTCTGTCCACGAGACGGCAGATTTTTGCAAAACATTGTCGTTTATATTGCTGAATGAATAAAAAAAGTAATGAACGTTTTCACTACTAATACTGAGAATATGCCTGCCTAATGGTACCTATTATTCATGCACATAACTTCTTTGGACACGCATGTTCGTTGCAGATAAAACAGTTATGCTCTGACGAGAACCATTTTCCAAGCTACTTGTGCAATCAGTTGTCAAAGCACCACATGTAGGCTAGTCATGTAGTCATATTATGCAGTACTGCACAACGCTTTCATTTCATCATTGGCACTCTAATATTCGTCATAAACTGCAATGTCGTGTGTGATGGAAATTCGTGAATATAAGCACCAATTTTTTGCCAGTTATAAACCTGATCTAAATTTTAATATTTTCATGTCCAAATTAAAAGATCGAAATGTCCGAGAATACAAGACAGCTGTCATATTTGAAAGTAAAGAACTGAATGCAGCGAATCTGCAACAAAGGACGTGATATGCAAGTAGAGGGCACAAATATCTTGGATAACACCAAGACTTGATTTTATTTCATTCTTATCGCTGATTTCATCTCGTTGTTCTCTCTAAATAGATAGTGGTTCGTAATTCTATATTACACATGGAAACACTACATATAGTAATATATCCTGAAATGATCCGTCCAGTATTAGTATTAGTGTAAAATACGTTCCATACATCCATAGTGAGGGGCATGGATGTATAATTCATGTATAGTATTTGCAAAAGCGCCAAGGGCAGAGAAGCATTATGAGAGGCCAGTGTACAATACTTCAACTCATTACGCAAACTTGACACAGACATGTGGTGTTTGTAAACACGTTATCTCGCAAACGAAGTACCTGTACATTAGGCTACATGGGTTATTCGTAATATGATACATGGGTTAACATGTTACAGATCAACCTTTTTGAGATCAATAATTTGTAATGCTCGGGAAAAATTATGTGGTATTACTCTATTAAAACGTTTTTTTTTTCATTTTTATACGATTTTACAAGTTTCGAGATGAATCATTAGTTAGAATTTCATTTGGCATTGAACATTATAATGCGGATACATGGATGATGCAATATAATCCCACGCCGTTCATCGATCTAATTTCATTTCGAATTTGACATGATATAAATGATTGATAACGATTGTATACATTGCTCAGAAATTACAGAACAAAACAGTTGGAATGATTATATGAATACGTAGTGATGGATATGATATTCAAAGTCATTTATCCATGCTTGCAAATGCACAATGTATGAACAAAATTATGTGATCTGTCATAACCAGTTCCTTGGAGCATCATAATCTGTTTGTGAAATATGTTATAGATCAATTGGCTAGGATATATTTCATGATATAGAACCAATACATCTTCCAAAGTACGCCCCTGTGTCATGCAGTAAGGTTTAATTAAACGTCAACAGATCGTTGACTTAATTAAAAGGTTTAATTAAACGTCAACGGATTGTTGACGTCTGTGTTAACATACACAAAGACATTAATTTCCATATAATATTGTTATCGCGAACACAAAAGACTGAATTTGGATATTTTGAGTTTCACCACTATATTATACATTGGAAAAACGTATAACAAGCAATTGAACGACATGCTTTTCTACAGTTTCTATATTTTGATATCCACTGCACATTGAAATATTTGAAATATCTAAATATGAAAATATTTGAGAACTAGAGTTTAAAATGTCAAATTTTGACGATTTGCAAATGCACTGAAATTTGTGTACTGTCCGGCAGCTTTACTTCAGCTACTGACCCCCCCCCCCCCCCCACAAAGGGAAAAAAACATTAATAATAAGTCACTTCAGTCAAAAACCTGAATTATTGCAAGTTAGAGGGAAATGAACTCAGTGAATCATCTTAATCTGCTGTACAAACAGGATTACCGTGCATCATCGATTTAGTGTCCCAAACAACAAATAGTACATGTAGGTAATGTCATGTATCAACTTCGGTTGCTACGAATCCACCTGATCTGAAATTGATTGTATATGAAATAAAACACCCTGACAAATCAACAGAAAGACATATCTCCTGCATTGTCTCCTTTCAAATGGCATACACATGTTTCGTGTAGAGTTACGTCTGAACATGGCCGGATGTTTTATACCAGATATTTTAGGTAATTGCCAGTGTTCATATGGCGCACTAAAATAACCATAGAAAACTCTTGCGTATGGCATTTGAGACCATTTTTTGGGAAATATATGGTGCTCAAATCATCATAAATTGTGGGATTGTGTCCACACAAGATTCAGCTCTGGATTCCAATCACTTCTGCCTCTTTTGTTTATTCTGATCCAATATGTAATATAATAATAGTACATATATTCATATATACTGATATAAGCATGTCTGTACATCAATAACATATCGTCCATGAAGTATGTGTTCACATATTAATGATACACAACAGTCACCTGTGTGTGTGAAATATTGCAATAGTGTGTAACATAAAATTTTGGTTTTACATGAATAACAGCCGACCTGCCAAACGTACCGGTTCCTTCATTGTTCTGACGATAGCAACGTTTATTGTTCGGCAATATGTCTCAGTTTCATTGTCGCCGGGAGAGTAACAAATCTTTGTTCCTTTCTCTGGATTATGCTATGGAATGGATACCCAGATATGGGGAAGAAAGGTCACCCGGACTCTACATGAAGTCGGATTTACAGCCTGATTGTTATGGCGTTCGTTTTCTGATGCAAAATACTCGCATGACATGTAGACCAAGCAAAAATATGAATATTTCTACAAGGTACAACCCATGGCTTTGGACGTGACGTTGACCAGTTTTGCCCAGTTGCTGATGAACATTTTGTGATCGAACACTGCGATGAATTTTTGTTGGGGGCATGTCAGAAGATTTAATACAATATAATTTACAATGGCTCTATCTAAGAAAACACTACATATTAATATATCAATAAATTATTCGTTAAGTTTGCAAAGAAGGATAGTATATATCTATATATACAGAATTAAATGAAACGATGCATGATATTCAAATAATTCATCTCTTCAAGCCACTGACATTTATTATAATATACATGAGTATCTTACATGGTATTTTGAGAAGCATTTTACTCGTGCAAAGCAGTGATGATTTGTTTTCTACCAGTTTTGTATTGTGTACCTACAACTTGGAATGATTAGGACAAAAATGTTTCATTCTTGCCCATGAGGGTCTGAGTCTCTCGTGTGTTTAACGAGAGTTATCAGAATAGTGGAGCGCTCGAATGACCCATAAGTATACATGTTGTATCAGGTATTGCCCGTTGCAATTTTCGCTTTTAACAGTCATCATGGCAGGAGTGTTTATATGACCGTCTCCCTCAATGTATTGCTCCCCAAATTTGACAGTGATGGGCAGAGATTTGTATCTATTGATTAGGCTGACATCCGAGATGCCGATCAACTAATTGTGGCGAGCATTCTCAAGCATTAAACTAGATCATGTTAGTCTGTCCAGGAGACGGCAGATTGTTGCGAAACATTGTCGTTTATATTGCTGGATGAATCAAAGAAGTAATGAACGTTTTCACTATTAATATTGAGAATATGCCTGCCTAATGATACCTATTATTCATGCACATAATTCGTTTGGATTTGCATGTTCCTTGCAGATAAACCAGTCATGCTTTAACGAGAAGCAGTTTCCAACCTACTAGTGCAGTCAGTTGTCGTAACACCACAAGTCGGCAGCAATTACTTACTAAGTTAGCCATGTAGTCATGTTATGCAGTACTGCACAAACCTTTCATGTCATCTATCATTGGCACTATTATTTTCGTCATAAACTGCAATGTCGTGTTAGTGGAAATTCGTGAATATAAGCACCAATTTTTGGCCAGTTATAAATCTGGTCTAATTCTTAATATTTTATGTTCAAATTAAAAGATCGAAATGTCAGAGAATGCAAGACCGCTGACATATTTGAAAGTAACGAACTGAATGCAGCGAATCTGTACCAAAGGACGTGATATGCAAGTAGAGGGCACAAATATCTTGGACAAAACCAAGACTTGATTTTATTTTATTCATATTGCTGATTTCATCTCATTGTTCTCTCTAATTAGATAGTGGTTCGTAATTCTATATTCTGCGTGGAAACACTACATATAGTGATATGTCCTGAAATGATCCGTCCAGTATTAGTATTAGTGTAAAATACGTTCCATACATCCATAGTGAGGGGTACGGATGTATAATTCATGTATAGTATTTGCAAAAGCGCCAAATGGAAGAGAAGCATTATGAGTGGCCAGTGTACAATACGTCAACTCATTAAGCAAACTTGACACAGACATGTGGTGTTTGCAAACACGTTATCTTGCAAACGAAGTACGTGTACATTAGGCGTACATGAGTTATTCGTAATATAATACATGGGTTAACATGTTAAGATCAACCTTTTCAAGATCAATAATTTGTAATGCTCGGGAAAAATTCTGTGGTATAGCCCTATTCAAACGTTATTTTGCATTTTTAAACGATTTTACGAGTTTCGAGATGAATCATTAGTTAGAATTTCATTTGGCATTGAACAGTATAATGCGGACACGTGGATGATGCAACATGATCCCACGCCGTTCATCGATCTAATGTCATTTCGAATTTGACATGATATAAATGATTGATAACGATTGTATACATTGCTCAGAAATTACAGAACAAAACAGTTGGAATGATTATATGAATACATAGTGATGGATATGATATTCAAAGTCATTTATCCATGCTTGCAAATGCACAATGTATGAACAAAATTATGTGATCTGTCATAACCAGTTCCTTGGAGCATCATAATCTGTTTGTGAAATATGTTATAGATCAATTGGCTAGGATATAATTCATGATATAGAACCAATACATCTTCCAAGGTACGCCCCTGTGTCATGCAGTAAGGTTTAATTAAACGTCAACAGATCGTTGACGTAATTAAAAGGTTTAATTAAACGTCAACGGATTGTTGACTTAATTAAAAGGTTTAATTAAACGTCAACGGATTGTTGACGTCTGTGTTAACATACACAAATACATTAATTTCCATATAATATTGTTATCGCGAACACAAAAGACTGAATTTGAATATTTTGAGTTTCACCACTATATTATACCTCGGATAAACGTATAACAAGCAATTGAACGACATGCTTTTCTACAGTTTCTATATTTTGATATCCATTGCACATTGAAATATTTGAAATATCTAAATATGAAAATATTTGAGAACTAGAGTTTAAAATGTCAAATTTTGACGATTTGCAAATGCACTGAAATTTGTGTACTGTCCGGCAGCTTTGCTTCAGCTACTGACCCCCCCCCCCCCCCACAAAGGGAAAAAATCATTAATAATAAGTCACTTCAGTCAAAAACCTGAATTATTACAAGTTAGAGGGAAATGAACTCAGTGAATCATCTTAATCTGCTGTACAAACAGGATTACCGTGCATCATCGATTTAGTGTCCCAAACAACAAATAGTGCATGTAGGTAATGTCATGTATCAACCTCGGTTGCTACGAATCCACCTGATCTGAAATTGATTGTATTTTTTGTGTCTTCCCCAAGTAACATCTTTGTCCCTCGTCTGCATGTTCCTCTAACAATGAGTTGTTCTGACCAATGCAGAATTTTATTCTAGGATTTATGTCTAACTCGGTGAATTCGTCCAGGCTTTTGTCATAAATGTGGTGATATATTGTTATTTGCATGTGGGAAGCTATGAGGACGGAATGTCACTAGAATTTACTATAAAGGGTAGTTGCTACAATTATAGTTTAATCCTATGGAGATTATATGGATCGACTTTCAATCCGGACAAAGCGACTCTCCATGTTTGCTGTATCGCCTGGCAGAAAATGCATTTACATTTTCAATACCTATATATTGGTATACAAATTTATTTTTGTATATATATATACTCGACATAAAAAAATAATGTGACAAGAATATGTGACTATCCCGGAAAGGTCATTTTATATGTGGGAATTTTTTATTAGTGTTGTTAAAATACGTTGAATAATTTGAAGACTAATTAAACTTAAGTGTTTAATTATTGAACATTATATTTATGTATATAGACAAGGCAATATTAATTATTTTACCATCTATATGCTATCGCGTAATGAAATAAAACACCCTGACTAATCAACAGAAAGACATATCTCCCGCATTGTCTCCTTTCAAATGGCATACACATGTTTCCTGTAGAGTTACGTCTGAACATATGGAGCGTTTTTAGGGTCAATATTCATTGACATGCATTGTAGATTTTCTTGTTGTGAATGATTATTTCAATCGCAAAATTCTTTATTCCACATTACTATTTCTAAACTTTCTGTGTCGAATTTACATATTCTTACTGCATAATTCTAATTTCCATCTCCTTACTGCTTATTTCCAAGTTCTCACTGGTACTTTCTCAAGTCTTGATTCATCATGCCAAATTCTAACACCTTTGTTCATGCAAACTATTAAAAAACAAATCGCATCTGGCACAATGCATATGGAACTTAGCACATTTCACTTAGAATAAAGCACATCGCACGAAGAACAAAGCACAACGAATGAAGCATTTCATGTGCCAAAATTACTACTGCAATATTATGACGACAGAGGGCGCTGCGGGTCGAGTGGCCACATTGGGAATGAGAAACTGAAGACTTCCGGATGAAGGAAAGACCTTGCTTTGATGGACCGCTGATCCGGTGCTGTATTTTTAGCTTACCGGCCCATGGCCCGATAAGCTATTGGCGTGGTTTTTCGTCCGTCGTCCGTCCGGGAAAACTTCCGGGGTTTAGGGGCTTGAACAAGCTAAAATAGCCCCTAAACTAACTTTTTATGAGCAGACGTGTATTTAGGGGATTAATTTGGGGATAAGGGGCTCACACGGGAGAGGTGAAAGCCCTTTAACCTAAAAATTTGGTACGTTCGTCCGTCGTCCGTCGTCCGTCCGGCAAATAACTTTTTTTGCCTTGATGATTTTTTCTGAAAATTTACTAAAACATTCCTTGGGCTAATACCGTGAAACTTTTTTTTTCTCGTTTTTTTTATTCAATCCTTTTTAGACAATTTGGCAGCCATTTTTATGAAAAGTGGCTAATTTTGGACTTTGATGGCCTTTTTCTCGAAAACTGTCTGATCAGTTTGAGATTTTTGTTTCAAGACATCTCCCTCATGTAGGCTACATCAATGGCAGGTTTCATTGCCCTTGAATCGCCAGTCTGCGTGTGGCAGCCATTTTGATTTTTTGACGTGTCGGCGAAAAAAAAAATGTTTTGTCCCAAATCGAGCCACTATTCGTTCTGAGCCATTTCCAGCAATTAATTTTTTTGGACTTTTTGGGGAAAATTGTTGGGGAAATTTCACCCAATCATCTTTCATAATGGGAGCTTTGCGGGAGTAAACTCCTAGAACTTTTCAAAATAGAGCCTAAGTATTGGCACATTCAAATGGGAAATCATATATTGCGGTTTGAATGATGGATGACCTTGAATTTGACCTTGAATGACTTTGGAAGGTCAAAACCTTATTTTGTCAAAACAAACGATGATTTTTGTCTTCGGCTGCCATTTCCTCAAAAACTATTGACAAATTTCCTCATAATGCACGAGATTCTCCCTATGTACCTTTGTGATGCGTATAAGTTTTGTTGCCTTTGAATTGACGGTCTGTGAATATAGGCCTATGTCATTAACGGAAGAAACCTTTCAAGATGTAACTTGATTTCGTATTATATTCCATACAGGAAATGTGTTTTTGGCAACATTTACGAACATGTTTTGCCAATAGGTTTGAAGATCAGTGTAACAATTTATATTTGGGAAAACCAATACCCTGTGTACGTAATTCTCATGATCTGTCGGTACGCTGCAGCACCCTTGGTGCTACATTGTCTCTCTATGTGGCAAAAAGGTAAATAAGATATACATGTTAAATCCAATACAACTACCGTAGCGTGGTACTAGTGTATCTACTGTATACTGTCACGAGTGGACTCGTGCCAAATTAACGGCATGAAAAAATTATAATAGGAGAGATCATCATATTTAGCCTTGACAGAGATAGCTATCAGTTTCCTGAGAATTTTTTTCACATCTCAATTATCACTGTTCGATTTCAAGTTATGCCCATTTTGTGTGTTAATTTCAGGCATATGTCATGATAATATCTGCACCTAATTAGCAACAGTGTATTATATTACAATGAGTATTCATGACGTCACATCGAAAATTGATTTCAATGAGCATAGAAATCTTAATAATAGGCTGATACTAATCATCTCTCATTCTATTATTTACAGGGAAGATGTCGGGAATTCATTGGGGCCTGTTCTCAGCTGCATGAGTGTGGCACCTGTTGGTCGCGCCAAAAATTCACGTGTCCAATGAAGGGAGGTTTTAGTTTCTCATACATCATGTGGCTACGCGCGTCCAGCGCCTCCTGTCATCATAATGTTGCAGTAGTAATTTTGTCCCCAACAATTACTACTGTATCATTATGACGACAGGCGGCGCTAACCGCAGAGTGCTTCATTCGTTGTGCTTTGTTCATCATGCGATATGCTATATTCTAAATGCAATGTGCTAAGTTCCATATGAATTGTGCCAGATGCGATTTTTTTTTGATAGTTTGCATGAACAAAGGTGTTAGAATTTGACATGATAAATTAAGCATTGAAAAAGTACCAGTAAGGACTTGGAAGTAAGCAGCAAGGAGATGGAAGTTAGAACTATGCAATAAGAATATGTAAATTCGACACAGAAAGTTTAGAAACAGTAATGTGGAATAAAGAATTTTGTGGTTGAAACAATCATTCACAACAAGAAAATCTACAATGCATGTCAATGAATATTGACCCTAAAAACGCTCCATATGAACATGGCCGGATGTTTTATACCAGATATTTTAGGTAATTGCCAGTGTTCATATGGCGCACCAAAATAACCATAGAAAACTCTTGCGTATGGCATTTGAGGCCATTTTTTGGGAAATATATGGTGCTCAAATCATCATAAATTGTGGGATTGTGTCCACACAAGATTCAGCTCTGGATTCCAATCTCTTCTGCCTCTTTTGTTTATTCTGATCCAATATGTAATATAATAATAATACATATAATCATATATACTGATATAAGCATGTCTGTACATCAATAACATACCGTCCATGAAGTATGTGTTCACATATTAATGATACACAACAGTCACCTGTGTGTGTGAAATATTGCAATAGTGTGTAACATAAAATTTTGGTTTTACATGAATAACAGCCGACCTGCCAAACGTACCGGTTCCTTCATTGTTCTGGCGATAGCAACGTTTATTGTTCGGCAATATGTCTCAGTTTCATTGTCGCCGGGAGAGTAACAAATCTTTGTTCCTTTCTCTGGATTATGCTATGGAATGGATACCCAGATATGGGGAAGAAAGGTCACCCGGACTCTACATGAAGTCGGATTTACAGCCTGATTGTTATGGCGTTCGTTTTCTGATGCAAAATACTCGCATGACATGTAGACCAAGCAAAAATATGAATATTTCTACAAGGTACAACCCATGGCTTTGGACGTGACGTTGACCAGTCTTGCCCAGTTGCTGATGAACATTTTGTGATCGAACACTGCGATGAATTTTTGTTGGGGGCATGTCAGAAGATTTAATACAATATAATTTACAATGGCTCTATCTAAGAAAACACTACATATTAATATATCAATAAATTATTCGTTAAGTTTGCAAAGAAGGATAGTATATATCTATATATACAGAATTAAATGAAACGATGCATGATATTCAAATAATTCATCTCTTCAAGCCACTGACATTTATTATAATATACATGAGTATCTTACATGGTATTTTGAGAAGCATTTGCAGTGATGATTTGTTTTCTACCAGTTTTGTATTGTGTACCTACAACTTGGAATGATTAGGACAAAAATGTTTCATTCTTGCCCATGAGGGTCTGAGTCTCTCGTGTGTTTAACGAGAGTTATCAGAATAGTGGAGCGCTCGAATGACCCATAAGTATACATGTTGTATCAGGTATTGCCCGTTGCAATTTTCGCTTTTAACAGTCATCATGGCAGGAGTGTTTATATGACCGTCTCCCTCAATGTATTGCTCCCCAAATTTGACAGTGAGATTTGTATCTATTGATTAGGCTGACATCCGAGATGCCGATCAACTAATTGTGGCGAGCATTCTCAAGCATTAAACTAGATCATGTTAGTCTGTCCAGGAGACGGCAGATTGTTGCGAAACATTGTCGTTTATATTGCTGGATGAATCAAAGAAGTGATGAACGTTTTCACTATTAATATTGAGAATATGCCTGCCTAATGATACCTATTATTCATGCACATAATTCGTTTGGATTTGCATGTTCCTTGCAGATAAACCAGTCATGCTTTAACGAGAAGCAGTTTCCAACCTACTAGTGCAGTCAGTTGTCGTAACACCACAAGTCGGCAGCAATTACTTACTAAGTTAGCCATGTAGTCATGTTATGCAGTACTGCACAAACCTTTCATGTCATCTATCATTGGCACTATTATTTTCGTCATAAACTGCAATGTCGTGTTAGTGGAAATTCGTGAATATAAGCACCAATTTTTTGCCAGTTATAAATCTGGTCTAATTCTTAATATTTTATGTTCAAATTAAAAGATCGAAATGTCAGAGAATGCAAGACCGCTGACATATTTGAAAGTAACGAACTGAATGCAGCGAATCTGTACCAAAGGACGTGATATGCAAGTAGAGGGCACAAATATCTTGGACAACACCAAGACTTGATTTTATTTTATTCATATTGCTGATTTCATCTCATTGTTCTCTCTAATTAGATAGTGGTTCGTAATTCTATATTCTGCGTGGAAACACTACATATAGTGATATGTCCTGAAATGATCCGTCCAGTATTAGTATTAGTGTAAAATACGTTCCATACATCCATAGTGAGGGGTACGGATGTATAATTCATGTATAGTATTTGCAAAAGCGCCAAATGGCAGAGAAGCATTATGAGAGGCCAGTGTACAATACTTCAACTCATTACGCAAACTTGACACAGACATGTGGTGTTTGCAAACACGTTATCTTGCAAACGAAGTACGTGTACATTAGGCGTACATGAGTTATTCGTAATATAATACATGGGTTAACATGTTAAGATCAACCTTTTCAAGATCAATAATTTGTAATGCTCGGGAAAAATTCTGTGGTATAGCCCTATTCAAACGTTATTTTGCATTTTTAAATGATTTTACGAGTTTCGAGATGAATCATTAGTTAGAATTTCATTTGGCATTGAACATTATAATGCGGACACGTGGATGATGCAACATGATCCTACGCCGTTCATCGATCTAATGCCATTTCGAATTTGACATGATATAAATCATTGATAACGATTGTATACATTGCTCAGAAATTACGGAACAGAAGAGTTGTAATGAGTTGGCATGATTATATGAATACATAGTGAATAATATGATATTCAACATCATTTATCCTTGCTTGCAAATGCACAATGTATGAACAAAATTATGTGATCTGTCAGAACCAGTCCCTTGGAGCAACAAAATTTGTTATAGATCAATTGGCTAGGATATATTTCATGATATAGAACCACTACATCTTCCAAAGTACGCCCCTGTGTCATGCAGTAAGGTTAAATTAAACGTCAACATATTGTTGACGTAATTAAAAGGTTTAATTAAACGTCAACGGATTGTTGACTTAATTAAAAGGTTTAATTAAATGTCGACGGATTGTTGACGTCTGTGTCAACATACACAAAGACATTAATTTCCATATAATATTGTTATCCCGAACACAAAAGACTGAAATTGAATATTTTGGGTTTCACCACTATATTATACCTCGGATAAAGGTATAACAAGCAATTGAACGACATGCTTTTCTACAGTTTCTATATTTTGATATCTCTGCACATTGAAATATTTGAAATATCTAAATATGAAAATATTTCAAAACTAGAGTTTCAGATGTTAAATTTTGACGATTTGCAAATGCACTGAAAGTTGTGTACTGTCCGGCAGCTTTGCTTCAGCTATTGACCCCCCCCCCCCCCTAAGAAAAAATAATAATAATTCCCCTCAGTCGAAAACCTAAATTATTGCAAGTTAGAGGAAAAGGAACTCAGTGAATCATCTTAATCTGTTGTACAAACAGGATTACTGTGCATCATCGATTTAGTGTCCCAAACAACAAATAGTACATGTACGTCATGTCATGTATCAACCTCGTTTGCTACGAATCCACCTGATCTGAAATTGATTGTATTTGTTGTGACTTCCCCAAGTAACATCTTTGTCCCTCGCCTTTTCCTCTCACAGTGAGTTGTTCTGACCAATGCAGAATTTTATTCTATGATTCATGGCTGACTCGGTGAATTCGTCCAGGCTTTTGTCATAAATGTGGTGATATATTGTTATTTGCATGTGGGAAGCTATGAGGACGGAATGTCACTAGAATGTACTATAAAGGGTAGTTGATACAATGATAGTTTAATCCTATGGAGAATACATAGATCGACATTCAAACCTGACAAAGGGAATCTCCATGTTTGCTGTATCGCCTGGCAGAAAATGTGCTTACATTTTTAATCCCTATATATTGGAATACGAATTTATTTTGGTATATATATGTATTCATATACTCGACATGAAATAAATAATGTGACAAGACTATGTATCTATCCCGGAAAGTGTAATTTTATATGTGGGAATTTTCTTTATTTGTGTTGTTAAAATACGTTGAATAATTTGAAGACTAAGTAAACTCAAGTTTTTAATTATTGAACATTATATTTATGTATATAGACAATGCAATATTAATTATTTTACCATCTATATGCTATCGCGTACTGAAACAAAACACCCTGACTAATTAACAGAAAGACATATCTCCCCGCATTGTCTCCTTTCCAATGACATACACGTGTTTCGTGTAGAGTTACGTCTGAACATGGCCGGATGTTTTATACCAGATATTTTAGGTAATTGCCAGTGCTCATACGGCGCTCCATAATAACCATAACAAAACTCATGCGCATGGCATTTGAGACCATTATTTGCGAAATATATGGTGCTTAAATCATAATAAATTGTCCGCGAAACACAAAGAAGCCCTGTAACAGTCGCAGTAAATGTCACGCTGAAACATAACATGGTAAACAATTACCAATAAAAAAATAGGCTTATTATTAATGTATATCCACTTTGCACAAATCGATGGCCAGCACTCGATTTGCTGGCATGCACCACTTTCCGCTGGCAAACGGTACTTTCACAATCTGTATCGTTGCTGTGTGCAGGGCAGTCGGGGGGTAACGACTGAATATCCTTTAGGTACTTCCCAGCGAGCGAATCGGGGGAGTAGCACTGTGCATCGTGATACAGGTAGTTCGACGTCGACGTCATTAGTACAACCTGTAGGAGTGAGCAATCACAGTCCAGGGGGTTTGATGATATATCCAGTAGTTGTAACGTCACTAAATGTTTCACGAGGCACTGGGGAAGAGTTTTTATTCCATTATGGTCCAGAATTATTGATGTGATGTTATTTGATATGAAGGTTTCGTCAGGATCTTTGTATGTTTTATCCAGACCACAAAAGGTATCTGGGGTCAATTTCAACGAAAAGCCATCTTCGTCTAATGACCGGCCATTTTCACCCAAATCTACGCTTCCTACGGCTAAATCTGCGAAGGCATACGGTGGCAACGATGTCAACATGTTTTGGCGCAATATTAGCTTTCCAATCGAAAGAATTGTGCGCAGAGAAGTCAATGGGATTGTCTCGAAGTCATTTCCAGTCAAATCGAGTACGTCCAAATGCGAAACACCGCGTAACGATTCCTCGCCTAGTGAAGCCAGGAGAGTGTATCGGAGACTGAGATGGTTCAATTGGGAAAGTGGACTGAATAATCCAGGTACAATAGTTCGTATTGGATTGTGAGATATATCTAGAAATTCTACACCCGATACACCGGTAAATGAGCCTTCCTCCATGTATCTAATTAGGTTTCGCTCTAGCCGAAGACGCCGCACGTTAAGTCCCTTCAACCCGTCTTTGACGAGGTAGTTCAAGAAGTTATCGGACAAATCCAACTCCTTCCATCTCTCGCTGAACTCCAAGAGATGGGGCGTGTATTGGAATTTTCTATAGGCACAGTAGATCATCTTATCATCGAGGCAGTGACACGGAACTGGAACCGGGCAGATCCCATCCATCGAGGCGATTCGTACGATAAAACTGATGAAAAACAACACAACAAATGCCTCCCAAAACATTTGCCAGTAATTTTGGTACATTTACCATGCATTCTCCGAGTAGACGATAGGAAGCACCACGCTCATGTATTGCGCCTTAATCCAGTATTGCTCGGCGTCAAGAAGCAATAACGACACATTTGCATCCCAGTTGCGAAGGCGAGTTCACTCAGTGCTGAAATTTATCCGTGATAGCGATGCGATACGTCACACGAGAAATCGACATACTTATATATTTACCTTAAGCATTGTATTTATTCCTTTCGCGGCGTTATTATTATTGCCCCAACAACAATACCGTTTCTCTTATATGACGAACAGGTGCATTGCCGCAGTATTCAGCGTTGAAATATTAGCGCGGTGAAACAACGCGGCGATCACGTATGCATCATAATCGATGAACGTTTACGGCTCAAACTGCCTTTCATTCCAGGTAGAATAGAGGAATGTCGTTCCCGGTGAATAATTTACAGGAGAAAAAAACTGTCACACGGCTTCGCCCGGGGACAGTGATACCCACTTCGTTTTATAATTGATGTTATGTATAGATCGTGCACTTTTATTATCCTTTGTCCTATTTCATGAAGGAAGAAAAACTCAAATACACCCTTTTTTGCACCTGCAGCCAATGCTCCACAAGCTATGATGAAATGAATATATCGGACATGTTAAATCCACTGGAATAAGTATCTTTTCACGACCTAGCACGGCACACACTCTTCCGCGTTCGGGTTCTTCACTTGAATGTCCAGGCCTTCACCTTCTGTGAAAAAGACCATAAATATTTGATGAATCCCGTTTCGTCACACGCGGCCTTACAGCCTGTATTATCGCCCTCCTGGCGACCGTTTATTAGCGGCGAACTGCTGCCTCCACAGCCATAATCTTTTGTCCGCGTGGTGTCGGCTTGTAACCCGAGTCGAAATCAACACGTTCTTGCCCCGTCGCTGGCAACTGCGGGCACCCTACATGTATTTATCCGGAGGAGGGAGAAAAAGACGGTGGAGAAAAATAAACGGCGGTCGTCTACCACGCGAGTGAGAGAGGGAAAAACTATCCCCAAAGACTGTCTAATGCGCCGCTCCACGCCTGGATTCCCCACCACTTATTTAACCCACACTCGCCGTGGAAGCGAGCTCCCGCCTCGGGCGAATTCGGCGACTTGTAACAGGATCATCGCTGCTTACGCTCTAAGCTAATGTGTTTTAGCGAAGTTGGTCGGGCGGCACATATAGTGGGAGTTCCGGCGGGAATTTCGGGAAGCTATCGACAGGCTTGGAACCACGTGTGGGAGATCGAATGACGTGTAGACTTTGTCCCACAAGGAACGGCTCTCGTTTATTAAATATCATGGAGAGCGAGGAGTGTGGAAACGATATGTCCCCTTATAGCTAGTGCCTGAATGGGAGGAGGGGGCGGGGGTGGGTCGAGGTGAAAGTGACGGTAAATAAAGTGGTAAAGTGCTTGCTCTCAGTGTATATTACTGTGGTTTGTTGTGGGAAGGAAACTACGCGGATGTAAATTAGACAACATAGTTTCCCGTATAAACACTGGGAAGCCGTTAATACGACTGTGTCCTTTTTGTTTTTAACTTCGGCACATGTGCAGCTGATGTTCTTCATGTACACTATGTGTAGTCTTTATTTGTAGTATAAACGGTGCGATCTAGAAGCCGTTATTTAAACTGCCTTGAGTAGTGGCTATAGAGACACTAGACTTGAAAGCTTTTGCATGAAAAAGAACGAAGCTTAACTGCGTTAACGAATCCATTTCGAGTCTTTTACATCTTATTATGCGTAAAATCCGATTAAAGTTTTTTCTCTCTTTTTTCATCCTGCAAAATAGATCTACATCACTAACACGAAGCTCTGAGTTTTGTCAAAGTGATGTCTCGCATACTTGACCCATTTCGTCTCTATAATTCACGTCTTGTTTCGCACAGCTTAGCGACTGATCGATCGCCATTACTTGCTCTGTGGGGATATCCAGTATAGAAGCAATGCGCCTCAAAACACGCGAGACATTATGATATCATATTCCTCTGTCTCGCGTGGTGGAGGCAAATCTCTGTGCAGGGAATCTGTTCGTGCATAATTTTAACCACTGGGTGAAGTTTCAGTTAATGAACCCAAACTGAGCCACTATTCTATTCACACGACACAGGCTGGATAGATTCAAAATGGTAATCTAAAAACATGATTGTACATTAAGTCAGAAAAACACTGTTACATCTGACATACGGTGGAATACGCCACTGGTATGGAATGACATTATAAAAACGAATCATAAAATTTACTTGATATGGTAAGCTATACATTATCATACAGAATAACTAATGTACGTACACACAGTGACCAGTGAACTAATTGACCGTGACTCTGAGAACAATTCAAGCGTGGCGCCACCGCTTCCAGCAATAGTACTAACATCCGAATAAAAACCGAAACCGAACATAATTTATTACAAAACAACAATAATACACTACAGTATTGACGATCGTTGTTATGTCAAATTGTGTTTGCGCATCGTAATACAATTTCGAAATTATCCAAAAATGACCACACAATAATATTGCAAGACCGCTCAACAGATACATTTTGTGTCTTGTTGATCCATCGTGTTATTTGAAAGAGAGTGTCCCGTTACCGTTTCGCGGCTCCTAGACAGTTAGTTCATAAATAAATCGATAAGAAGAACCAATAAGGGTATCTAGAATCACTCATTTTCTTTATTTATCTAACGCTTTCGATGTGCACAAGAAATTGCAAAGAAAATTGACGCCTTCTTTTGTTCTATTGTTTGTTGTAGCTGTCAATATTCGGTTGTGACTGCAGGAATGATTCTCAGAAGAAGTTTTTTTTATTCTGATACCTTTGTTGCGAGGAAGATATTTTGCAAACACAAACATCCAGATCCTGCCCTATTGTTTTGTCATTGTTACCCCCACACCATGTGGGGGCAAACCCAATATAGAAACGGCTGTTCCTTGCGCATGTATGATGCCTTCTTGTCGAAGAATTTCCAAAATCAAATATTGTGCGGTAGATAAAAGGAAACCGAATCTCACGATGCTTTTAGGTTAAGTACAATGTAACTATCGATGGTGGATACGTAAATACTGTGATATGTGCCGTGTTCTGTTGTAGGTAAACAATATATGCGCATATGTATATTACACTTATATGAGAACCATTATGCGAATGGCACCATGTTATACCTAGAAGATTCTCTCCTCTCCGGCATATACATTGTACTCTCAAGCTGTCACAACAATAGCACACAACATGTAAATACCATGCATAATACGATGCACATTACATTATTGCTAAGTATGACATACATGTATGATTAATGAACACAGAGGAAAAAAAAGAACAGTAGTTATTTCGTATAGTTTATTCTGCATATCCAATATATAAACTTTAATACCGGTATGTGTTTCGGTATGTTATTAAGTAGAAATGTATTCCGACAAACAGACAAATTCATATTCCAAGACCGAATCCATGGACGAATTTTACAAGATCATTGTGAGTAGTCAACAAGAAATTGCAAAGAAAATTTCCAATATACTAAGCAAAAATATGGACAAATTTGTACAGCACTTTCTAAGACCTTTCAGATAAACTACTGCTCATATATATCATGAGTAGTAGCAACATTAGAGTCCTAGTTAATAAGTTGCGGAAACGAGTAACCTATTTGTTTTTTAGGGTTTCCCTGTCTGTTTTCACTTTCATCTTCCGATCAGAAACTCTAACCACGCTGGTCAATCATGACGAATCCGAACATGATTCGACCATGTTAATTTATCTTAAGATACCTCCACCTTATTTTTTAAAAAAATACTCTTGTTTTTATATGGAATAAAGCCCAGTGAATGATGTTAGTAATCGTACTATTATGTAGTTTGCAAATATAGTACTATCAATTCCCTAATGTTATCAGGTTAAAAATAGATATGACCACACAATAATACAATAATAGTGTTTAGCCCAAACACTTCATTCTAATAATACTATGAAATTTTCTTGAAGACTAAGCCCTCTACCCTGTTGAATTGCCTCACACCGATCACGTGCTAACCATATTTCATACTTTTAGTTGTCACCAGGAAGTCATTTGTTGACAAAATGATGTCCAATATACGTGCACCTACTGAATACTTTATGTGCTATTTATACTTGTCTCATAATCATAGCAGGTCACCGTAATGTCATATGTAAAGAGAGTGTTAGAAACTGAAAACAGAGGACAAGTTTACCTACAATGATGGTGTCATTTTTTGCATGACTCGAGGGAAATATTGTAGATATTATACAGCTATAAAGCTATAAACTACATATCTCCAGGCGCTGAATATGGAAAAACACTTAGGAAAAAGATACATATGGTGGATATCATTCCATAGATATAACACAATAATAAACCACTAAAATAGAAATTTTTTTTAAAATGAATACGGGCGAGGACATAAGGAGCATGCGATCAAATCCCTTCTGGGAATAGAATATCATTGATCAACTCATGCTCTGATTTCCCAAGTTGACATTGTAAGATAAATGTTTCTTGAAGTGTGATTAATCATGTCGAGTGAAGTCTTCACAATCAAATTGCGATTATAATAAAACATTTATTGATGCTTACCAGAAAACATGCATTTGTTAACTCGCAGTAATAAACACACAGTACACTCGCTCATCCAATCTAATCTTATTTCTTCCATGATACTTCGTGGACTTGAAAATACTTTCAGCACCATCAAATTATGGTGGGTAAAGTAAAACAATATATTTTCTTATTCTCACTAAAAGGTTTGTCACTTTATCCCTAAGGCATGATCTCTGGCCTGGTACTCTCATTCTATAGAGTGGTCGTTCGTTATGTAGACTTACATATCGTAGGCTTATTGTCAAAACTATAACACATCACATCAGCAGAATGTCATCCTGATTCTTTGGTGTGTATTGGAAACATTCAAAAGAACGCCCCCTTAGTGAAAAAAGTGTTGTGAACTCGTATCGTGTCAACTGGTGACGAAATAATATCAGCTTTGTGTGGTATGTATTGAGAACGGACAGATGAAAATTCAGGTCATGCAGCAAACGCCATCCATGGAATGATGTAGGGACATAAATTGATCAGTCGTAGCTCCCTATATTTACCAAGCATCAGGTAGGGGTCAGCCCGTTATTTGGCAAGTTTCGTTCAGGGATAACAGAACAAATTGACTCGCGTAGTGGAGGCAAATCCCTGTGCAGTGAATCTGTTCTTGCATAATTTTAATCACTGTGTGAAGTTTCTGTTAATGAAGCCAAACTGAGCCACTATTCTATTCACAAGCTAGATAGATTCAAAATGGTATTCTAAAAAAAGTTGATTGTTCATTTAAGGTAGAGAAACACTGTTACATCTAACCTACGGTGGAATACGCCACGAACATGACTAATATGGAATGACATTATATACCGAATTATAAAATTACATATCTAGTAAGGTATACATTATTATACAGAACAATTAATGTATGTACACACAGTGACCAGTCAAATAATTGACCGTGACTCTGAGAACAATTCAAGCGTGGCGCTGCCGTTCCCATAAATAGTACTAATATTTGGTTTATCTGCTTTGAACATCTTTAACAAAATTAATTGTCCGAATAAAAAAACGGAAACGAACATATTTTATTACAGAATAACAATAATACACTACAGTATTGACGATCGTTGTTATGTCAAATTGTGTTTGCACATCGTGATACAATTTTGAAATTATCCAAAAATGACCACACAATAACATTCACGGAATTGCAAGACCGCTCAACAGATACATTTTGTATCTTGTTGATCAATCGTGTTATTTGAAGAGAGTGTCCCGTTACCGTTTCGCGGCTTCTAGGCAGTTAGACCATAAATAAATCAATAAGAAGAACCAATAAGGGTATCTAGAATCACTCATTTTCGTTATTTATCTAACGCTTTCGATGTGCACAAGAAATTGCAAAGAAAATTGACGCCTTCTTTTGTTCTATTGTTTGTTGTAGCTGTCAATATTCGGTTGTGACTGCAAGAATGATTCTCAGAAGAAGTTTTTTTTAGTCTGATACCTTTGTTGCGAGGAAGATGTTTTGCAAACACAAACATCCAGATCCTGCCCTATTGTTTTGTCATTGTTACCCCGACACCATGTGGGGGCAAACCCAATATAGAAACGGCTGTTCCTTGCGCATGTATGATTCCTTTTTGTCGAAGAAATTCCAAAATCAGATATTGTGCGTAGATAAAAGGAAACTGAATCTCACGATGCTTTTAGGTTAAGTACAATGTAACTATCGATGGTGGATACGTAAATACTGTGATATGTGCCGTGTTCTGTTGTAGGTAAATACTATATGCGCATATGTATACTACACTTTTATGAAGACCATTATACGAATGGTACCATGTTATACCTAGAAAATTCTCTCCTCTCCGGCATATACATTGTACTCAGAAGCTGCTACAACAATAGCATACAAAATGTAGATACCATGCATGATACGATGCACGTTACATTATATCAAGCTAAGTATTACATTCATGTATATGTAATGAACACAAAGGAAAAAAACAGTAGATATTTCATTTAGTTTATTCAGCATATCTAATATATAAACTCCAGTACCGGTATGTGTTTCGGTATGTTATTAATCCGGTATGTTATTAAAATCGTGTTATACTGAGGATGAGTAAAAAATTTTCAATATACTCAGCGAAAATTTGAACAAATTTGTACAACACTCTCGAAGACCTTTCAGATAAACTACTGCTCATATATATCATGAGTAGTAGCAACATTATAGTCCTAGTTAATAAGTTGCGGAGACGAGTAACCTATTTGTTTTTTATATGGAATAAAGCCCAGTGACTGATGTTAGTAATTGTACTATTATGTAGTTGTTAAATATCACACTATCGATTCCCTAATGTTAGCCTATCAGGTTAAAAATAGTGGTTAGCCCGACCACTTCATTCTAAAATTCTGATGATATATTTCCTGGATGACTAAGCCCTCTACCTCGTTGAATTGCCTCACACCGATTACGTGCCAACCATATTTCATATTTTTAGTTGTCACCAGGAAGTCATTCGTTGACAAAATGATGTCCAATATACGTGTACCTACTGAATACTTTATGTGCTATTTATACTTGTCTCATAAGCATAGCAGGTCATCGTAATGTCATATGTAAAGAGAGTGTTAGAAACTGAAAACAGAGGACAAGCTTACCTATTCATACAATGATGGTGTCATTTTTTGCATGACTCGAGGGAAATATTGTAGATATTATACAGCTATAAAGCTATAAACTACATATCTCCAGGCGCTGAATATGGAAAAACACTTAGGGAAAAGATACATATGGTGGATATCATTCCATAGATATAACACAATACTAAACCACTAAAATAGAAAATTAAAAAAGAAATGAATACCACAGTGCGCAATCAGTTTGAAGATTAGGTCACTGGAGGTGGTCCTTTTCTGCAAATTTCATGGAAAACAGGAAAGTCCAATTTTAGGCTGTTGAGTTTGGTGATGTAAATGCACACTAAATTCGGAGAGCTACTCAATAGAACACTGTAGTTACGTTCAATACACTCAAAACTGATTATTATCGGCGATTGAACAACATGACAGCAGATATTTTTTATGCAGAGCGAGCACAATGTAAACATTCCCCATTTATCACCCATTTCACACCCAAACGTATCAATTGCTCCGTTATACTTGACTGTGTCACGCATCAAATTTGACATTAGATCAGCGATTCCACACTTTATCGTAAGCACACGCTAGAACCATGGGGGTTTCTCTGATTTTGACATAATCTACTTGTTTTTGTGGTTTGCCGAGTCCCATATGAGATGCAGATCTGACCCACTAGGCGATGCATCATTGACCCACAAGGGGCTGAAGAAATGTACCACCATTCCGGTCCATGAAATTCGTTTTTCTTTGTAGAAAATCCCCTATTTACTCATTTCATATGTTATTTTTTCCTAATTCAAAACCTCTAGAATGGTTTGGCGATTTTGCCCAACGATCGCGGCAGGTGTCTTTCTTAAAGATTCTAGTTTTACGGCCTTTGTTTTGATTGCTTCAGCTCGAAGCGCGCGTTGCCCCGGCAACGCCCTCTAATCCTCTGACCCACTGTACCGAACGCTGGCTGCTGATGTCATCTCTCGTGCTCCCGCCTTTAGCATAAATACCGAGGTCACATTCTGTGTGGCCGGAGTTGTGTGTGAGAGACTGAGCACGACAGGTGAGCGCAGCCATGTGCTCCTTGTCTTTGTTCACGTAAAGGCCAGTCAGGCCTCAGGGACGACTTCCATAGGGGGCCCGGGCTGGGGAGAGACAGTTGCTGACTCGGGGGCGCAAGCCCTGTGGATCGCCGATCTCTTCCCACCCGAGATGGTGCGACACAGGCTCTGGCAGACTGTCGGGCTGATCCAGAGTTCTATCTCTGCGTCAGTGCCGTCGGCGAGGCCGGCCAGCAACATGCCCACGTGTATGGGTTCCGTGGTGCCGCTCCCATGGCATCTCGGGCTCTACACACGGCTACATTGCCATAACTGTGTAATATGCATGTGGTAGATAAGGTGATGTGTTATGATGTGATGTATGACGGCCGGACTCGCTTTGGACGGACTGTTACCTGGTCGTGATGCCTGTATGGTATCACCCGGCTCCCTGTACTGGGCGTCCGGACGTTACAATGGATTAGTACACGAATGAACGTGTCATTAAATATAAGTGTGTTATAATGCAATAAACTTGCGAGTGATGGTTATCATGGTGCATGGTTTGAGAAGTCTCATTAGGCCAGGAAATGAGCACCAAAGAAGACCATGTTGTCGAAGAACATACAACATCTCTGGTAACATTCCGACAATTGCCTGTAACTCTTCGTCCTGGGGAGTAAAGGAAGTATGAGATTTGCCTGCATCATCATAACTGTTTCCGAATAAATTTTTCTTCTTCAATGATTTTGTTTCCTCATGAACTGTTTTTTTTTTTTTGGCTGCTGGACTCTTCCCTGGAGTTATAGTCAATTCACTCACGTTAACGGAGAGGTCTTCCTCTACAGAATATATTTTGTTCTGTAATGTGGCCCCTGAAACTCCATATGTCTGAGTGCACCTTGCATGGTCCGTCCACTCTGTTCACACAACTGTGGTACTCTCATTTTAACCCAGTGTCTAACTCAAGTCAGAATGAATTTCAAGTTGTTATACTTTGTGCGATAGAAAATGCAAAAGGTAATATGCTGGCTTTTACAGAACCTTAATATCTCTAACCGTTCTCGAGATATTACCAATTTTGTGTCATTTTTTAAAAAAATATTTGTACTTGAATTATGAAGCCCATTAGCTATTATAATGAGTATTCGTGGCGTCACACAGGTAAGTCACTTTAATTTAGCTACTTTCAAAGCCCTTTTCTGACTGATCCGTGCATAGTATTGCTGAATAATGCGAATATAACAATGATGATAGAAAATATACCACACCCATAAGATGTGTCTGGTCACCATGCCAACCGTATTTAACATACGGCCCATAGCAACGTGGTTGCTAGGGGACTTAACTCGGGACTGGTAAGCAAAATGACGTTTAAAATTATTCAATGGAATTCAGAAAAGGCTCTTATCCACATTTGCACCGGTTTTATTGTACCTAATTCAATATTCAGGGCGTTGGGCCCCTAGCAACCATGGTTGCTATGGGTCATATCTCGAGAATAGTTACCTTGGCAACCAATTATGGAAATTGAATACTGATTATATCTCATGCCAAATAGAGCACATGCCAAATAAAGGTCATGCTATCATCGTACATATTTGAAAATAGACGTTTCATTACCTTAATTAACTTGTTTTACCCTTGTGACGTCATGATTACTCATTATAATAGTTAATTAGGCACAAGAGAGTTAGCCCAACATTTTCACTAAAACTGTCATATCTTCATAAATAATCGAGATATTGACATACTGTAAAAACTATAATAATCCGTGAGATTCACTCTATCATCTGTCAAAAATGAGTATCCTGACTTTAGTTGGACTTGCTTTAATACCGAAAACGCATGATGTGACTTGTCACAATATCCACAGGTTATTAGATCTTCCATTGTGATCTTGTACGCATTCCTGAACTGTTAATGATTGTTAACCATCACATGCAAGTTTATTGCATTATAACACACTAATATTCGATGACACGTTTATTCGTGTACTTTTCCATCTAGAAGTTTTGAATTAGGAAAAAAACAACATGAAATTAGTAAATTGGTGATTTTCTACAAAGAAAAACGAATTTCATGGACCGAAATAGTGGTACATTTCTTCATCCCCTTGTGGGTCAATGATGCATCGCCTAGTGGGTCACATCTGCATCTCATATGGGACTCGGCAAACCACAAGAACAAATGGATTTTGTCAAAATCAGAGGAACCCCCATGGTTCTAGCGTATGCTTACGATAAAGTGTTGAATCGCTGATCTAATGTCAAATTTGAGGCGTGACACAGTCAAATATAACGGAGCAATTGATACGTTTAGGTGTGAAATGGGTGATAAATGGGGAATGTTTACATTGTGCTCGCTCTGCATAAAAAATATCTGCTGTCATGTTGTTCAATCGCCGATAATAATCCGTTTTGAGTATATTGAACGTAACTACAATATTCTATTGAGTAGTTCTTCGGATTTAGTATGCATTTGCATCACCAAACTGAACAGCCTGAAATTTACCTTGCCTGTTTTCCGCGAAATTCGCAGAAAAGCACCACCTCCAGTGACCAAATCTTCAAACTGATTGCGCACTGTGAATACGGGCGAGGACATAAGGAGCATGCGGTCAAATCCCTTCTGGTAATAGGATATCATCGATCAACTCATGCTCTGATTTCCCAAGTTGATATTGTGAGATAAATGTTTCTTGAAGTGTGATTAATCATGTCGAATGAAGTCTTCACACTCAAATTGCGGTTATAATAAAACATTTATTGATGCTTATTAGAAAACATGCATTTGTTAACTCGCAGTAATAAACACACAGTGCACTCGCTCATCCAATCTAATCTTATTTCTTCGAAGTCCCATGATACTTCGAGGACTTGAAAACACTCTCAGCACCATCAAATTATGGTGGGTAAAGTGAAACAATATATTATCTTGTACTCACTAAAAGGTTTGTCACTTTATCCCTAAGGCATGGTCTATGACCTGGTGCTCTCATTCTATAGAGTGGTCGTTCCTTATGTAGACTTACATAATGTATGCTTATTGTCAAAACTATAACACATCATATCAGGAAAATGTCGTTTCGATTCTTTGGTGTATATTGGAAACATTCAGAAGAACGCTCGCTTAGTAAAGAAACAAGTGCTGTGAACTCGTATTGTGTCAACCGGTGACGAAATAATATCAGCTTTGTGTGGTATGTATTGAGAACGGACAGATGAAGATTCAGGTCATGCAGCAAACGCCATCCATGGAATGATGTAGGGACATAAATTGATCAATCGTAGCTCCCTATATTTACCAACCATCAGGAAGGGGTCAGTCCGTTATTTGCCAAGTTTCGTTCAGGGGTAACAGAACAAATTGACATTCCAAACGATGGATTATATTGATCCTTTGTAGTAATCTTGAAAATTGTCTGTAGAATCGGTTACACCTTCGGTCTGCTTGTTGTTATATTTATCATTTCTAACAACTGTGTTAAACTTTTAAACCAGGCATCCATAATAAATAGTCCGACTAGTAGAAATTCGGTCAATTCTTTGTTGGTTTTTATTTACAATGTCAACCATGTCCCATCACAATGGCGCAAAACTCAAATTATAGACCGACCTTTTTATTGTGTTACTCCTTGGTTCCCGGTACACTGTTAACTATATTTTATTTTAATGTTTTACATCCCTCTCCAACATGAACTAATTCTGTCGCCTGGAGGACATTGAGATCTAATGGAGCTATTGGTGTGATTGAAATTGTGGAGCAGCGATCTCTGTGGAACTCGAATCAGGTCGCAACATTTTGAATGAAACATGATTGCTTTTATTGGTGTTTTTTTTTTGTGCAGGTAAAAAGTTATACATCCACTCGGCACACATGGTATGTATTGACCTGTTACCAATACAATAATATACCATTAAACATATTTATTTGAGTTGGTTTTCTCAAATAGCCAGCATAGATTTCCAGCATAGTATCACAATTGAGAACAAATACGGATACACAAGTAAACATGACACATATACATTATACATGTTCCAATATGTTCAAAGCAGACATGACATAGATCAACACAGATGTAGCGTGATGAGGATGATGCGAGAACAATGAAGAGTTAATGATTTAGGACTTCAACTCTTAACTTGCGATGAAAATCGGAATTCGGCCACTGTTTGAAATGGGGATGATGTTGGTGAACTGGAGGGAGATTATTCACTCAGAGGTGGTCAGGGATCGTCTGAAGCTGTTAATGTTTGATCGAAGCAAAGTTATACTGTATAAGGAGCAACCAGTGGATAAATAGATTCACCTTTGTGAGTAAAACTAGCTAAATAATTATATTTATGTTAGGGATATCATTTTAAATAAGGAAGGAAAATATCTCAAATGGAGGAAAATTTTATTCAGTGTCACTGCGTGGTATGTTTATCAAGCTCCGAAAGTCAAAAATCAATAAACATTACTACTGACTGGAGAAACATCCGCCCATGAGCCTTCTGGGAATAGAATACCATCGATCGACTCCTGACTGTAAATTCTCTGATTTCCCAAGTTGATATTATGAGACAAATATTGCTTGAAGTGTGACCAATCATGGCGGATGTTTTAAGGGAGAGAGAGGAACGACAGGTTTCATGTTACGGGCGTTAATGCGAAATTCAGTAAACGCATGGTTATGAATATGACAATTGACGGTAATATTTATCAAATATCTATACTTTTATGGAATATATTGTATTCACACAGTTAGATATTTGGATATAGGTATGATCATATATTTTTTATTAGCATTTGACTTGCGTTGACAAAATAATTTATTAGCCACTCACACTGATCCAAGAACATGGAGAATGGGGATCATCACTAAATCGCTCATGTCTCGTGAGGGTAGAAAAATGTACAATCGGATATGAATGGGAAAAACCATATCAAATACAAGTGTGTACACCTCAAAATGTTGAAATTTTTATTCAAATTCAGTATTGCTGGTAATAGGTGAAATGTACATCAGGTCCTCCAGCCTAATCTTATTTGCTTGAGTTTAAAAGGCAAGTCCCACGGTATTTCAAGAACCAGGAAATACTCTCAGTGCTATTAAATTACGCGGACACGTTTTCCGTAGTCGCATGATTGTCTACTATTTTCGCCCTCCAAAATGATCAATACCCTGGTTCAGCTCACGGCTCTACATGTATTGTTCTAGAGTAACAGACATTTGACAGAACTACTTGATGCAGAGGCTGATATTTTACATGTGAGGTTATATTTAATATCAACCGGAATTGATAATACTGGCGATATGGTAACGTTTGTTTACATGTATTGAGAATAGTTCTCCAGTGTTGGCACGTCATACGCGGAACGATGTCGTGCATTTAAAACAATTCAAAACGAAAAGTTATTCCTTACAGTGCCAAATTTCACGAGCATCAATATTACAAAATCTACCCATTATTTTGAAATTGCTGAATAGAATGAATAGATATGCACTACAAATATTTCATTTTTTTTAAAAAAGAAAAGCAATGGTCTATATGAGCCACCGTATATAAGAGATCAGTGGTATACTTGCTTGATTCCCGCTTTACAGCTTGGTACTGGCCCATGCAAAAAAACGGCTACCGAAGGGCCTGAAAACCCGGGATTTTCGTATTGGACCAATATCTCCTGAAATACACTTCACACAGTGTATGTGTGCCAATACATGTGTCAGACCCATCAAATACGATCACATCCATTCAGTGGTATCATTGGGATTGTTTAAAGATATATATATCAGCTGTATAGTTGGTATATTTCGAGTTTGCATAGTCAAATCTGAGAGATTCCTGGCAACTTCATAAATCGGTGGTCATTATCAGTAAATGGGTATACATTGTTGCAGGTAATATTATTTAGCTGAGATAGCTGACCAAATCAACGGTCAGAGGCATATTTACCATCAAGGATAATAGATCTATTTTCCACAGAAAAAAACAAGAATTCTAAAAAAAATCATGCTTGAGAACAGTTTGCTGATCCAGGTGAAGGTTGCCAGAAATATGTTACATTTCGATATTAAACTGGAAAATATATCAACTGTATCCAATGTAGACTACTCAAAATTTTTCCATAGAATGGCTATGAGGGTCCCCCGTGGATCTGACACATCTATTGGCACATACACACTGAATTTCATGAGATATTGGCCCAACACGAAAATCCCGGGTTTTCAGGCCGTTCGGTGACCGTTTTTTTTTTGCATGGACTAGTACCATGCTGTAGGCGGGAGCCAAGCAAGTGGTATACTAACTAAAATGGGTTTTTTTTAGCTCTGATTAACCTTCCACTACTCCTAACCCGTAGCAAAATAGTTTCGGGAAAATATACTGCGCAAAGAAATCAAGCAGACATGTTTGGAAGGAGACATGGCACTAACAAATGAGCTTTTCTGGTTGTACGAGAATAAACATAGGGCCAAAGGCCCTGTAGCTCACGGGAATTATAAGGCAACCAGAATATTTCATCAAATGGATTTTGATAATTACTAGTATAATGTGGTCATATATCATCATGACTTTGTAATACAACACTAAGATCTAACTCTAACAGAGTTTTGTCGCTATGGAACAATTCCCACATTTGTTGTTGACTCAAACTTGACATTCATCCAATGCCATCATCAAGTTCAGGGTCACCAAAAGATAGTATAATATAATATAACATACAATGAATCCCCATATATCCAAACTACATTTCCAGCTTTCAAGAGTTACCTGCAGAGAAGTGCAGACCAATACAATAAATACATTTTGTGAAGGTTACCTATGAGGCACCATACTACCATGCAACATTCACCATGTTCACAGTCTACATACATGTAATATGTTCTTCCCCATCATAAATAAATGGCGATTCTTCAAAGAAAAAAAAAATTCACACAAAAAAACATAAAAATTCTGGAATGAGTAGTTTACAAGGATTACAATACAGTATCACTATCATTAAAATACAAAGTTTTAAAGAAGAATGAAGAATTTGCTGATGCATGCTTACTACCACTCTACCTTCCAGCACCCCCACTTTTCTTACCACCAATGTCTCACGAGGGATTTTTACCAGAATCTATTAGAACTATTAGTACAACGATGATCAGTGTGTTGTGTACTTCATGTACTTTGCCAATGTATCCATCGATGCCAGTGAAAGTTCATGTATGAGAGTTTATTTCTCCTTCCCTGTTTCAAAGTTAAATCAGCCAAATCTAGCATTCTTGTTCGTCATGCAAACTTGAAGTACATCTCGAGATCGTCATGAATAAATAGGGAATAGGCACAATTCGATGACAGATAATCAGAAAATCGCCTTTAACTGTGCCTGAAAACATCGGATAGAGAATGATCGGCCTGCATTCATTGCCGGTTGCCACAGTATAGATAGATATATATTTTTTATTTCAAGTATCTAGACTAATACCAATGATATCACAAGACTGTGTGTAGAACTTGCACGCAACGCGGGCTGCTCTGAGGAAAAATGGATGCGAAATTGATTAGCCTGAGTTTGAATCTTGATTTTGTCAACTCAATTTAGGCACACAATACATATGTTCGGACCAAAATTTGCATGAATTCTCATTCTATAGACAAAATGAAGCTATTTGCAGACTGAATAAATTTTGTCATTTCTAAAAGTGGGTATATATTGTTGTTTCAATCCATACAATTAACTGTGTTGTATTTACCACATTTAGATTGATGTGTTGATTGTTTACAATTAATAATATGGGTTAATGTCTATTACCCCGGTACTATATATTATTTCACGGCAAAGTCTATAAATGCGAATCACAACTTGTTTTTGTTATTCTTTTTTTTTCATTTAGAAAGTAAGCCTTTATCGGTACATGTAGGTGACGATCGTTAATCCGCTACTGTATTGTCATAACGTACTCGTGATCAACGCTCCACTTGGGCCGTCGTGAATCCTGTGAGTACAAATGAACTAATCGTACTCAATCAGCAGATTAGAGGAGTGACTGTTTGCAAATCGAACATGATCATTTACCGTCAAGCAAGCACGCATGTATAAATTTAAGCCTACTGGTAGGGCAGCATTCGAAACATGTCCGTTTAGTGATTGGGCATGCGTGCATTGCAGTAGCTGTCATTGTGTGTTCGCGTGAATTGTTTGCTAAATACCGGTATGCCTTATTCGCCGCTGATTCATTTTCACGTTTTATCGCCCAGTCATGCTGAATGGCTGATGTCCCATATTAGGAAATACTCGGAAACACTCGGGTGTTTTTCTGCCACTTCGGACGGTAAAAGCCCCTTCCTCCAACCAATCAATGAACAGTGCTATTTATAGATCTTTGCCCTGTTACCGGTGCCTTCGCTGTATATCCTGCAATTACCGAGATATTTATCACTTGATAAACATACTACAGTGGATTTACAGTAACATCAACAACGATTACACCAAACTCCAGGTATTTTATGCTGTCAAAAATTGTACGATTGAATAAATTCGCGTTTCTTGGTCGATATGCGAAGATAAACAATCCCCATTTGCGATCGCATTGTCCTGTCTGCGCATGCGTTAGATACGTCACGATTTGTTATCGTCGTTGGTCGGAAAGATTCGGAAAGTTTGACGGAAATAAATTAACCAACATCGGAAATGTTCCGGTCGTACTTCCCTTAAACACTGCAAAACAAATATATTTATGGTTTGACATACGGACTACAGTGGAATTTAAAACGTAATAACAAATAATTCACACAAAACACAGGTATCCGCTCCTGTCAGAACTGTTATGGCCCGATAAATCGTGTTTCTTGGTGGAAGTTCGAAGGTAAACAAACATTCGCCATTTGCAATTGAAATGTCCCCTCTGCGCATGCGCTGACTTTCCACCCACAACCCGTATGTATAAACAAGAGCACATGTATCATAAAATTAATGTTTAATCGTTAAATTTCTCCAGAAAACTTTTGGAATTTTCACCTAAGCATACTTTACTTTGGAGAGCACCCAATAAGCGAACAGTATGCCAAGTTTGGGTACAATAGCAATAACACTTTCTGCGGAGAAGATTCTGAAAGATTTGGGTCAGGAAAACATGGGACAGACACGACAGACACCGTGTCAATCCATCCCAATAGATCCACGGCTTTTAGCCGGTGAGCTAAAAACTACCCTGGAGCAGGCTAGTGCAGGAAATCATATTGGATAATCGTGAACAATGTCCTCAATATTTTTCCATTTTTATATCAAGAGTTATTGTGGCGAACCCTAAGACAACAACAGCAACAATATTTATATCAATTATATCAATTATTTATATCAATTAAAACTATTTGTTCTTCTAGTGTATAGTTAGCAATGACACACTTCATGAAACTTATTCTTAACTTTTACTTTTCTTAAATGAAACTATTCGTATTATATTTGTATTGAAATTGTATCCTGAAATAACCCATCATTTTGTCATTTTTATTTGCATGTTCCCATTTCTTTTTAAATAGTGCCCAAGCTTGTTCTATATATATTCTATATATTGTGTTATATATATATATTACTATATATTAACTTAATATTGAGTGGATCAACTGGATCTGCGCAGTTTCTGTATCCGTTTTTACCCTATATTGAACATTTCTGCAAGATGGATGTGTGGAGAAAGCTATCGAAAATTAGGTATGTATGTGAGCCTTAAATACTAGTACGTTTATGACACCTTGAACTAATGTTTATGACTCATTATTTGGTTTTCAACATATTGTATTCACAAAGAAAAGCATTGACCAGCAGGACAAGCCTATACTAGGTCTCTGCTGTGAAATATATACAGAGTGCAAAACGTATAATGCAAGGAATATGAAACACATATATTCTTACCCACCAAACTACAGCTAAACACCCACATACACATTATTATATACATGTTTCCATGGGAGTTTTAAAGAGCAGATCGTTAGGTTTCCGATATCAACATACTAGTGTGTATAATACATGATAAGTGTCATAATTAATAATTTTCATTAAACAAGTAAAGATTAAGTAAATTATCGGTTCCATTATTAGGAATTTATTATGAATATGTGCTGGATAGCTTCAAAAACGAACACAGTAATTACCACATAGGAACAAATCACTTCGTAGTTCTAATGAACTTTTGTACAGCCAAAACAATTGATTTGTTATCTGCAAGTAATAAATCGCTATTGCCAAATAGTAACACATTCACATTTGTATGAAAGTTAGCCAAATTTGAGAACAAGACACGCCGATGTCGTTTGTATATTGGACAGTGTAACAGATAATGTGGGTGGTACAATACGTCTGATTGACAACGTATTCCATCCAATACCGGTATACAAGTATGGAATAACTTTCTGTCGCGCCCGTTAGGATGCCCATAATTATGACTCATTATTTGTTCATGTAATTTGAGCTTGCAATATTTTTGTTAGACAGTCATACACCATATTATTGAAAATGGGCATGTTTTTAGAACCTTGTTACTTCTCTAAGTTAGTAAAATCAACACTTGTGTGAAAACAATTTTTTTTAAGATTGATATAGTACAAAATATTTTTTTTTATGCTACAGATATTACTTTGCTAATGGACAGTAGCTAACAAATGGAATAATCTCTCATCTGAAGCTGACACCTCTCTCAACTGAGAGAATATCATTTTAGCCAGTGTTTGCAGTACATTCCACAATACGTTTAATCGTGTCTGCAGTCTACGATTTTTGTTATGATATAATGACATAATCGTGATGAAGGATTGAGGAATTCTCCCGGTTATATGTACACACTACTTTCTACATGGTATGAGGATCGAATGATATCAATCTAAGATCACCACAAATTAATCGCCGTCTAGACAGCTATCCCTGTGGAATACAAGTGAAGTCTGGAGGTATGAGTCCATAGGTTTCGTCCCATTACAAAGCCTGATCTATAATGGGTATCTCTCCAATCTCTAATCTGCTTCAATCAGCGGTAGCTACTCTAATCAGCTCCAATCAAACAGCAAACAAAAAAAATGAAAGAAAGAAAGAAAGAAAAATGAGTTGTCGATGTAAACGTAGTGTTACTGAAAACATTGTGTTTGACCCCATTATCATAAGTCTAATCCTGGTCCTATGAATTTTCATTTTGAATTCTTGATTATAAATACAAATTGTAAGCATAATTGTAAATTTTGAAGATATTTGATTTCACCCACAGATTGAAGACACTTTTTGACAACATAACACTTTTGATTAACAACTTTTTTACTTGGTGGCATGCTATGCCTGTAATGGTAACTACAAAACATAAATGTGTGAGAGCCTTGAAACACGAAGCTATAATGCACTAAGGAAAATACCCTTTCATGTTACTAGCACATATTTATATATTATAAATGACATCGAAAACTGGATAACTGAATAGAAACTGACTATTTTTTACTCCTATGTTCACATAACTACAATGGTGCTGAAGGGGCTTGAGATATTTATTTACTTTTAACCATGAGTAATGTTGCGCTCTCTCATGGTCCATGCGTTCCGTCGTAATCCCCTCATATTCCGTCGCCATCTTACTAGGCTCCCTCACATTTCGGATTGTGTTCCTTCGCGATCTTGCAGCAGAATCTTCTCAGAAATCACGGACGTCTTTGGTTAAACAACAACATCAAGAGAGCATGCAACTTGAAGATATTTCACTGATGTGATGTACCATTTGTATGCTCTATATGAACTCTCAGGCATCGCTTGTTGAACTGGTAAATGTGAAATCAACGCTAAATGTGAAACCTAACGGTAAATGTAAAAAAACACTAACGGTAAATGTGAAACCTAACGGTAAATGTAAAAAAACACTAACGGTAAATGTGAAACTTAAGGCCAAATGTGAAAATTAAGGAAATCACCCTTAACGGTAAATGTGAAAAGAAATCACGACGGCAAATGTGAAAAATAGGCCAAGGGCAAAACTAGGAGGTATAAACCAGGAATAGACTTGCGGAAGCCTCACACATTGAGTATTCCGTTTTAAGTGACGTCATGTCACCAGATGTATGGTTGCATAGGGAGACCACGCGCAGCGATATTGATCCATGTGTTGGTTTATTTTGCGCGTGTGTAAGTCTGGTTTTGGGAAAAACAAAAATCCCGATGGTTTTCCCCGGGATTTGGAGTAGAGATAGGTTTTGTTGTATGTATTATAGGTCGGCAATTGCGATCTGAAAACGGGCTAAATTGACAGGGGTCCTGTTCAGCGTCGTTTTATGAAAAATTGGTACTATTATGCTCTATAGTGACGAAGATTTTCTTGAAGGACTATAATTATACTGTCATACCCCATCAACCGCTAAGCCCTAATTTTTTCTTGGAAAGGTGAAATGCAGATCCAAAGTTGCCCAATTCAACATTGATTTGAATGCATCGAATAATTGGGGTTATCAACCCTAGGTTATTAGGCGTACTCGGCATTTATTATCTTGTGACATGTAAATAACTGTCGACGTATAGGCCTAGGCTACGGAAGCGTAGGAGGGCCACCCAGGAAAATTATATTTTTGAAATTCCCGGCTTAGTAACTCGATGAAATCGACTTAGTATGTCGATAATATCGACTTAGTACCTCGATACTATCGATTTAAGAGTGGATCAGTCACAGGAAGATTTGTTTTTTCAAATTCCCGAGTTAGTATCTCAATAATATCGACTTAGTATCTCGATAATGTCGAGTTAATAACTCGAAAATATCGACTTAGTAACTCGATAATATCGAGTTAGTATCTCGACAATATCGAGTTAGTAACTCGATAAAATCGAGTTAGTATCTCGACAATACCGAGTTAGTATCTCGATAACATCGACTTAGTAACTTGACTTAAGTCACATTACATGGTGTATAGTCTGCATGTGCATATACTACGGAAGCGTAGAAGGGCCACCCAGGAGAATTTTTTTTTTAGTTCCCAACTTAGGAACTCGATAATATCGACTGAGTATCTCAATAATATCGACTTAGTATCTCGATAATATGTCCAGCATATATCACTTCCTATATGTCCATAATTGATTCCTTAGCTGAAAAGTCGATATTAAATGAGATATTAGCCATTTTGTGCTCTGACCTTGAAGAAGAGGTCAAAGTCAAATTCAAGGTCATCAGAATATTCAGCATATATCATATCCTATATGTGCACAATTGATTTCTAAGCTATGAAGTCGATAATAAGCGAGATATTAGCCATCTTGTGCTTTGACCTTGAAAAGAGGTTAGAGGTGAAATCCAAAGTCACGAAAATATCCAGCATATATCACTTCCTATATGTACACAATTGATTCCTAAGCTGAAAAGTCGATTTTGAATGAGATATTAGCCATTTTGTGCTCTGACCTTGTAGATGAGTTCAAAGGTCAAATTCAAGGTCATCAGAATATTCAGCATATATCATTTCCTATATGTGCACAATTGATTTCTAAGCTATGAAGTCGATAATAAGTGAGATATTAGCCATCTTGTGCTTTGACCTTGAAAAGAGGTTAGAGGTGAAATCCAAAGTCACGAAAATATCCAGCATATATCACTTCCTATATGTACACAATTGATTCCTAAGCTGAAAAGTCGATTTTGAATGAGATATTAGCCCTTTTGTGCTCTGACCTTGTAGATGAGTTCAAAGGTAAAATTCAAGGTCATCAGAATATTCAGCATATATCATTTCCTATATGTGCACAATTGATTTCTAAGCTATGAAGTCGATAATAAGCGAGATATAAGCCATCTTATGCTTTGACCTTGAAAATGAGGTCAGAGGTCGAATTCAAATTCACGAAAATATCCAGCATATATCACTTCCTACATGTATATGTACACAATTGATTCCTGAACTGAAAAGTTAATATTAAATGAGATATTAGCCAGAAGAGGTCAAATTCAAGGTCATCAGAATATTCAGCATATATCATTTCCTATATGTCCACAATTGATATCTAAGCTATAAAGTCGATAATAAGCAAGATATTATCCATTTTGTCAGGTAACCTGAAAACTTGTCACCCGGGCATATTCTTACGCATTCTATTCCTTGTATGCTGTGGCTTGTTAGATCAAAGATTCGGTAACCTAAAAAGACAGATCAGTGATGCGAACACATGCTTTCCTGCAGAACCGATTTGAACTAGGGTGAAACGGTTCTACAGTCGACCAGGCAGGAGTGGAGAAGGGCAGGCTATCCATTCCGATGCTATTCATTTCGGGATTAGGGTAGTTCTTAGTTGTTCGTACCAGTCTGATGACTGTGAGTGGTAACTAAATATATATTTTCACATTCAGCGTCAAGCACATAGTTATTACATTTAGCGTCAAGGCATATGCCTTGGTTTTTAAATTTACCATTAGGTTTCACATTTAGCGTTAATGTGTTTTCACATTTACCGTTAGGTTTCACATTTAGCGTTGATTTCACATTTACGGGTTCAGCAATCGCTGCCTACCGACAAAACACGAAATATGTGTATATGTATATCCTATTTATTATTTTTGTGGTAATAATGGTTACGAAGTTTAGAACTCCAGCATCTGCAACTAGGTGACAGCGAGTTACACCGGGGGAACTTTGCAAACTCAATTATTTACTCACATATAGCAACAATACAAGAAAATGTATTTGTACTATATCAAATTAAGCCTGAAGGGAAGTAAAGTGTGGTATGGAACTGCTAGAGGCTGTCATATTGGTTCACTTACATTTTCACAGAATGGCGGTATATTACGGAGCGGCTGAAAGGACACGGAAGAAATAATTTTTTGGCATATCGTTATTGCGTTCCCTCGCATTCTGGATCACGTTCCCTCGCATTCCGGATCGCATTCCCTGGCGATGTTATTGTGTTCCCTTGCGATCCGGATCGCATTGTGCTGACGCCAATGACTTCTGAGAAGGTTTTTCTACAAGATCGTGAGGAAACGTGATCCGGAATGCGAGAGAACGCAATAAGATCGCGAGGAAATGTGATACTATCGCAAAGGTACACGATCTGGTCTGCAAGGGAACGCAATTAGGTCGCAAGGGAATGCGATCCGGATTGCGAGGGAACGCGATAATATTGCAAGGGAACGTAATAACATTGCGCAAAAAATATTTTTTTCATGTCCTCTCAGAGGCCACGTAGTATATGAATAACATCCAACATTCTTTTTCTGTTTTGCAGAGTATAAGGTCGCATGTGCCATAACTGATTAGTTATCTCGGAATGTGAAATATATTAGGCTGTTCGTATATATATGGATGCCTAAGATATCACAATGCGGAACGGGGTGTGCTTCTTGAATTGTCCCATGTGTGTATGTACACATTCAAACGAACGTTCGCTCGCTCTCTCAATAAAGAACAAGCGAGGTGAGTATTGCTAAACATTGTGTCAACTGGTGAGAAATAGTATGATTTTTGTGTGGTATGTAGTGAGAACGGAAAGATGAGAATTCAGGTAATTCAGCAAACGCCATCCACGGAATGATGTAGGGACACACATTGAATGAATCGTAGTTTTCTATATTTGCGAAACATCAGGAAGGGGTCAGCCCGTTATTTGGCAAGTTCTAACAAGCCTTAATTTAGTGGTAACAAAACAAATTGACATTTCGAATGATGGATTATCTTGGTGCTTGATAGTGTTCTTGAAAGAAGTGTGTCTGTAGAATCAGTTAAATATTTGGTCTGCTGACTGTTATATCTGTCACATCTTACAACTATATAAACATATATTCGAGATGGTACAAATATAAAATGTAGTTCAACTAGTGGGAAATCGGTCGATTCTATGTCAGAGTTTCATTAAAATGCGAACCAGGTCACATCATGATGTCGCAAAACTCATTTAGATAGCCTACATTGACTGTTGAATAAATGTTTACTTTAGATACATGGTTTACATTCCTCGACAACATGAATAGTCCTGTCGGCTAGAGGCTTACATTGAGATCTGATGGAACTACTGGTGTTATTGCAATTGTCGAACAGCGTTATCTGTGAAGTTCGATTCAGGTCGTGAATATGGATTTTTGAATGGTCCTAGATGAAATCCAGTTGTTGTTATTGTGGTTTGTGGGCAGTTAAAAAGTAATACATCTACTAGGGACACACGGCTCGGTGTGCATGATTTTAAAAAAAGATATATATATTGACCTATTACCAATACAATAAGATACCAAAGGATACATATATTAATCCTAGAGTGTAACATTCTGAAATCCTGAACCTAAACATGCATATCCATCCAGTTATGTTAGGAACAGATAATGGATAAAATATAGTTTCGTGTTCAGAAGGTGCAATAGTAGAATTACATATAAGTAAGTGGCGATTCCATGGATGTCGGTTTGGCTCATAATTACCTTTGTAAGCATAAATAACTAAACAATTATATTTGTGTTGAGGATGTTATTTTAAATAAGGAAGGAACGTTTTATTCAGTAAAAAGCCCAAGTAAGCTTCACTTCGTGGTATGTTTACCAAGCTCTGAAAGTCAAAAATCAATAAACATTACCGCTGACTGGAGGAGCATCCGCCCATGTGCCTTCTGGGAATAGAATACCATCGATCGACTCCTGACTGTGTATATTGTCTGATTTCCCAAGTTGATATTTTGAATTAAATATTGCTTGAAGTGTGACTAATCATGGCGGATGATTCAACGGAGAGAGAGGAACGACAATTTTTATGTTAGGGTCGTTATTGTGAAACTCGGTAAACGCGTGATTGTAAAAATGACAATTGATGGTTATATTAATCAAATATGTATGCTTTTATAGAATACTTCGTATTCACACAGCTCGATATTTGTGTATAGGTATTATCAAGTATTGTTCTTTGCATTTCACGTGCGTTCACAAAATAATATATTAACCATTAACCATGGTGGGGGTCATCACATTAACTAGAATTACTCATGTCTCGTGAGGGTAAATAAATGTATAATCAGATATCAATTTAGATTGGGGAGCATCATATCCAATCCAAGTGTGCGTTATTCTGTACACCTCAGAATGTTGTTCAACTTCAGTATTTCTGGTAATAAGTGAAATATAAATTAGCCCCTCCGGCTCAATCTTATTTGTTTGAAGGGTAAATCCCACGGTATTTCAAGAACCGGGAAATACTCTCAGTGCTATTAAATTACGCAGACACGTTCTTTGTAGTCGCGTGAATGTCTACCATTTTCGCCCTCGAAAATGACCAATACCCTGGTTCAGCTCACGGATCTACATGTATTGTTCTAGTGTAATGGACATTTGACATAACTACTTGACGCAGAGGCTGATATTTTATATGCGAGGATCATATCTTCAATGTCAGCCAGAATTGATAATACTGGCGACATGGTAACGCTTGTTTACATGTATTGAGAACAGTTCTCTTGAGTTCAGTGATGGCACGTCATACGCGAAACGAGATTGTGCATCAAAAACAATTCAAAACAAAAAGTTATTCATTACAGTGCCAAAATACACGATCATCAAATTTACACAATCTACTCCGAATAGTGTAATTGCTGAAACCCCCGATCCCCTGTATTATATAAAGCAAATTGTGAAGTTGGTCTGTTATCGCCTGATATATATAATTTTGATTCCAATTTTTTATTTAAAATAATTGCCGCATATGTTACTGAGTAGCACAGAATATGTGTAAAAAAATATTCCTTCCTAGAAAAATGGTTTGACACTTTGTAAAAAAAATCTGTATATCTGATTTGAAACTGTAAACTATTTCCGTATATGAATAACCTCGTTTAGAGTTCATATATGACGATATTCATGTATGAAGGTTTTCACCTTCATAGAAAATCTGTCTGAAAATCCACAGAGCAACATTGCAATTTTGTGTGGCCAGAAACAGTGAGGCTTATTGTCGATGGACGAATGCGATGTGGACGACGTGCTAGTACTTGGTGGCACATCGCCATTTGAATGACGGTCAGGAACAGCATGCTCAGAAAGGCGTAATGACGTTCGATTTATGCACCTACTCGTCACGAACATTTGTGGACAACTAGGTAACAACATCTTTGATGAGAAGATCGGGTTTGCTCTCATCAGGGCACGTATGTCTATTCGACCAATTTATTCAATATATTAGTTAATATTTTATACACGTATGATTTTTATATGCGTATAAATGATTGAATATGCATATGAAATATTAAATATGCATAATGATTGATTAATTATGCACATAAAATATTAAATACGCATATACACTATTAGGTACACATAATAAATGACTAAATCCGCAAACGAATTTACGCATGATGTATAAATGATTACATATACATATAAAATACTAAATATGCATAATAAATGAGTAAATATGCATATAATATATTAAATATGCGTATAAAATGATTGAATACATGCTACAAATATTTCAAACTTTTCTTTTTAAAAAAATAAAAAGCAATATCCTATCTGAGCCACCGTAAATGAGAGGTCAGTGGTATACTGAATAAAATGTCTTTTTTGTCTTCTTTTTTTTTAGCTCTGATTAACCTTCCTTTACTCTAAACCCACTAGGCAAAATAGTTTCGGGAAGATAAATTGCGCAAATGAATCGAGCAGACATGTCTGGGAGGAGACATGCCACTAACAAATGAGCTTCCTGGTTGTAAGAAAATAAAACTAGCCTGGAGCAGGCATGTACAGGAAATGGGATCATATTGGGTAATCGTGAAGAATGTCATCATTTGTTTTTTCATTTTTATATCAAGAGTTATCGTGGTGAATCCTAAGGCAACAATAGCAACAATATATATCAATTAAAAAAATATTTGTTCATGTAGTGTAGAATAATCAATGACACACTTCATGAAACTTATATTCCACTTATACTTTTCTTAACCTTGTGACCTCTAAGTTAATAAGATCAGCACTTGTGTATAAACAAAACCTTTTATGATTGACATTCTGTAGCACACACACAAAATTTATGATGCATATATTACTTTGTAAACGGACAGTAGCTAATGGAATAATATCTGATCTGAAGCTGACATTTCTCTTAAATGAAAAAGTATAAGTTAGGCTAGCAGTACATTCCACAAAAAGTTTAATCGTGTCTTCAGTGTCTTCACGGTTGTTGTTACAATATAATGACATAATAGTGATGAATCTATGTTCGGATTCGTTCGATATTCAGGAAATATATATCTCTCGAAGAATTGAGAAATTTTCCTCGTTTATGTACACGCTACTGTTTACAGTGTATAACGATCGAATGATATCAATCTAAGATCATTACAAATTAATTGTCGTCTAGACAGCTATCCCTGCGGAATACAAATGTGTCTTCACGGTATATGCATCAAGTCTGGAGGTACATGAGTCCATAAGTTTCGTCGCATTACAAAGTCTGATCTACAATGGGTATCTTTCCAATCTCCAATTTGGTTCAATCAGTGGTACCTACTCTAATCAACTCCAATCAAAGAGCAAACAAAAAATGAAAGAAAAAAAACAACCAAAAATAGAGTGTCTGTATAAACATGTGTGGCTGTAAACGTGTGTGACCCCATGTCCACAAGTCTAATCCTGGTTCCTGGTTGTGTTTTTCATTTTCAACTCTTTATCATAAACATAATTTATAAAAATAAATGTAAATTTTGGAGATATTTGATTGAAGGCATTTTATATAGCAACTTTTCTATTTGGTGGCATGCTATGCCCGTAATGGTAACTACAAAACACAAGTGTGTGGGAACCTTGAAACACGAAGCAATACTGCACTACATATTTATCTATTATAAATGACATGGGATAAAGGATAACTGAATAGAAACTGATTATTATTCACTTCTATGTTCACATAACTACAATGGTGCTGAAGGGGCTTGAGATATTTATTTACTTTTAACCATGTAATAATGTTGCAATAATGTTGAGTTCTCTCATGATCCAAGCATTCCGTCGCATTCCCCTCATATTCCATCGCAAATTTATTAGGCTCCCTCAAATTATCAGAAATCACGGGCGTGTTTGGTTAAATGAGACCATCACGAGAGCATGCAACTTGTTTACGTCTGGTTAGCAGCCGGATAAGTTGCACAGAAGAGCACTCAGACTAGTTTATCAAGATCGTAATTGTACATACGACCATCTACTGCTCAATGATCATTTGTTAGATGGCTATAAACGGTGAATAATGCTATTGTATGTGTTTTAATTGTGTAGTTGATGGGATCAAAGTACCTATAATCTACCAGAATATAACACCAAGAAATACGGTATCACACAATTAAGCAAACTTTGGTAAATATCAGATTTTTCTGATAAAAATACTACATCATTGTCACAATTCGAGAGGAAAAAGGATATCTAATCTGGATCAGAAGAATGAATGGATCACAAATAAGGTTTATATATTCTTAATAAACATCGTTAACTCTGCTTCATGCAACCTCTTCATCTAAATATATGTTGCCTCTCACAATATGGTATTGAGTAAAACAGTGGACTTGGTTATATCTTAGCATCGTACAGAAGCGTGTGAGCTTAATTATATACAAATATGTACATGATTGATTGCAAGCGATGTTAAACTTCATTCATTCGTGAACCTCCAATGAAGGTGAAACTGAATGCCTTGAAAAAGCTGAAACATTACCCCCCCCCCCCCCCCCACGGAGGTTTGGCTGCATAAAGGTAATGTCAATTATATTTCTCTGTATTCGTAGAAACGCATAGACAGCAGCGATCCTGTATCAATATCCACCAAAAAAATCGGGAAGATATTCCACTGATGTGATGTTCTATATTTATGCTCTATGTGAACTATCACGCATCAACGCTTAATGTCAAATCACGGAATATGTGTAAATGTATATCCTATTCATTTTTTATGGGGTATGAATGGTTACGACGTTTACTAATCAAGCATCTGCCACTAGGTGACAGTAAGTTACACGGGGGGAACTTTTGCCAACTAAATTATTTACTTACATATAGCTGCAATACCAGAAAATGTATTTGTGCTATATCAAATTAAGCCTGAAGGGAAGTATAGTGTGGTATGGAACTGCTGGAGGCTGTCATATTGGTTCACCTACATTTTTACAAAATGGTGGTATATAAATGACATCCAACATTCTTATGCTGTTTTGCGGAGTATAAGGTTGCATGTGCCATAACTGAATAGTTATCTCGAAATGTGAAATATATTAGACTGTTCGTATATATATGGATGCGTAAGATATCACGATGAGGAACGAGATGTGTGTATTTACATATTGAAAAGAACGCTCGCTCGCTCTCTCAATGAAGAAAAAGCCTCGTGAGTATTGCTAAAACATTGTGTCAACTGGAGAGAAATAGTATGAGTTTTGTGTTGTATGTAGGGAGAACGGAAAGATGAAAACTCAGGTCATTCAGCAAACGCCATCCACGGAATGATGTAGGGACACACATTGAATGAAGCGTAGATTTTTATTTTTGCCAAACACCAGGAAGGGGTCAGCCCGGTATTCTAACCATTCTAACAAGTTCTAACAAGCCCTAATTTAGTGGTAACAGAACAAATTGACATTTCGAATGATGGATTATTTTGGTCCTTGATAGTATTCTTGAAAGTGTGTCTGTAGAATCAATTGGACCTGGGGTCTGCTGACTCGTATATCTATCGCATCTTACAATTGTATAAACATATATACAAAATGGTACACCTATAATATAGCCCGGGAAGTTTGAATTCCGTCGATTCTTTATCCGTCCCCAATAAATTGCGAACCAGGTCATACCATGATGTCGTAAAACTCAATTATATTCATGACATTTATATTGTGCTGTCCCTAAACTCAATTTATACGCCTACTCTCTTTAATGTGTGACAATATAAGGCTTCCGGTACATTGACTGTTAAATAAATGTTTACTTTAGATACATGATTTACATTCGTCGACAACATGAATAGTCCTGTCGCCTAAAGGCTTACACTGAGATCTAATGGAACTACTGGTGTTATTGCAATTGTGGAACAGCGATATCTGTGAAGTTCGATTCAGGTCGTGATATGTTTGGTTTCCGTATTTCAGAACGTTACACGGTAGGATTAATACGTGTATCCTTTGGTGTCTTATTATATTGGTAACAGGTCAATACATAACATACTGCCACAATAACAACAACTATATTTCATTTAGGACCATTTAAAATCCATATTTACTACCTGAATCGAACTTCACAGATATCGTGTTCGACAATTGCAATAAGACCAGTAGTTCCATTAGATCTCAATGTAAGCCTTTGGGCGACAGGACTATTCATGTTAGAGAGGACTGTAAATCATGTGTCTAAAGTAAACATTTATTTAACAGTCAATGTATGGGGACCTTATTATGTTTCTGAAAATCGACTACTAGCTACCACCAAGTCACTGGGCCATCGAGCACTAAAGTGGTATCTCTACATGTATTAGAATGTATATGTGGTTCGTCCTATATGCCTACCTAATGAAATGTTTTCCGTCACACATAATCTAAGTGTACATGCTGGTCATAAACGGTTTGATCATTTAACTTGAGTTCAGAGTTCACATAGAACCAGCGTTGACATGAAAAACCTTTGATTTCTTTAATTTTCACGACGATTTGTTCAAGCTCACACTTGCCAATCCTTCCTGGCATTTACAAACATATATTCGGCATACAAGCGAATCGTCAAACCAAAAATAGGCCCCAAAATGTGCCCAATATTTTGAGATGGTTGTCAAAACTTTGAAACATATTGAAAAGTTTCTTCTAAAAAATGATGGAATGCGTATATTTATCACCCGTAAGTTCGTATGAATCATAATCGTTACATATTCCAACTAATAGAACACTCCATTAGCCAGCATATAACTTTTAATAAATTATGAATGTCTGATTACAGAACTTGGTATTTTTAACACACAGGGGAATCCTACATATAGCCCCATCACACAATCAAAAAGGAGGTTCTTGACAACCACATGTCAGTTCTTGCCTCATATGGCATTGCAACCATTCAGAAAGAACTTGACCTTCATGCTCTGTACTGGACTCCAAAATTACACAAATGTCCTTACAAGCAACGCTATATTGCAGGGTCAGCTGTGTGTTCCACCAAACCATTATCAATATTGTTGACTAAATTATTATCTGCTGTAAAGGAAGGACTTCAGAGGTTTTGTGATACTGCTTATTCCAGAAGTGGAATTAATCACATGTGGATTTTGAAGAATTCAAAAGAGCTTATTGAAAATCTCAAATCACGCTCATTTTCCACAATAACCAGTATCAAAACTTTTGACTTTTCTACCCTTTACACAACCATACCTCACTCTAAACTTAAAGAAAGGTTGAAAACTCTCATATTACAATGCTTTTTCCATAAAAATGGGAAAAGACGTTATAAGTACCTGGTAGTTAATTATAAATCTGTTTATTTCATTCAAGAACATTCAGCATCAGACACTAAATATAATGAAACCGATGTTGTTGGTATGCTGCAATTTCTAATCGACGACATTTTCGTAGAGTTTGGTGGTGAATTATTCCAACAAACTATTGGAATTCCAATGGGGACTAATTGTGCTCCATTGTTGGAAGATTTCTTTTTATATTCATACGAAGCAGAGTTCATACAATCGCTTCTGAAGAGAGGAGAAAAAGAAACTAGCCAGTTCATTCAATTTCACATACAGATACATTGACGATGTATTGTCATTGAACAATCCAAAGTTCAGTGATTATTCAGTTAAATTAAAGACACCAAGGACTCCTCCAAGTCTGCTGCATATCTTGACCTATATCTCGAAATAGACAAAAATGACAACCTATGTACCAGATTTCATGACAAACGTGATGACTTCAATTTTCCCATCGTAAATTTCCCAGTACTGAGTAGTAACATACCAGCAGCTCCTGCGTATGGCGTCTATGTGTCTCAACTCATTCGATATGCTAGAACATGTTTCAATTACCAAGATTTTCTAGCCAGAGCCAAAATGCTAACTGATAAGTTAGTAAAGCAGGGCTATTTGAGACCTAGATTGCAGTCGACCCTTAAGAAGTTTTATGGTCTTTGTAAGTATAACTAACTAAATAATTATTTTTATGTTGGGGATATTATTGTAAATAAAGAAGAAAAATATTGTAAATAAAGAAAGTAATTTTCATTCAGCAAAAAGCCCAAGTAAGTTTCACTGCGTGGTATGTATACCAAGCTCTGGTGGTCAAAAATCAATAAACATCAGTGCTGACTGGCGAAACATCCGCCTATTAGCCTTCTGGGAATAGAATACCATCGAACGGCTTCTGACGGTGTGAATCCTGATTTCCCAAGTTGATATTATGAGACAAATATTGCTTGAAGTGTGACTAATCATGGCGAATGCTTTAAGAGAGAGAGAGAGGAACGACGATGTTAAGATTATGGTCGTCAGTATGCAACTCAGTAAACGTGTGGTTACAAAAATGAGGAATGACGGTAATATTGATCAAATATCTATGTTTTTATGGAATATATTGCATTCGCATGGTTCGATATTTGGATATAGGTGTGATCATGTATTTTTTTGCATTTGACTTGCATTCACATACACTCATATGTTTCGATATGAAATTAAACTGGGGGAATCATATCAAATCCAAGTGTGTATTTTCTGTATACCTGAACATGTGGATACTGTTGTGCGCATTCAATCAAGTTATACATGGAATGTACATTAGCTTATCCAGCCAAATCATATTTGTTTAAATTTATGTGGAAAGTCTCTTGATGTTTGAAAAACCAGGAAATACTTTCAGTGTTATTAAATCAAGCGGACACATTCTCCATTGTTTATCGTGGCATAATGTCCACAGATTACGCCCTCCAAGATGATTAATAACCGGGTTTATTCGTCACTCTGTAACATGAAACAGTTCATGACGTTCAATAATCATGCCCCAGTGTACAATGGTGTATTATCGACCTGTTGCCGCCGGTATAGGATTTTGATGATAACAACAGAAATTCCACTTTGATATGATGCGTGTTCATTTTTTGACTATTTGAATGATTATAGTCCGTAGATGGAATCCTATATTTTATAAACTTGCATAAAACCTCTTTCATTTCAGTATTGTTCTGTCCTGTTGCAGATTGAAAAGTCACATAAGGGTTCCATGTCATTGTATTGGATATGCTTGTTGTGGAGGGGGTGATATTTTATACATAACCAAGCGATGAATCCAATTCCCTACTCATGTACGCAAATTGTTTCAGCTGAATGCCACCTTTTCAGAATTAATGGATACCATGTAAAAAATGAATGACGAGGAAAATGTTCGATATATTCATTGGAGAATGCTTTGTGATAACCAAATCAACCCATTTCACTGCAACATGATTAATTTGATTTTCCAGGATTTGCGTGATTCAAGAACATTCCAATTCCAAAATATTGTAGCCGGAGCTAGACGCCCTATGTATATTGTTGATTGAATTACTAACTTTGTCTCTGATTGGATTATCCACTAAAGTGCTCTAACGGTAAAGGATATCGATTATGATTCATTCGAATTCATTTGAAGAAATATCCACTGAAGAGAGAGAACCCTCATTTGATGGATTTAATATCATTTATATTAATCTTTTATATTAATTTATATCTACTGTATTGGTGGTAATAGATTGATACTTACATCTAGAGTTTAGTGTTGTGGTATAAACAGCTGATTTTGTAAGTACTTGCTACTAATAAAATAGTGCTAAGTTGTTCCTTGGCTGGCTTATCAGCGTTTGCAAAGAATTGTTGTGCGGACGCAAATTGATTTAACCATGGTTCTTAATATTTGAAAACCACCAGAAAGGGGTCAATCCCTATCGGTCATGGTTAAACCAGAAATGGCTACATAATTCTATATTCAGGTTGATGGATCGTTCTTGCTTCTCAAACAACAATTCGTGGAATCATTTGCTGCTTGATCTGTCTAATCAGTTATCTGACTGTGGTGGTAGGTCGAAAAGGTATGTTGAGGTAGGCTTCCTGGTCACATTTACAGTCGATATCGACATAATTGTTAGAAAAAACAGGTGCTTCGATTGTGGCATACTAATCACACACTATAAACATCACATTGTCTCATACTTCTATGGACCATATAATTTATATTATGTCTTGTGTGCGAAATTCAAATTAGAGGACTAAATTCCAAACTGTGAAGCGCTTTGAGAATGTGTGTAACGTTGATAAAGCGCTATATAAGAACCGATTTTTATCATTATTATTATTATTATTATTATTATTAATATTATTATTACACTATCGATGGGGAGACATACCTCATAAATGGGGTATGTCATGCCATCATAGTAACACCACAAATGTATCTGGATTCATCCCTATGGGCCTGGGTGTCCTAGTAGGGTTGGTGGTAGGGGTTTGGGACGGCGTGAAGCTGAAATGGAATACTGGCTTTTCAAAGTCGGACATACCCCGATCGATGTCGTTATTATTATTATTATTATTATACTGAATACTGGCTTTTCAAAGTCGGACATACCCCGATCGATGTCGTTATTATTATTATTATTATTATTATTATTATTATTATTATGTCAACGAAATCATGCACATTGCACAGTACCACATATTTCGCAAACCACTATTCTGTTTAAAGAGCAACAACACGTTAAACATACTACTGTTGTAGTTTTTTCATGTGAACCATTTGTTTTTCCTTCTTCGTCAACCCTGATTAATATTCCACTACTACAAATCCTCTGGCAAAATAGTTTTCGGGGAGATAAATTGCGCAAATGAATCGAATAGACATGACCGTAGGAAGGCATGTCACTAACAAATGAACTTTCCTGATTGTAAGATCAGGAAACTACCTTGGAACAGGCGAGAGCAGGAAATTGGATCATATTGGGTAACTGTAAACAAGGCCATCAATGTGATATTTCCATTTTTATATCAATAGTTATCGTGACGATCCCCGTCAACAACAGCAACAATATATACATGTATTGATTAAAAATATTTGTTCGTGCAGTGTAGAGTTAACAATGACACACTTCATGACATTTATTTTCCATTGATTCTTTTCTTGAATGGAAATATGCATATCATCTTTGTATTCACTTTATATCCGATGGGCCATCAATCTCCTGCGTACTTGCATTCTTCAATTTATTTTTAATCAGTGCCCAGGCTTTGTTTGGACCTCCGCAAATACCGTTTCCTTATTTTTTTTATATTGAAAAAAAAAAACACTTTCTGTAGAGTAGTGACTAGTACAAGTAAGTTACTAGTACATTTCTGGCAGTGCATACTGCTGTTCATTACTTCAATAGTATTTCTTGTAATTTGGATTTGCAATGCTTTTGTTGGATATTTTTTGCTGGTATCATACACAATAATACATGACGATGTGCATATTTCAAACCATGTTAGCTCTACGTCATCTGTTCCCTTTGAAACTGTTTATTGATGTAGTTCTAAATAATTATAACTGGAGAAACGTTACTGTACTATTGGTATAGAGTGAGAAATCAGAGAGACAATTTTTGTCTGTAAATCCAATAACATTTGGTTTGCTTTACCATGTTTACTCAGGACAGAAGCTGAGAGAACACATTCCTCCTTCTCAAATTCTGTAAATGCGATACTTTCATATAGGGATGGTCATCCGCTGAACGTGAGCATAAACAGGCACTATTGAATGGTGCATGTTAAAATTTCTTCAATTTGCATTGTTATTGTATGATGACTCATTATGTGTTTATTAAATAATAGACTTGTTTCTTTTTAATTACGGAATATATGATTCTTAAACAATTTATATGTTTCCATGGTTACAATATGTACACGCTTCTGTTTCCGAGTCCAAAACATGCCCCTGATCAAGGCTGCGACTTGATAATGTGGGAGGATTTCCTTTCGATATTGATCCAAAGTCATAATAAAATCAATTTTATTTCCAGTTATTTTGTTTTGATTTTTAAATTTGATATTATGTCAGTTTTTATGTCATGGTGATAAAATATTAAATATCACCGAAAACGTCCTTTGGAATACTGTAGATCTTTGCTTAAAAAAAGTATTGCAATGATGATTATAGGAAATGACACCACTCTCCCGTCTCAACTGTCTTGTTAGTATCGACTTATTTATTGATATTGATCACAGTTTGATCTTATGGAACAAGTTTGTTGTCACCACATATCGGAGGTATACTTGCAAAGCAACCACTATTATTGATAGTACTCAGAATGTACCAGGTGATTATTCATAATAAACACAAATAATTTTATAAACACAATGGAGCGTAATATGGCACATTTGCGAGAAGCCAAACCATACGAAAAAGTCACCCACTATTTGTGAAAAAAATATATTATACAGTATATTCAACCATATCAAATTGGTCATGAAAGAATTGAAAAAAAAAAGTTCTTTAATTGCAATTCATCAGAGGTAAGTAAATATTATTATATTGTTCGCTTTTTGAAGCCACGTAACTATGTTAAAATTATGTACGAAATCAGATTCATCCGTTCGACGTATGATGTATGCCATGTTCTGGGTCACTGGAGTGAAGTGTGCTTGGGTAATCTTACAACAGGCTCCTGCAAGTCGAAATCAATAAAAATTATTGCCGCCTCCAGCAATATCTCCCCAGCAGTCTTCTAGCAATAAAATATCATAAATCAATCCGTCTAGGCAAATTGTCTGATTTCCCACGCTTTATATCACAAACGTTGCTTGATGTGTGACTGACATGGTGAGTTTTTTTGCAAAGTTCAAATGCTTTCCTTTCAAATCATGACTGTGAGAGTGTGGTGTCATAATGTAGTGCTGTGTGGTTATGAAAATGACAACTATGCGTCATAATATTGATACGCTGCAAATATCTTGTTTCATCGCAATGTCCCACTGTTTGCAAAATGGTGCCCTATAATCACTATACCTTATTAAAGAACCATACACACTTTTATATTATATCTCAGAACCTGTAGGGCTCATTTCAAAAACTAGCTATTCATATCTCAAATGAGATTATCTGCTCGTATATGATCATACATATAGCAGATGATGTAGAACAATATCACCTCCAGAACCATATCAAATTCCAACAATTCACCATATGGATCAACTGTTTTGCATATTCACCAAGTCGTGGTAAATTGGATCCACTATTGTTCTAAAAAATCAGAGAGGGTTCATCCCAGTACTCTAAAGTTTCAGGAAGAAGTGGCTGGATAATTTGACATTCGGGTTGATGGATCATTTGGGGTCCCAGATGTGCATCCGTGGAATCATTTCGTTGTCGCAATTCGTAAAATTTGGTATATATGGCGCCTCCTGGCCGCTTTCGCTGTCCTAATTCAATGATTGCTTATGCATTATAATGATACATACTGAAAAATTACTATATGCAGCACATTATTATAGGATAGCACATCATCATATTATCTTTAAAAAATTCAATATCACCTATTTCAATGAACAGTATCATTTGTGTTTTCTATGCCTATCACATGGATGCATGCCTGCAGTTTGTCACCATTTTCTTCTTTCTTGGAATTCATAACTCCTAACGTTGACAACCATCTTTTACCTCATCGTTCAAAACTCTCCCAGGTCTATGTGCATATATGAAACACATATATTATTTCAGTATTGCTTCAGCACCTCTCATTCGCCTAACAAATTTGCTTGAATCAAGTATATTCTCGTTCAGCAAAAATATATCAAACAAAGAAATCGGAAGAATTGCACACAGACAGTATATTAATAATGATAAATAAATTTTGTGCAGCCCTGTGCAGGACGACACCTCCTTGGATGAAATAATGACGTTTGCCGTACATATAGCATTCACTGTGGAGCAATCACAAACACCATGTACGATCCCTACACTCTCCTGGACCCCCAAATGATCCATCATTCCGTATGTCAATTTATTCAACCGCCCCTTTCAGTCGCTGGATGATCACAACAAGCGATGCGTTTCTGATGTTAAAAAATATCTATAACCAATATGTATCAATTGCTTTGAAGAAAATGTTCCTTTCACGAGTGTACATATTATTTATATTGGTATTAACTGCAATAATACCAATTTTCAAAAATAATGATTATATCAGTTGTTTTGGCCTGGAAAGCTATTGTCATGTTTTTTCGTCCGTCATCTGGACAATGCTATTTGAGGTGCTTAAATTTTGGATAATTTAGCCGGAATATACCAACATATTTCTGAATTGTTTTGATTGAGTCGTTTTGGCCATGCGGTGGCAAAACGACATAACTTAAGTCTTTAAAAATGCTTTGGCAAAAAAATCATGCAACAATGTGCTTCGCTATTTTTGTAAATGCCAGTTTATGCCATTAGTCTAACGTGCATGAAGACGGTCCACCACAAATAGCTCGACCCAAATTGGCGTAAAGCACGAAGTTTCCATTCTGAGCATAAAAAAAGTCATATATTGTCGATCTCTTGGTGATCAAAAAATTGACATCAGACGATCCTTGAGTGGTAAACCGTCAATGTGTGAAGCTGGAACAAATTGGTGCTATGTTATTTATGTTTTGCACATACACTTGATACAAAGTGACTGTACTTGATATAACGTGACTTGGTATAAAGTGACTGTAGCCAGAGAGTGTGTGAGATATAGTTGTCTCACCTTCAAAACTTAATGGAATTTGTATCAATATAGAACAATTTGAAACAAATTGCACTATAGGTGTATGGAAAGTACAGGCGTTAGAAAAGTGCGCTATACAAATGTGAGTTATTGATATACCATGAATACCCCGCCAAAGCCCGAAAGCTACTGAGTTTGTTGTCTATCACATCTGTGTGTTCCAGTACCTGGAAACAATTTTTACAGTGATTACGCACAATGTGAAACCTGTACTGTAGATGATATGCACCATGTACATTTTGCACAGTATCACATTTCCAGCAAATACAACACTGCATCCAACATCCTGCAGGGGTTTTCTTTACTGTCACCCAGTGGACTATTCACTGCTGGTTTAAATTACATTAGCACACTAATGTTGTTAGTTGTCGTTTGTCCTCATTTATGTCACTATATAGTCTATTGTGTAAGGATATTGTGTAAGGATACTCTGTAAGGAACTAGTTTATTTATCCAGAAGAAGAGCCTGAACTTGTGTTAATGTTTATCCAGTATAAAAGATGTAAAACTATGAGTCTATAGAGATGCAATTTGTCCATGAATACATTTACATGACAACCCGTATAACTAAATAGTTTTTTGGCATGATGAATTATGCAAGGGAATCGCGTAGACATGTTCGTGGTTAGGAAGATAGTTAGGAAAATAACCTTCATTAGAGCAGACAAGGAAAGAAATGGGATCATATTGGGTAACTGTATACAGCGTCATCAAAGCAATGTAGCCATTATTGTGTTAACAATTATTGTAACGATACTTTTGGCAACAACAACTGTTACAACGACAGCAATATACAACATGTATCTATCAAGGATAGTATTGTTTATGACACATTCCATTAAATTTACTACTTATATCGTACGTGAATGCAAATATACCGCAATTCCTTTTGTATCCTGATAAACAATTTCTTACTTTCATTTATTTTGAATCATTGCCCAAGCTCTGCTTGGATTGTCCAGATGAGACGAAAATGTGTTTTACCTGGATCTGCATGTGCGATTACTTTGCTTGTTTTGTTTCGAGAAGACAGTTTTGTGTAGCAACAAATAATTTGCAATATTGTTGTTGGACCATATTGTTGGTATCACGCACAAAAAAAACTTGAAGCAAATTGCATATTTTCGATCAGAGAGGAGGGATCATGATTTTCAGTCTAAATTAGCAAAATTAACGCTTCTGTAAAAATCATCTTTTATGAATGACATTGTCTAAGGAAAAACCAAAATCATATTTCTATGATGCAAGAATCAGTTTTTCAATGGAAGGTTAATTATATATTCTGTAAAGTAGACACTTTTCGTAATTGTGTGAAATATTAGCACGCAATGCATTCCGGAAAATTGTCGTTTGCGAGCACCTTACATGTTGCCTTCTAAATGTGTCTGCAGTCTACAAATGTTTTAGGGTATGATGACAATGCATTGGGTAAATAGACGGTAAGAGTAATTCGTTTGGTATTCTTGTTTCGCCCAGTAAAGATATGTTTTAAAAATATATATATTGCCTGTGTCCAAGGCGTTGACCTTTCTCGGCTGAAGGACATTTTTCTGTTGACATTCTGAGGCCATAATGTGCATAACGTTCGTAATAGAGTGGATGTGAAAAGTGAAAAACTTGCTGCGAAAAAAATAGTCAGAGATAATGTGACAAAAATATTCTCTTCCTGATGACTTCTCTATAGTATTGTTAGATACTGTAGAAAAAGCATGACTTTATGTCGAGTGTATGAGGCAACCACTATTCTTGATGGTAATTGGAAGACACCAACTAATTTACGACTCCCCTAGCTACTTCACAAGATATGCATTGTAATTAGATGCTATATAAACATTTCGAAAGAATACAAAACATCTGAAATGGACCATACCATACCATACAGAGGGAGACTATCTTCCATGTACGCACTTAGTGTGTTCATGTCCATGTACAATATTTTGAGTTACATCGATTTCAACACAATACAAACACTAATTATTATCTTGATTCATTTTTTCATCAATAATATTTCATTAAAATATAACCAAACGCATATTCAAAATGTTTCCACGTGTACATCCATACAATTTGAATTATATACTCACTTAAAAGTATTGTAAAATCATGTACGAAATCAGAACTTTTCATCTGATGCATGAAGTCTGTCCGTATTGTTTGTCTCCTGGAATAGCATATCGCATGGTTCACACATCGCGGGTCGACGCCGATTCATCATCTTTGGACAACCTCTTAGAAGACTTGGGATATTTCGTTCAGGGTAGCTGCAGTTATACTGTATGGAACGAAATATGACATTAACAATACCCAAATTTTACCCAAATTGTGGAAGGTTTTGTAGAGAAACAAAAAGTGGTGCTGTCTGGTAATGTAGTTGTTTCATGTATTTAACTGGTCCGTGTTATACAATGATACAACCGGGAAGTATAATAAAACGAACATGGTCGGATCGAACATGAAATTCCAGATTAAATAGTCAACTCGACATCAATCATTTAAGTGCATTGAGTCTGACGTTTGTTGTGAATGTCCAAACATTTCCCTTGATCTGATGGTCCCACAGAGGAATATCTACTGAATATAAACTGAAATGTTAGTGTTTACATGAGATCTGAAATACCTGAAATAAATCAGTATATTTGTTTCCTTGCAGTAGCATGGATTTTGCAACAAACAAACATTAGCAAGTCCCACAGATACCCAATTGAATAGGTCGGTCATCTTTCAGTGGGCCAGCTGGAAAGTACAAGAACACATCCTCCCATAACAAGTCACACTTTCTTCAAGTGCTATTTATCTCAGAGTATCAGCTTGGGGAAATCAAGAAATTCAGTCATGGGATGATCGATGATGTTACATTCCCACACGGCGTCTGGCCAGATGTTTCTCGAGGCAGCAATAATGTTTATTGATTTTGACTTGCAGGAGACGCTTGGTCCCACCAAGTCATATAAAAAAATTAACCCCAAGATTAAGAAAAGCTACTCCATAATATATGTTCCATATTGTAGATATTAGCCATTTTGACCTTAAAAATGAGGTCACAAGGTCAAATCCAAGGTGACGAGAATATTCAGCATATTACATCAATAACCTAAAAAATGTCCACAATTGATTCCTAATCTCTAATCTCAATAATGAGCGAGATATTAGCAATAATGTGTCCAATATAAAGCATATGAGAATTTAACATGGGAATGTCCTATTTGGGCCAAAATGGTCCACTTCGAGCAATTCAAGGGCAACAAAACTTATACACATCACAGGGTTACATATGAGGAATCTTATGCATCAATTAGAAAACATTTACTGAACAGATTTTGACAAAACGACCGTCATACTCCAAAATGGACCTTTTTTCATCAAAAAATTTGAAAAAAAATCGAAGATAAAAAAACAAAAAAATACCTCCCTCTTCAAATATATTCTTCAAACAATTTAATGTAAAATGTCAGTAAGATTCTATTTTAAACTTTACAGATTGAAATGTAGACGAACGCAACGCCACGACAATAAATTATCAGACCAAAGGTTCGGTAAGCTAAAAAGTAGCATCTCCATTCCAAATGCGTGATCATGATGTTCTCAGATAAAAAAAATGTTTAGACATTCACAAGAAACGCCATTGATATTTTGTGGGCTACGACTCCTCAAATCCTGTTCATCTTAAGAGTGAGAATCACTCGGCATTTCCGAATATCTTTAATTGTGTACTGATCCATGTTTCTCTTTATAACTTCGTCACATAAACACCAAATTGTGAAAAAATTTGACCATAGCTGCTCTAAAGCTGGTCAATGAATACTTTTGCAACAAAGTTATAATTTGTTCGATTACCCAATGAATACAGACAGTTGAACATCACTGATGGATAACAAGGTAGATCTTCAATTCATTTACAGGTCTTTGTAAAAAAGGAAATTTTCAGGATAGTTGGGTGACATAATATAGATCACTAATCGACACTTAATTTGTTCATGATGTCCATGAATATGTAGTATTTACCGGATTTTTACAAGCAAATTTAGCATATGTAGCAAATTTGTCGGTAAAAGCGTGCGGAATTCATGATGTCTCACTCGCTGCAGCGGTCGGTGCACATGAGCGGAATACGCTGTATGCGTTACAGTGACCATGACTCTACTTGACAAGCGAATTAGCGATCTGACTTTTCCACAGGTGTTGAAGTAAATGAATATCATGTCATACACTCAATGGCCCATGTAGCGCAGCTTACTATTTCTTCTAAATTCAATGAAGATTAAAAATGTGCCAGACGGATTAAATATGGTATACATTCAGTGGGTGAGTAGTATCAACAGAGTGAGGTGCGCTACTTGGGCCCACTCAATTAGCAAGCGAGTGATTCTTTGCGGCGGCTCGTTCTTTTCATGTAATGCAATAACAGAAAATGGCTTACAAATTTGAAACAGATAGATGGATAGGGAGATAGGTAGATAGATTATACTGACGTAACCCTGTAAGGGAACTTGCCTTGCCACCATCCGACCAACTTTGGTCCGCGATATATTGGTGGCGCGTCGCCGCAGTGCAGCGCCTGGCATATTTTTGGTACCCGTGCATGTATGTAGTGTATGGACGGGATTTTCTGGTGTACTGCATTGATGGGTATTTGTAGCGCGGCCCATGACAGATCCGGGTACGCCTAGTGAACTAGGTTTCTGCCCCTTCACCACCGCCGATACACCGAGTGCAGCTGTCTACAATGTATCACCTGGTCACCATATTAGTGTCCGCTCCAGGCCGACGGACCATGACTCTACTCAAGCGAATTAGCGATCTGAAATACGCCAGATATATGTCGACGTGCATAGGCGTACTAGAAAAAGAATCATCTGGATGAACTTGCTCGTATATTGAACACCATATTTCATATTATTTGCAGTGAATTTCAAAAAAACTAATTCGCGGATCGTGCTCACAAAAATATGAACTTATTGTTGTGCCAGTATCATCGCAAACAATACCGTCATGAGAAAGTTCTACCTTGTTATCTGTTGTGTACATTCAGTTATCTATATTCATAGACTATAATGATAAATATTCGTTTCATCATAGTATATCTATTAAACTGACACGTAGCAACTACAGATCAAATTTGAAATTTGAATTCGCGGAGATGGACAAAAACGCTTATATATGTATAGATTAATAGACGTGGAATCAATACCCAGTATTAAGTATTCCGAGCAAACAAAACAGGGTCCGTTATCCAATCTCATAGTCCGGGGACAGAAAGTCATATCAGGCATACGAAGTGAGAGAAAACAAAAATGACAGGGAAACTCATGAACCCCGTAAATGGCCATTAGGAGGTGAAATCAGGTGTTCCGGAAAGAGTGAGCATTTCCTGCCCCACTAGTGGCACCCGTCATGAATTCCCCAAAATTAACATGAAAATAGATCTAGTTGCATGGCAGACATGGATTTGCTGTATTTATCAACCAGATCATGATGACGTCCATAGAATGTCTTAAACGCAGCTATAAGTCTTAGTAAAACATATCCTTGTCGTAGCAGTTTAGAGACTAGCTGGGCACTTCGATAGACAAAGTCCTCATATTTGCAACTAGCTCTGGAATAGCGTATAAGTTGAGAAACAAACACACCATATGCCGGTGACATAGGAATGTTGCTGCTTAGAAAAGGGAAATTGACTATGGAAAAATTGAAATCATCACGTTTGTCATATAATCTAGTTGACAGGTTAGAATCATTATCAATCTCCAACCTCAGGTCTAGATAGTTGGAAAAATTAGCAGAGTCTGTAGTATCTTTAATTTCAAGTTCCTTACGATATATGACATCCAAATAATCACCAAACTTGGGATTATTTAGCGACAATACATCATCTATGTATCGGAAAGTGAAATTAAAATTACATGTTAGTTTCTTAGAACCTCCTCGTTGTAAATGTTGGATGAAATCTGATTCATATGAGTATAAACACAGGTCTGCCAATAATGGTGCACAGTTTGTACCCATGGGAATACCAATAGTTTGTTGAAATATTCGACCACCAAATTCCACAAAAATATTATCAATCAGAAAATTAACCATATTTACCACATCTATTTCAGTATATTTGTATGGGGCATCAGAGTCGCCTTTAACAAAGTAAGCGGTATTATATCTAACTACAATATAGTGGTACCGACGTTGTCCCTTTTTAGAGAAAATTGAATTATTGATTAGTTTGAGATAATGTTAATGTTATATTTCTCTATCTATATTTATTTGTGCTAGGTGTGATGACATTGCCCAGTATTCCTGTGGTATCACAGATGTAGGAATGGAGAGGGGATATGTTGGCCCGGCAAACTGAATTATTCATCCCCTGTACAAGAGAAAGGTTTATAATATATCAAATTAGAGGTGAGTAAAATGCTGATAAAGTATATGAAACGGTATTGCTAGAGAATATTTGTCCCAACTGCGTCTGCGACCTGTTTAAATCTGTTGAAATGTCTGTATTTTTACAGTATAGACTGGAACTTGTGTCACATCCTACAAGATAATTATTTCAATAAATACTTCAATGCGATCATCACAGTTATTATTCACAAGTCAGTTTTCATATGCAGTCGAATGTTCCTTGTAACTTACGTAGCGTACACACAACGTCACGTGATGCAACTTCCAACCTACCGTTCGATTTTACGATTTCCATCGATACACCTTATAATGAATTCATGACAAATTGACGTGTAATTGTGTATGTCTATTTTGATCTATGGGAAGTTTCTTGTGCTGTAGTTCAGTGAAGCGCTGAGTACACGTTAGCGGATTATTTGAATGGGAAATACCGTCAGTGCTCAGCGGTCGAAAACCTTGTATTCAGGTGTGGTAATAAGTTCAAATACCATACAATAGGGCTATCAACATAATAGACCAGAAACTAGTCAGAAATTTGAAGAACATTCATGATTGTTGCACATACGAATGTTCTACTCCAGAATACTACTAAGTTTATGCAAACAGCCAATAACCTCAAATAAAAATATTGAGGTTCTTCTTTTATGGAACATCATAACCATACCACTTCTAGTTATTCCTAGTGAAACAGTATATGATAATTCAATGGACGATATCATTTGTGTTCTCTGCCTGGATGATGTCATACCTCAAAGTTCAGTGCAAAAAGATCCTCGAGTATTTTTTACACAACAAGCTAGCAAATACATTCTATCATCTAGATATATATCCCAGTGAAACTCAAATCAATTATTTTCTTCGTCAAAATTGATTGCGCGCAGCAAAGCAAGCATAGTTACCAAGACACTTCACATCAATCGTGAGAAATGAAATATTGCGTAGCCGTGTGCAAAATAACAAGTTCTGAATTGAATAATGGACCTGACCTGTGTAGTAATCATAGACCATTAGGTATACTACGACCTCTCGAAAGAACCGTCCTCTTCATGACTGCACTGCTAATTCTGAACGTCAATCGATAAAAACAATCAATGGGGTTTTATGATTAATATTGCACATGTTGAGGTGGCAGTTGTTCGTGTAACAATCTTGGAACAAACACACGTATGTAATTTGAATAACATAAAGCTACGTTCGTGTACATAACAGTAAAGTAACACTACCTCTAGTATATACGGCTGTCCTTATTCTGTGGACCATCAGTCTTCTGTTGGGCTGAATTCCATTAGCATAGTAATGTCTTTAGTTATCCATTGAAACTCACTTCCGTGACAAGATGGTCCTGGGAGACTAGTAATGTGTAACGAATGAGGGTATTCATGTTGAAAAGAGTAGAGTATAACAGGTGTAGTAATAGCAGTCAATGGGCACGAAAAACCTTTTCCAGGAATGGGACAGTGGTATACTGGGCCGAATGATACTAGCACAACTGGCACAATAGTTGTTGGTAAGATGAAATATGCAAAGGTCTCGAGTACACTCGAGTGTATGTAAGAAGACATGCCACTAACAAATGAGTTGTCCTGGTTGTTCGAAACGAAACTACCCTGCATCAGGCAAATATTGCCCAGGCTTGGGTGGGTTGACCATGGCATAATTGAATAAGTCTAGGATAGAGGATAGAGAAAGACAACTGTGCAAGTAGTCGTTTATGTCATGTTATACAAAGCTAAAGCCATAAATCAAGATAAGCCAAGATGGTCTGATTTCTCGCGTAAAATATCACACTATCAGTTAAACAATCACTAAACATTTCACGTGTAGTGAAAAAATCATGATGATCATCCTCTAAGGTAATATAGGCATATGGAATGAAAATTCTAATGCTTGAATATGACATGGTTGGTTTAATAAACCATTGGAAATCTGAATCAGTGAACATTATTGCTGCCTCAAGAAGGCCGTCTGTGAATATGATATCATGGACAAACCCGTGACTGTGAACATTCTGATTTTCCAAGCGGATACTGTGGGATAAATAGCACTTGATTTAAGTGGGACTCGTTATGGGCGGATGCCCTTTTGTACTTCCAAGCTTGACCACTGTTCGAAGAACCTATTCAATTAGGTCCAGGCATTTCCATTTTCGTTGAGCGCAACATCTATGCTATTGCCGGGCAAAAAACCAACCTCCTATTCCATATTGGGTTAATTCATCAGATCTCATATATACCAATTCATCTTAGATCAGAAGATATTTCGTGAAATATTAACTACTCTCACCCTATTCATGCTAATTTTTTAACATTGCGTCATCATCATTCATGTCTGTAGCTGACTTTGAGATTGTTTTATTCTTGAATACTGATACATCATCACTTCGAATTTCACTAATTGCATTGATGTTCTGTATGCAACTTCATTCATGATATCACTCTTGAGATGTGAATTCGTGTACTATGTATCTTATTGCTAGACGTAATAACATTGTACAGAATCCCCCTGGTATCATAGAGGCAGGGTGGTTGATGTGTTCGCCCTGCAAGCTGAATTATTCATCCCAGGTACAAGGAAAAGGTTTGCAATCTATCAAATTAAGCCAGTGGGGAAAAGGTGGAAAGGTGTATGAAACATTACTGGTGGAAACCATAACTGCGCCTGTGTTTTAAATATGTTCAAATTAGTTATTGTATATACATATCGTGCCATTGAACTTGTTCCAGGCCATTCCAGATTATTATTTCAATAAAAATTGTATTATTGCAGTCTTGTTCTGCCATATTACGGATTGACTTCAACAGTGTTGCCTGCTATTGTGCATGATATGGCCTGTTGTCAATGGGGTGATATTGTGGCAACAAATGAACGTGTGAACGTGTATGAACATGTATAATATACTCAATCAACACGATTTTGTGAGAAATGACGCCATTGTGTCTTTGGATAAACTATTGGATTGGGCTTTGTTTTATTTGCAACTCAGGATACCATCAACTCAGTAGCCTTCTGGCTTGTGTTTAGGTACTTAATATGTACTTGTCAGATATCTATTCCATGGGGTTTGTTTCAGATTTCTAAATTATTTTCCTAGTTTGTTGGGCAGTTGTATACTAATTCCATCAAGTGTACAGTAGAAACAACTACATTTAACACACTGTCTACCCCTGATAACGCCAGTGTGTCTTTGGATAAACTATTGGGTCGGCTTTCGTTTCTATTGCAAACTGTTGTATTTTACCTTTGTTATTGGCATCATCAAAATCTGACTGTATTAGTGGAAATAGATTGATACTTACATTCATACCACTGAGTCGGTGTCACTGCTGGCGGACGTTGAATCTGTCCCCGAGGATACCATCAACTCAGTAGCCTTCTGGCTTGTGATTAGGTACTTATGTACTTGTCATATATCTATTCCATGGGGTTTGATTCAGATTTCTAAATTATTTTCATAGGTTGTTGGGCAGTTGTATACTAATTCCATCAAGTGTACAGTAGAAACAACTACATTTAACATACTGTCTGCCCCTGATGACGCCAGTGTGTCTTTGAATAAACTATTGGGTCATCAAAATCTGACTGGATTAATGGTAATAGATTGATACTTACATTCACAGAAGAAGGGGTATGCATACGAAATTATCTTCTAACGCACTTTCGAACTCATATTGTAATTGTAAAGTGTTCACATTTGATCCAATGAAGAAATCACTTCACTAATAAAAATCATAATAATCTTAGGATAACTAGCCAGAACAGTCGTAGTATACCTAATGGTCTAGTTAATACGCTAATGGTGTGCCTAAAAGGATGCCTAATAACATGCTTTAATGAATCCCTCAAGCCATCAAACACCAGGTAGCATCATCATCAAATGGGTTTACTGGATTGGACACATGTCATTTTTGTTGTGTTCAGCAGCTTAACTCGTGTGATTATAACCGTTCAAATGGAGGTAATATTGAGTAGTATTGTAAGATGGAGAGTGGCTTTCTTATCTCATGAGATATTATATCATGATTTATTACTGAATATTCACTACACTTTGATAGTAATGTTGTGTAGTTAAGAAATAGCTGTCAACTGTTGGAAATAATATATAGAGTTGAATGTGATTCCTGTGTGCAATGAAACTGGACGTATTTTTTGACTCATGCATTTGAGTTGCAAGTCAGACATTTATAACTAAACACACGTGAAACAGATGGAAAGGCTTTCTATATAATCGGACATTCACTAAAAACCCACATTTTTTGTTATTAATTCGACAATGAATAATGAAGCACGACCTCTGAACGTGATCATCTTCTGCATGGAAAATACTACTGGATAAATACTAGATTAAAATATTGACCTCGTAGAACATAGTGCTGTACTTCCTTAATGGAAGCCTAATATTATGTACACGCCAAATACGTATGCTTCCTGTAAAACAATGTACGATTGTTTGAAAAGTAGGTATTTGTCTGTTAAATGTGACCGTCTTCAAGTAAGTCACAAAAAGAAACTTATGTAGTGACTCGTGTGGAAACAATCGTCGTTCATAATATTTGTTTGTTAAGCATCAATTATAGGACTTCCTACTGTTATTGAAGTTTTAAGAAGGTGTGGTTGCATACATTACCATTCGGGCTGACGGATCATTTGTGATTCTCCGAGGAAAATCCTTAAAATGATACCCTACTGTTTGTGGAGTTTTAACAAGGAGTCGTTGCATAAATTGATATTCAGGTTGATGGATCATGCTTGGGTCCTGGAAAGGATTCCTCGAAATCATCACTCCTTGTAAGAGCTTTTTCATCTTAGGATATTGGTAATAGATCCATATACATATATGTATGCGTGGCTGATCTCTTTTCCGTTTTTATTGGAATGGTTGTGTTATATTAAATTATATACTGCTACTGAAAACACATTATAGACGTCACGTTAAACAGCTGGTTGTCTCCAAAGAAAATGTATCTCATGCCTCATTATCATTTATATTCGCTGTCATGTTCATGAAATTTAAATGTAACCTGTTCCTCGTTTGTCATTTCCTGGAATTAATATTTCTTCTTCATGTGTGACAGAATTTGAAAGTGTAAAGTTTTACAGAGTGCGATGCGGCTTCTCATATTACAATAAATAATACACTACATCAATCATGAGAATACGCATTTCTGAAGCCCTGTGCAGAATAGAAATAGAAATGCTTATGTACATACATTGCAACCTGACCTGTGTAGCAATCACAGACGTCATGGATGAACCTTGTGCCTTCCTGTACCTAGGATAATCCATCACCCCAAATGCATCCACCTCTGTCTGCCGCTAAATAAACAAACCGAGAGATGCTTTTCTGATGTAAAACAAATACCAATGATCAAACCTCTTCACATTGGAAAGTCAATTGCTGTGAAAGAATGCTTCTAACAAGTACATACATTTGCCTGTATCGAATTTGGTTGCACTAGAAAAATGACATTCAATTCATTCACAACTCAGCAGGGGATCATTACCTGATCTTCGGATTGTTCATGCCCGTGGGTTCTTCAAAATATATTCATTGCTCATCTACACCCCTTCATTCAGCATAACAGTTGGGTTATTTGCTGTGAACCATGGGACATTTTTTCACTGTTGGATTGAATTGCATCAGAATACTTTAGCCTTTAGTTGTTATTTGAAATTCATAATAATAATGTCCCTGACAATCATAATGTCCCTGAGGATTTTGTGCATCAGGGATATTGAAGTTGTTCTGATGTATATACAGCATAATATACGTAATACTGTGAGTCTGTGGAGAGGCAATTTGTTCTTGAAAACGTTATTGTATAAAGAGCATACTGGACACACTTTACTTGAATTTACTTGGTACGCTGCTTGTTTCTCTTTACTTTCCTAACTTTCTAATATTTCAGACACTTGCCAATTTGTTTTTCGGGAAGATGATTTATGCAAGAACTCGAGTGTTAGACGTGTCTGCAGGGAGACATGCCACTAACAAATAAGCTTTTTCTGAGTGTAAAGAAAAGGAACTACCCTGGATCAGGCAAGGGCAGGAAATTGGATCATAATAGGTGATCGTAAACAACGCCATCAAAATGCCATATTAATTTTATATAAACGCTTATTGTGCAAACCTTGAGGTGACAACAAAGAACAAACATTGATTCACAATATGCGTTTATATGGAGTGGTTATCATTGACACAATCGAGTAACTTTCTACTTATTCTCGACTTCAACACAATCATTTAATCGAAAATATAAATCTACCGGTGCTCAAAATACTGACACTAGTATGGGACTATACAGAAATTAAACTATGAGCAAATCTGGATGGTTTACATGACCCTTGCTACGAGTATATTCGGTATTGAAATATATTTAGGATGTTTGAGGGACTCTGTTTTAACGATTTGTTTCTTAGCACGTCTTCTCAGAGAAAGAAGGAAGAGATCTCACCTTTTTTAGGTTACAGAGCCTTTGGTCCGATAACCTATTGCCGTGATGTTGCGTCCATCGTCCGGTGTCCTTCAGTTCATATTTTTATCTTCAGGGTTTACAATCGAATCTTTCTGAAATTTTGCACAAAAATGCCTAGAAATATTCCAAGAGGGGGTTGTTTTTTTATTTTTCTGAATTTCACATTTTTTTTCAAAATGGTGGTCATTTTGACGAAAAATCACCAATTCTGGGCTCAGATGGTCGTTTTCTCAAATTCTGATCGGTAATTAGGTTACCGGACCTTTGGTCCGATAACCTATTGCCGTGGCGTTGCGTCCGTCGTCCTTCCGTCTGTCGGAACTGAAGCGATCTAAAAACTTTGGGCAAAATCGCCACATCAGTAAAAAACGTTTATATAACGATACATACCTAGAGAGAGTGTGTTATATGAAAAGGCCCATGAGGCGATATTGCGCCTTCATGCGTGGAATCAGCTAATAACAACGACAAGTGTACAAACTGTGTATGCGAAATACAACACGTGTTTGTTTGCTTGAGTCATTGGCTTCATTGCAGAAAGTTAATTCGGTTGATAGCACACATTGTGGGTCGAGGCAGAATAATATAGATACCATGTTGCAATATGTTTGTGGTGTTCATACTGAACCCATGTCCATTTGCCGATAGGTGTCAAAGCAACGACCAGACAGGAGGGTTGGGGATATAAGTATAATTTTCAATGATACAGCTGAATGACTGGTATGACCCATCAATGATCAGTCTAAATGTGCTCAATGTATCATTTGCATGTAGAAATGACGCTCGGCATGATATCGTGTATATCGCCTCAGTAACAGTGTATTAGTTCACACGTAAAAAGAAGTCTTTTATATAACAGTCAAAAAATACTATTCTATCCACGGGTTATATGTGACGGGCAGCCCTCTATCGCGATATGAGGCTGGGTTAGTCGCTGCCGGCTGGATGCGATTGTAAATGATCAAAACAAACAGCCCAGAGATCAGTGCAGGGAGAGTCTGTGTATATTTCTGAACCGCGAAACTTCAAGTTTATTTATGGGGAGAACTCGGATCAAGTATATACATATACAAACAGTCCGATATTTTCCATCTAGAGCGGTGCATTTGAAAACCCTCTGATTAAATTCTAAAGGCAAACAGCATATTAGTCCAGTTGCCAGTTAACGAAGCTAGAAATTGTTGAAACAGCAAGGTTTCTTTATTGATTTGCATTCATATGTGTCTCAAGGAGATTTTGAGCTTTGTTGGCATTGTGCCAACTTTGAGGAAATTTTTTTATTCACTGATTAGCATAATAACCGCTACATATGGATAATTAGCATAGCCAAAATATAACTTTTTTAGTAATAGGTCTAGAATAAAGTGTGACGGCACTTTTCTACACAAGTCTGACCCAAGGAATTCATTTCTGGTGATTTTTTCGTGATCCAAGATCAAGGTCACCGTATAAGATCGAGATCAAGGTCAGTTTGCAACAAAATTGTCAAAATTCCTGGTTTCAGGGGATATGGACATTCATCCACACCAGTTGATTTTACTTTTTCATTTCTGTGTGTACTTCACATTGTTGGAATGGATAGTGTTATCTGTGATGGTTTATTGATAACTTATGTGTGATAAACCATTGAGCAATATTCACTCTTGAGCAAAATCAAACGGGAGTTTCCAACCAAATTTCATACTTCTATCGCAAAATTTGAAAAAGTTGGCATTCTTTCCCAATGTTAATTTTAGCTCCATCATTGAATTTATTGATTCGCTTACAATTTTGTGTATTTGCTTGCTTCTGTACAAAAGCAATATGTTTGTGTAGGATACAACCTCATGTGTTTTTTGTTTCAAAACTACAACAATACTTCCAACTCTGGTAAATGTAAATAACTAAATATGACCATTTACTGGAATATGATCAGATTTCTGTGCTGAAATTCATATTGGGTTGATAGTCAATTTTTGTTATAGAGGTCTGAGATTCGTTTAAAAAGTGTCATTTGACTGCCCGATGAAGTATGCCAAGTTATAATACAATACCGTGAAGAATCTCAAAAATATCTGCAAAAAAACGATGTAAATGAGTTAGAATAAATATCAGAGTATATTGTTTTGTAAACGAACGTGGCTTCAGATTTACAACATTTATCTTCAACTACGCAATAATGACATCAAACAGTGTAACTGCCAGTAATATATAAAGTCAATTCATGACCTATCGAGTATTCACTACAATTTTCAAATCAAGAGGTCAACACAGGGTGAAACATTCGACAAAAAATATCCATTTTACATTGGACGTAGCATTGAAAAAAAATACCACGATTTCAGCGTTCATGGTAGTAATAGAAACAGTACGAGTTGACCACTTTTGTGGACTTCATGTCCATTACTGTGATCAGCTGCGGCTGTAAAGTTGTACAAGAAAACTTACTAGCCAACTCATCATCTCCCAGCATGCCGAGATTATTCTACAAGATAAATTCATTATTGTGTTGATGCTCATCCTCACTGTTCACCACCGCATTATCTTTTTGTGAACAGTTTATAACAATCGCCACCTGGAGAAATAATATGTGGTTCGGCTCAGTTCTGATAGTGACAACCGCAGCTGGTATTCTAGCAGGCCTTTGCTCAGCAGCCGCAACTGATGGCCCTCATCAACAGTGGTGGTTCAGGTGGGCCTCTTCTTATATACAATATCGTCTGTCACTTCGCTACCATATTCCATATTCATAACCATATTCTGGGAACATATTTTTCAGCTGCCGACTATAGCAGCATATGAAGATGAGCACAGCGCCCATCAAGAGACAAGGTGTCATATGTCCGTGGTTGAGAGACTTGTGGCATTGAAATATCAATCCGTTACCCATATGACACCTGCAAAAAATACTGCTGCCCAACACCAGCTTCTGTTGCACTGTCCTCATGTTCGAAGTCTTCAGCTTCTTCAGGAATGAAACCTTGCTTTGGTAAATGGATACTACACAATATCACCACAAGTCGCATGGGCATGAACAGCTAGGAGCAGAGTCAGTCTCCTAAGTTGGCACATGTGACGTTGGCATCGAGTCCGTTCCTACTTCTTCATCGGAACAGCATCTCTGTAGATCACACACGTCCAATAACTAGAATCACTGATATATCAGTGTAGTCGCTAAGAACTCTGAGCACCTGACAGAGAGAATCAACGGCTTGAGACACCTGCTTCATCTTGCAAGAAAATGCCCGACTTTGGAGAAAGGTGACTCTCATAACTGTTTGACATTACAGGTGAGGATAATGCAACAAAAGCAACATTGAACCAGTTAGGGAGCACGCTTTTGCAGTGCCGTATTGACAACCGATTGATACCTCACCAACTAAAACATTTTGGATAATCTGTATGCCGAGAGAAGGGGAAGCCACTAAGGATTGGGTCACTAACTCGGCCAGACAAGAACTTGTACCTTCATAGGCGTCCTACTCATCTATGGTGCATATGCTAGGAAATTGTGTCCTCTAGATGTCAGCATAATAGATTATATTTGGAAAATGGAAGATGAGTTTTTATCTCATTGTATCAACAGAGGCCCATCTGGACCCAACAGAGGCCCAACTGTTAAGAACATGCACATATTGCACATGCACAGTGAAACGGTTCGTGGTGTTTAGCTTTTACGTTGTCCCACAAAGAGAAGATGATAGTGAACAGTGAGGGTGAGCAATTGATCAAGCAGTAATGGACATGAACTTATGAGTACACATTATAGCCAGATTATATCGTTTGTGCACACCAAATAATGACAAGAATCATAGAAGACTACGAACAGCAATTCTGTAGATCACATCAATGCCACATGTCAAGCCAACGCCACGTTGAAGGCTATTTGAATATTGGTCATCGATATATTGCACATCAGTAAATAATGAACCATTTTAAAGTTATTCAAAAGGCATTCTTGTAGCAGTATTACATAAAGACAAAAGTGAATCAGTGAAATCAAGAAATGCGAAAGAATAGCCATATCCCCTTAATTCGGAAGTTTTGACAATTTTGTGTGAAAACTGACCTTGCTCTTCATCTTATGTGGTGACCTTGACCTTGGATCACGAAACTTTCACCAGAAATGAATTTCTTGAGTCAGACTTGTATAGAAAAGTGCTATCACACTTGATTCTAGGTCTATTACTAAAAAAGTTATGTTTTGATTATGCTAATTATCCATATCTGGCGGTTAGTATGTTAATTAACGAATAAAAAAAATTTCCCAAAGTTGGCGCAGTGCCAACAAAGCTCAAAATCTCCTGGAGACACATATGAATGCATATCAATTAAAAAACCTTGCTGTTTCAAAAATTTCTAGGTTCAATGTGGAAGGGATATAACCCGCAACTCGACTATATAGATCTATATGTTTAATAAAATCTGGAGTATTGCTAGCTGTAGGACAAGAAGTTCAAAAACATACTAGTATTCCTTGTGCGAAATAATGAATTAGGCCTATATCTGTGTTATCAGTAGTAAAACGACGTCTTAAAGACGTCTTTTTTCAGTCACGACCGTCGTAGTGAATGCGACGAGAAAACGACCGTAAAAAGACGTCTTAATCATGTCGTGTGTCCAGGGGGTATCAAGAGGCAATTTGCAAGAGAATGAGATTAGTGGTATACCAAATAAAATGTTTTTTTTTCTTCTCCGTCAACCCTGATTGATATTCCACTACTACAAATCCTCTGGCAAAAAAGTTTTTGGGGAGATAAATTCCGCAAATGAATCGAACAAACATGACCATAGGAAGACAAGCCACTAACAAATTAACTTTCCTGATTGTAAGATTAGGAAACTACCCTGTAACAGGCAAGGGCAGGAAATTTGATGATATTGGGTAACTGTAAACAAGGCCATTAATGTGATATTTCCATTTTTATCCATAATTATCATGACGATCCCCATCAACAACAGCAACAATATGTACATGTATTGATTAAAAATATATGTTCGTGCAGTGTAGAGTTAACAATGACACACTTCAAAACATTCATTGTCCATTGATTCTTTTCTTGAATGGAAATATTCATATCATCTTTGTATTCACTTTATATCCGATGGGCCATCAATCTCCTGCGTATTTGCATCCTTCAATTTATTTTTAATCAGTGCCCAGGCTTTTTTTGAACCTCCGCAATTACCATTTCCCTATTTTGTATATATTGGGAAAAATCAGCTTTCTGTGGAGTAGTGACTAGTACTAGTAAGTTACTAGTACGTTTCAGAGCGGACTACTATTTATTACTTTAACCCCTTCACTGCGTATAGCCCGAGAAGGTCTCAGGCACTAACATCAATTCCAGTGTGCGTATAGCCCGAGAAGGTCTCGGGCTCTGAACAATGTGTGATAAGTCAGTGTGGAGTGTCAATATCGTTATGATATTTCACATAAGTTTGGCGAACATGAATGGGCACTCTAAGATAATGCAGTGAGCAATATTCGGTCAGTCATCTCAAACTTATATGTACCTCTTTAGATTGATTTCGGCAAAAGAGAAGAGAACCGGCATGTATTTTGTCTGCATGCAAAATTTGATTTATATGCACACATGTTGTAGATGTGATTTACAATCTGTTACCACAAATGTTGCATTTGTGGTAACAGATTGATACTTACATTTATATGCTGTTCAATTTGACAGTTATGATTGCAACATGTTGCTCAGCAATCGTGAACTATTTAAGTTAGCTCTTACATAATATATCTGATCAGGTCAATGGAAATGGAGTCATAAATTTGTGTCTGAATGGAATAATTCAGTGCAGTGTAAAAAACATACTTTGTTTGGTAAAATGTGATCATTGCCATGGTAACATGCTACATAGCAATTAAATTTTATTGGCATTGCTGCTGTAGTGGTGAGAATAAAATTTAGTACCAAATATATATAATTTTTACAATAATATTCCAATTTTTTGTTGAAAAATTGAAAATATGTGAGAATATATCGTATTTTGCTATTTTTCCTCCGCATAGGCGATTTCACTGAGTTCCGCAGTGAAGGGGTTAATAGTATTTCTTGTAATTTGTGTTTGTAATATTATTGTTAGACATTTTTGCTGGTTGTGATTAGGTATTTATGTACTTGTCATATATCTATTCCTTGGGGTTTATTTCGGATTTCTAATTTATTTTCATAAGTTGTTGGGCAGTTGCATACTAATTCCATCAGGTGTACAGTAGAAACAACTACATTAACCACACTGTCTGTCCCTGATGATGCCAGTGTGTCTTTTGATAAAGTATATGGTTGGGCTTTTTTTCTATTGCAAAATGTTGCATTTTACGTTTGTTATTGAAATCATAAAAATTTGGCTGTATTGGTGGTAATTGATTGATACTTACATTCATACCACTGAGCCGGTGTCACTGCTGGTGGATATTAAACCTGTCCCCGAGGATATCATCAACTCAGTAGCCTTTCGGCTTGTGATTAGGTACTTATGTACTTGTCTGTATCTATTCCATGGGGTTTATTTCGAATTTCTAAATTATTTTCATAGATTGTTGGGCAGTTGTATACTAATTGCATCAGGTGTACAGTAGAAACAACTAAATTAACCACACTGTCTGCCCCTGGTGACGCCAGTGTGTCTTTTGATAAAGTATTTGGTTGGGCTTTGTTTCTATTGCAAAATGTTGCATTTTACGTTTGTTATTGAAATCATCGAAATTTAGCTGTATTGGTGGTAATAGATTGATACTTACATGAATATGCATTTTTTGGCAAACCCGGTTAGCTCTACGTTAGCAAAATCAACACTTCTGTGAAAGTAAGTCTCAAATTTGATGGAAATTTGCCAAGTAAATTATCGCAAAAATATCAGCAAGAAGCCACTTACCGCCAGCCTGAAATTTAGTGATGGTCGCAATATTCAAAGTGGCCTGTGCCCACGTCCCAGCTTTGAATTCCAGTGTTATAGTTTGCCAGTAGCTACGTGGGGGACATAAGAAATACAAGTATACTTTCAGTGAAGTTTATAGTCCTTATGGACAAAGTAGGTTATATAATGGGGACGCCTCTGGGTTACCTGCTCAATTTAGTGGGCAATTTTTTACTCTCAGGTAATTTCCCATATGATAGATTTAGTGTAAGACAGGATCCGGAATGAAAATTGCTTATTGCTAGAACAGTATTTATTATCACACATCAGTTGTTCTTTTTGTCTGTACTTATCATTTCTGCGTTACTTGGGTTGCTGATAAACTCATCATTTTCACTGATTATCAATGACAGGAATACCCAATATATTGAACAGGTCCTCCACGCTATTTTCTCACATTATTGCACATTCCGATGTCGCATCAACAAGCATATCTGCTGATTAGCACAACTTCAAGTTCACATGGGAACATTGAACGTAGCTTGAATTTTACACAATTGCTTTGACGACTGTTTACTGCAGCCAAAATAAATCTGTGAATATCTGGAATAAACTGAAAGAACGACTCACCTCATTTCGGGCGGAGGAGCTATTTTGGAATTTACTTTCACTCGGCAAACCATGGCCCAGGTGAGGATTCTGATCGTGAACGCGAGAGTAACATTTCTGGGTCAAATAGTGTCACGTGATCCGATAATCTAGGCACTTCGGGCGAGACACCCGTGACTCGCGCTAAGTGAGTTGTGCGCCCGATGTCAACCAGGGGGGCTTTCACTCGGATACTGATATATTATCACTTTGCGTTTTCACTACTTATTTTCTGTACCTTCATGCATGACTTGTCTTGAGATGCTATATTCATTTATATTTCTCTATTTATATTTATTTGTGCTAGGTGTAATAACAATGCCCAGTATTCCTGTGGTATCACAGATGTAGGAAGGCAAACTGAATTATTCATCCCCTGTACAAGAAAAAGGTTTATAACATATCAAATTAGAGGTGAGTAAAATGCCGAAAAAATATATGAAACGGTATTGCTAGAGACCATTTGTCCCAACTGCGTCTGCGACCTGTTTAAATCTGTTAAAATTTCTCATTGCATTTTTACAGTATAGACTGGAACTTGTGTCACACTCTACAAGTCAATTATTTCAATAAATACTTCAATGCGATCATCACAATTGATATTCACGAGTCAGTTTTCATATGCAGTCGAATGTTCCTTATAACTCACGTAGCGAACACACAACGTCACGTGATGAAAATTCCAACCTACCCTTCGAATTTACGATTTCCATCGACACTCCTGATAATGAATTCATGACAAATTGACGTGTGATTGTATATGTCCATGTAATCTATGGAAGGCTTTTTGTGCCGTAGGTCAGTGAAGCGCTACACGTTAGCGGATTATTTGAATGGGAAATACCGTAAGTGTTTAGATGACGAAAACGTTGTATTCAGGTGTGGTATGAGTTCAAATACCATATAACAGGCTATCGCCATAATAAGACCAGCAACTGGTAAGAAATTTAAAGAGCATTCATGAATTTTGCACATACGAATTTTATACTCCAGAACACTAAGTTTATGCGAACAACCAATAACCTAAAAAATATTGAGGTTCTTCTTATATGGAACATCATAACCATGCCATTGTTATCATTCCCAACGAAACAGTACCTATTAATTCAATGTATGATATCATTTGTGTTGTTTGCCTGGATGATGTCATACCTCAAAGTTCAGTGCAAAAAGATCCTCGAGTATTTTCACAACAAGCTAACAAACACATTTTATCATCTATATTTCTGTGGAACTCAAATCAATTATTTTCTTCGTCAAAATTGATTGCGCACAGCAAATCAAACGCAGTTACCAAGACACTTCACATCAATCTTGAGAAATAAAATATTGCCTAGCCGTGTGCAGAATAACAAGTTCTGAATTGAATAATGGACCTGACCTGGGTAGAAATCATGAACATCACGAATGAACCCTGTCCTCTTCACGACTCACACTGCTAATTCTGAACGGCAATTGATAAATACAATAAACACAACGACCGATACCTTGCTGATTCAAAACACATATAATAGCCACTACTCACTTTATTGAAACGTCAATTGCTATGAAGAAAAGGTTTATTCTTGGGTATTACATAATCGTTCATATTGGAATTGAACCTCCAGAAACAAAAGGAATTATCATCTCTGACTAGACACCAGTGTGGTTCGGATAAAATTGATCAGACGTATTATATACCCCAGAAATTATTTATGGGCGAATCACTATCACTTGTTATGGGACTTTTACGCCTGTGTGGCCTGCATAAAATGAATGCTTTGGATTCATCAAATTCTCGTTACATTGTATGTCGAGGATTGATAAATATGAAAGAATTGACACGTGCATTTGTTGAGGTCTTATGGATATTTCCTAACTTTTCAGGAAATACAACCACGAGAAGTTTAGATTGTTGTGATTGCGATCTTGTACCTGGGGTTTTATGTATATTATTGCACATCTTGAGGTGGCAATTGTTCGTGTGATGACCTTGGAACAAACTCATCTATGTAATTTGAATAGCTACGTTCGTGTACAAAACAGAAAATAACACTACCTTTAGTATATACGGTTGTCCTTATTCTGTGGACCATCACTCTTTCTGTTGGGCTGAATTCCATTAGCATAGTAATGTCTTTAGTTATCCATTGAAACTACTTCCGTGACAAGATGATCCTGGGAGACTTGTAATGTGTAACGAATGAGGGTATTCAGGTTGAGAAGAGTAGAGTATAGCAGGTGTAGTAATAGGAGTCAATATGGAGGCAATTTGCACGGAAATACATTTCCAGAAATGGGACATAGTGGTATATTGGTCCGAATGTAATTCTTTCTACTCTTTTTTTCTATTCTGATTAACTTTCTACTGCTCCAAAACCACTGGCACAATAGTTGTTGGTGAGATGAAATAGGCAAAGATCTCGACTGTACACTAGTGTATGTAAGAAGACATGCCACTAACAAATGAGTTGTCCTGGTTGTTCGATACGAAACTACCCTGCATCAGGCAAATATTGCCCAGGCTTGGGTGGGTTGACCATGTCCTAACTGAATAAGTGTGGTATAGAGGATAGAGAAAGACAACTGTGCAAGCAGTCGTTTATCTAAGCCAGTTATACAAAGATAAAGCCATAAATCACGATAAACCAATATCGTCTGATTTCTCGCGAAAATACCAGACTATCAATCAAATTGAAATAGATTATTCCAATTGTTTTTGTTTATCGATGTTTCTTATGAATGTTCGAACATTTCACGTATCGTGAAAAGATCATGATGATCATACACTAAGGTAATATGGGCATTTGGATTGAAATTTCCAGTGCTTGAATATGACATGTTTGGTTTAATAAACCATTGGAAATCTGAATCAGTGAACATTATTGCTGCCTCGAGAAGGCTGTCTGTGAATATAATATCATAGATAAAGCCGTGACTGTTAACAATCTGATTTCCCAAGCTGATAATGTGAGATAAATAGCACTTGAATTGAACGGTACTCGTTATTGGGGATGCTCTCTTGTACTATTCAATTAGGTCCATGCCTGTCCATTTTTTGGTTGAGCGCAACTTCTATGCTATTGCAGGGCAAAAAACCTACCTCCTATTCCATATTGGGTTATTTCATCGGATCTCACTTATACCATTTCATCTTAGATCAGGAAATATTTCGTGGAATATTAACTACTCACACCCTATTCATGCTAATGTGTTAATTTTGCAGCATCATCCATGTCTGTTGCTGACATTAAGATTGTTTTATTCTTGGATACTGATACATCATCACTTCGAATTTCACTAATTGCATTGATGTTCTGCATGCAACTTCATTCATGGTATCACTCTTGAGTCGTGAATTCGTGTACTATGTATCTTTTTGCTAGACGTAAAAACATTGCGCAGAATTCCTTTGGTATCACAGAGGCAGGGTGGTTGATGTGTTCGCCCTGCAAGCTGAATTATTCATCCCAGGTACAAGGAAAAGGTTTGCAATCTATCAAATTAAGCCAGTGGGGGGACGGTGGAAAGGTGTACGAAACATTACTGTTAGAAACCATAACTGCGCCTGTGTTTTAAATATGTTCAAATTAGTTCTTGTATATACATATCGTGCCATTGAACTTCTTCCAGGCCATTCCAGATTATTATCTCAATAAAAACTGTATTATTGCAGTCTTGTTCTGCCATATTACGGATCGACTTCAACAGTGTTGCCTGCTATTGTGCGTAATATGGCCTGTTGTCAATAGGGAGATATTGTGGCAACGAATGAACGTGTGAACGTGTATGAACGCGTGTAATATGTATAATATACTCAATCAACACGATGTTTTTAGAAATTTTCACAGAAGAAGGAATTGTATATAACTAATGCATATGAAATCATCTTCTAACGCATTTTCGAACTCATTTTTTAATTGCAATTGTGTAATTGTATTTTGTTCACTTTTGATTCACTGAATTCACTTCACTCAAAGAAATCACAATAATATTAGAATAACTATCCAGAACAGATGTAGTACACCTAATGGTCTATTTAATACGCTAATGGTGTGCCTAAAAGGATGCCTAATAACATGCTTTAATGACTCCCTCAAGCCATCAAACACCAGATAGCATCATTATTAAATGGGTTTACTGGAATGGACACCTGTCATTTTTGTTGTATTCAGCAGCTTAACTCGTGTGATTATAACCGTTCAAATGGAGGTAATATTGTGTAGTATTGTAATATGGAGAGTGGCTTTTTAATCTCATGAGATATTATATCATGATTTATTACTGAATATTCACTACACTTTGATAATAATGTTGTGTAGTTAAGAAATAGCTGTCAACTGTTGGAAATAATATATAGTGTTGAATGTGATTCCTGTGTGCAATGAAACTGGACGTATTTTTTTACTCATGCGTTTGAGTTGCAAGTCAGACATTCATAACTAAACACACGTGAAACAGATGGAAGAGCTTTCTATATAATCGGACATTAACTAAACACACACATTTTTTGTTATTAATTCGACAATGAACAATGAAGCATGATCTCTGAACGTGATCATCTTCTGCATGGAAAATACTACTGGATAAATACTATATTAAAATATTGACCTCGTAGAACATAGTGCTGTACTTCCTTAATGGAAGCCTAATATTATGTACACGCCAAGTACGTATGTACACGCCAAGTACAGTAGAAACAACTACATTTAACACACTGTCTGCCCTTGATGACGCCAATGTGTCTTTGGAAAAACTATTTGGTCGGGCTTTGTTTTTATTCCAAAATGTTCTAATTTACGTTTGTTTTTGGCATCATCAAAATCTGACTATTGGTGGTAATAGATTGATACTTACATTCTGTAAAACAATGTAGGATAGTTTGGAAAGTAAGTATTTGTCTGTTAAATGTGACTGTCTTCAAGTAAGTCACACAAGGAAACTTATGTGGTGACTCGGGTGGAAACAATCGTCGTTCATAATATCTGTTTGTTAAGCATCAAATATAGAACTTCCTACTGTTATCGAAGTTCTAAGAATGTGTGGTTGCATACAGTACCATTCGGGCTGACGGATCATTTGTGATTCTCAGAGGAGAATCCTTAAAATGATACCCTACTGTTTGTGGAGTTTCAACAAGGAGTCGTTGCATAAATTGATATTCAGGTTGATGGATCATGCTTGGGTCCTGGAAAGGATTCCTCGAAATCATCACTCCTTGTAAGAGTTTATTCATCTTAGGATATTGGTAATAGATCCATATACATATATGTATGCGTGGCTGATCTCTTTTCCGTTTTTATTGGAATGGTTGTGTTATATTAAATTATATACTGCTACTGAAAACACATTATAGACGTCACAGTAAACAGCTGGTTGTCTCCAAAGAAAATGTATCTCATGCCTCATTATCATTTATATTCACTGTCATGTTCAATTTAAATGTAACCTGTTCCTCGTTTGTCATTTCCTGGAATTAATATTTCTTCGTCATGTGTGACAGAATTTGAAAGTGTAAAGTTTTACACAGTACGATGCGGCTTCTCATATTACAATAAATAATACACTACATCAATCATGAGAATACGCATTTTTTTGAAGCCCTGTGCAGAATAGAAATAGAAATGCTTATGTACATACATTGCAACCTGACCTGTGTAGCAATCACAGACGCCATGGATGAACCTTGTGCCTTCCTATACCTAGGATAATCCATCATCCCAAATCCAATTTATGGCTTTTCTGATGTAAAACAAATACCAATGACCAAACCTCTTCACATTGGAAAGTCAATTGCTGTGAAAGAATGCTTCTAACAAGTACATACATTTGCCTGTATTGAATTTGGTTGCACTAGAAGAATGACATTCAATTCATTCACACATCAGCCGGGGATTACTACCTGATCTTCCAATTGTTGATGCCCGTGGGTTCTTCAAAATATATTCATTGCTCATCTACACCGCTTCATTCAGCATAAAAGTTGTGTATTTGCTGTGAACCATGGGACATTTTTTCACTGTTGGGTTGAATTGCATTAGAATACTTTAGCCTTTAGTTGTTATTTGAAATTCATAATAATAATGTCCCTGACAATCATAATGTCCCTGAGGATTTTGTGCATCAGGGATATTGAAGTTGTTCTGATGTATATACAGCATAATATACGTAATACTGTGAGTCTGTGGAGAGGCAATTTGTTCTTGAAAACGTTATTGTATAAAGAGCATACTGGACACACTTTACTTGAATTTACTTGGTACGCTGCTTGTTTCTCTTTACTTTCCTAACTTTCTAATATTTCAGACACTTGCCAATTTGTTTTTCGGGAAGATGATTTATGCAAAGAACTCGAGTTTTAGACGTGTCTGCAGGGAGACATGCCACTAACAAATAAGCTTTTTCTGAGTGTAAAGAAAAGGAACTACCCTGGATCAGACAAGGGCAGGAAATTGGATCATAATAGGTGATCGTAAACAACGCCATCAAAATGTCATATTAATTTTATATAAACGCTTATTGTGCAAACCTTGAGGTGACAACAAAGAACAAACATTGATTCACAATATGCGTTTATATGGAGTGGTTATCATTGACACAATCGAGTAACTTTCTACTTATTCTCGACTTCAACACAATCATTTAATCGAAAATATAAATCTACCGGTGCTCAAAATACTGACACTAGTATGGGACTATACAGAAATTAAACTATGAGCAAATCTGGATGGTTTACATGACCCTTGCTACGAGTATATTCGGTATTGGAATATATTTAGGATGTTTGAGGGACTCTGTTTTAACGATTTGTTTCTTAGCACGTCTTCTCAGAGAAAGAAGGAAGAGATCTCACCTTTTTTAGGTTACAGAGCCTTTGGTCCGATAACCTATTGCCGTGATGTTGCGTCCATCGTCCGGTGTCCTTCAGTTCATATTTTTATCTTCAGGGTTTACAATCGAATCTTTCTGAAATTTTGCACAAAAATGCCTAGAAATATTCCAAGAAGGGGTTGTTTCTTTATTTTTCTGAATTTCACATTTTTTTCAAAATGGTGGTCATTTTGACGAAAAATGACCAATTCTGGGCTCAGATGGTCGTTTTCTCAAATTCTGATCGGTAATTAGGTTACCGGACCTTTGGTCCGATAACCTATTGCCGTGGCGTTGCGTCCGTCGTCCTTCCGTCCGTCGGAACTGAAGCGATCTAAAAATAGGCCGTAAAACTTTGGGCAAAATCGCCACATCAGTAAAAAACGTTTATATAACGATACATACCTAGAGAGAGTGTGTTATATGAAAAGGCCCATGAGGCGATATTGCGCCTTCATGCGTGGAATCAGCTAATAACAACGACAAGTGTACAAACTGTGTATGCGAAATACAACACGTGTTTGTTTGCTTGAGTCATTGGCTTCATTGCCGAAAGTTAATTCGGTTGATAGCACACATTGTGGGTCGAGGCAGAATAATATAGATACCATGTTGCAATATGTTTGTGGTGTTCATACTGAACCCATGTCCATTTGCCGATAGGTGTCAAAGCAACGACCAGACAGGAGGGTTGGGGATATAAGTATAATTTTCAATGATACAGCTGAATGACTGGTATGACCCATCAATGATCAGTCTAAATGTGCTCAATGTATCATTTGCATGTAGAAATGACGCTCGGCATGATATCGTGTATATCGCCTCAGTAACAGTGTATTAGTTCACACGTAAAAAGAAGTCTTTTATATAACAGTCAAAAAATACTATTCTATCCACGGGTTATATGTGACGGGCAGCCCTCTATCTCGATATGAGGCTGGGTTAGTCGCTGCCGGCTGGATGCGATTGTAAATGATCAAAACAAACAGCCCAGAGATCAGTGCAGGGACAGTCTGTGTATATTTCTGAACCGCGAAACTTCAAGTGTATTTATGGGGAGAACTCGGATCAAGTATATACATATACAAACAGTCCGATATTTTCCATCTAGAGCGGTGCATTTGAAAACCCTCTGATTAAATTCTAAAGGCAAACAGCATATAGATCTATATGTTTAATAAAATCTGGAGTATTGCTAGCTGTAGGACAAGAAGTTCAAAAACATACTAGTATTCCTTGTGCGAAATAATGAATTAGGCCTATATCTATGTTATCAGTAGTAAAACGACGTCTTAAAGACGTCTTTTTTCAGTCACGACCGTCGTAGTGAATGCGACGAGAAAACGACCGTAAAAAGACGTCTTAATCATGTCGTGTGTCCAGGGGGTATCAAGAGGCAATTTGCAAGAGAATGAGATTAGTGGTATACCAAATAAAATGTTTTTTTTTTCTTCTCCGTCAACCCTGATTGATATTCCACTACTACAAATCCTCTGGCAAAAAAGTTTTTGGCGAGATAAATTCCGCAAATGAATCGAACAGACATGACCATAGGAAGACAAGCCACTAACAAATTAACTTTCCTGATTGTAAGATTAGGAAACTACCCTGTAACAGGCAAGGGCAGGAAATTTGATGATATTGGGTAACTGTAAACAAGGCCATTAATGTGATATTTCCATTTTTATCCATAATTATCATGACGATTACCATCAACAACAGCAACAATATGTACATGTATTGATTGAAAATATATGTTCGTGCAGTGTAGAGTTAACAATGACACACTTCATAACATTTATTGTTCATTGATTCTTTTCTCGAATGGAAATATTCATATCATCTTTGTATTCACTTTAAATCCGATGGGCCATCAATCTCCTGCGTATTTGCATCCTTCAATTTATTTTTAATCAGTGCCCAGGCTTTGTTTGAACCTCCGCAATTACCGTTTCCCTATTTTGTATATATTGGGAAAAATCAGCTTTCTGTGGAGTAGTGACTAGTACTAGTAAGTTACTAGTGTGTTTCAGTGCGGACTACTGTTTATTACTTTAATAGTATTTATTTGTGTTTGTAATATTATTGTTAGACATTTTTGCTGGTTGTGATTAGGTACTTATGTACTTGTCATATATCTATTCCTTGGAGTTTGTTTTGGATTTCTAAATTATTTTCATAGATTGTAGGGCAGTTGTATACTAATTCCATCAGGTTTACAGTAGAAACAACTACCTTAACCACACTGTCTGCCCCTGATGACGCCAGTGTGTCTTTTGATATTTGGTTGGGCTTTGTTTCTATTGCAAAATGTTGCATTTTACGTTTGTTATTGAAATCATCAAAATTTGGCTGTATCGGTGGTAATAGATTGATACTTACATTCATACTACTGAGCCGGTGTCACTGCTGGTGGACATTAAATCTGTCCCCGAGGATATCATAAACTCAGTAGCCTTTCGGCTTGTCATATATCTATTCCATGGGGTTTATTTCGAATTTCTAAATTATTTTCATAGATTGTTGGGCGGTTGTATACTAATTCCATCAGGTGTACAGTAGAAACAACTACATTAACCACACTGTCTGCCCCTGATGACGCCAGTGTGTTTTTTTATAAAGTATTTGGTTGGGCTTTGTTTCTATTGCAAAATATTGCATTTTACATTTGTTATTGAAATCATCGAAATTTAGCTGTATTGGTGGTAATAGATTGATACTTACATGAAGATGTGCATATTTTCAAACCCAGTTAGCTCTACGTTAGCAAAATCAACACTTCTGTGAAAGAAAGTCTCAAATTTGATAGAAATTTGCCAAGTAAATTATCGCAAAAATATCAGCAAGAAGCCACTCAAACGATTACAAATCAAAGTGTATTCGTAGTTTGAAAACACATTTTGCACTTTTGTCACTAAATTTATTGAAAATAGTTTTATCGGGTCCTCGCCTGAATGTTGCTTCTAATCGTGAAGAGTGATATTGCAATTGCAAAAACGACCAAACTGAATAAATGTATCTTTTTCATTTGAAACTTTTTATCGATGTAGTGCTAAATAAGTATAACTGGAGAAACGTTACTGTGCTATTGGTATCGACTGAGCAACCCGAAAGACAATTTTTGTCTTTAAATAGAACAATATTTGGTTTGCTAGACTCAGGACAGAAGCGGAGAGAACAAATTCCTCATCAAATTCTGTGAATGTCATACTTTCAAACAGGGACGGCCATCCGCTGAACGCGAGCGGTTGTATACTAATTCCATCAGGTGTACAGTAGAAACAACTACATTAACCACACTGTCTGCCCCTGATGACGCTTTGTGTTTTTTTTATAAAGTATTTGGTTGGGCTTTGTTTCTATTGCAAAATATTGCATTTTACGTTTGTTATTGAAATCATCGAAATTTAGCTGTATTGGTGGTAATAGATTGATACTTACATGAAGATGTGCATATTTGCAAACCCGGTCAGCTCTACGTTAGCAAAATCAACACTTCTGTGAAACAAAGTCTCAAATTTGATAGAAATTTGCCAAGTAAATTATCGCAAAAATATCAGCAAGAAGCCACTCAAACGATTACAAATCAAAGTGTATTCGTAGTTTGAAAACACATTTTGCACTTTCGTCACTAAATTTATTGAAAATAGTTTTATCCGGTCCTCGCCTGAATGTTGCTTCTAATCGTGAAGAGTGATATTGCAATTGCAAAAACGACCAAACTGAATAATTGTATCTTTTTCATTTGAAACTGTTTATTGATGTAGTGCTAAATAAGTATAACTGGAGAAACGTTGCTATGCTATTGGTATCGACTGAGCAACCAGAAAGACAATTTTTGTCTTTAAATAGAACAATATTTGGTTTGCTAGACTCAGGACAGAAGCGGAGAGAACAAATTCCTCATCAAATTCTGTGAATGTCATACTTTCAAACAGGGACGGCCATCCGCTGAACGCGAGCATAAAAACGCACGATTGAATGGTGCATCTCAATTTTTCTACAGCTCACGTTGTTATTGTATGATGACTCATTACAAGATAATGAAATGAAAGACTTTTTATCAAGAAATTTATGGTTCTCAAAGATTTCAGAAGAACATCAGAAGTAAGTAAATATTACTATATTGTTCACTTTTTGAAGCCACGTAAGTATTGTAAAATTTAAGTACGAAAATAGATTCATCCGTTCGATGTATGAAGTATGCCATGTTCTGTGTCACTGGAGTGAAGTGTGCTTGGGTAATCTTACAATAGGCTCCTGCAAGTCGAAAAATTATTGCCACCTCCAGAAATATCTACCCATAAGTCTTCTAGCTATAAAATATCATAAATCAATCCGTCTGGGCAAATTATCTGATTCCCTAAGCTGTTTTCATGAGACAGACGTTGCTTGGTGTGTGACTGACATGGCGAGATTTTTGCAAGGTCCTAGTGCTTTGCCTTCAAATCATGATTGTTAGAGTGTGATGTAACGCAGTGCTGTGTGATTATGAAAATGACAACTATACCTATACTGTGCCCCTATAAGCACTATACCTTATTACATACTATACACACTCGTATATTATATCTCAGAATGGTTCATTCGAATAACTGGCTTTTCACGTCTCAAATGAGAATATCTACACGGATATGATTATACATCTAGCAGATTATGCAGAACAATATTAACTCCAGAACCATATCACATCCAAACCATTCACCATATGGGTTAACTGTTTTGCATATTCACCAAGTCGTGGTAAATTGGATCCACCCTGGTTCTAAAAAATTGTATAACCCCAGAAAGGGGTCATCCCAGTACCCTCAAGTTCCAGGCAGAAGTGGCTGCATAAATTGACATTCGGGTTGATGGATCATTTGGGGTCCCAGATGGGCATCCGTGGAATCATTTTGTTATCGCAATTCGTGGGAATTTGGTGTATATGGATTTGGTGTATATGTCCTGGCCGCTTTTGCAGTCCTAATGCAAAGATTGCATATGCATTATAATGTTACATAATGAAAACCTACTATATGCAGCACACCATTATATGATAGGGCTGGTTTTCTTTAAGAAAAATTCAATATTGCCTATTTCAAGAACAGGCGATATCTTGGAAATCATTAACCGTTAAACTCTTAACGTTGACAAACCTCTGAAGTCTGATACCTCATGCTTCAAAGCAAAACTCTCCCACCTCTATTGACAACAAGGTATCAATCCATATTTTCGTGTAGACATCTACTCCGGTGAAACCCAAATCAGGCGCCCGTGTAAACAAAAATCACACACCATGACAAAATTATGCGAAAATTGTAAACATGAAACATATTCAATTTTTTAAAACAACATGCACATAATAGCATTACTTTCCTTCAAGCGACGTTTCATTATTATCAATTGATTCCAATATTGAATTCTGGACACTTGGCAGCGTCTTATTTGTTTCTAGTATATTGCACTTTTTTAAAGAACGTCTCTAGCTCAAGATGTGAGAGGATGAACCATGAAGATATTCTTGTAAGTAGATAATATTGAATGTTGCAAAAATAAAATCAGTCTAAAAAGAACAACCTTCCAATCATGCATAACCTTGATTTCGACATCTCCATGTTAAGGTCAAATTATAAATAGGGTAACATGATCAACTTTTTAACTTGTATGCAATAGCTGCATTGGACGATATTTTGTAACTGGTACATTAAGATGGTGATGTGTCATATCATAATTGTGAAAAGTGCATATATGAGAGAAGGAGGTTTGTTACCATGTTACCATTGTTACCACGCCCTACGCTCTTCTGGTCCCGGAATGATCCATCATTCCGCATGTCAATTTATTCAACCGCCCCTTTCTGGTGCTGGATGAACACAACAGGTGATGCCTTTCTGATGTTAAACAAATATCGGTATCAACCAATGTGCATTTCCTTTCACGGTTGTTCATATTCATCTAGATTGGTGCACTAATACAAATTTTCAAAAAGAATGATTATATTAGTTGTTTTGGTCTGAAGAGCTATATCAAATGTTTTTCGTCCGTCATCTGGATATCGCTATTTGAGGTGCTGAAGCTTTAGATAACCTAGCCAGAATATACCAACATATTTCTGAATTTCTTTTCATTGAATGGTTTTGGCCATGCGGTGGCAAAACGACATAATTTGAGTCTTTACAAATAATTTAGCCACAATTATCACGCATTAATGATTTTCTCTATTTCTGTACATGCCATTTTATTCCATTAGCCCAACGTGCATGAAGACGGTCCACCACGAATGGCTTGACCCAAATGGGCGTTACACCCCGAAGTTTCCATTCTGATCATGAAGATGTTATATATTGGTGATCTCTTGGTGATCAAGGAATTGAACTCAGTGTGATAAACCTTCAATGTGTAAAACTGGACTCGGCAAACAAATTGGTATCGTAGTACATGTATTGTGTAATTATATGCACTTGATATGGTACAAAGTGACTGTCCCCCTCAGGGGCAGAGAGCGTATAGTTGTCTCACCTTAAAAACTTGGTGGAATTTGCATCAATAAAGAACAATTTAAAAATTAGAAACAAATTTTACTATAGGTCTATGAAAAGTACAGGCGCTAGAAAAGTGCGCTATACTAATGTGAGTTATTGATATACCATGAATATCTCGCCAAAGCCAGAAAGCTACTGCGTATGTTGTCTATCAAATCTGTGTGTTCGAATACCTGGAAACAATTCTTACAGTGATTACGCACATTGTGAATCATGTACTGTATATGATATAAACCATGTAGATTGCACAGTATCACATTTCCAGCAAATGCAACATCCAGCAGGTTTTTTCTTTACTGTCGACCAATGGACTATTCACTGCTGGTTTAAATTACATTAGCACACTAATGTTGTTAGTTGTCGTTTGTCCTCATTTATGTCACTATATAGTCTATTGTGTAAGAAAATTATGTGAGGAACAAGGCTATTTATCCAGAAAAATAGCCTGAAACTGTGTTATTGTTTATCCAGTATAATAGAAGTAAAATTATGAGTCTATAGAGATTTCCTTATGAATACATTTACATGACAACATGTATAACTGAATAGTTTTTTGGCATGATGAATTATGCAAGGGATTCGAGTAGACATGTTCGTAGTTAGGAAGAAGGTTAGGAAAGTAAACTTTATTAGAGCAGACAAGGAAACGAATTGGATCATATTGGGTAACTGTTAACAGCGTCATCAAAGCAATGTAGCCATTATTGTGTTAACAATTATTGTAACGATACTTTTGGCAACAACAACTGTTACAACGACAGCAATATACAATATGTATCAAGGATCCATCAAGGATAGTATTGTTTATGACACATTCCATTAACTTTACTACTTATATCGTACGTGAATGCAAATATACCGCCATTTCTTTTGTATCCTGATAAAAAATTTCTTACTTTCATTTATTTTAAATCATTGCCCAAGCTCTGCTTGGATTGTCCAGATGAGACGAAAATGTGTTTTACCTGGATCTGCATGTGCGATTACTTTGCCTGTTTTGTTTCGAGAATACAGTTTTGTGTGGCAACAAATAATTTGCAATATTGTTGTTGGACCATATTTTTGGTATCATGCACAGAAAAACTTGAAGCAAATTGCATAATTTCGATCAGAGAGGAGGGATCATGACTTTCAGTCTAAATTAGCAAAATTAACGCTTCTGTAAAAATCATCTTTTATGAATGACATTGTCTAAGGAAAAACCAAAATCATATTTCTATGATGCAAGAATCAGTTTTTCAATGGAAGGTTAATTATCTATTCTGTAAAGTAGACACTTTTCGTAATTGTGTGAAATATTAGCACGCAATGCATTCCGGAAAATTGTCGTTTGCGAGCACCTTACATGTTGCCTTCTAAATGTGTCTGCAGTCTACAAATGTTTTAGGGTATGATGACAATGCATTGGGTAAATTGACGCTAAGAGTAATTCGTTCGGTATTCGTGTTTCGCCCAGTAAAGATATGTTTTAAAAATATATATATTTCTCTTGGGTAAAAGATGTTCTCGCTAGGACATTTTCCTGTTGACATTCTGAGGTCATAATTTGCATAATGTTCGTAATAAAGTGGATGTGAAAAGTGAAAAACTTGCTGCGAAAAAAATAATCAGAGATAATGAGACAAAACTATTCTCTTCCTGATGATTTCTCTAAAGTATTGTTAGATACTGTAGAAAAAGCATGACTTTATGTCGAGTGTATGAGGCAACCACTATTCTTGATGGTAATTGGAAGACACCAACTAATTTACGACTCCCCTAGCTACTTCACAAGATATGCATTGTAATTAGATGCTATATAAACATTTCGAAAGAATACAAAACACCTGAAATGGACCATACCATACAGAGGGAAATTATCTTCCATGTAAGCACTTAGTGTGTTCATGTCCATGTACAATATTTTGCGTTACATCGATTTCAACACAATACAAACACTAATTATTATCTTGATTCATGTTTTCATCAATAATATTTCATTAAAATATAACCAAACGCATATTCAAAATGTTTCCACGTGTACATCCATACAATTTGAATTATATACTCAATTAAAAGTATTGTAAAATCATGTACGAAATCAGAACTTTTCATCTGATGCATGAAGTCTGTCCGTATTGTTTGTCTCCTGGAATAGCATATCGCATGGTTCACACATCGCGGGTCGACGCCGATTCATCATCTTTGGACAACCACTTAGACGACTTGGTTTTGTAGAGAAATAAAAAGTGGTGCTGTCTGGTAATTTAGTTGTTTCATGTATTTAACTGGTCCGTGTTATACAATGATACAACCGGGAATTATAATAAAACGAACATGATCGGATCGAACATGAAATTCCAGATTAAATAGTCAACTCGACATGAATCATTTATGTGCATTGAGTCAGACGTTTGTTGTGAATGTCCAAACATTTCCCTTGATCTGATGATCACACAGAGAAATATCTACTGAATATAAACTGAAATGTAAGTGTTTACATGAGATCTGAAATACCTGAAATAAATCAGTATATTTGTTTCCTTGCAGTAGCATGGATTTTGCAACAAACAAACATTAGCAAGTCCCACAGATACCCAATTGAATAGGTCGGTCATCTTTCAGTCGGCCAGCTGGAAAGTACAAGAACACATCCTCCCATAACAAGTCACACTTTCTTCAGGTGCTATTTATCTCACAGTATCAGCTTGGGGAAATCAAGAAATTCAGTCATGGGATGATCGATGATGTTACATTCCCACATGGCGTCTGGCCAGATGTTTCTCGAGGCAGCAATAATGTTTATTGATTTTGACTTCCAGGAGACGCTTGGACCCACCAAGTCATATAAAAAAATTAACCCAAGATTAAGAAAAACTACTCCATAATATATGTTCCATATTTTAGATATCAGCCATTTTGACCTTAAAAATGAGGTCACAAGGTCAAATCCAAGGTGACGAGAATATTCAGCATATTATATCAATAACCTAAAAAATGTCCACAATTGATTCCTAATGCCTAATCTCAATATTGAGCGAGATATTAGCAATAATGTGTCCAATATAAAGCATATGAGAATTTAACATGGGAATGTCCAATTTGGGCCAAAATGATTCACTTCGAGCAATTCAAGGGCAACAAAACTTATACACATCACAGGGTTATATATGAGGAATCTTATGCATCAATTAGAAAACATTTACTGAACAGATTTTGACAAAACGACCGTCATAGTCCAAAATGGACCTTTTTTCATCAAATTTTTTTTTTAAAAATCGAAGATAAAAAAAAAAACCTCCCTCTCAAATATTTGTAAAATATTTAATGTAAAATGTCAGTAAGATTCTATTGTAAACTTTACAGATTGAAATGTAGACGAACGCAACGCCATGACAATAAATTATCAGACCAAAGGTTCGGTAAGCTAAAAAGTAGCATCTCCATTCCAAATGCGTGATTATTATGATGTTCTCAGATAAAAAAAATGTTTAGACATTCACAAGAAACGTCATTGATATTTTGTGAGCTACGACTCCTCAAATCCTGTTCATCTTAAGAGTGAGAATCACTCAGCATTTCCGAATATCTTTAATTGTGTACTGATCCATGTTTCTCTTTATAACTTCGTCACATAAACACCAAATTGTGAAAAAATTTGACCATAGCTGCTCTAAAGCTGGTCAATGAATACTTTTGCAACAAAGTTATAATTTGTTCGATTACCCAATGAATACAGACAGGTAAACATCACTGATGGATAACAAGGTAGATCTTCAATTCATTTACAGGTCTTTGTAAAAAAGGAAATTTTCAGGATAGTTGGGTGACATAATATAGATCACTAATCGACACTTAATTTGTTCATGATGTCCATGAATATGTAGTATTTACCGGATTTTTACAAGCAAATTTAGCATATGTAGCAAATTTGTCGGTAAAAGCGTGCGGCATTCATGATGTCTCACTCGCTGCAGCGGTCGGTGCACATGAGCGGAATACGCTGTATGCGTTACAGTGACCATGACTCTACTTGACAAGCGAATTAGCGATCTGACTTTTCCACAGGTGTTGAAGTAAATGAATATCATGTCATACACTCAATGGCCCATGTAGCGCAGCTTACTATTTCTTCTAAATTCAATGAAGATTAAAAATGTGCCAGACGGATTAAATATGGTATACATTCAGTGGGTGAGTAGTATCAACAGAGTGAGGTGCGCTACTTGGGCCCACTCAATTAGCAAGCGAGTGATTCTTTGCGGCGGCTCGTTCTTTTCATGTAATGCAATAACAGAAAATGGCTTACAAATTTGAAATAGATAGATGGATAGATGGATAGGTAGATAGATTATACTGACGTAACCCTGTAAGGGAACTTGCCTTACCACCATCCGACCAACTTTGGTCCGCGATATATTGGTGGCGCGTCGCCGCAGTGCAGCGCCTGGCATATTTTTGGTACCCGTGTATGTATGTAGTGTATGGACGGGATTTTCTGGTGTACTGCATTGATGGGTATTTGTAGCGCGGCCCATGACAGATCCGGGTACGCCTAGTGAACTAGGTTTCTGCCCCTTCACCACCGCCGATACACCGAGTGCAGCTGTCTACAATGTATCACCTGATCACCATATTAGTGTCCGCTCCAGGCCGACGGACCATGACTCTACTCAAGCGAATTAGCGATCTGAAATACGCCAGACATATGTCGACGTGCATAGGCCTACTAGAAAAAGAATCATCTGGATGAACTTGCTCGTATATTGAACACCATATTTCATATTATTTGCAGTGAATTTCAAAAAAACTAATTCGCGGATCGTGCTCACAAAAATATGAACTTATTGTTGTGCCAGTATCATCGCAAACAATACCGTCATGAGAAAGTTCTACCTTGTTATCTGTTGTGTACATTCAGTTATCTATATTCATAGACTATAATGATAAATATTCGTTTCATCATAGTAATCTATTAAACTGACACGTAGCAACTACAGATCAAATTTGAAATTTGAATTCGCGGAGATGGACAAAAACGTTTATATATGTATAGATTAATAGACGTGGAATCAATACCCAGTATTAAGTATTCCGAGCAAACAAAACAGGGTCCGTTATCCAATCTCATAGTCCGGGGACAGAAAGTCATATCAGGCATACGAAGTGAGAGAAAACAAAAATGACAGGGAAACTCATGAACCCCCGTAAATGGCCATTAGGAGGTGAAATCAGGTGTTCCGGAACGAGTGAGCATTTCCTGCCCCACTAGTGGCACCCGTCATGAATTCCCCCAAATTAACATGAAAATAGATCTAGTTGCATGGCAGACATGGATTTGCTGTATTTATCAACCAGATCATGATGACGTCCATAGAATTTCTTAAACGCAGCTATAAGTCTTAGTAAAACATATCCTTGTCGTAGCAGTTTAGAGACTAGCTGGGCACTTCGATAGACAAAGTCCTCATATTTGCAACTAGCTCTGGAATAGCGTATAAGTTGAGAAACAAACACACCATATGCCGGTGACATAGGAATGTTGCTGCTTAGAAAAGGGGAATTGACTATGGAAAAATTGAAATCATCACGTTTGTCATATAATCTAGTTGACAGGTTAGAATCATTATCAATCTCCAACCTCAGGTCTAGATAGTTGGAAAAATTTGCAGAGTCTGTAGTATCTTTAATTTCAAGTTCCTTAGGATATATGACATCCAAATAATCACCAAACTTGGGGTTATTTAGCGACAATACATCATCTATGTATCGGAAAGTGAAATTAAAATTACATGTTAGTTTCTTAGAACCTCCTCTTTGTAAATGTTGGATGAAATCTGATTCATATGAGTATAAACACAGGTCTGCCAATAATGGTGCACAGTTTGTACCCATGGGAATACCAATAGTTTGTTGAAATATTCGACCACCAAATTCCACAAAAATATTATCAATCAGAAAATTAACCATATTTACCACATCTATTTCAGTATATTTGTATGGGGCATCAGAGTCGCCTTTAACAAAGTAAGCGGTATTATATCTAACTACAATATAGTGGTACCTACGTTGTCCCTTTTTAGAGAAAATTGAATTATTGATTAGTTTGAGATAATGTTAATGTTATATTTCTCTATCTATATTTATTTGTGCTAGGTGTGATGACATTGCCCAGTATTCCTGTAGTATCACAGATGTAGGAATGGAGAGGGGATATGTTGGCCCGGCAAACTGAATTATTCATCCCCTGTACAAGAGAAAGGTTTATAATATATCAAATTAGAGGTGAGTAAAATGCTGATAAAGTATATGAAACGGTATTGCTAGAGAATATTTGTCCCAACTGCGTCTGCGACCTGTTTAAATCTGTTGAAATGTCTGTATTTTTACAGTATAGACTGGAACTTGTGTCACATCCTACAAGATAATTATTTCAATAAATACTTCAATGCGATCATCACAGTTATTATTCACAAGTCAGTTTTCATATGCAGTCGAATGTTCCTTGTAACTTACGTAGCGTACACACATTGTCACGTGATGCAACTTCCAACCTACCGTTCGATTTTACGATTTCCATCGATACACCTTATAATGAATTCATGACAAATTGACGTGTAATTGTGTATGTCTATTTTGATCTATGGGAAGTTTCTTGTGCTGTAGTTCAGTGAAGCGCTGAGTACACGTTAGCGGATTATTTGAATGGGAAATACCGTCAGTGCTCAGCGGTCGAAAACCTTGTATTCAGGTGTGGTAATAAGTTCAAATACCATACAATAGGGCTATCAACATAATAGACCAGAAACTAGTCAGAAATTTGAAGAACATTCATGATTGTTGCACATACGAATGTTCTACTCCAGAATACTACTAAGTTTATGCAAACAGCCAATAACCTCAAATAAAAATATTGAGGTTCTTTTTTTATGGAACATCATAACCATACCACTTCTAGTTATTCCTAGTGAAACAGTATGTGATAATTCAATGGACGATATCATTTGTGTTCTCTGCCTGGATGATGTCATACCTCAAAGTTCAGTGCAAAAAGATCCTCGAGTATTTTTTACACAACAAGCTAGCAAATACATTCTATCATCTAGATATATATCCCAGTGAAACTCAAATCAATTATTTTCTTCGTCAAAATTGATTGCGCGCAGCAAAACAAGCATAGTTACCAAGACACTTCACATCAATCGTGAGAAATGAAATATTGCGTAGCCGTGTGCAAAATAACAAGTTCTGAATTGAATAATGGACCTGACCTGTGTAGTAATCATAGACCATTAGGTATACTACGACCTCTCGAACGAACCGTCCTCTTCATGACTGCACTGCTAATTCTGAACGTCAATCGATAAAAACAATCAATGGGGTTTTATGATTAATATTGCACATGTTGAGGTGGCAGTTGTTCGTGTAACAATCTTGGAACAAACACACGTATGTAATTTGAATAACATAAAGCTACGTTCGTGTACAAAACAGTAAAGTAACACTACCTCTAGTATATACGGCTGTCCTTATTCTGTGGACCATCAGTCTTCTGTTGGGCTGAATTCCATTAGCATAGTAATGTCTTTAGTTATCCATTGAAACTCACTTCCGTGACAAGATGGTCCTGGGAGACTAGTAATGTGTAACGAATGAGGGTATTCATGTTGAAAATAGTATAACAGGTGTAGTAATAGCAGTTAATGGGCACGAAAAACCTTTTCCAGGAATGGGACAGTGGTATACTGGGCCGAATGATACTAGCACAACTGGCACAATAGTTGTTGGTAAGATGAAATATGCAAAGGTCTCGAGTACACTCGAGTGTATGTAAGAAGATATGCCACTAACAAATGAGTTGTCCTGGTTGTTCGAAACGAAACTACCCTGCATCAGGCAAATATTGCCCAGGCTTGGGTGGGTTGACCATGGCATAATTGAATAAGTCTAGGATAGAGGATAGAGAAAGACAACTGTGCAAGTAGTCGTTTATGTCATGTTATACAAAGATAAAGCCATAAATCAAGATAAGCCAAGATGGTCTGATTTCTCGCGTAAAATATCACACTATCAGTTTAACAATCACTAAACATTTAACGTGTAGTGAAAAAATCATGATGATCATCCCCTAAAGTAATATAGGCATTTGGAATGAAAATTCTAATGCTTGAATATGACATGGTTGGTTTAATAAACCATTGGAAATCTGAATCAGTGAACATTATTGCTGCCTCAAGAAAGCCGTCTGTGAATATGATATCATGGACAAACCCGTGACTGTGAACATTCTGATTTTCCAAGCGGATACTGTGGGATAAATAGCACTTGATTTAAGTGGGACTCGTTATGGGCGGATGCCCTTTTGTACTTCTAAGCTTGACCACTGTTCGAAGAACCTATTCAATTAGGTCCAGGCATTTCCATTTTCGTTGAGCGCAACATCTATGCTATTGCCGGGCAAAAAACCAACCTCCTATTCCATATTGGGTTAATTCATCAGATCTCATATATACCAATTCATCTTAGATCAGAAGATATTTCGTGAAATATTAACTACTCTCACCCTATTCATGCTAATGTTTTAACATTGCGTCATCATCATTCATGTCTGTAGCTGACTTTGAGATTGTTTTATTCTTGAATACTGATACATCATCACTTCGAATTTCACCAATTGCATTGATGTTCTGTATGCAACTTCATTCATGATATCACTCTTGAGATGTGAATTCGTGTACTATGTATCTTTTTGCTAGACGTAATAACATTGTACAGAATCCCCCTGGTATCATAGAGGCAGGGTGGTTGATGTGTTCGCCCTGCAAGCTGAATTATTCATCCCAGGTACAAGGAAAAGGTTTGCAATCTATCAAATTAAGCCAGTGGGGAAAAGGTGGAAAGGTGTATGAAACATTACTGGTGGAAACCATAACTGCGCCTGTGTTTTAAATATGTTCAAATTAGTTATTGTATATACATATCGTGCCATTGAACTTGTTCCAGGCCATTCCAGATTATTATTTCAATAAAAACTGTATTATTGCAGTCTTGTTCTGCCATATTACGGATTGACTTCAACAGTGTTGCCTGCTATTTAAATTTAAACTTTATTTATTTTACAACAATTGACGAACAAGCATGTGCTTATATTAACATCTCTTGTTGGCTCGGATCTTGGCGTAAAGGTGCATGATATGGCCTGTTGTCAATGGGGTGATATTGTGGCAACAAATGAACGTGTATGAACATGTATAATATACTCAATCAACACGATTTTGTGAGAAATGACGCCATTGTGTCTTTGGATAAACTATTGGATTGGGCTTTGTTAGGTTACCGGACCTATGGTCCGATAACCTATTGGCATGGCGTTGCGTCCGTCGTCCGTCCGTCCTTCCGTCCGTTCACATTTTTATCTTTAAAGTATACGGTCCGATCTTTCTGAAATTTTATCACAAAAATACCTAAAAATATTCCCAGGAAAGGTTTTTTTTAGTTTTCTGATTTCCGCATTTTTTTCAAAATGGCGGCCATTTTCGACGAAAAATGCCTGATTTTGGACTTTGGCGGCCATTTTCTCAAAATCTGTTCAGTAACTTTTTTTCTTTTTGATACATAACACTCCTCATATGTACTCCTGTGATGTGTATCAGTTTCGTTGTGCTTGAATCGCTCGAAGTGGGCCATTTTGGCCCAAACTCGGCCCAGATGGGACTTTCCCATGTTAAACTCTCCTATGCTTCATAATGGGACACATTAAGCCTAATATCTCACTTAATATTGAGATTAGAGACTAGGAATCAATTGTGGACATATAGGAAATGATATATGCTGAATATTCTCGTGACCTTGAATTTGACCCCTGATCTCGGTTTCAAGGTCAGAACGGCCGTTTTCGTCGAAAAATGGCCAATTTTGGACTTTGACAATCGTTTTCTCAAAATCTGTTCAGTAACTTTTCTTCTTATTGATGCATAACACTCCTCATATGTACCCCTGTGATATGTATAAATTTCGTTGCCCTTGAATCGTTCGAAGTGGGCCATTTTGGGCCCAAACTCGGCCCAAATGGGACTTTCCCATGTTAAATCTCCTATGCTTTATAATGAGACACATTAAGCCTAATATCTCACTTAATATTGAGATTAGAGACTAGGAATTAATTGTGGACATATACAAAATGATATATGCCGAATATTCTGATGACCTTGAATTTGACCTTTGACCTCATTTTCAAGGTCACAGGACAAAATGTCTAACATCTCACTTATTATCGACTTTACAGCTTAGGGATCAATTGTGGACATATAGGAAATGATATAGGCCGAATATTCTGATGACCTTGAATTTGACCTCTGACCTCATTTTCAAGGTCACAGGACAAAATGGCTAATATCTAACTTATTATCAATTTTACACCTCAGGAATCAATTGTGGACATATAGGAAATTATATATGCTGAATATTGTCGTGACCTTGAATTTGACCTCTGACCTCAGTTTGAAGGTCAGAGCACAAAATGGCTAATATCTTGCTTATTATTGACTTTACCGCTTAGGAATCAATTGTGGACATCTAGGAAATGATATATGCCGAATATTCTGATGACCTCGAATTTGACCTTTGACCTCATTTTCTAGGTCACAGGACAAAATGGCTAATATCTTGATTCTTAACGACTTTACAGCTTAGGAATCAATTGTGGACATATAGGAAATGATATACGCTGAATATTCTGATGACCTTGAATTTGCCCTTTGACCTTATTTTCATGTTCAAAGTACAAAATGGCCAATATCTCGCTTATTATCGATTTAACAGCTTAGGAATCAATGGTGGACATATAGGAAATGATATACGCCAAATATTCTGATGCCTTGAATTTGACCTTTGACCTTATTTTCAAGGTCATACTACAAAATGGCCAATATCTCGCTTATTATCAACTTTACAGCTTAGGAATCAATTGTGGACATATAGGAAATGATATACCCCGAATATTCTGATGACCTTGAATTTGACCTTTGACCTTATTTTCAAGGTCATAGTACAAAATGGCCAATATCTCGCTGATTATTGACTTTACAGATTAGGAATCAATTGTGCACATATAGGAAATATTCTCATGATCTTGAACCTCATCTTGACCTCTGACCTCATTTTCAAGGTCAGCACAATATGCTGAGATCTCGCATATTATTGACTTTACAGCCTTGGAATCAATTGTGGAGCCATAGGAAATGATACATGCTGAATATTGTCATGACGTTGAATTCGACCTTAGACCTCATTTTCAAGGTCAGAGCACAAAATGGCTAATATCCCGCTTATTATTGACTTCACAGCTTAGCAATCAATTGTGAACATATAGGAAATGATATAATGTTGAATATTCTGATGACCTTGAATTTGACCTTTGACGGCATTTTCAAGGTCATAGGACAAAATGGCTAATATCTCGCTTGTTATCGACTTCACAGCTTAGGAATCAGTCATGAACATATAGGAAATGATATATGCAGATTATTGTCATGACCTTGAATTTGACCTCATTTTCAAGGTCACAGGACAAAATGGCTAATATCTCACTTATTATCGACTCTACAGCTTAGGAATCAATTGTGGACATATAGGAAATGATATATGCTGAATATTCTGATGACCTTGAATTTGACCTTTGACGGCATTTTCAAGGTCATAGGACAAAATGGCTAATGTCTCGCTTGTTATCGACTTCACAGCTTAGGAATCAGTCATGAACATATAGGAAATGATATATGCAGATTATTGTCATGACCTTGAATTTGACCTTTGACCTCATTTTCAAGGTCACAGGACAAAATGGCTAATATCTCACTTATTATCGATTTTACAGCTTAGGAATCAATTGTGGACATGTAGGAAATAATATATGCTGAATATTCTCGGACCTTGAATTTGACCTCTGACCCAAGGACAAACTGGCTCATATCTTGCTCCTCTATTGACTGTATGGCTTGGGAATCAATTGTGGACATGATATAGAAAATGATATACACTGAATAGTTTGATGACCTTGAATTTGACCTTTGCCCTTTCATTTTCAAGGCCACAGCACAAAACATGATATATGCTATATATGATATATGCTCAATGTTATATATGCTTAATGTTATATATGCTGAATATTCTCTTGACCTTGAATTCAACCAGTGACCTGGCTAACATCTAAAATATTAAACATTGTCCGGTAACCTATCTTTGGCCCTTGGCCTAATTTTTTATTTGCAACTCAGGATACCATCAACTCAGTAGCCTTCTGGCTTGTGTTTAGGTACTTAATATGTACTTGTCAGATATCTATTCCATGGGGTTTGTTTCAGATTTCTAAATTATTTTCCTAGTTTGTTGGGCAGTTGTATACTAATTCCATCAAGTGTACAGTAGAAACAACTACATTTAACACACTGTCTACCCCTGATGACGCCAGTGTGTCTTTGGATAAACTATTGGGTCAGCTTTCGTTTCTATTGCAAACTGTTGTATTTTACGTTTGTTATTGGCATCATCAAAATCTGACTGTATTAGTGGTAATAGATTCTTACATTCATACCACTGAGTCGGTGTCACTGCTGGCGGACGTTGAATCTGTCCCCGAGGATACCATCAACTCAGTAGCCTTCTGGCTTGTGATTAGGTACTTATGTACTTGTCATATATCTATTCCATGGGGTTTGTTTCAGATTTCTAAATTATTTTCATAGGTTGTTGGGCAGTTGTATACTAATTCCATCAAGTGTACAGTAGAAACAACTACATTTAACATACTGTCTGCCCCTGATGACGCCAGTGTGTCTTTGAATAAACTATTAGGTCGGGCTTTGTTTCTATTGCAAACTGTTGTATTTTACGTTTGTTATTGTCATCATCAAAATCTGACTGGATTAATGGTAATAGATTGATACTTACATTCAGAGAAGAAGGGGTATGCATACGAAATTATCTTCTAACGCACTTTCGAACTCATATTGTAATTGTAAAGTGTTCACATTTGATCCAATGAAGAAATCACTTCACTAATAAAAATCATAATAATATTAGGATAACTAGCCAGAACAGTCGTAGTATACCTAATGGTCTAGTTAATACGCTAATGGTGTGCCTAAAAGGATGCCTAATAACATGCTTTAATGAATCCCTCAAGCCATCAAACACCAGATAGCATCATCATCAAATGGGTTTACTGGATTGGACACATGTCATTTTTGTTGTGTTTAGCAGCTTAACTCGTGTGATTATAACCGTTCAAATGGAGGTAATATTGAGTAGTATTGTAAGATGGAGAGTGGCTTTCTTATCTCATGAGATATTATATCATGATTTATTACTGAATATTCACTACACTTTGATAGTAATGTTGTGTAGTTAAGAAATAGCTGTCAACTGTTGGAAATAATATATAGTCTTGAATGTGCTTCCTGTGTGCAATGAAACTGGACGTATTTTTTTACTCATGCATTTGAGTTGCAAGTTAGACATTTATAACTAAACACACGTGAAACAGATGGAAAGGCTTTCTATATAATCGGACATTCACTAAAAACCCACATTTTTTTGTAATTAAATCGACAATGAACAATGAAGCATGATCTCTGAACGTGATCATCTTCTGCATGGAAAATACTAGATAAATACTAGATTAAAATACTAGATTAAAATACTAGATAAATACTAGATTAAAATACTAGATTAAAATACTAGATTAAAATACTAGATAAATACTAGATTAAAATACTAGATTAAAATACTAGATTAAAATACTAGATAAATACTAGATTAAAATATTGACCTCGTAGAACATAGTGCTGTACTTCCTTAATGGAAGCCTAATATTATGTACACGCCAAATACGTATGCTTCCTGTAAAACAATGTACGATTGTTTGAAAAGTAGGTATTTGTCTGTTAAATGTGACTGTCTTCAAGTAAGTCACAAAAAGAAACTTATGTAGTGACTCGTGTGGAAACAAACGTCGTTCATAATATTTAGTTGTTAAGCATCAAATATAAAACTTCCTACTGTTATTGAAGTCAAAAGCTAGCATTCCATAGACGCGGCATGCGGATACGGCGTCCGGTAAGCGGCATCCGGCAAAAATCAAAATGACTGTTTTTAGAAGGACACATACCATACATACCATTGCGGTATCCGGCAACGGCATGCGTGAATAAAAATCACTTCATGTAGCGATTTTTGCCGCATGCCGGACCCATTCCGCATGGGATAATTCGAACATGTGACGTCATCGGGCACCTGCCACATGGCCATTGTAGTGATTTTTCAGTTTGTCTGGATCATATTTCGTGCCAAATGCTGTGCACTAATCATCATACATACTGATATGTAATCGTTCATAAAATCATGATCAGAATAGGCCTATACGCGACATATATAGTACATCAAACCATTATTAGCGTACAAATTGCTGCATAATATTTGATTTCGAATTTCAATGTACATGTATCGGAGTCTTATGCTTGAACAATTTTGATGAAAAGTCCTTTCGCTCATATATGCTGCATACGAGACAGGGACGGTGTCAAGTAGTCCATCAGAGCATGGTGGATGAAAATTTAGGCCTAGATATAATCTATTCCATGCAGAAAAACTTAGTGATATACCCCCCTCGACCAGTTCGTAGTAACTCATGCCATGATGCCGACGTTTACCAAAATAATAATCATAATATCATAAAGTCAGTAATCAACATAACATCAACATAACAACCAGCAACCACAAATGTATGAACAAACATCATCCGCCGTCCTGGTGAGCCAGGCATTTCATTTGGTCAACAACATATAAAAACCCATATTGTGGAATAACCCAATCGTTTACACAATGTACAGCATAGGCGTATCTAGGGGGGGGGGGGCACAGGGGGCACGTGCCCCCCCCCCTTTCCAGACAAAATGATATCTTTATGCCCTCTCTTTAGAGAGACTGTGCCCCTGTCTTTCCCTGTACCAATAATAAGTCATATAACATAAGTCCTATAAACATTTGCATTATCAAAATTACAAAAGTTACCGAGCATTAAATTTGTTCAAAACATTCTCGCGGAGATTTATAATAGTTGCCGGCCGCTCCTGCCATATGAAGAGCCCCGTCGAACTTGCGGAGTTCCCCGTATTGGGTAACTGTATGTGATCCGTTGCTCACTCATCGCACGGCACAGGTGAAGTCGGGAGGCAAAACAGACTTAGTGGACCATACCCGTGTATGTTATGTATTACTAAAAAGGCCTATTCGTGAAGTGAAAGATGTTTTTTTTTTCTTATATTTTTCAACTGTTTCAGCGATTTTGCAAATGAAAATAGTGTCATCTCTCAGCTTTTGCCACAGTTCCATAGCGTATGCAAATGAAGAAAACGCACGCCATTTCGAATATATGGAATGCAACATTATGCATGTCGGATGCCGCACGGTACTACTGCCGGATGCCGCATACCGGACGCCGTATCCGCATACCGCACCTATGGAATGCTAGCTTTAAGAAGGTGTGGTTGCATACATTACCATTCGGGCTGACGGATCATTTGTGATTCTCAGAGGAGAATCCTTAAAATGATACCCTACTGCTTGTGGAGTTTCAACAAGGAGTCGTTGCATAAATTGATATTCAGGTTGATGGATCATGCTTGGGTCCTGGAAAGGATTCCTCGAAATCATCACTCCTTGTAAGAGTTTATTCATCTTAGGATATTGGTAATAGATCCATATACATATATGTATGCGTGGCTGATCTCTTTTCCGTTTTTATTGGAATGGTTGTGTTATATTAAATTATATACTGCTACTGAAAACACATTATAGACGTCACAGTAAACAGCTGGTTGTCTCCAAAGAAAATGTATCTCATGCCTCATTATCATTTATATTCACTGTCATGTTCAATTTAAATGTAACCTGTTCCTCGTTTGTCATTTCCTGGAATTAATATTTCTTCGTCATGTGTGACAGAATTTGAAAGTGTAAAGTTTTACACAGTACGATGCGGCTTCTCATATTACAATAAATAATACACTACATCAATCATGAGAATACGCATTTTTTTGAAGCCCTGTGCAGAATAGAAATAGAAATGCTTATGTACATACATTGCAACCTGACCTGTGTAGCAATCACAGACGCCATGGATGAACCTTGTGCCTTCCTATACCTAGGATAATCCATCATCCCAAATCCAATTTATGGCTTTTCTGATGTAAAACAAATACCAATGACCAAACCTCTTCACATTGGAAAGTCAATTGCTGTGAAAGAATGCTTCTAACAAGTACATACATTTGCCTGTATTGAATTTGGTTGCACTAGAAGAATGACATTCAATTCATTCACACATCAGCCGGGGATTACTACCTGATCTTCCAATTGTTGATGCCCGTGGGTTCTTCAAAATATATTCATTGCTCATCTACACCGCTTCATTCAGCATAAAAGTTGTGTATTTGCTGTGAACCATGGGACATTTTTTCACTGTTGGGTTGAATTGCATTAGAATACTTTAGCCTTTAGTTGTTATTTGAAATTCATAATAATAATGTCCCTGACAATCATAATGTCCCTGAGGATTTTGTGCATCAGGGATATTGAAGTTGTTCTGATGTATATACAGCATAATATACGTAATACTGTGAGTCTGTGGAGAGGCAATTTGTTCTTGAAAACGTTATTGTATAAAGAGCATACTGGACACACTTTACTTGAATTTACTTGGTACGCTGCTTGTTTCTCTTTACTTTCCTAACTTTCTAATATTTCAGACACTTGCCAATTTGTTTTTCGGGAAGATGATTTATGCAAAGAACTCTAGTTTTAGAACTCTAGTAGGGAGACATGCCACTAACAAATAAGCTTTTTCTGAGTGTAAAGAAAAGGAACTACCCTGGATCAGACAAGGGCAGGAAATTGGATCATAATAGGTGATCGTAAACAACGCCATCAAAATGTCATATTAATTTTATATAAACGCTTATTGTGCAAACCTTGAGGTGACAACAAAGAACAAACATTGATTCACAATATGCGTTTATATGGAGTGGTTATCATTGACACAATCGAGTAACTTTCTACTTATTCTCGACTTCAACACAATCATTTAATCGAAAATATAAATCTACCGGTGCTCAAAATACTGACACTAGTATGGGACTATACAGAAATTAAACTATGAGCAAATCTGGATGGTTTACATGACCCTTGCTACGAGTATATTCGGTATTGGAATATATTTAGGATGTTTGAGGGACTCTGTTTTAACGATTTGTTTCTTAGCACGTCTTCTCAGAGAAAGAAGGAAGAGATCTCACCTTTTTTAGGTTACAGAGCCTTTGGTCCGATAACCTATTGCCGTGATGTTGCGTCCATCGTCCGGTGTCCTTCAGTTCATATTTTTATCTTCAGGGTTTACAATCGAATCTTTCTGAAATTTTGCACAAAAATGCCTAGAAATATTCCAAGATGGGGTTGTTTCTTTATTTTTCTGAATTTCACATTTTTTTCAAAATGGTGGTCATTTTGACGAAAAATGACCAATTCTGGGCTCAGATGGTCGTTTTCTCAAATTCTGATCGGTAATTAGGTTACCGGACCTTTGGTCCGATAACCTATTGCCGTGGCGTTGCGTCCGTCGTCCTTCCGTCCGTCGGAACTGAAGCGATCTAAAAATAGGCCGTAAAACTTTGGGCAAAATCGCCACATCAGTAAAAAACGTTTATATAACGATACATACCTAGAGAGAGTGTGTTATATGAAAAGGCCCATGAGGCGATATTGCGCCTTCATGCGTGGAATCAGCTAATAACAACGACAAGTGTACAAACTGTGTATGCGAAATACAACACGTGTTTGTTTGCTTGAGTCATTGGCTTCATTGCCGAAAGTTAATTCGGTTGATAGCACACATTGTGGGTCGAGGCAGAATAATATAGATACCATGTTGCAATATGTTTGTGGTGTTCATACTGAACCCATGTCCATTTGCCGATAGGTGTCAAAGCAACGACCAGACAGGAGGGTTGGGGATATAAGTATAATTTTCAATGATACAGCTGAATGACTGGTATGACCCATCAATGATCAGTCTAAATGTGCTCAATGTATCATTTGCATGTAGAAATGACGCTCGGCATGATATCGTGTATATCGCCTCAGTAACAGTGTATTAGTTCACACGTAAAAAGAAGTCTTTTATATAACAGTCAAAAAATACTATTCTATCCACGGGTTATATGTGACGGGCAGCCCTCTATCTCGATATGAGGCTGGGTTAGTCGCTGCCGGCTGGATGCGATTGTAAATGATCAAAACAAACAGCCCAGAGATCAGTGCAGGGACAGTCTGTGTATATTTCTGAACCGCGAAACTTCAAGTGTATTTATGGGGAGAACTCGGATCAAGTATATACATATACAAACAGTCCGATATTTTCCATCTAGAGCGGTGCATTTGAAAACCCTCTGATTAAATTCTAAAGGCAAACAGCATATAGATCTATATGTTTAATAAAATCTGGAGTATTGCTAGCTGTAGGACAAGAAGTTCAAAAACATACTAGTATTCCTTGTGCGAAATAATGAATTAGGCCTATATCTATGTTATCAGTAGTAAAACGACGTCTTAAAGACGTCTTTTTTCAGTCACGACCGTCGTAGTGAATGCGACGAGAAAACGACCGTAAAAAGACGTCTTAATCATGTCGTGTGTCCAGGGGGTATCAAGAGGCAATTTGCAAGAGAATGAGATTAGTGGTATACCAAATAAAATGTTTTTTTTTTCTTCTCCGTCAACCCTGATTGATATTCCACTACTACAAATCCTCTGGCAAAAAAGTTTTTGGCGAGATAAATTCCGCAAATGAATCGAACAGACATGACCATAGGAAGACAAGCCACTAACAAATTAACTTTCCTGATTGTAAGATTAGGAAACTACCCTGTAACAGGCAAGGGCAGGAAATTTGATGATATTGGGTAACTGTAAACAAGGCCATTAATGTGATATTTCCATTTTTATCCATAATTATCATGACGATTACCATCAACAACAGCAACAATATGTACATGTATTGATTGAAAATATATGTTCGTGCAGTGTAGAGTTAACAATGACACACTTCATAACATTTATTGTTCATTGATTCTTTTCTCGAATGGAAATATTCATATCATCTTTGTATTCACTTTAAATCCGATGGGCCATCAATCTCCTGCGTATTTGCATCCTTCAATTTATTTTTAATCAGTGCCCAGGCTTTGTTTGAACCTCCGCAATTACCGTTTCCCTATTTTGTATATATTGGGAAAAATCAGCTTTCTGTGGAGTAGTGACTAGTACTAGTAAGTTACTAGTGTGTTTCAGTGCGGACTACTGTTTATTACTTTAATAGTATTTATTTGTGTTTGTAATATTATTGTTAGACATTTTTGCTGGTTGTGATTAGGTACTTATGTACTTGTCATATATCTATTCCTTGGAGTTTGTTTTGGATTTCTAAATTATTTTCATAGATTGTAGGGCAGTTGTATACTAATTCCATCAGGTTTACAGTAGAAACAACTACCTTAACCACACTGTCTGCCCCTGATGACGCCAGTGTGTCTTTTGATATTTGGTTGGGCTTTGTTTCTATTGCAAAATGTTGCATTTTACGTTTGTTATTGAAATCATCAAAATTTGGCTGTATCGGTGGTAATAGATTGATACTTACATTCATACTACTGAGCCGGTGTCACTGCTGGTGGACATTAAATCTGTCCCCGAGGATATCATAAACTCAGTAGCCTTTCGGCTTGTCATATATCTATTCCATGGGGTTTATTTCGAATTTCTAAATTATTTTCATAGATTGTTGGGCGGTTGTATACTAATTCCATCAGGTGTACAGTAGAAACAACTACATTAACCACACTGTCTGCCCCTGATGACGCCAGTGTGTTTTTTTATAAAGTATTTGGTTGGGCTTTGTTTCTATTGCAAAATATTGCATTTTACATTTGTTATTGAAATCATCGAAATTTAGCTGTATTGGTGGTAATAGATTGATACTTACATGAAGATGTGCATATTTTCAAACCCAGTTAGCTCTACGTTAGCAAAATCAACACTTCTGTGAAAGAAAGTCTCAAATTTGATAGAAATTTGCCAAGTAAATTATCGCAAAAATATCAGCAAGAAGCCACTCAAACGATTACAAATCAAAGTGTATTCGTAGTTTGAAAACACATTTTGCACTTTTGTCACTAAATTTATTGAAAATAGTTTTATCGGGTCCTCGCCTGAATGTTGCTTCTAATCGTGAAGAGTGATATTGCAATTGCAAAAACGACCAAACTGAATAAATGTATCTTTTTCATTTGAAACTTTTTATCGATGTAGTGCTAAATAAGTATAACTGGAGAAACGTTACTGTGCTATTGGTATCGACTGAGCAACCCGAAAGACAATTTTTGTCTTTAAATAGAACAATATTTGGTTTGCTAGACTCAGGACAGAAGCGGAGAGAACAAATTCCTCATCAAATTCTGTGAATGTCATACTTTCAAACAGGGACGGCCATCCGCTGAACGCGAGCGGTTGTATACTAATTCCATCAGGTGTACAGTAGAAACAACTACATTAACCACACTGTCTGCCCCTGATGACGCTTTGTGTTTTTTTTTATAAAGTATTTGGTTGGGCTTTGTTTCTATTGCAAAATATTGCATTTTACGTTTGTTATTGAAATCATCGAAATTTAGCTGTATTGGTGGTAATAGATTGATACTTACATGAAGATGTGCATATTTGCAAACCCGGTCAGCTCTACGTTAGCAAAATCAACACTTCTGTGAAACAAAGTCTCAAATTTGATAGAAATTTGCCAAGTAAATTATCGCAAAAATATCAGCAAGAAGCCACTCAAACGATTACAAATCAAAGTGTATTCGTAGTTTGAAAACACATTTTGCACTTTCGTCACTAAATTTATTGAAAATAGTTTTATCCGGTCCTCGCCTGAATGTTGCTTCTAATCGTGAAGAGTGATATTGCAATTGCAAAAACGACCAAACTGAATAATTGTATCTTTTTCATTTGAAACTGTTTATTGATGTAGTGCTAAATAAGTATAACTGGAGAAACGTTGCTATGCTATTGGTATCGACTGAGCAACCAGAAAGACAATTTTTGTCTTTAAATAGAACAATATTTGGTTTGCTAGACTCAGGACAGAAGCGGAGAGAACAAATTCCTCATCAAATTCTGTGAATGTCATACTTTCAAACAGGGACGGCCATCCGCTGAACGCGAGCATAAAAACGCACGATTGAATGGTGCATCTCAATTTTTCTACAGCTCACGTTGTTATTGTATGATGACTCATTACAAGATAATGAAATGAAAGACTTTTTATCAAGAAATTTATGGTTCTCAAAGATTTCAGAAGAACATCAGAAGTAAGTAAATATTACTATATTGTTCACTTTTTGAAGCCACGTAAGTATTGTAAAATTTAAGTACGAAAATAGATTCATCCGTTCGATGTATGAAGTATGCCATGTTCTGTGTCACTGGAGTGAAGTGTGCTTGGGTAATCTTACAATAGGCTCCTGCAAGTCGAAAAATTATTGCCACCTCCAGAAATATCTACCCATAAGTCTTCTAGCTATAAAATATCATAAATCAATCCGTCTGGGCAAATTATCTGATTCCCTAAGCTGTTTTCATGAGACAGACGTTGCTTGGTGTGTGACTGACATGGCGAGATTTTTGCAAGGTCCTAGTGCTTTGCCTTCAAATCATGATTGTTAGAGTGTGATGTAACGCAGTGCTGTGTGATTATGAAAATGACAACTATACCTATACTGTGCCCCTATAAGCACTATACCTTATTACATACTATACACACTCGTATATTATATCTCAGAATGGTTCATTCGAATAACTGGCTTTTCACGTCTCAAATGAGAATATCTACACGGATATGATTATACATCTAGCAGATTATGCAGAACAATATTAACTCCAGAACCATATCACATCCAAACCATTCACCATATGGGTTAACTGTTTTGCATATTCACCAAGTCGTGGTAAATTGGATCCACCCTGGTTCTAAAAAATTGTATAACCCCAGAAAGGGGTCATCCCAGTACCCTCAAGTTCCAGGCAGAAGTGGCTGCATAAATTGACATTCGGGTTGATGGATCATTTGGGGTCCCAGATGGGCATCCGTGGAATCATTTTGTTATCGCAATTCGTGGGAATTTGGTGTATATGGATTTGGTGTATATGTCCTGGCCGCTTTTGCAGTCCTAATGCAAAGATTGCATATGCATTATAATGTTACATAATGAAAACCTACTATATGCAGCACACCATTATATGATAGGGCTGGTTTTCTTTAAGAAAAATTCAATATTGCCTATTTCAAGAACAGGCGATATCTTGGAAATCATTAACCGTTAAACTCTTAACGTTGACAAACCTCTGAAGTCTGATACCTCATGCTTCAAAGCAAAACTCTCCCACCTCTATTGACAACAAGGTATCAATCCATATTTTCGTGTAGACATCTACTCCGGTGAAACCCAAATCAGGCGCCCGTGTAAACAAAAATCACACACCATGACAAAATTATGCGAAAATTGTAAACATGAAACATATTCAATTTTTTAAAACAACATGCACATAATAGCATTACTTTCCTTCAAGCGACGTTTCATTATTATCAATTGATTCCAAGATTGAATTCTGGACACTTGGCAGCGTCTTATTTGTTTCTAGTATATTGCACTTTTTTAAAGAACGTCTCTAGCTCAAGATGTGAGAGGATGAACCATGAAGATATTCTTGTAAGTAGATAATATTGAATGTTGCAAAAATAAAATCAGTCTAAAAAGAACAACCTTCCAATCATGCATAACCTTGATTTCGACATCTCCATGTTAAGGTCAAATTATAAATAGGGTAACATGATCAACTTTTTAACTTGTATGCAATAGCTGCATCGGACAATATTTTGTAACTGGTACATTAAGATGGTGATGTGTCATATCATAATTGTGAAAAGTGCATATATGAGAGAAGGAGGTTTGTTACCATGTTACCATTGTTACCACGCCCTACGCTCTTCTGGTCCCGGAATGATCCATCATTCCGCATGTCAATTTATTCAACCGCCCCTTTCTGGTGCTGGATGAACACAACAGGTGATGCCTTTCTGATGTTAAACAAATATCGGTATCAACCAATGTGCATTTCCTTTCACGGTTGTTCATATTCATCTAGATTGGTGCACTAATACAAATTTTCAAAAAGAATGATTATATTAGTTGTTTTGGTCTGAAGAGCTATATCAAATGTTTTTCGTCCGTCATCTGGATATCGCTATTTGAGGTGCTGAAGCTTTAGATAACCTAGCCAGAATATACCAACATATTTCTGAATTTCTTTTCATTGAATGGTTTTGGCCATGCGGTGGCAAAACGACATAATTTGAGTCTTTACAAATAATTTAGCCACAATTATCACGCATTAATGATTTTCTCTATTTCTGTACATGCCATTTTATTCCATTAGCCCAACGTGCATGAAGACGGTCCACCACGAATGGCTTGACCCAAATGGGCGTTACACCCCGAAGTTTCCATTCTGATCATGAAGATGTTATATATTGGTGATCTCTTGGTGATCAAGGAATTGAACTCAGTGTGATAAACCTTCAATGTGTAAAACTGGACTCGGCAAACAAATTGGTATCGTAGTACATGTATTGTGTAATTATATGCACTTGATATGGTACAAAGTGACTGTCCCCCTCAGGGGCAGAGAGCGTATAGTTGTCTCACCTTAAAAACTTGGTGGAATTTGCATCAATAAAGAACAATTTAAAAATTAGAAACAAATTTTACTATAGGTCTATGAAAAGTACAGGCGCTAGAAAAGTGCGCTATACTAATGTGAGTTATTGATATACCATGAATATCTCGCCAAAGCCAGAAAGCTACTGCGTATGTTGTCTATCAAATCTGTGTGTTCGAATACCTGGAAACAATTCTTACAGTGATTACGCACATTGTGAATCATGTACTGTATATGATATAAACCATGTAGATTGCACAGTATCACATTTCCAGCAAATGCAACATCCAGCAGGTTTTTTCTTTACTGTCGACCAATGGACTATTCACTGCTGGTTTAAATTACATTAGCACACTAATGTTGTTAGTTGTCGTTTGTCCTCATTTATGTCACTATATAGTCTATTGTGTAAGAAAATTATGTGAGGAACAAGGCTATTTATCCAGAAAAATAGCCTGAAACTGTGTTATTGTTTATCCAGTATAATAGAAGTAAAATTATGAGTCTATAGAGATTTCCTTATGAATACATTTACATGACAACATGTATAACTGAATAGTTTTTTGGCATGATGAATTATGCAAGGGATTCGAGTAGACATGTTCGTAGTTAGGAAGAAGGTTAGGAAAGTAAACTTTATTAGAGCAGACAAGGAAACGAATTGGATCATATTGGGTAACTGTTAACAGCGTCATCAAAGCAATGTAGCCATTATTGTGTTAACAATTATTGTAACGATACTTTTGGCAACAACAACTGTTACAACGACAGCAATATACAATATGTATCAAGGATCCATCAAGGATAGTATTGTTTATGACACATTCCATTAACTTTACTACTTATATCGTACGTGAATGCAAATATACCGCCATTTCTTTTGTATCCTGATAAAAAATTTCTTACTTTCATTTATTTTAAATCATTGCCCAAGCTCTGCTTGGATTGTCCAGATGAGACGAAAATGTGTTTTACCTGGATCTGCATGTGCGATTACTTTGCCTGTTTTGTTTCGAGAATACAGTTTTGTGTGGCAACAAATAATTTGCAATATTGTTGTTGGACCATATTTTTGGTATCATGCACAGAAAAACTTGAAGCAAATTGCATAATTTCGATCAGAGAGGAGGGATCATGACTTTCAGTCTAAATTAGCAAAATTAACGCTTCTGTAAAAATCATCTTTTATGAATGACATTGTCTAAGGAAAAACCAAAATCATATTTCTATGATGCAAGAATCAGTTTTTCAATGGAAGGTTAATTATCTATTCTGTAAAGTAGACACTTTTCGTAATTGTGTGAAATATTAGCACGCAATGCATTCCGGAAAATTGTCGTTTGCGAGCACCTTACATGTTGCCTTCTAAATGTGTCTGCAGTCTACAAATGTTTTAGGGTATGATGACAATGCATTGGGTAAATTGACGCTAAGAGTAATTCGTTCGGTATTCGTGTTTCGCCCAGTAAAGATATGTTTTAAAAATATATATATTTCTCTTGGGTAAAAGATGTTCTCGCTAGGACATTTTCCTGTTGACATTCTGAGGTCATAATTTGCATAATGTTCGTAATAAAGTGGATGTGAAAAGTGAAAAACTTGCTGCGAAAAAAATAATCAGAGATAATGAGACAAAACTATTCTCTTCCTGATGATTTCTCTAAAGTATTGTTAGATACTGTAGAAAAAGCATGACTTTATGTCGAGTGTATGAGGCAACCACTATTCTTGATGGTAATTGGAAGACACCAACTAATTTACGACTCCCCTAGCTACTTCACAAGATATGCATTGTAATTAGATGCTATATAAACATTTCGAAAGAATACAAAACACCTGAAATGGACCATACCATACAGAGGGAAATTATCTTCCATGTAAGCACTTAGTGTGTTCATGTCCATGTACAATATTTTGCGTTACATCGATTTCAACACAATACAAACACTAATTATTATCTTGATTCATGTTTTCATCAATAATATTTCATTAAAATATAACCAAACGCATATTCAAAATGTTTCCACGTGTACATCCATACAATTTGAATTATATACTCAATTAAAAGTATTGTAAAATCATGTACGAAATCAGAACTTTTCATCTGATGCATGAAGTCTGTCCGTATTGTTTGTCTCCTGGAATAGCATATCGCATGGTTCACACATCGCGGGTCGACGCCGATTCATCATCTTTGGACAACCACTTAGACGACTTGGTTTTGTAGAGAAATAAAAAGTGGTGCTGTCTGGTAATTTAGTTGTTTCATGTATTTAACTGGTCCGTGTTATACAATGATACAACCGGGAATTATAATAAAACGAACATGATCGGATCGAACATGAAATTCCAGATTAAATAGTCAACTCGACATGAATCATTTATGTGCATTGAGTCAGACGTTTGTTGTGAATGTCCAAACATTTCCCTTGATCTGATGATCACACAGAGAAATATCTACTGAATATAAACTGAAATGTAAGTGTTTACATGAGATCTGAAATACCTGAAATAAATCAGTATATTTGTTTCCTTGCAGTAGCATGGATTTTGCAACAAACAAACATTAGCAAGTCCCACAGATACCCAATTGAATAGGTCGGTCATCTTTCAGTCGGCCAGCTGGAAAGTACAAGAACACATCCTCCCATAACAAGTCACACTTTCTTCAGGTGCTATTTATCTCACAGTATCAGCTTGGGGAAATCAAGAAATTCAGTCATGGGATGATCGATGATGTTACATTCCCACATGGCGTCTGGCCAGATGTTTCTCGAGGCAGCAATAATGTTTATTGATTTTGACTTCCAGGAGACGCTTGGACCCACCAAGTCATATAAAAAAATTAACCCAAGATTAAGAAAAACTACTCCATAATATATGTTCCATATTTTAGATATCAGCCATTTTGACCTTAAAAATGAGGTCACAAGGTCAAATCCAAGGTGACGAGAATATTCAGCATATTATATCAATAACCTAAAAAATGTCCACAATTGATTCCTAATGCCTAATCTCAATATTGAGCGAGATATTAGCAATAATGTGTCCAATATAAAGCATATGAGAATTTAACATGGGAATGTCCAATTTGGGCCAAAATGATTCACTTCGAGCAATTCAAGGGCAACAAAACTTATACACATCACAGGGTTATATATGAGGAATCTTATGCATCAATTAGAAAACATTTACTGAACAGATTTTGACAAAACGACCGTCATAGTCCAAAATGGACCTTTTTTCATCAAATTTTTTTTTTAAAAATCGAAGATAAAAAAAAAAACCTCCCTCTCAAATATTTGTAAAATATTTAATGTAAAATGTCAGTAAGATTCTATTGTAAACTTTACAGATTGAAATGTAGACGAACGCAACGCCATGACAATAAATTATCAGACCAAAGGTTCGGTAAGCTAAAAAGTAGCATCTCCATTCCAAATGCGTGATTATTATGATGTTCTCAGATAAAAAAAATGTTTAGACATTCACAAGAAACGTCATTGATATTTTGTGAGCTACGACTCCTCAAATCCTGTTCATCTTAAGAGTGAGAATCACTCAGCATTTCCGAATATCTTTAATTGTGTACTGATCCATGTTTCTCTTTATAACTTCGTCACATAAACACCAAATTGTGAAAAAATTTGACCATAGCTGCTCTAAAGCTGGTCAATGAATACTTTTGCAACAAAGTTATAATTTGTTCGATTACCCAATGAATACAGACAGGTAAACATCACTGATGGATAACAAGGTAGATCTTCAATTCATTTACAGGTCTTTGTAAAAAAGGAAATTTTCAGGATAGTTGGGTGACATAATATAGATCACTAATCGACACTTAATTTGTTCATGATGTCCATGAATATGTAGTATTTACCGGATTTTTACAAGCAAATTTAGCATATGTAGCAAATTTGTCGGTAAAAGCGTGCGGCATTCATGATGTCTCACTCGCTGCAGCGGTCGGTGCACATGAGCGGAATACGCTGTATGCGTTACAGTGACCATGACTCTACTTGACAAGCGAATTAGCGATCTGACTTTTCCACAGGTGTTGAAGTAAATGAATATCATGTCATACACTCAATGGCCCATGTAGCGCAGCTTACTATTTCTTCTAAATTCAATGAAGATTAAAAATGTGCCAGACGGATTAAATATGGTATACATTCAGTGGGTGAGTAGTATCAACAGAGTGAGGTGCGCTACTTGGGCCCACTCAATTAGCAAGCGAGTGATTCTTTGCGGCGGCTCGTTCTTTTCATGTAATGCAATAACAGAAAATGGCTTACAAATTTGAAATAGATAGATGGATAGATGGATAGGTAGATAGATTATACTGACGTAACCCTGTAAGGGAACTTGCCTTACCACCATCCGACCAACTTTGGTCCGCGATATATTGGTGGCGCGTCGCCGCAGTGCAGCGCCTGGCATATTTTTGGTACCCGTGTATGTATGTAGTGTATGGACGGGATTTTCTGGTGTACTGCATTGATGGGTATTTGTAGCGCGGCCCATGACAGATCCGGGTACGCCTAGTGAACTAGGTTTCTGCCCCTTCACCACCGCCGATACACCGAGTGCAGCTGTCTACAATGTATCACCTGATCACCATATTAGTGTCCGCTCCAGGCCGACGGACCATGACTCTACTCAAGCGAATTAGCGATCTGAAATACGCCAGACATATGTCGACGTGCATAGGCCTACTAGAAAAAGAATCATCTGGATGAACTTGCTCGTATATTGAACACCATATTTCATATTATTTGCAGTGAATTTCAAAAAAACTAATTCGCGGATCGTGCTCACAAAAATATGAACTTATTGTTGTGCCAGTATCATCGCAAACAATACCGTCATGAGAAAGTTCTACCTTGTTATCTGTTGTGTACATTCAGTTATCTATATTCATAGACTATAATGATAAATATTCGTTTCATCATAGTAATCTATTAAACTGACACGTAGCAACTACAGATCAAATTTGAAATTTGAATTCGCGGAGATGGACAAAAACGTTTATATATGTATAGATTAATAGACGTGGAATCAATACCCAGTATTAAGTATTCCGAGCAAACAAAACAGGGTCCGTTATCCAATCTCATAGTCCGGGGACAGAAAGTCATATCAGGCATACGAAGTGAGAGAAAACAAAAATGACAGGGAAACTCATGAACCCCCGTAAATGGCCATTAGGAGGTGAAATCAGGTGTTCCGGAACGAGTGAGCATTTCCTGCCCCACTAGTGGCACCCGTCATGAATTCCCCCAAATTAACATGAAAATAGATCTAGTTGCATGGCAGACATGGATTTGCTGTATTTATCAACCAGATCATGATGACGTCCATAGAATTTCTTAAACGCAGCTATAAGTCTTAGTAAAACATATCCTTGTCGTAGCAGTTTAGAGACTAGCTGGGCACTTCGATAGACAAAGTCCTCATATTTGCAACTAGCTCTGGAATAGCGTATAAGTTGAGAAACAAACACACCATATGCCGGTGACATAGGAATGTTGCTGCTTAGAAAAGGGGAATTGACTATGGAAAAATTGAAATCATCACGTTTGTCATATAATCTAGTTGACAGGTTAGAATCATTATCAATCTCCAACCTCAGGTCTAGATAGTTGGAAAAATTTGCAGAGTCTGTAGTATCTTTAATTTCAAGTTCCTTAGGATATATGACATCCAAATAATCACCAAACTTGGGGTTATTTAGCGACAATACATCATCTATGTATCGGAAAGTGAAATTAAAATTACATGTTAGTTTCTTAGAACCTCCTCTTTGTAAATGTTGGATGAAATCTGATTCATATGAGTATAAACACAGGTCTGCCAATAATGGTGCACAGTTTGTACCCATGGGAATACCAATAGTTTGTTGAAATATTCGACCACCAAATTCCACAAAAATATTATCAATCAGAAAATTAACCATATTTACCACATCTATTTCAGTATATTTGTATGGGGCATCAGAGTCGCCTTTAACAAAGTAAGCGGTATTATATCTAACTACAATATAGTGGTACCTACGTTGTCCCTTTTTAGAGAAAATTGAATTATTGATTAGTTTGAGATAATGTTAATGTTATATTTCTCTATCTATATTTATTTGTGCTAGGTGTGATGACATTGCCCAGTATTCCTGTAGTATCACAGATGTAGGAATGGAGAGGGGATATGTTGGCCCGGCAAACTGAATTATTCATCCCCTGTACAAGAGAAAGGTTTATAATATATCAAATTAGAGGTGAGTAAAATGCTGATAAAGTATATGAAACGGTATTGCTAGAGAATATTTGTCCCAACTGCGTCTGCGACCTGTTTAAATCTGTTGAAATGTCTGTATTTTTACAGTATAGACTGGAACTTGTGTCACATCCTACAAGATAATTATTTCAATAAATACTTCAATGCGATCATCACAGTTATTATTCACAAGTCAGTTTTCATATGCAGTCGAATGTTCCTTGTAACTTACGTAGCGTACACACATTGTCACGTGATGCAACTTCCAACCTACCGTTCGATTTTACGATTTCCATCGATACACCTTATAATGAATTCATGACAAATTGACGTGTAATTGTGTATGTCTATTTTGATCTATGGGAAGTTTCTTGTGCTGTAGTTCAGTGAAGCGCTGAGTACACGTTAGCGGATTATTTGAATGGGAAATACCGTCAGTGCTCAGCGGTCGAAAACCTTGTATTCAGGTGTGGTAATAAGTTCAAATACCATACAATAGGGCTATCAACATAATAGACCAGAAACTAGTCAGAAATTTGAAGAACATTCATGATTGTTGCACATACGAATGTTCTACTCCAGAATACTACTAAGTTTATGCAAACAGCCAATAACCTCAAATAAAAATATTGAGGTTCTTTTTTTATGGAACATCATAACCATACCACTTCTAGTTATTCCTAGTGAAACAGTATGTGATAATTCAATGGACGATATCATTTGTGTTCTCTGCCTGGATGATGTCATACCTCAAAGTTCAGTGCAAAAAGATCCTCGAGTATTTTTTACACAACAAGCTAGCAAATACATTCTATCATCTAGATATATATCCCAGTGAAACTCAAATCAATTATTTTCTTCGTCAAAATTGATTGCGCGCAGCAAAACAAGCATAGTTACCAAGACACTTCACATCAATCGTGAGAAATGAAATATTGCGTAGCCGTGTGCAAAATAACAAGTTCTGAATTGAATAATGGACCTGACCTGTGTAGTAATCATAGACCATTAGGTATACTACGACCTCTCGAACGAACCGTCCTCTTCATGACTGCACTGCTAATTCTGAACGTCAATCGATAAAAACAATCAATGGGGTTTTATGATTAATATTGCACATGTTGAGGTGGCAGTTGTTCGTGTAACAATCTTGGAACAAACACACGTATGTAATTTGAATAACATAAAGCTACGTTCGTGTACAAAACAGTAAAGTAACACTACCTCTAGTATATACGGCTGTCCTTATTCTGTGGACCATCAGTCTTCTGTTGGGCTGAATTCCATTAGCATAGTAATGTCTTTAGTTATCCATTGAAACTCACTTCCGTGACAAGATGGTCCTGGGAGACTAGTAATGTGTAACGAATGAGGGTATTCATGTTGAAAATAGTATAACAGGTGTAGTAATAGCAGTTAATGGGCACGAAAAACCTTTTCCAGGAATGGGACAGTGGTATACTGGGCCGAATGATACTAGCACAACTGGCACAATAGTTGTTGGTAAGATGAAATATGCAAAGGTCTCGAGTACACTCGAGTGTATGTAAGAAGATATGCCACTAACAAATGAGTTGTCCTGGTTGTTCGAAACGAAACTACCCTGCATCAGGCAAATATTGCCCAGGCTTGGGTGGGTTGACCATGGCATAATTGAATAAGTCTAGGATAGAGGATAGAGAAAGACAACTGTGCAAGTAGTCGTTTATGTCATGTTATACAAAGATAAAGCCATAAATCAAGATAAGCCAAGATGGTCTGATTTCTCGCGTAAAATATCACACTATCAGTTTAACAATCACTAAACATTTAACGTGTAGTGAAAAAATCATGATGATCATCCCCTAAAGTAATATAGGCATTTGGAATGAAAATTCTAATGCTTGAATATGACATGGTTGGTTTAATAAACCATTGGAAATCTGAATCAGTGAACATTATTGCTGCCTCAAGAAAGCCGTCTGTGAATATGATATCATGGACAAACCCGTGACTGTGAACATTCTGATTTTCCAAGCGGATACTGTGGGATAAATAGCACTTGATTTAAGTGGGACTCGTTATGGGCGGATGCCCTTTTGTACTTCTAAGCTTGACCACTGTTCGAAGAACCTATTCAATTAGGTCCAGGCATTTCCATTTTCGTTGAGCGCAACATCTATGCTATTGCCGGGCAAAAAACCAACCTCCTATTCCATATTGGGTTAATTCATCAGATCTCATATATACCAATTCATCTTAGATCAGAAGATATTTCGTGAAATATTAACTACTCTCACCCTATTCATGCTAATGTTTTAACATTGCGTCATCATCATTCATGTCTGTAGCTGACTTTGAGATTGTTTTATTCTTGAATACTGATACATCATCACTTCGAATTTCACCAATTGCATTGATGTTCTGTATGCAACTTCATTCATGATATCACTCTTGAGATGTGAATTCGTGTACTATGTATCTTTTTGCTAGACGTAATAACATTGTACAGAATCCCCCTGGTATCATAGAGGCAGGGTGGTTGATGTGTTCGCCCTGCAAGCTGAATTATTCATCCCAGGTACAAGGAAAAGGTTTGCAATCTATCAAATTAAGCCAGTGGGGAAAAGGTGGAAAGGTGTATGAAACATTACTGGTGGAAACCATAACTGCGCCTGTGTTTTAAATATGTTCAAATTAGTTATTGTATATACATATCGTGCCATTGAACTTGTTCCAGGCCATTCCAGATTATTATTTCAATAAAAACTGTATTATTGCAGTCTTGTTCTGCCATATTACGGATTGACTTCAACAGTGTTGCCTGCTATTTAAATTTAAACTTTATTTATTTTACAACAATTGACGAACAAGCATGTGCTTATATTAACATCTCTTGTTGGCTCGGATCTTGGCGTAAAGGTGCATGATATGGCCTGTTGTCAATGGGGTGATATTGTGGCAACAAATGAACGTGTATGAACATGTATAATATACTCAATCAACACGATTTTGTGAGAAATGACGCCATTGTGTCTTTGGATAAACTATTGGATTGGGCTTTGTTAGGTTACCGGACCTATGGTCCGATAACCTATTGGCATGGCGTTGCGTCCGTCGTCCGTCCGTCCTTCCGTCCGTTCACATTTTTATCTTTAAAGTATACGGTCCGATCTTTCTGAAATTTTATCACAAAAATACCTAAAAATATTCCCAGGAAAGGTTTTTTTTAGTTTTCTGATTTCCGCATTTTTTTCAAAATGGCGGCCATTTTCGACGAAAAATGCCTGATTTTGGACTTTGGCGGCCATTTTCTCAAAATCTGTTCAGTAACTTTTTTTCTTTTTGATACATAACACTCCTCATATGTACTCCTGTGATGTGTATCAGTTTCGTTGTGCTTGAATCGCTCGAAGTGGGCCATTTTGGCCCAAACTCGGCCCAGATGGGACTTTCCCATGTTAAACTCTCCTATGCTTCATAATGGGACACATTAAGCCTAATATCTCACTTAATATTGAGATTAGAGACTAGGAATCAATTGTGGACATATAGGAAATGATATATGCTGAATATTCTCGTGACCTTGAATTTGACCCCTGATCTCGGTTTCAAGGTCAGAACGGCCGTTTTCGTCGAAAAATGGCCAATTTTGGACTTTGACAATCGTTTTCTCAAAATCTGTTCAGTAACTTTTCTTCTTATTGATGCATAACACTCCTCATATGTACCCCTGTGATATGTATAAATTTCGTTGCCCTTGAATCGTTCGAAGTGGGCCATTTTGGGCCCAAACTCGGCCCAAATGGGACTTTCCCATGTTAAATCTCCTATGCTTTATAATGAGACACATTAAGCCTAATATCTCACTTAATATTGAGATTAGAGACTAGGAATTAATTGTGGACATATACAAAATGATATATGCCGAATATTCTGATGACCTTGAATTTGACCTTTGACCTCATTTTCAAGGTCACAGGACAAAATGTCTAACATCTCACTTATTATCGACTTTACAGCTTAGGGATCAATTGTGGACATATAGGAAATGATATAGGCCGAATATTCTGATGACCTTGAATTTGACCTCTGACCTCATTTTCAAGGTCACAGGACAAAATGGCTAATATCTAACTTATTATCAATTTTACACCTCAGGAATCAATTGTGGACATATAGGAAATTATATATGCTGAATATTGTCGTGACCTTGAATTTGACCTCTGACCTCAGTTTGAAGGTCAGAGCACAAAATGGCTAATATCTTGCTTATTATTGACTTTACCGCTTAGGAATCAATTGTGGACATCTAGGAAATGATATATGCCGAATATTCTGATGACCTCGAATTTGACCTTTGACCTCATTTTCTAGGTCACAGGACAAAATGGCTAATATCTTGATTCTTAACGACTTTACAGCTTAGGAATCAATTGTGGACATATAGGAAATGATATACGCTGAATATTCTGATGACCTTGAATTTGCCCTTTGACCTTATTTTCATGTTCAAAGTACAAAATGGCCAATATCTCGCTTATTATCGATTTAACAGCTTAGGAATCAATGGTGGACATATAGGAAATGATATACGCCAAATATTCTGATGCCTTGAATTTGACCTTTGACCTTATTTTCAAGGTCATACTACAAAATGGCCAATATCTCGCTTATTATCAACTTTACAGCTTAGGAATCAATTGTGGACATATAGGAAATGATATACCCCGAATATTCTGATGACCTTGAATTTGACCTTTGACCTTATTTTCAAGGTCATAGTACAAAATGGCCAATATCTCGCTGATTATTGACTTTACAGATTAGGAATCAATTGTGCACATATAGGAAATATTCTCATGATCTTGAACCTCATCTTGACCTCTGACCTCATTTTCAAGGTCAGCACAATATGCTGAGATCTCGCATATTATTGACTTTACAGCCTTGGAATCAATTGTGGAGCCATAGGAAATGATACATGCTGAATATTGTCATGACGTTGAATTCGACCTTAGACCTCATTTTCAAGGTCAGAGCACAAAATGGCTAATATCCCGCTTATTATTGACTTCACAGCTTAGCAATCAATTGTGAACATATAGGAAATGATATAATGTTGAATATTCTGATGACCTTGAATTTGACCTTTGACGGCATTTTCAAGGTCATAGGACAAAATGGCTAATATCTCGCTTGTTATCGACTTCACAGCTTAGGAATCAGTCATGAACATATAGGAAATGATATATGCAGATTATTGTCATGACCTTGAATTTGACCTCATTTTCAAGGTCACAGGACAAAATGGCTAATATCTCACTTATTATCGACTCTACAGCTTAGGAATCAATTGTGGACATATAGGAAATGATATATGCTGAATATTCTGATGACCTTGAATTTGACCTTTGACGGCATTTTCAAGGTCATAGGACAAAATGGCTAATGTCTCGCTTGTTATCGACTTCACAGCTTAGGAATCAGTCATGAACATATAGGAAATGATATATGCAGATTATTGTCATGACCTTGAATTTGACCTTTGACCTCATTTTCAAGGTCACAGGACAAAATGGCTAATATCTCACTTATTATCGATTTTACAGCTTAGGAATCAATTGTGGACATGTAGGAAATAATATATGCTGAATATTCTCGGACCTTGAATTTGACCTCTGACCCAAGGACAAACTGGCTCATATCTTGCTCCTCTATTGACTGTATGGCTTGGGAATCAATTGTGGACATGATATAGAAAATGATATACACTGAATAGTTTGATGACCTTGAATTTGACCTTTGCCCTTTCATTTTCAAGGCCACAGCACAAAACATGATATATGCTATATATGATATATGCTCAATGTTATATATGCTTAATGTTATATATGCTGAATATTCTCTTGACCTTGAATTCAACCAGTGACCTGGCTAACATCTAAAATATTAAACATTGTCCGGTAACCTATCTTTGGCCCTTGGCCTAATTTTTTATTTGCAACTCAGGATACCATCAACTCAGTAGCCTTCTGGCTTGTGTTTAGGTACTTAATATGTACTTGTCAGATATCTATTCCATGGGGTTTGTTTCAGATTTCTAAATTATTTTCCTAGTTTGTTGGGCAGTTGTATACTAATTCCATCAAGTGTACAGTAGAAACAACTACATTTAACACACTGTCTACCCCTGATGACGCCAGTGTGTCTTTGGATAAACTATTGGGTCAGCTTTCGTTTCTATTGCAAACTGTTGTATTTTACGTTTGTTATTGGCATCATCAAAATCTGACTGTATTAGTGGTAATAGATTCTTACATTCATACCACTGAGTCGGTGTCACTGCTGGCGGACGTTGAATCTGTCCCCGAGGATACCATCAACTCAGTAGCCTTCTGGCTTGTGATTAGGTACTTATGTACTTGTCATATATCTATTCCATGGGGTTTGTTTCAGATTTCTAAATTATTTTCATAGGTTGTTGGGCAGTTGTATACTAATTCCATCAAGTGTACAGTAGAAACAACTACATTTAACATACTGTCTGCCCCTGATGACGCCAGTGTGTCTTTGAATAAACTATTAGGTCGGGCTTTGTTTCTATTGCAAACTGTTGTATTTTACGTTTGTTATTGTCATCATCAAAATCTGACTGGATTAATGGTAATAGATTGATACTTACATTCAGAGAAGAAGGGGTATGCATACGAAATTATCTTCTAACGCACTTTCGAACTCATATTGTAATTGTAAAGTGTTCACATTTGATCCAATGAAGAAATCACTTCACTAATAAAAATCATAATAATATTAGGATAACTAGCCAGAACAGTCGTAGTATACCTAATGGTCTAGTTAATACGCTAATGGTGTGCCTAAAAGGATGCCTAATAACATGCTTTAATGAATCCCTCAAGCCATCAAACACCAGATAGCATCATCATCAAATGGGTTTACTGGATTGGACACATGTCATTTTTGTTGTGTTTAGCAGCTTAACTCGTGTGATTATAACCGTTCAAATGGAGGTAATATTGAGTAGTATTGTAAGATGGAGAGTGGCTTTCTTATCTCATGAGATATTATATCATGATTTATTACTGAATATTCACTACACTTTGATAGTAATGTTGTGTAGTTAAGAAATAGCTGTCAACTGTTGGAAATAATATATAGTCTTGAATGTGCTTCCTGTGTGCAATGAAACTGGACGTATTTTTTTACTCATGCATTTGAGTTGCAAGTTAGACATTTATAACTAAACACACGTGAAACAGATGGAAAGGCTTTCTATATAATCGGACATTCACTAAAAACCCACATTTTTTTGTAATTAAATCGACAATGAACAATGAAGCATGATCTCTGAACGTGATCATCTTCTGCATGGAAAATACTAGATAAATACTAGATTAAAATACTAGATTAAAATACTAGATAAATACTAGATTAAAATACTAGATTAAAATACTAGATTAAAATACTAGATAAATACTAGATTAAAATACTAGATTAAAATACTAGATTAAAATACTAGATAAATACTAGATTAAAATATTGACCTCGTAGAACATAGTGCTGTACTTCCTTAATGGAAGCCTAATATTATGTACACGCCAAATACGTATGCTTCCTGTAAAACAATGTACGATTGTTTGAAAAGTAGGTATTTGTCTGTTAAATGTGACTGTCTTCAAGTAAGTCACAAAAAGAAACTTATGTAGTGACTCGTGTGGAAACAAACGTCGTTCATAATATTTAGTTGTTAAGCATCAAATATAAAACTTCCTACTGTTATTGAAGTCAAAAGCTAGCATTCCATAGACGCGGCATGCGGATACGGCGTCCGGTAAGCGGCATCCGGCAAAAATCAAAATGACTGTTTTTAGAAGGACACATACCATACATACGGTTGCGGTATCCGGCAACGGCATGCGTGAATAAAAATCACTTCATGTAGCGATTTTTGCCGCATGCCGGACCCATTCCGCATGGGATAATTCGAACATGTGACGTCATCGGGCACCTGCCACATGGCCATTGTAGTGATTTTTCAGTTTGTCTGGATCATATTTCGTGCCAAATGCTGTGCACTAATCATCATACATACTGATATGTAATCGTTCATAAAATCATGATCAGAATAGGCCTATACGCGACATATATAGTACATCAAACCATTATTAGCGTACAAATTGCTGCATAATATTTGATTTCGAATTTCAATGTACATGTATCGGAGTCTTATGCTTGAACAATTTTGATGAAAAGTCCTTTCGCTCATATATGCTGCATACGAGACAGGGACGGTGTCAAGTAGTCCATCAGAGCATGGTGGATGAAAATTTAGGCCTAGATATAATCTATTCCATGCAGAAAAACTTAGTGATATACCCCCCTCGACCAGTTCGTAGTAACTCATGCCATGATGCCGACGTTTACCAAAATAATAATCATAATATCATAAAGTCAGTAATCAACATAACATCAACATAACAACCAGCAACCACAAATGTATGAACAAACATCATCCGCCGTCCTGGTGAGCCAGGCATTTCATTTGGTCAACAACATATAAAAACCCATATTGTGGAATAACCCAATCGTTTACACAATGTACAGCATAGGCGTATCTAGGGGGGGGGGGCACAGGGGGCACGTGCCCCCCCCCCTTTCCAGACAAAATGATATCTTTATGCCCTCTCTTTAGAGAGACTGTGCCCCTGTCTTTCCCTGTACCAATAATAAGTCATATAACATAAGTCCTATAAACATTTGCATTATCAAAATTACAAAAGTTACCGAGCATTAAATTTGTTCAAAACATTCTCGCGGAGATTTATAATAGTTGCCGGCCGCTCCTGCCATATGAAGAGCCCCGTCGAACTTGCGGAGTTCCCCGTATTGGGTAACTGTATGTGATCCGTTGCTCACTCATCGCACGGCACAGGTGAAGTCGGGAGGCAAAACAGACTTAGTGGACCATACCCGTGTATGTTATGTATTACTAAAAAGGCCTATTCGTGAAGTGAAAGATGTTTATTTTTTCTTATATTTTTCAACTGTTTCAGCGATTTTGCAAATGAAAATAGTGTCATCTCTCAGCTTTTGCCACAGTTCCATAGCGTATGCAAATGAAGAAAACGCACGCCATTTCGAATATATGGAATGCAACATTATGCATGTCGGATGCCGCACGGTACTACTGCCGGATGCCGCATACCGGACGCCGTATCCGCATACCGCACCTATGGAATGCTAGCTTTAAGAAGGTGTGGTTGCATACATTACCATTCGGGCTGACGGATCATTTGTGATTCTCAGAGGAGAATCCTTAAAATGATACCCTACTGCTTGTGGAGTTTCAACAAGGAGTCGTTGCATAAATTGATATTCAGGTTGATGGATCATGCTTGGGTCCTGGAAAGGATTCCTCGAAATCATCACTCCTTGTAAGAGTTTATTCATCTTAGGATATTGGTAATAGATCCATATACATATATGTATGCGTGGCTGATCTCTTTTCCGTTTTTATTGGAATGGTTGTGTTATATTAAATTATATACTGCTACTGAAAACACATTATAGACGTCACAGTAAACAGCTGGTTGTCTCCAAAGAAAATGTATCTCATGCCTCATTATCATTTATATTCACTGTCATGTTCAATTTAAATGTAACCTGTTCCTCGTTTGTCATTTCCTGGAATTAATATTTCTTCGTCATGTGTGACAGAATTTGAAAGTGTAAAGTTTTACACAGTGCGATGCGGCTTCTCATATTACAATAAATAATACACTACATCAATCATGAGAATACGCATTTCTGAAGCCCTGTGCAGAATAGAAATAGAAATGCTTATGTACATACATTGCAACCTGACCTGTGTAGCAATCACAGACGCCATGGATGAACCTTGTGCCTTCCTATACCTAGGATAATCCATCATCCCAAATCCAATTTATGCATCCACCTCTGTCTGCCGCTAAATAAACAAACCGAGAGATGCTTTTCTGATGTAAAACAAATACCAATGACCAAACCTCTTCACATTGGAAAGTCAATTGCTGTGAAAGAATGCTTCTAACAAGTACATACATTTGCCTGTATTGAATTTGGTTGCACTAGAAAAATGACATTCAATTCATTCACACATCAGCCGGGGATTATTACCTGATCTTCCAATTGTTGATGCCCGTGGGTTCTTCAAAATATATTCATTGCTCATCTACACCGCTTCATTCAGCATAACAGTTGTGTTATTTGCTGTGAACCATGGGACATTTTTTCACTGTTGGGTTGAATTGCATTAGAATACTTTAGCCTTTAGTTGTTATTTGAAATTCATAATAATAATGTCCCTGACAATCATAATGTCCCTGAGGATTTTGTGCATCAGGGATATTGAAGTTGTTCTGATGTATATACAGCATAATATACGTAATACTGTGAGTCTGCCGAGAGGCAATTTGTTCTTGAAAACGTTATTGTATAAAGAGCATACTGGACACACTTTACTTGAATTTACTTGGTACGCTGCTTGTTTCTCTTTACTTTCCTAACTTTCTAATATTTCAGACACTTGCCAATTTGTTTTTCGGGAAGATGATTTATGCAAAGAACTCTAGTTTTAGAACTCTAGTAGGGAGACATGCCACTAACAAATAAGCTTTTTCTGAGTGTAAGGAAAAGGAACTACTCTGTTTTAACGATTCGTTTCTTAGCACGTCTTCTCAGAGAAAGAAGGAAGAGATCTCACCTTTTTAGGTTACAGAGCCTTTGGTCCGATAACCTATTGCCGTGATGTTGCGTCCATCGTCCGGTGTCCTTCAGTTCATATTTTTATCTTTAGGGCTTACAATCGAATCTTTCTGAAATTTTGCACAAAAATGCCCAGAAATATTCCAAGAGGGGTTGTTTTTTATTTTTATGAATTTCGCAATTTTTTCAAAATGGTGGTCATTTTGACGAAAAATGACCAATTCTGGGCTTAGATGGTCGTTTTCTCAAAATCTGAACGGTAGTTAGGTTTTCTGCCGTGGCGTGTCGTCCGTCGTGCGTCCGTCCGTCGGAACTGAAGCGATCTAAAAATAGGACGTAAAACTGGTTAGTGTTCTGCAAAGACTCCTGCCGCGATCTTTGGGCAAAATCGCCACATCAGTAAAAAGACGTTTATATAACGATACATACCTAGAGAGAGTATGTTATATGAAAAGGCCCATGAGGCAATATTGCGCCTTCATGCGTGGAATCAGCTAATAACAACGACAAGTGTACAAACTGTGTACGCGAAATACAACACGTGTTTGTTTGCTTGAGTCATTGGCTGCATTGCCGAAAGTTAATTCGGTTGATAGCACACACTGTTGGTCGAGGCAGAATAATATAGATACCATGTTGCAATGTGTTTGTGGTGTTCATACTGAACCCATGTCCATTTGCCGATAGGTGTCAAAGCAACGACCAGACAGGAGGGTTGGGGATATAAGTATCATTTTCAATGATACAACTGAATGACTGGTATGACCCATCAATGATTAGTCTAAATGTGCTCAATGTATCATTTGCATGTAGAAATGACGCTCGGCATGATATCGTGTATATCGCCTCAGTAACAGTGTATTAGTTCACACGTAAAAAGAAGTCTTTTATATAACAGTAAAAAAATACTATACTATCCACGGGTTATATGTGACGGGCAGCCCTCTATCTCGATATGAGGCTGGGTTATCCGCTGCTGGCTGGATGCGATTGTAAATGATCAAAACAAAAAGCCCAGAGATCAGTGCAGGGAGAGTCTGTGTATATTCCTGAACCGCGAAACTTCGAGTTTATTTATGGGGAGAACTCGGATCAAGTATATACATATACGAACAGTCCGATATTTTCCATCTAGAACGGTGCATTTGAAAACCCTCTGATTAAATTCTAAAGGCAAACAGCATATAGATCTATATGTTTAATAAAATCTAGAGTATTGCCAGCTGTAGGACAAGAAGTTCAAAAACATACTAGTTTTCCTTGTGCGAAATAATGAATTAGGCCTATATCTGTGTTATCAGTAGTAAAACGACGTCTTAAAGACGTCTTTTTTCAGTCACGACCGTCGTAGTGAATGCGACGAGAAAACGACCGTAAGTTACTAGTAAGTTACTAGTACGTTTCAGTGCGGACTACTATTTATTACTTTAACCCCTTCACTGCGTAGAGCCCGAGAAGGTCTCAGGCACTAACATCAATTCCAGTGTGCGTATAGCCCGAGAAGGTCTCGGGCTCTGAACAATGTGTGATAAGTCAGTGTGGAGTGTCAATATCGTTATGATATTTCACATAAGTTTGGCGAACATGAATGGGCACTCTAAGATAATGCAGTGAGCAATATTCGGTCAGTCATCTCAAATTTATATGTACCTCTTTAGATTGATTTCGGCAAAAGAGAAGAGAACCGCTATGTATCTTGTCTGCATGCAAAATTTGATTCATATGCACACATGTTGTAGATGTGATTTACAATATTTATATGCTGTTCAATTTGACAGTTATGATTGCAACATATTGCTCAGCAATCGTGAACTATTTAAGTTAGCTCTTACATAATATATCTGATCAGGTCAATGGAAATGGAGACATAAATTTGTGTCTGAATGGAATAATTCAGTGCAGTGTAAAAAACATACTTTGTTTGGTAAAATGTGATCATTGCCACGGTAACCTGCTACATAGCAATTAAATTTTATTGGCATTGCTGCTGTAGTGGTGAGAATAAAATTTAGTACCAAATATATATAATTTTTACAATAATATTCCAATTTTTTGTTGAAAAATTGAAAATATCTGAGAATATATCGTATTTTGCTATTTTTCCTCCGCATAGGCGATTTCACTGAGTTCCGCAGTGAAGGGGTTAATAGTATTTCTTGTAATTTGTGTTTGTAATATTATTGTTAGACATTTTTGCTGGTTGTGATTAGGTACTTATGTACTTGTCATATATCTATTCCTTGGGGTTTATTTCGGATTTCTAATTTATTTTCATAAGTTGTTGGGCAGTTGTATACTAATTCCATCAGGTGTACAGTAGAAACAACTACATTAACCACACTGTCTGTCCCTGATGACGCCAGTGTGTCTTTTGATAAAGTATATGGTTGGGCTTTATTTCTATTGCAAAATGTTGCATTTTACGTTTGTTATTGAAATCATCAAAATTTGGCTGTATTGGTGGTAATTGATTGATACTTACATTCATACCACTGAGCCGGTGTCACTGCTGGTGGACATTAAATCTGTCCCCGAGGATACCATCAACTCAGTAGCCTTTCGGCTTGTGATTAGGTACTTATGTACTTGTCTGTATCTATTCCATGGGGTTTATTTCGAATTTCTAAATTATTTTCATAGATTGTTGGGCAGTTGTATACTAATTGCATCAGGTGTACAGTAGAAACAACGAAATTAACCACACTGTCTGCCCCTGATGACGCCAGTGTGTCTTTTGATAAAGTATTTGGTTGGGCTTTGTTTCTATTGCAAAATGTTGCATTTTACGTTTGTTATTGAAATCATCGAAATTTAGCTGTATTGGTGGTCATGGTGGTAATAGATTGATACTTATATGAAGATGTGCATTTTTTGCAAACCCGGTTAGCTCTACGTTAGCAAAATCAACACTTCTGTGAAAGTAAGTCTCAAATTTGATAGAAATTTGCCAAGTAAATTATCGCAAAAATATCAGCAAGAAGTCACTTACCGCCAGCCTGAAGTTTAGTGATGGTCGCAATATTCAAAGTGGCCTGTGCCCACGTCCCATCTTTGAATTCCAGTGTTATAGTTTGCCAGTAGCTACGTGGGGGACATGAGAAATACAAGTATACTTTCAGTGAAGTTTATAGTCTTCATGGACAAAGTAGGTTATATAATGGGGACTCCTCTGGGTTACCTGTTCAATTTAGTGGGCAATTTTTTACTCCCAGGTAATTTCCCATATGATAGATCTAGTGTAAGACAGGATCCGGAATAAAAATTGCTTATTGCTAGAACAGTATTTATTATCACACATCAGTTGTTCTTTTTGTCTGTACTTATCATTTCTGCGTTACTTGGGTTGCTGATAAACTCATCATTATCACTGATTATCAATGATAGGAATACCCAATATATTGAACAGGTCCTCCACGCTATACTCTCACATTATCGCACATTCTGCTGTCGCGTCATCAAGCATATCTGCTGACTAGCACAACTTCAAGTTCACATGGGAACATTGAAGGTAGCTTGAATTTTACACAATTGCTTTGACGACTGTTTACTGCAGCCAAAGTAAATCTGTGAATATCTGGAATACACTGAAAGAACGACTCACCTCATTTCGGGCGGAGGAGCTATTTTGGAATTTACTTTCACTCGGCAAACCCTGGTCCAGGTGAGGATTCTGATCTTGAATGCGAGAGTAACATTTCTGGGTCAAATAGTGTCACGTGATCCGAAGATCTAGGCACTTTGGGCGAGACACGCGTGACTCGCGTTAAGCGAGTTGTGCGCCCGATGTCAACCAGGGTGGCTTTCACTCGGATACTGATATATTATCACTTTGCGTTTTCACTACTTATTTTCTGTACCTTCATGCATGACTTGTCTTGAGATGCTATATTCATTTATATTTCTCTATCTATATTTATTTGTGCTAGGTGTAATAACAATGCCCAGTATTCCTGTGGTATCACAGATGTAGGAAGGCAAACTGAATTATTCATCCCCTGTACAAGAAAAAGGTTTATAACATATCAAATTAGAGGTGAGTAAAATGCCGAAAAAATATATGAAACGGTTTTGTCCCAACTGCGTCTGCGACCTGTTTAAATCTGTTAAAATTTCTCATTGCATTTTTACATTATAGACTGGAACTTGTGTCACATTCTACAAGTCAATTATTTCAATAAATACTTCAATGCGATCATCACAATTAATATTCACGAGTCAGTTTTCATATGCAGTCGAATGTTCCTTATAACTCACGTAGCGAACACACAACGTCACGTGATGAAACTTCCAACCTACCCTTCGAATTTACGATTTCCATCGACACTCCTGATAATGAATTCATGACAAATTGACGTGTGATTGTATATGTCCATGTAATCTATGGAAGGCTTCTTGTGCCGTAGGTCAGTGATGCGCTACACGTTAGCGGATTATTTGAATGGGAAATACCGTAAGTGTTTAGCGGACGAAAACGTTGTATTCAGGTGTGGTATGAGTTCAAATACCATATAACAGGCTATCGCCATAATAAGACCAGCAACTGGTAAGAAATTTAAAGAGCATTCATGAATTTTGCACATACGAATTTTATACTCCAGAATACCACTAAGTTTATGCGAACAACCAATAACCTAAAAAATATTGAGGTTCTTCTTTTATGGAACATCATAACCATGCCATTTTTATCATTCCCAACGAAACAGTACCTATTAATTCAATGTATGATATCATTTGTGTTGTTTGCCTGGATGATGTCATACCTCAAAGTTCAGTGCAAAAAGATCCTCGAGTATTTTCACAACAAGCTAACAAACACATTTTATCATCTATATTTCTGTGGAACTCAAATCAATTATTTTCTTCGTCAAAATTGATTGCGCACAGCAAATCAAACGCAGTTACCAAGACACTTCACATCATTCGTGAGAAATAAAATATTGCGTAGCCGTGTGCAGAATAACAAGTTCTGAATTGAATAATGGACCTGACCTGGGTAGAAATCATGAACATCACGAATGAACCCTGTCCTCTTCACAACTCACACTGCTAATTCTGAACGGCAATTGAAAAATACAATAAACACAACAAACGATACCTTGCTGATTCAAAACACATATAATAGCCACTATTTACTTTATTGAAACGTCAATTGCTATGAAGAAAAGGTTTATTCTTGGGTATTACATAATCGTTTATATTGGAATTGAACCTCCAGAAACAAAAGGAATTATCATCTCTAGTTCTGACTAGACACCAGTGTGGTTCAAATAAAATTGATCAGACGTATTATATACCCGAGAAATTGTTTATTGGCGAATCACTATCACTTGTTATTGGACTTTTACGCCTGTGTGTCCTGCATAAAATGAATGCTTTTGATTCATCAAATTCTCGTTACATTGTATGTCGAGATTTGATAAATATGAAAGAATTGACACGTGCATTTGTTGGGGTCTTATGGATATTTCCTAATTTTTCAGGAAATACAACCACGAGAAGTTTAGATTGTTGTGATTGCTATCTTGTACCTGGGGTTTTATGTTTATTATTGCACATCTTGAGGTGGCAGTTGTCTGTGTGATGATCTTGGAACAAACTGAATAAGTAATTTGAATAGCTACGTTCGTGTACAAAACAGAAAATAACACTACCTTTAGTATATACGGTTGTCCTTAAGCCATAAATCACGATAAACCAATATCGTCTGATTTCCCGCGAAAATACCAGATTATCAATCAAATTGAAATAGATTATTCCAATTGTTTTTGTTTATCGATGTTCGAACATTTCACGTATCGTGAAAAGATCATGATGATCATACACTAAGGTAATATGGACATTTGGATTGAATTTCCAATGCTTGAATATGACATGTTTGGTTTAATAAACCATTGGAAATCTGAATCAGTGAACATTATTGCTGCCTCGAGAAGGCTGTCTGTGAATATAATATCATAGATAAAGCCGTGACTGTTAACAATCTGATTTCCCAAGCTGATAATGTGAGATAAATAGCACTTGAATTGAACGGTACTGGTTATTGGGGATGCTCTCTTCTACTATTAAATTAGGTCCATGCCTGTCCATTTTTTGGTTGAGCGCAACTCTATGCTATTGCAGGGCAAAAAACCTACCTCCTATTCCATATTGGGTTATTTCATCAGATCTCACTTATACCATTTCATCTTAGATCAGGAAATATTTCGTGGAATATTAACTACTCACACCCTATTCATGCTAATGTGTTAATTTTGCAGCATCATCCATGTCTGTCGCTGACATTAAGATTGTTTTATTCTTGGATACTGATACATCATCACTTCGAATTTCACTAATTGCATTGATGTTCTGCATGCAACTTCATTCATGATATCACTCTTGAGTCGTGAATTCGTGTACTATGTATCTTTTTGCTAGACGTAATAACATTGCGCAGAATCCCTTTGGTATCACAGAGGCAGGGTGGTTGATGTGTTCGCCCTGCAAGCTGAATTATTCATCCCAGGTACAAGGAAAAGGTTTGCAATCTATCAAATTAAGCCAGTGGGGGAACGGTGGAAAGGTGTACGAAACATTACTGTTAGAAACCATAACTGCGCCTGTGTTTTAAATATGTTCAAATTAGTTCTTGTATATACATATCGTGCCATTGAACTTGTTCCAGGCCATTCCAGATTATTATCTCAATAAAAACTGTATTATTGCAGTCTTGTTCTGCCATATTACGGATTGACTTCAACAGTGTTGCCTGCTATTGTGCATAATATGGCCTGTTGTCAATGGGGAGATATTGTGGCAACGAATGAACGTGTGAACGTGTATGAACGCGTGTAATATGTATAATATACTCAATCAACACGATGTTTTTAGAAATTTTCACAGAAGAAGGAATTGTATATTACTAATGCATATGAAATCATCTTCTAACGCATTTTCGAACTCATTTTTTAATTGCAATTGTGTAATTGTATTTTGTTCACTTTTGATTCACTGAATTCACTTCACTCAAAGAAATCACAACAATATTAGAATAACTATCCAGAACAGATGTAGTACACCTAATGGTCTATTTAATACGCTAATGGTGTGCCTAAAAGGATGCCTAATAACATGCTTTAATGACTCCCTCAAGCCATCAAACACCAGATAGCATCATTATTAAATGGGTTTACTGGAATGGACACCTGTCATTTTTGTTGTGTTCAGCAGCTTAACTCGTGTGATTATAACCGTTCAAATGGAGGTAATATTGAGTAGTATTGTAATATGGAGAGTGGCTTTTTAATCTCATGAGATATTATATCATGATTTATTACTGAATATTCACTATACTTTGATAGTAATGTTGTGTAGTTAAGAAATAGCTGTCAACTGTTGGAAATAATATATAGTGTTGAATGTGATTCCTGTGTGCAATGAAACTGGACGTATTTTTTTACTCATGCGTTTGAGTTGCAAGTCAGACATTCATAACTAAACACACGTGAAACAGGTGGAAGGGCTTTCTATATAATCGGACATTAACTAAACACACACATTTTTTGTTATTAATTCGCAATGAACAATTAAGCATGATCTCTGAAAGTGATCATCTTCTGCATGGAATATACTACTAGATAAATACTAGATTAAAATATTGACCTCGTAGAACATAGTGCTGTACTTCCTTAATGGAAGCCTAATATTATGTACACGCCAAGTACGTATGTACACGCCAAGTACAGTAGAAACAACTACATTTAACACACTGTCTGCCCTTGATGACGCCAATGTGTCTTTGGAAAAACTATTTGGTCGGGCTTTGTTTTTATTCTAAAATGTTCTATTTTACGTTTGTTTTTGGCATCATCAAAATCTGACTATTGGTGGTAATATATTGATACTTACATTCTGTAAAACAATGTACGATAGTTTGGAAAGTAAGTATTTGTCTGTTAAATGTGACTGTCTGCAGTGAGTCACACAAGGAAGCTTATGTAGTGACTCGTGTGGAAACAATCGTCGTTCATAATATTTGTTTGTTAAAGGGATGTTGGCAGGAAAACTTTTTTTTTCTAAATCAATTACATATATGCCTGTGGTCTCAGAAAAATAGGTTACAAAATAAACTATGCTTGATCAGATGGATAAATCAAGCATATGACAGTACTAGCAGCCGCTTTTCTTTTGTTTCGTGCCCCACTCAGAGTTACCTCTGACTTAACCTATTTCACGCTCGACTGGCTCGAACATACACGAGTAAGCTGGAATCGCACTGCATCAAGGGATACAAAGCACCGAGAATGGCGATAATGTAAACAAACTCATAATATATCCACCAGAAGCTCGCAACGAAATCGATTAGAAAGGGGCATCTATTTGAGCATACAAGTGCAGAACTGTTATGTTTTCTCGATCAATCAGAAAGTTATGGAAAAATCCATAACTTACTGCCAATATCACTTTAAGCATCAAATATGGAACTTCCTACTGTTATTGAAGTTTTGAGAAGGTGTGGTTGCATACATTACCATTCGGGCTGACGGATCATGTGTGATTCTCAGAGGAGAATCCTTAAAATGATACCCTACTGTTTGTGGAGTTTCAACAAGGAGTCGTTGCATAAATTGATATTCAGGTTGATGGATCATGCTTGGGTCCTGGAAAGGATTCCTCGAAATCATCACTCCTTGTAAGAGTTTATTCACCTTAGGATATTAGTAATAGATCCATATACATATATGTATGCGTGGCTGATCTCTTTTCCGTTTTAATTGGAATGGTTGTGTTATATAAAATTATATACTGCTACTGAAAACACATTATACACATCACAGTAAACAGCTGGTTGTCTCCAAAGAAAATGTATCTCATACCTCATTATCATTTATATTCATTGTCATGTTTATGAAATTTAAATGTAACATGTGCCGCGTTTGTCATTTCCTGGAATTAATATTTCTTCTTCATGTGTGACAGAAATGAAACGTGTAAAGTTTGACACAGTACATTGCCGTTTTCCCTATATCTCATATTACCATCAATAATACATTACATCAATCATGAGAATACAAAATTCTGTAGCCCTGTGCAGAATAGAAATAGGAATGCTTAGGTATATACATTGCAACCTGACCTGTGTAGCAATCACAGACGCCACGGATGAACCTTGTGCCTTCCTATACCTAGGATAATCCATCATTTCGAATGCAATTTATGCGTCCACCTCTTTCTGCCGCTAGATAAACATACCGAGAGAGGCTTTTTCTGATGTAAAACAAATATCAATGAGCAAAATTCTTATTGGAAAGTAATTTTTATTTCAGTAGGGGATTATTACCTGATCTTCGGAATGTTGATGCCCGTGGGTTCTTCAAATTTTATTCATAGCTCATCTACACCCCTTCGAACATTCAGCAATAACAGTTGTTTTTTGCTGTATACCACGAGATATTTTTTCACTGATGGGTTGAATGGCATTAGCATTTTAAAGCCTTCAGTTTCTTTTTTTTTAATTCATGACTATATGGTCCCTGGTAGTATTGTGCATCGGGGATATTGAAATTGTACTGATGTAAATACAACATAATTTGTGTAATACTATAAGTTTGTGGAGAGGCATTCTGTTCATGACAATGCATATGGTATGAGTTCTATAATGGACACAATATACTTGAATTTACTTACAACGTCGTTTGATTCTCTTTACTCTCACTACTTTCTAAATATTCAGCCCCTTGCCAATTTGTTTTTCGGGAAGATGAATTATGCAAAGAACTCGAGTTATAGACGTGTCTGCAGGGAGACATGCCACTAACAAATAAGCTTTTTCTGAGTGTAAGGAGAAGGAACTACCCTGGAGCAGGCAAGGGCAGGAAATTGGATCATAATAGGTGATCGTAAACATGGTAAACAACGCCATCAAAGTGGCATATTAATTTTATATGAACGCTTATTGTGCAAACCGTGTGGTGACAACAAAGAGCAACATTTACTTACAATATGCGTTTATATGGAGTGGTTATCATTGAAACAATCGAGTAATTTTCTACTTATTCTCGACTTCAACACAATCATATGTTTGGTTTGACCGAAAATAAAGATCTACCGGTGCTCATAATACTGACACTAGTATAGGTCTACACAGAAATTAAACTATGAGGAAATCCTGATACTTTACATGGCCCTTGCTACGAGTATATTCGGTATAGGAATATATCTAAGACGTTTGAGGGACTCTGGTTTTAACGATTTGTTTCTTAGCATGTCTCTCCGACAGAGAGGAAGAGATCTCACCTTCCATTTTTAGGTTACCGGACCATTGGTCAGATAACTTATTGCCGTTGCGTTGCGTCGGTCGTCCGTACGTTCACATTGTTATATTTATTGTTTACGATTGAAATTTACTGAAATTCTGCACAAAAATGTCAAAAAATATTTAAAGGGAAGGTATTTTGGATTTTTATTTTATTTTATTTTCGCAATTTTTTAATTTTGGGCTTTACCGGTCGTTTTCTCAAAATCTGAGTAACTTTTTTTCTTACTTATGCATATCAATCCTCATATTTATCCCTATTAAGTGTATAAGTTTCGTTGCCCATTGATTGCTCGAAGTGGGCCATTTTGGCCCAACCTTGGCTCAATTGTGACTATTTCATGTTAAATTCTCATGTGCTTCATAATTGTATATATTATTGCAAATTTCTCAGCTAATATTGCGATTAGAGATTACGAATCATTTGTAGACATATAGGAAATGATATTGATGCTGAATATTCTCGTGACCTTGAATTTGACCTTTGACCTTGAAGCTCGGAGGACAAAATGACTAATATCTTGCTTATTGCTGATTATACAGCTTAGGAATCAATTGTGGACATATAGGAAGTGATATGCTGAATATTCACTGAGCTTTGACCTCGTTTTCAAGGCCAGAGTAATGGCTAAGTCTCGCCCATGATAGACTTTAAAGCTTAGGAATCAATTGACCTATCCCAAAGGCCCCAAATAGTTGTCCGAGTTTCACGAATTACGTCAGAAAACTTTTCTTTGGCCAATAGTAACGTTTTGCAGAATCCGTCGAAAATGACGTAAAAGGACTCGGACAAACTGGATTTGGGATAGGTTACTTATAGGAAATTATATGTGCCGAATATTCTGATGACTTTGAGTTTGACCTTTGACTTCGTTTTAAAGGTCAGAGGACAATATAGCTAACAGCTCACTTATTATCGACTATATAGCTTGGGAATCTATTGTGGAAATGAACTGGTATGTGCTGAATATTCTTGCGAGCTTGAATTGGACCTTTGACATCATTTTCTAGCTCACGGGAGAAAATGGTTAATATCTAAAATATAAAAAATATTGTCCGGTACCCTTTTCTAGCCCCTGGGCTATTATTTTGTGATGCTATATGCTTTTCGAACCTTTTATACATATACCCCCTTGTTCCCGATAATATACATCCGTTACATTTTCAGAATGTGTGACATGCCACAGTCCAAGGACAGGACTTCATTTTATCAAGTGACTTTTTTCTGATATGGATCTAAGGCTACCATGAAACAATTACCGTCTAGACAGACATCCCTCTTGAATTCGACTGGAGTCTGGAGGTCCATGAATCCACAAGTTTTGTTATATATCCACAAGTTTTAGTTTTGTTATATCATTGGTCTCTCATCATGAAATGGCTCTCCAATCCACTCCAATCAGTGGTTGTTACTTGAATTCCCTCCCGTTAAGCAGCGAAACGAAAACAAAGAATCAAGACAAGATGCACAAAATACAAGACTATTTTGAACATTCAGCATGATTATTTTTTGCAGTGCACCAATCGACATTTTTTAATAGTCGTTATAGCTTACTAATGCTTTTAGTTGTCATTCGAAGTTTATTTCAATCAGTATATAGTTCCTGTGGATATTGTGCAAGACATGATGATATTTAGCTTGAATTGGTCTGCTGCATATACATGATATGCGTAATAATCCGAATCATTGGAGAGGCAACTTGCTCATTAAAACAATTCAATGTATAAAGGATGAATGTTATACTCAAGAAAATAAAAACAACGACGAAACTCATTGATTTCCATATGCCCTGTGAGGTGTAGAGTCATCACTGATACCTTGAGGAGCTTATTATATACTTATTTTATACTTAAATGCAAATGTGCCATCATTCGCTGTGTATCCGGATTCTGCGTTTGGTTTGGATTGACTGCGATTTTACATCTAAGAGACCTTGTAAAAGAACGCACATATTAAATGGAACTGTGTATGGCAAAATAGTGTACTTACCCTTGCTATACTCGTATCTAACAAAATATGGACATTTGAAAGTCACCAGTTTTAATGATTTGTTGCAAAAATAGCACTTGTTCTTATGTTGATGAAGATATTTTAAATCATATGATTTATACACGCGACATGCTGCTTTTTTTTATTGCTGAGCCTGTCTTCTCAAAGAGAAGGAATTTCCACCTACTAGATTTCGTGAAAAGCGATATCATTGCTATAAATATTGTCAGTGTAATGCACATTACTTGATGGAAATATTATCTTCTCGGTTTCATACAAGTTAATCTGTTGTTTGTAAATTACCAGAATCAGCCTTCCTGGGAAAACTTGCATGGTGGATTGGCATCCACTGAGCATTCAAAACACATCATCTTTTATAGACGGATGGACAGCTTCACTAATGGATAGTAGCTAACAAAAGATTTCATCTTGTCAACATGTGTACTGGTCCAGACGGAAAGACCTGCTGTTTGCGAACACATTGAACGGTGCAGTCTAACTCTGTCCACATTCTACAAATCTTGTCATGATGAGATTTTAATATGCAATAAAATAATATATTTATACTGATATTTGTCAATATATATTTCTGTATAAATATGTATTTTCAAGCAATTCAGATATTTCCATGTTCCCAATATATCACGGTACTCCTTCAGAGTATATGACATGCTATCCAAGGCCACGACTTTTCTTTGTCAATTGCCATTTTTCTGATATCGATCTAAGGTTACATCAAAATATATTTACTGTCTAGACAGCTATCCCTGTGGAATTCTAATGGACTCTGGCAGTCCATGAGACCATACATTTTGTCATGTTATATATGTTGATTTATGACGGGTCTCTTATAATGAAATGCCACTTCAATCAATTCCAATCAGTGGTATTTACTTCAACCAACTCCCGTTAAACAGTGAAATCAGAACAGGAAAAAAATCAAGATATGATGGTATGAAGTACATGGTGCGGCTAAAATTGTGCTTATGGCCCAATGACCAAAGTCCATTCCTGGCCCTTTTTAATTCCATTTTATCTCTCGATTATATACATTAATTCAGTGTACGGTAAATTTAGATGATATAGTGACGGTTTATTTAATTTTACCCCAAAGAGCACTCACCAATGCTGAAATAGAATCGTGTCAAAATTGTTTGAATTATCACAATCATAAGAAATGAGACAGATTTATGCTGATAAGGACCAGTTCTCCACAATACTGTTATCATCAACCCTATAAACCACCAACACAGGCGTGATCAGAGAACACAAGTAGATTTCCCACACTTTGTGCATGTAATAACGCAAAAATTCTTCTTGATAATAATTGGAAGGAACACTTGAATTACGACTCACCTGACAATCAGAAGGATATGCATATATCTGTAATTACATGCCACACAATAATAAAGATGGCTTATGGAACATGAGCCCGGAGCCAAACCACACGAAGAGGACAATATCTTTCTTTCTCTCACTCACATGGCACGTTGTATGTGTGACATCTCAAGTTATATGAAATTGACCATAACGTACAGTGAGTGGAACATTGTTTTTTTTTCTTAGTTTGTAAGAATATCTGATCGTTATTAACCAATTTTCTTGTGTGTGATCAAACACCGGTCCAAAGAGAAATATTTATCAATGTTTTCTTTTATATTGTCATAAAACATAAGGAACAAATTCGGTAATAATTATTAATCCGCAAAGCGTAGTGATATGTTGTATGAAATCTGAGTTATCGGCCTTGCTCTTCATCACCTGATGTGAGTTTGTTGGAATCCTACATTCCACGCTATCTCACGTTCCAGACATTGTGAGTCGGGGCCGATTCATCATCTAGTGACTTTTTCCATTTGGTGTTGCAGATGTAGCTGGTTGAATCAACAATTGTGTAGAACAAAAAACACCCTCCACAATATTGCAAGTGAATGAGAGTGGACGAATCTGTAGTGAGAAAAATTACGCTTGTAATCGTAGTTACGATGTGTTTATCTAACCTGGGCGGCTTAAGTAGATTGTGCTGCTGGTTCCTCTATATTATTCATGAATGATTCCAAAGTGCGAGACGGGTGAAATGGTATGTTTCAGTGGACGAGTACTCTTAGGGAGCAGTACCAGCTACTTGGGCCGCCTGGGCTATAGAATCGTGCTATTATATGATCAACCCTAGAATCATGTTAACAGGCATGACAGGCATTTTGTTAAGTGTCGGATGCACCTTGACTCGTTCAGACAGCTTGAAACGTAGCTCCCAAACTGTACAAATTGGCCTCTGGAGTAGAATACATGCCAATAGAAAGCATGTTTTTGTATGAATATATATTAAAGAAGTCATATATAGGGTGAATGTCATGTATAGAGTCATGTATGGAGTAAAATGGTACCATCATGATAAGCTCGCAACGACATTGATAAGAATATCATAACGTGTTGCAAATCGTATTGGTGACTGGTGAATATACTTATAACTCGTGAAGGAGTCATGGTTGTCTTTGATAATGCAATCCTAGCTGAATATTTTGGCTTTCATTTTCGTTATAAATGTAGCCTAATATTTTATTACACGAATATATTCGTGGTGTATTGTCCACTTGACGGATATCTTGAAGGTGATGCCTTGCTATTGACAATATTATTCATTCATTCATTCATAAATCTTCACCCCTAAAAGGACGGAAGTTTAATCAAGGACAGAATCGAGATAATTAATACATCGTAAAATATATTATCATAAACATTGAAAATGTGACATATTATTATTATCTATGTTAATCAAAACATAACTGAACTACAGTGGCGTATTCCTGTCAGATTTATTTTATTTATCAAAAAAATTCTGACATGAATATTGTAATTACACACAATATATTTCTTCACAGAACAAATGTTCCCTTCTCGTAGCAAATGCTAAATGAATGAGGTATTCAATGCTGAGAGAAAACTTTTATTTTTCGTATATAAAACGTTTAGTACGCATAGCTATTTTGCCACATATTGACGAGACCTCAGTCGTCATTCTTTAGGTGGGATATTTATTTATAAGCATTTTTCCATCAATCGCATTAATCACTTTGGTGCTTTTTGAATAATCACGATTTATTTGCACACAAATAATCGCCCCGCGTAGCGAATAACTATCTGATACGTGCAGACAACATTTGCTATGTAGAGGAAACATTTTATCGTGGAGTAAACATTTGTTTCGTGGAGCAAATTATTTGCTTCTCGTATAATCACAATATCTCTCTATTATAAAATATGAGTAATAACTGTGGCAGAAAAAAGCCATGGTGCTGAACTGATAATCACGTTTTTCTCGCAGTATTTCCAAGAGATGTTTGTACATTTACAATATATCAATGTTCAGAAGACATTTTAAGATTGAAGTTATTATCACCCGGTGGCAAATTGCCCAATATATTTTGGTAACATTGCGTTGATCACAGGTTCATAAAGAAACACTTCTATGTATTTATTCATTAATACTACCTATTGTTTGCTATTCATCATCATTTTGTCCATTTTGGTATAAATAGCAAAGCACATAACGCAATAGGGAATGGGCTACAATCATAGTGCATCAGAACACGGGCCTCAAGTGCACACTCGTGAATGCTACACACTGAAGCATCATGATCTCGAATAGAATATGGTACATTAAGGACTGAGTGCACGCAACAGTGACTGCAGTGAGCAACCGGGGTAAACGGGGTAAACCCGGGGTAATCGGGGTAAACGCAAAACACACGGTAAGAATGAATCGTAGGTGATTTTCTTGTTGTGTTTCGCCAAGGGAATCAAAGTCACAAGTAGGCTGATTCGATGTCAATTATCATAAGATCACTAACTATCAAGCAGTTTGATGTTCTTTCACTGCTAGCATTGTGTTATTTGGTGTCGAGTGTACAGGTACCCCTATTATCGCCCCATTCGAATGTTACAGTCCCCCACTGTCATCTAACTTTCCTTAACCAGTATCAGCACAATTTCATCAAAAGATAAGCAATGCTTCAGCGTATAATGAAATATTCAGACAAAACTTTGGATTTGCCAGTAAATTGATAATTCTCGTCAATGTACCCAGTCAATGACTTCTTTACGCACGTCATTTGCACCCAAATTTACCAAACACCGAACCACCGCTGTATATTATCTTTTGAAAATTATCTTTTGAAAATACAAGTGGCGTACTGATTACTGGAAGGGGTTGGAGTGCTGGAACAAGCGCATGGCTAAAGCAAAGCGGCGACTGGTGTCCCAGGCATTTCACTGGAACCGCCCGGTCAATGACGAGGAACTATATTGATGCTGAAAATTACCCACCGGGTAAAATGGCTATTCGGGTATATATATAATTGTATATAGGTGTTCACACACCGTACCGCTCTGTATACCTACCGATATCGCCAAATGATAAAACTGTACTACCACGTCGAACATAATAGGTCAATGATGTCTATTGACATCATTAACTCCACTGAAACATCTGAGTGGAGTTACTTGATTATATGTGCTGAATTATTGCAATAAAATGTATCAATCACTCCCATTATATGTAGGGGACGTGTAATCATTAAAGAAACGCAGTGTAGACTTTACGTTTCATTAGTTTGATCATTGAACTAGTGTGTTTACTTGGACTAACAAATTCAAATGAAATCATTTGAGTTATAGGTGCATCACGTGCATACAGAAGTCATTGAATACAGAAGAAAACAAGTATAACGCCATGTTTCTAGAAAAACATGGCAGAAAACCCGGCCCTTTTATGTGCACATGTTTTCCATGGAATCACAATACTGAATATCGAGTTCAAATTGTAAGAAGATGTCCCATAAAACGTGATTACACAGTTTTATTTCCATATGAATAAGTCGCACTAATATTTATACAGTTCAAATAGAAAGTCAGACAATCAGCCACATCAAAGTAACTGATGCGAGAAACTGTTACATCCTCAGCCAATTTATCTCCTCCAAGTCTATTTAAAGGCAACTTCATTTATCAGTGAAACCCGCTTTTTGGCTATAGTTTTGTTTTGGATCATCGTATCAAGCTGAAATTTTGTGTATCTTAATCATGTATCATGCCGTAATTTGTCCCCAAATTTCAGAATTTTATCTAAAAGATTGAAGAAGTTGGCAATCCACCCCAATGTTAAATTTCAGCCTCTACATGGAATTTCAGAGACTGCATAAAAACCCAACTTTTTTTCGATGTACGAGTTATATAGTTTTTCAAAATAAACATATCTAACTTAATATACATCAACTACGCATTCAGACTCCAAAATCAGCGCAATAGGTTCATTCTGTACGAGCATAAACACGATTAAAGCCATGAATTTGTTGGAATTTATTTGATTGTATTTGGACTGAAATTTATCATTGGGGTAGATTGCAAACTTTTTCATTTTTTGAGATAGAATTCTGAAATTTGGTGCAAAATTACGGGATGATACCCAATGAAGACACACCAAATTTCAAGTTGATCTGAATATCCAAAACAAACTACGGCCAAAAAGCGTGTTTCACTGATAGATGAATTTGACTTCAGATGTACCGTATCCTTGTTAGATCGCCATGGCAGTACCCAGGTACCGGTCTTTGACCGTGAGTTTACTATCCGTCGGCAGCTCTATTAAAAACATCCTACTGAATTCCAGTTCCATAAGTCTCCCCAGAACCTATCTTCCAGTTTAACACGCGGCATTACCAATATCCTCCAAACATATATAGGCACACGAAACGCCTTTATAATATTCTTAAGACTTTCCACAATCTATAACCAGGTCTAAACCCTTCCCGTAGATATGCAAGAAAATTATCGATAGGGCATAACAGCCTATCAAGAATGATGAACAAAAACCAATTTCCACTCCCTTTAAATATTCATAAACAGGTGGCAGGATTTGATGAATATGTGCAGGCCTATTACAATGAACAAATGTATAGTTCCTGCACACTAGGCCCATAGCTTGGCATATATACGATATTGGGACTGAAACTTAACAGCATTGGGGTAGATTACCAGCTTTTTCAATTCTCGAGTTGGAAATCTAAAATTATGCAAGAATTTGCCGTATGATACCCATATGAATATGCTAAGTTATAATATGATATCATTTAGCATCGAAATAATATCAGTGAAAAACGAGTTAGAGAAAATCAGAGTACATGTACAGTAGTACAATTACAATTCACAGAATACATCGAAGCCCGCACAATAGCGCGCAACGTATGACCACCGTGGAATCGCTCGTTGCCCATTCAACTTGCCACGAATATAGTAGTAGTCCTACCGGGCGTCATGCCGGACAAATATCCGTAGACCATGTAGACGTATAGGGCCGTGTATTCCCCTCCCTGTAGGATGCCGTGTTTCGAGCGATATGCAGTGAGAATTGGGCGGGGGGGGGGGGGGCGGGGGGGGGGGGGCAGGGAGGTATCAGGAGTTGGATATGCGGGCAGCCGACTGAGCCAAGCCATTGAAGCCAGAGTGTACACTCTCTTGCGGATCGGAATTTAAGGGGCCTACTCTGCCTACTCTCCGCCTAGATTCATAGACCTCATACACATGCACATGCGCTGCGACAATTAGTCCCTGGTCGTCTCGAGAGAAATAGCTTAATATTAGCTCAACACAGTCGAAATAATTCGGAATGAGTATCTAAAACTATTGTTTAAAATGCTTAAAAGTAATTCGTCCTTGTTAACCGCTGCAATACAACATATTTCTAGTGGTTACTTCTTGGCGTAGTAATATAAGTAATTACAGTAATTACAACCACACAATTGGAGCGGTCATACTTTGCGAGTTCTAAGATAACTGGCAGGAGAATCGGTAATTGCACTTGCGCATTCGACATGCGATCTAATTTAAAACATCAGTTTCCATTGTCATATGATGATTGTTGTTTGAAGAATTATTATTAGCAATGCTTTTGTATCAGCTTAACAGAATATATCGGCTTCTATTTCAAATTCGCGAAACCAACACCAGTGTATGCTGAATGTAAGAGAGTCGTCTGGTGAAGTCGGAAGACAGGAAATACATGGGATGAGGTCAACGACAATCACATATACCCGGCCCTGAGGGGCCGGGAATTATCAATTTACTGCCAAATCCAAAGTTTTGTCTGAAAATTTCATTATACACTAAAGCATTGTTTATTTTTTTTATCGAATTGTGCTGATACTGGTTGATATACCGGGAAATTGAACGACAGTGAGGGACTGTAACATTCAAATGGGGGCGATAATAGGGGTATTTGTACACTCGTTACCAAATTACACAATGTTCGCAATGAAAGAACCCCAAACTGCCTGATAGTTAGTGAGCTTGTGAAAACTGACATGTAATCCAGTTACTTGTGTCTCTGATTCCTTCTAAATAATCTCTAGTGGGCGAAACACAACAAGAAAATCGCCTACGATTACTTCTTACCGTGTGTTTTGCGTGCGTACACATCCGGGATTTTGCTTAGCATTCAATACAGTACGCACGCAACCGTTTACCCCGGGTGGTGAGGCACTTTCCCATTGACTTATCATGTGAAAGTAAAGGTAACAAAATCACCAAGAAAATATAATCCCCTGGCCCAATATACTCATGGATGATGAACCGGGACATGGTTGCATGGATGACATCATGGAAGCTGTGCAACTTGATGATTGGATAGTCATTTTATACGTTTCACCAAAACGAACATTCGTGTCTTCCACTTGACAAACACTGGTTGCTAAGTAGATGTGTACTTTGTTGTGGTAAAAAAATGAGAATATCTAGGGATATACTTTCTGTGAGATGAATACAATGAGCTGAACAATCGTAATACCAAACACCTCGGTGCATCCGAGTGCATATCACTCGTGAATTTTACCAGTATCACTTCTAGATATTTGCTGTACATCATAATCCTTTCGTTCGCCCTGTTGTGAGTGTATTTTGTTTACTGAGAAATAGGTCGGAAAATGACATATGAAAACGATGATTTCAACAAATTTAACATTGTTCAGTATGAAACGGGAGTCTCGGTTGGTAATCCTTGATGACTAACAAAGGCAAACTTTCACCTTGATTGGAAGTGTGTAAATTCATGATTTTTAAAATAACATTATAAGTGAATGAACATCTGGTCCTTCATGATTATTACATGCAATCAATCCTTAAGTGACTGACTCGAATCCAATCAATCACCGAGTGTTCAGTTTTCCAAGGACATATTTTGAAAATTTGGTATGAAACATCGAAACTTACTTCACGTGATATTTTGTCAGGATTAAAGATGAGTATAGTTACATCATAAGCCTATCAGAGAATACATTGAAGAGACTCGAGAAATGATGGCCTGGATTGCAAGGCGATATCCTTCGTGGAGGCAGAGCTAAGAAATACTTCCGGACCACGAAAACCCAGGCATTTTTTGCACCCTGTGCATCCCAGTGTTGCCAGAGAAAATCCTCATCCCTAAGAAACTATCTCACAGTGAGGCTCTATTTTTCTTTGTATATGTGTGTATGTTTTGGCCACCGACCTAACATAATGTTAAATGGTCCATATATTGGATAAATTTTCCTTTATAATGAACACAAAGACGACCGGAAGCGAGGCCTTGATGGCGGTATTATGCCGTGCGCGTTCATGTTTACATGTGCACTCGTGCTGACTACTAACACTTTAGTACTTAGTGACAACGGTCTTGACGTCTGTGTGACCATGGGTGAAGTGGGTTACTCTCCCATACGGCTTCCAGTGTCTGAATTTTACGTGTGCCCCTTTATTTCGCCGCGTCAGAGAAACCATAAATATCATGAATAATATCGACATTGGAGCATTTATGGTTGTGTTCCTCTGACGCATGCGATAAAGTTTATTGCCTGACAACAAGTGGACATTTCCTGTCAAATATCTCCACACTTATTGAAATACATTCTGGCGATGTTTGTTCACATGGAGGCCTGAGTTATTATTCTCCTGGTGGGATATTCATTTATAAGCATTTTCTGATCAATCGCATTAATCATTTTGGTACTCTTTACTCGGCATCGCTATGGGAAACGAATTCGTTCAACACAACTGGGTGAATATTGTTAAAATAATCCATTTTATCCGGTGGATGGGCATTTATGCTACGGATCCCTCATCAACGAAGAAATTGAAAGCTTTAAATTTGTTAGTAGTTAGTGTGGTGATGTTACATCTTTGGAGTGAAGTGATAAGAGCAGCGACCTTCATATCATCCAAAGATGAGTTCGGCTACGATTTACTCTACAAAATATGTGTCATTGTCGCCAAACTACAACCAGCTTTGTGTATTATGAGTCTCAACGTGAACATTGGGAAAATACGACGATTTGGGTCATCTTGGGAGAAGATAAATGATTGGAAGTCGGCGTCACTGTGGGAACGAACTATCCGAACTACCCAACGACTGTACCGAAGTAGTGTACTACCCACTTTTTGTCCTTTTTCCCAGATTTGGGTCACTATGTATGAGGTCCATGCATTCTCGATGCCATCATGAGAGGTTTGTAAGTAACCATGTTTGTAAACAATGCTTTATGAGTAAACAATGGACATGTCCGGTGGTCCTTATTTGTATATAAAGGAATCATGTCTAAACAGAGAACCCATTTGCACACCTGCTGATGAAACATTACTTATAAACTATGTATATGTTCAGTGTATGGAAGAACAAACACTTGGTACATTCTCTCAATTTTTATTTTCTCCTACACCACTATACATATACAGGATACAACTTTTTGTGTACATTTCCACAACATGTATACAAAAACACAACACAACACATGAAAGTTCTGAATCATATCTACACACATTTTGTTACTTCAGTTATTATTCACATACACATTCGCACTACATCTATCATGTACATATATATACATTATTCAGTCAACATCAGACACTACAACCGAAGTTGAGGGTATTACAATCAACCTCAGTCAGTAACTAAAGGAAATAATCAAACATATCCACACATCATATACAGGTACAAAGCACAAGAATGGCACATTAATCTACATATCCAAATGGAAGAGTGTTCATATTTTCTACAGTACGCCGTTTGGTGTAAACCAAACTATAGATCTTGGCTTCTGGTCGGTTATACACAGATTGTGTCAAGGTGTTCCTCGCGATCCTGTCCACAGTAGGTAGGGTGATGGATTCCTCTGGCCTTGTCAAGAGTAACTCGCGAACTGACTCATAGTTGATCAGTTTTGAATTCCGATAGTTCAAGGTGAAGCCTCGAACCTTGCACACTTCGTCGCCATTGGATATTTTGTATGCATAATTTTTGGGTCCACCCCCGACGAATGTGGTGATATGCTGACCAGGTGGTAGTTCGTCTGTCAGTTGACCTAGGAAGTCGCCCACTCTGATAGGATTGGGATCATCTCTCTTTTCAACAAAGATGACACTGTCCGTGTCAAAGTAGAGGCAACGACCTCCCAGTTTCTCTAGAATGCCATACAATTTCAGGCGTGCCCAGCAGGTGGTGAATGATGCAATGACAACATTAGAAGTTGGACACTCCTCTACAAATTCGTTTTTCATGCCGTAGCTTAGCACACACGTGTCTTGGTTGAGAATGTGGAAGTCATCAATGTCTTTGCGTTCATCAAGGAGATGTGCCAAAAGATCTGCCTGGTTGTAGACATACTTTGACTGCCTCAGATTGTTCCGTTGACCATACTTTCCCCAGAAACTGAAATATATGCAAGATTCCAATACACATGAATATTGAATAAAAACAGAGCAAACATACAAAAATAGGAATATTTAAAATAACCCATATTCTCATATATCACTGGTATTGGATATCCATTCACAATTCCTCACCTGTTGAGGATTAATTTGGCCAGTGCTCTCCTCCCAGGGTTGTGCTCAACCTTGTCACGGTCCAATTGTATACCCTCGTTCTTGTAGTACAGACGAAGGTACTCCTCCTTCCGTTCATCATCGGAACACCATTCAGGCCACCCACTGCTTTCTTGCTTGATTTTTAGGAAGGTGTTGATGAAGTCTGTGAACATGCCATTACCCTGAGCGTGTTCAGCACTGGTTGGCCAATGATATACTTCATATATCTTCATGATCTTGTAGCCCACTTCCACAGCCTTTTGGATTTCCGGTGTACACCATGTCCCTGTCAGGCATCGTTCCTCGTCGGAACAGTTGCACGACTCACAACTCTCCAATGCAGCACATCGAGCACAGAGGGGGAACTTCAGCTTACCATTAGACGTATGGGGTAGCACAGGGTGATACAGCTGCTTTGGTGGTAAGATCTTCACCTATGAATCAATCATTAAGACCATAACAATACATTTCATAAATATTTATTCATTGTAAGTTCAGTTCATCCCAATGTTCAGACTAGAATCATGTCATAATCACCTTTGCGATTCCAAAGTAGGAGTCAATTGACTCAAATTCCTTGGTGATGATCTCTGGGTGTTTCATTGGATATCGCCCATACTTGTTGACGTATGGGTAAAGAGATGTAAAGTCCAAGTATCGGATGATTTCATCCGGTTGAGCCTCATAGTAGAGTCTGCAAGCATTGGTCCTGCCTCCAAAGAAGGAATCTCTGGGGTTGAGACGAGTTTCCATACCCAGTGAGCACACAAACTTCTGAAGGCTTTCGTCCATCTTGATATGTTGCTTGAACTCATGCTCCCAGATGGACACAAGCTTGTAGCCCAACTTTCTGAGAGTCTGCTCCTTCTTGACAGTCTTCGTGAACAGGACACTGCGTGTCTCACCTGTTCTGGGTACCGTCAAGTTGTCATTGAGATAGCAGGTAGAACAGCCATGATACAAGCAGCCTGAAGGATGAGGAATAATACTTTTAAAAAACATATTGATAATATTAAATATCTAATACACACATAATAATAATAAACCATTATGTTACAAAATGCTGAGTACCATGAAATTCATAGATGGTGTTGTTACTGGCATCAAATCCGTCCACCCGATAGTTGGTTCCTGGCACTAGGTACTCGCCCATTCCAGTCAAAGCGTGTTGTATCTTTACGAATGGGTTCTGATTTTCAATCCATTTGAGCCAGGCAATGGAGATGTGACTGAAGTTGTCTCTGTGTGCATAACCGTTGGACGGAACGATCCCGATGTCTGTATCCAAGAACTTCATGCTGGCATATTGTTCTCGAGATGTTGACTCTGTCCTTGATACAATCTGGCTTTTAGGGGAGCGATTTTCCGCCACAGCTACCTCCTTCTCCTCCAAGGTAACCACCTATGTGGAAAATTAGTTGAAGACACTGAGTATTACCATAATAAAGTTGCTCATTTGAATAACGAATTTTGGACTATTTCGTTTTATAAGTTAATTTTACTGCAGCTTACCTCGTAATTGTGCTTGAGGAAATTCCGCTTGAATACTGTCATGGTTGCACTGGCTATAGTTATGCTATTGAAAGGATCAATCCCGCTCGTCACTGCCATGAAATCCTTTCGGAATTTGAGGCAAGATTCCTTCAGAATCAAGACGTCATTGCGACAATAATTGAACAGCTCCTTTTCGAAGTCAAACAAGTTGCCAGAAACTGTGGCATGCCAGTCCATGAGAAATTGCCGATCTTTTTCTGAGAGACGATCCACATCATAGTATTCAAGGGATGGGGTCTTCCCAACATAACCGAAGTTCTTCTTGACATTGAAACTGTGTGGGAAGTCTCCCTTCTTGACGTCATCTTTCAGGCCGAAGGTTTTGGGGAATTTTGAGAGTGGCATTGGGAAAAAATTGAGGGAATCGATGATCCTCATTTTCAACCCTGATTGCACACTGATGGTCATGATTTTGGAGCCAGTAAATATGACTTCATGCTTAATGGTGTGCTTGACCAGGTAATTCAGCAGGAACATCCCGTCATACCCCTTCATATTGTGGGCAATGACAGTGTATCCCTTGTTTTTACTGCTGAATAGCCAGACTCCAAATGGTGATCGCACATCATCTCCTCTACATACTTTTTCTTCAGTCGTACCCTTCTTCAGGTCACATCGATGGGCCACAACCAGGTTCGGAATATGTTCGCCGCTCTCTTGTGTGCACTCAAAGTCGAAGAATATAAATTTTTCGACAGGCTTCATTGGTTTTGGGGCTCTTTGGAAACAGTAGTGGCCTTCCACAGGGACTTGACACTCGCAATTCTTGCAGTGGTAATGGTTGCATTGGTGGTCCTCTTTGGAGGTATGAGATGTCTCAAAACGCCGCTTGCACTCCTTGCACTGCCAGAACTTCTCACAGACGGACTTGCCCTTTCCATTCGTTTGTTGGTGTCGCTTGAAGCACGCATCAGACCTGAACTCGACATGACACCATCTACAAAATCTTGGTGCTGGATTAGATGCAGGGGTACAGGCATCACTCTTGCACTGGCTACAAGTGCCCAGACACCTGTGTTTGTGCTTTTCTGTATAACCTTGCAGGCACGACTTGCAGAAGTATTTGATTGCCATCAACCCTGTTGGCGACTTGACTGAGTGGAAATGTCCTGCACCATCATTGTTGGATACATAATACAGGTAGAAACATTCATCCCATTCTTCGTTCAGTTTCTTCGGATAAATGACCTTGTTTTCGTGCTGAGCTGAAATGATGATGATGTTTCTCATCAGAACTTCCTCGTACTTGGAGATGGCTGCAAACGAGCCAGATTCTTCCACACTCAGGCCTGTGGACTTGATCAATTCATCAGCTCGCTTCAGCTGCTTGGCATTGTCCGGTTTAGTGAAGTCTACCCACATCTTTTGCGACATCTTCTTTCCTTTCTTTACTTTATCCCATTTCTGTTTTTGTTCCCAAGCTTCAGAAACGGCCAGAGCACGGGCCAAACATTTCCTGTCTTCGTTTTTGATGACTGTCAAACTTTTTTTGTGCTTCAGGTTGTCAAGATTGAGAATGTGTTCACGACCTTCGCCTCGTGGGAACTTGATGAGGCCAACAGAAATGTCCAAGATGTTGTCAGCATCGATATGGTCGTAGCTCTGTAGGATGGTGCCAATGTGTTCCATGATCGAATCAGGGGTAATGTCGCCCACTCTTTGCAAAGGCACCTTGATGTCTCCTTTCCTCAAATCACGATGACTGATGTGTATGCGTGCCAGGTCTGTCTGTAATGCCCCATCGTCCCGAATTGTTTGTAGGACATCTTTCCACATGTTGGTTAATTCATTGGTCAATTGCGCTATCTTCTTCCCTCTCCATTCTTGTCCAGTTATGCTGACTTCATAGACGGAATCTGTTGCCATTCCATCTTTGTACTTTTTCATGAGTTTCTTCCCAATGATATGTTTTCCAGGCACTTCGATGATAGCATAGGGTACATTCCTCTTGTTCTTTCTTTCTTCACTCTCATTGCGTTTTCTTTTTACAGCCGCATCCATCATGGTAGTCTTTCTGTCCAAATGAAGGAGTATAAAATAAGTATAAAATAGTGTCATATAGTTTAGATGAACGCATGTGTAACACAAAATATTAATATGTTATTTTTACACTATAACCCGGCCTCACTTCATCCTCCCAATGTACCAATCACATCAATTGCTATGACTCTGCATTTACTGACAAACCTGTATTGTGTATTCCTACATTTAAGTATTTATTACAACAAAAGCAATGTATTTTATAGATGACACACGAATAATACGGACATATTTATATTAGTACTTACATCAATTCACATATGTATATTACACAAGAAGATCTCGGATATAGTCCATGTGGAATGCCAGATCTTTATGGAATTTCACAGTATTGTACCAATGTACCTTTTAAATTGGCTGATATAAGGAGGCTATTGTTAATCTACCCCGTGGAGGATAAGTACTATGGATATTTCTTTCACACTGCCCGCCCGCCAGGCCAGATACCAAGTGGTTATCATGGGTCAAATATTGATAAAATAGTCTTTTTATAACTTACAGTGTGTGTGCCGGAAGTTGTACGTGTTGGGAGAATGACCACTGTTGAAAGCACTGAGACACTCGCACGGGAAGAGAGTATCCAGGAGGCGTGTTCCCATCGGCGTCTACCAGTCATATGATGAATGTGGCTTCGTTGCTCTGCTTTTATAGGAACAAAGAGGGGATCTTGAGCTTCTCTGGAGGTGTGTTCCCAACGGCGTCCAGCAGTCAAATGATGAAGGTGGTCTAGTCGTCCTGCTTTTATAAGAAGCTTGCAGGGAGAATCTGGCGCTGCACTGGAGGTGTGTTCCCGTCGGCGTCCGGCAGTCAAATGATTACTTTTGCTGATTTCTCTTGCTTTTATAGGAAACCTGTGCAAAGCATTATGGGAAAAACGGGTGACGTCATGTCTAAATATAGATCAATGCATTGTACTTGTATTAACATATATGTCCTTTGCAAGAATGTCATGTAACACATATCCTAGGCACCATCACCCCATTTAGGCCTAATGCATTATGTATATATGTTAACCAAGGGGTAAGATGTCAATATACATGTAACTTGATACCCATGCTTGAGCACTGTACTGTCAGTCTCCAATGTATCCCTATCGTTGTTATGCCCTTTAATATGTATGTTTGGTTGTTATCATTATACATGGCGTTTTAGTGTACATATTGGGCATATACATATATGTATGTTAACTGTTTGTGTCACATATGTATGTATGTTATGGTAGTCCATCACCATTTTCTCTGTATTTGAGGGTTTTAACTTTTTTAAGCATGGGAAGAGAGTATCTAGGAGGCGTGTTCCCAATGGCGTCCACCAGTAATATGATGAATGTGGCTTCGTTGCTCTGCTTTTATAGGAACAAAGAGGGGATCTTGAGCTTCTCTGGAGGTGTGTTCCAATCGACGTCCATCAGTCAAATGATGAAGGGGGTCTATTTGCCCTGCTCTTATAGGAAACTTACAGGGAGAATCTAGAGATCCTCTGGAGTTGTGTTCCCATCAGCGTCCAGCAGTCAATTGATCAATGTGGATTAGTTACCCTGTTTTTATAGGAAACTTGCAGGGAGAATCTGCTCTGGAGATGTGTCCTCAACGGCGTCCAGCAGTCAAATGATGAAGGTGGTCTAGCCTTCCTGCTTCTATAAGAAGCTTGCAGGGAGAATCTGGCGCTGCACTGGAGGTGTGTTCCCGTCGGCGTCCGGCAGTCAAATGATTACTTTTGCTGATTTCTCTTGCTTTTATAGGAAACCTGTGCAAAGCATTATGGGAAAAACGGGTGACGTCATGTCTAAATATAGATCAATGCATTGTACTTGTATTAACATTTATGGCCTTTGCAAGAATGTCATGTAACACATAATTAGCTACCATCACCCTATTTAGGCCTAATGCATTATATATATGTTAACCAAGGGGGTAAAATGTCCATATACATGTAACTTGATACGCATGTTTGAGCACTGCATTGTCAGTCTCCAATGTTTCCCTATCGTTGTTATGCCCTTTAATATGTATGTTTGGTTGTTATCATTATACATGGCGTTTTAGTGTACCTATTGGGCATATACATATATGTATGTTAAATGTTTGTGTCACATACGTATGCATGTTATGGTAGCCCATCACCATCTTTTTGTATCTGAGGGTTTTAACTTACTTATAAACTGTGGTTCATTATCCATGAAAGGGAGTTATCACAACAATCAGAGAAAACAACAAGTTCTAAATAAACACATTTGCCATTATACAGGTTTTCAAAACAGTATGTGCTATATTGATTTGAGCATGTTGATTAAAGTCGGCAGTTATATCACAGCCTAGTTGATATGCCTTGGCAACGCTGAACCTACGATCGAATGGTCTCCAGCCTGAATGGTTCTATGACCCAGTGCTAGAGGGTTACCGGGGTATGGGATTCACATCCCTTTCACCAGATGCTCAGTGTGTTATCATAGCCTTTCACCCTCCCGGCTCAAACACACATCATTACAAGCTGGCTACTAATAACCGTTTACCAACCGCGTTTGGTCCATTGTCTACAGGTACCAACGGCTCAATGCAAAGTACAATACTCAGAACATTGAAGGATTCAACTGGCCATTGCACAATATGTGCAATCTTTCAGACGAATCAATTGCTCACTAACTAAATAACACGTTCATTTGCCTTATATATCTGAATTTATACCCACTCAATAGTAATGGTGTTAGTAGTATTCCACCATTAATTTTCATTCATGTAAATGATTACCACAATGTATGTTGAAAAATTAACCACTAAAAGTTTTTTCCTCTTTGTTGCATACAAGTGTTCCATAATTTGCCACTAAAAGGTGATATGAAGAGCAAAATAGGCACTAACGTAGACTTGATGCTTGGAGTTTAGCACAGCGCCATCTGGTGAATAAGGCATCATTTATTGAATATAAATTGCAACATGAATAACGGCGCCATCTAGTGAATACAAATGGCAAAATGTATTACATGAAAGGAATGTGTATGCCATTTTATAAACATATTCCACAACAAACATGTTGAAACGAATTTTCTACATATACCATTGCATTCGAATGACTCAAGTTGACATCATAGAACAGTCTGGCAAGGTCTGTTGCCTCTATATGGCACCATTACAATGGGTGGTATTCAGGAACGCTATGACTGTGTATAACACTCTTATTATGCAGTTATTTGCAGTTTTTGCATTGCCTGATGGGTAAATTTTTATCATTTTAAAATATATGTATTCACGCATCATGGATGTATGTAATATATAGTTATTTAGATTCATTCTAAACGTACGAGACAAGGCGCCACACTAGCAATAATGAGTGCCACGTTAGTAACACCACAATTATAGAGTGAGTTCGTGGGTATGTTCTGAATCAGACTGATAAGATGAGCATATAAACATTTTACATTCGCTTGTTCAAGTTCTATTATTTTGCTAACAGGCATTGCACAATGTGCTTTCCAAATTCTAAATTCAACAGTCGGTGGGTGATAGGGAAGACAGGTGAATCAAGTATTTATAGGCCCAGTGCATATCATTATTGACCGTCATTATATCAAATATTTACAGACCCAGTGCATATCATTATGGACTGTCATTAAATATAAAATATATTTTTTTAATTGTGGAAAGACAAATTCCACCATTAATATCGGAAAAACCTGCACCTGAAAATGAACATTTTCTAGTTTTACCCTTTTTCTTTTGATTTAACTAAAATGTTCCCAGGGTTGAACATTTTTTCTACCATTTTCTAAATATCACCGTTATTGTTTGGCTCACAGACTCGTGTATTTAACGTGATTTTTATGTGTTTCCCGCACTCTGTACACTCAACAAATTTTTATCATATTTCTCTTAGCTTTCTTGTATACTGGGATTAATACTTCATATCACGAAATTGTTCTCCGATTAGCTCACTTTTAATGACTTTTCAAAACACTGTTTATGAATGATCTAAAAAGCGTTCTCATTCGAGCATTTTTTTATTCTGGTTTGCCTAAAATATTCTCTAGTTCGACTGTTTTTTCTCCTACTTCAATCAAAATATGTTCTGGTTTGGCAATTTTTAACTCTAATTTCGCAAGCGTTATTTTCTATAAAACGAGTTTCGCATTTAAATACAATGTTATTAAACGATCTAAAAAGTACGCTCATTTGTTAAAAATATTTCCTAGTTTGACCATTTTTCCTTCTGATTTGCCTAACATATCTCCTGCTTCGACCTTTTTTTCTTCTACTTCGCTCAAAATATTTTCTGGTTTGACAGTTTTTATTTAATATAAAATACATTTCCCATTGAAATACAATGTTATTAAATGATCTAAAAAGTGTTCACATTCACTTAAAATATTTCCTAATTTGACCATTTTTTATTCTGATTTGCTTAAAATATTCCATGTTTTGAATGTTCTTTCTTCTAGTTTGCTCGAAATATTTCCTAGCTTGTTTTTCTCATTCGATCTTTACAATTCCCTGGTAATAAACGGAAACATTTTTTAATACTTTATGCTTCAATAGTTACATATTGAAGCATAAAGTATTAAAAAATGTTTCCGTTTATTACCAGGGAATTGTAAAGATCGAATGAGAAAAACAAGCTAGGAAATATTTCGAGCAAACTAGAAGAAAGAACATATTAATGGTGGAATTTGTCTTTCCACAATTAAAAAAATATATTTTATATTTAATGACAGTCCATAATGATATGCACTGGGTCTGTAAATATTTGATATAATGACGGTCAATAATGATATGCACTGGGCCTATAAATACTTGATTCACCTGTCTTCCCTATCACCCACCGACTGTTGAATTTAGAATTTGGAAAGCACATTGTGCAATGCCTGTTAGCAAAATAATAGAACTTGAACAAGCGAATGTAAAATGTTTATATGCTCATCTTATCAGTCTGATTCAGAACATACCCACGAACTCACTCTATAATTGTGGTGGCACTCATTATTGCTAGTGTGGCGCCTTGTCTCGTACGTTTAGAATGAATCTAAATAACTATATATTACATACATCCATGATGCGTGAATACATATATTTTAAAATGATAAAAATTTACCCATCAGGCAATGCAAAAACTGCAAATAACTGCATAATAAGAGTGTTATACACAGTCATAGCGTTCCTGAATACCACCCATTGTAATGGTGCCATATAGAGGCAACAGACCTTGCCAGACTGTTCTATGATGTCAACTTGAGTCATTCGAATGCAATGGTATATGTAGAAAATTCGTTTCAACATGTTTGTTGTGGAATATGTTTATAAAATGGCATACACATTCCTTTCATGTAATACATTTTGCCATTTGTATTCACTAGATGGCGCCGTTATTCATGTTGCAATTTATATTCAATAAATGATGCCTTATTCACCAGATGGCGCTGTGCTAAACTCCAAGCATCAAGTCTACGTTAGTGCCTATTTTGCTCTTCATATCACCTTTTAGTGGCAAATTATGGAACACTTGTATGCAACAAAGAGGAAAAAACTTTTAGTGGTTAATTTTTCAACATACATTGTGGTAATCATTTACATGAATGAAAATTAATGGTGGAATACTACTAACACCATTACTATTGAGTGGGTATAAATTCAGATATATAAGGCAAATGAACGTGTTATTTAGTTAGTGAGCAATTGATTCGTCTGAAAGATTGCACATATTGTGCAATGGCCAGTTGAATCCTTCAATGTTCTGAGTATTGTACTTTGCATTGAGCCGTTGGTACCTGTAGACAATGGACCAAACGCGGTTGGTAAACGGTTATTAGTAGCCAGCTTGTAATGATGTGTGTTTGAGCCGGGAGGGTGAAAGGCTATGATAACACACTGAGCATCTGGTGAAAGGGATGTGAATCCCATACCCCGGTAACCCTCTAGCACTGGGTCATAGAACCATTCAGGCTGGAGACCATTCGATCGTAGGTTCAGCGTTGCCAAGGCATATCAACTAGGCTGTGATATAACTGCCGACTTTAATCAACATGCTCAAATCAATATAGCACATACTGTTTTGAAAACCTGTATAATGGCAAATGTGTTTATTTAGAACTTGTTGTTTTCTCTGATTGTTGTGATAACTCCCTTTCATGGATAATGAACCACAGTTTATAAGTAAGTTAAAACCCTCAGATACAAAAAGATGGTGATGGGCTACCATAACATGCATACGTATGTGACACAAACATTTAACATACATATATGTATATGCCCAATAGGTACACTAAAACGCCATGTATAATGATAACAACCAAACATACATATTAAAGGGCATAACAACGATAGGGAAACATTGGAGACTGACAATGCAGTGCTCAAACATGCGTATCAAGTTACATGTATATGGACATTTTACCCCCTTGGTTAACATATATATAATGCATTAGGCCTAAATAGGGTGATGGTAGCTAATTATGTGTTACATGACATTCTTGCAAAGGCCATAAATGTTAATACAAGTACAATGCATTGATCTATATTTAGACATGACGTCACCCGTTTTTCCCATAATGCTTTGCACAGGTTTCCTATAAAAGCAAGAGAAATCAGCAAAAGTAATCATTTGACTGCCGGACGCCGACGGGAACACACCTCCAGTGCAGCGCCAGATTCTCCCTGCAAGCTTCTTATAGAAGCAGGAAGGCTAGACCACCTTCATCATTTGACTGCTGGACGCCGTTGAGGACACATCTCCAGAGCAGATTCTCCCTGCAAGTTTCCTATAAAAACAGGGTAACTAATCCACATTGATCAATTGACTGCTGGACGCTGATGGGAACACAACTCCAGAGGATCTCTAGATTCTCCCTGTAAGTTTCCTATAAGAGCAGGGCAAATAGACCCCCTTCATCATTTGACTGATGGACGTCGATTGGAACACACCTCCAGAGAAGCTCAAGATCCCCTCTTTGTTCCTATAAAAGCAGAGCAACGAAGCCACATTCATCATATTACTGGTGGACGCCATTGGGAACACGCCTCCTAGATACTCTCTTCCCATGCTTAAAAAAGTTAAAACCCTCAAATACAGAGAAAATGGTGATGGACTACCATAACATACATACATATGTGACACAAACAGTTAACATACATATATGTATATGCCCAATATGTACACTAAAACGCCATGTATAATGATAACAACCAAACATACATATTAAAGGGCATAACAACGATAGGGATACATTGGAGACTGACAGTACAGTGCTCAAGCATGGGTATCAAGTTACATGTATATTGACATCTTACCCCTTGGTTAACATATATACATAATGCATTAGGCCTAAATGGGGTGATGGTGCCTAGGATATGTGTTACATGACATTCTTGCAAAGGACATATATGTTAATACAAGTACAATGCATTGATCTATATTTAGACATGACGTCACCCGTTTTTCCCATAATGCTTTGCACAGGTTTCCTATAAAAGCAAGAGAAATCAGCAAAAGTAATCATTTGACTGCCGGACGCCGACGGGAACACACCTCCAGTGCAGCGCCAGATTCTCCCTGCAAGCTTCTTATAAAAGCAGGACGACTAGACCACCTTCATCATTTGACTGCTGGACGCCGTTGGGAACACACCTCCAGAGAAGCTCAAGATCCCCTCTTTGTTCCTATAAAAGCAGAGCAACGAAGCCACATTCATCATATGACTGGTAGACGCCGATGGGAACACGCCTCCTGGATACTCTCTTCCCGTGCGAGTGTCTCAGTGCTTTCAACAGTGGTCATTCTCCCAACACGTACAACTTCCGGCACACACACTGTAAGTTATAAAAAGACTATTTTATCAATATTTGACCCATGATAACCACTTGGTATCTGGCCTGGCGGGCGGGCAGTGTGAAAGAAATATCCATAGTACTTATCCTCCACGGGGTAGATTAACAATAGCCTCCTTATATCAGCCAATTTAAAAGGTACATTGGTACAATACTGTGAAATTCCATAAAGATCTGGCATTCCACATGGACTATATCCGAGATCTTCTTGTGTAATATACATATGTGAATTGATGTAAGTACTAATATAAATATGTCCGTATTATTCGTGTGTCATCTATAAAATACATTGCTTTTGTTGTAATAAATACTTAAATGTAGGAATACACAATACAGGTTTGTCAGTAAATGCAGAGTCATAGCAATTGATGTGATTGGTACATTGGGAGGATGAAGTGAGGCCGGGTTATAGTGTAAAAATAACATATTAATATTTTGTGTTACACATGCGTTCATCTAAACTATATGACACTATTTTATACTTATTTTATACTCCTTCATTTGGACAGAAAGACTACCATGATGGATGCGGCTGTAAAAAGAAAACGCAATGAGAGTGAAGAAAGAAAGAACAAGAGGAATGTACCCTATGCTATCATCGAAGTGCCTGGAAAACATATCATTGGGAAGAAACTCATGAAAAAGTACAAAGATGGAATGGCAACAGATTCCGTCTATGAAGTCAGCATAACTGGACAAGAATGGAGAGGGAAGAAGATAGCGCAATTGACCAATGAATTAACCAACATGTGGAAAGATGTCCTACAAACAATTCGGGACGATGGGGCATTACAGACAGACCTGGCACGCATACACATCAGTCATCGTGATTTGAGGAAAGGAGACATCAAGGTGCCTTTGCAAAGAGTGGGCGACATTACCCCTGATTCGATCATGGAACACATTGGCACCATCCTACAGAGCTACGACCATATCGATGCTGACAACATCTTGGACATTTCTGTTGGCCTCATCAAGTTCCCACGAGGCGAAGGTCGTGAACACATTCTCAATCTTGACAACCTGAAGCACAAAAAAAGTTTGACAGTCATCAAAAACGAAGACAGGAAATGTTTGGCCCGTGCTCTGGCCGTTTCTGAAGCTTGGGAACAAAAACAGAAATGGGATAAAGTAAAGAAAGGAAAGAAGATGTCGCAAAAGATGTGGGTAGACTTCACTAAACCGGACAATGCCAAGCAGCTGAAGCGAGCTGATGAATTGATCAAGTCCACAGGCCTGAGTGTGGAAGAATCTGGCTCGTTTGCAGCCATCTCCAAGTACGAGGAAGTTCTGATGAGAAACATCATCATCATTTCAGCTCAGCACGAAAACAAGGTCATTTATCCGAAGAAACTGAACGAAGAATGGGATGAATGTTTCTACCTGTATTATGTATCCAACAATGATGGTGCAGGACATTTCCACTCAGTCAAGTCGCCAACAGGGTTGATGGCAATCAAATACTTCTGCAAGTCGTGCCTGCAAGGTTATACAGAAAAGCACAAACACAGGTGTCTGGGCACTTGTAGCCAGTGCAAGAGTGATGCCTGTACCCCTGCATCTAATCCAGCACCAAGATTTTGTAGATGGTGTCATGTCGAGTTCAGGTCTGATGCGTGCTTCAAGCGACACCAACAAACGAATGGAAAGGGCAAGTCCGTCTGTGAGAAGTTCTGGCAGTGCAAGGAGTGCAAGCGGCGTTTTGAGACATCTCATACCTCCAAAGAGGACCACCAATGCAACCATTACCACTGCAAGAATTGCGAGTGTCAAGTCCCTGTGGAAGGCCACTACTGTTTCCAAAGAGCCCCAAAACCAATGAAGCCTGTCGAAAAATTTATATTCTTCGACTTTGAGTGCACACAAGAGAGCGGCGAACATATTCCGAACCTGGTTGTGGCCCATCGATGTGACCTGAAGAAGGGTACGACTGAAGAAAAAGTATGTAGAGGAGATGATGTGCGATCACCATTTGGAGTCTGGCTATTCAGCAGTAAAAACAAGGGATACACTGTCATTGCCCACAATATGAAGGGGTATGACGGGATGTTCCTGCTGAATTACCTGGTCAAGCACACCATTAAGCATGAAGTCATATTTACTGGCTCCAAAATCATGACCATCAGTGTGCAATCAGGGTTGAAAATGAGGATCATCGATTCCCTCAATTTTTTCCCAATGCCACTCTCAAAATTCCCCAAAACCTTCGGCCTGAAAGATGACGTCAAGAAGGGAGACTTCCCACACAGTTTCAATGTCAAGAAGAACTTCGGTTATGTTGGGAAGACCCCATCCCTTGAATACTATGATGTGGATCGTCTCTCAGAAAAAGATCGGCAATTTCTCATGGACTGGCATGCCACAGTTTCTGGCAACTTGTTTGACTTCGAAAAGGAGCTGTTCAATTATTGTCGCAATGACGTCTTGATTCTGAAGGAATCTTGCCTCAAATTCCGAAAGGATTTCATGGCAGTGACGAGCGGGATTGATCCTTTCAATAGCATAACTATAGCCAGTGCAACCATGACAGTATTCAAGCGGAATTTCCTCAAGCACAATTACGAGGTAAGCTGCAGTAAAAATAACTTATAAAACGAAAATAGTCCAAAATTCGTTATTCAAATGAGCAACTTTATTATGGTAATACTCAGTGTCTTCAACTAATTTTCCACATAGGTGGTTACCTTGGAGGAGAAGGAGGTAGCTGTGGCGGAAAATCGCTCCCCTAAAAGCCAGATTGTATCAAGGACAGAGTCAACATCTCGAGAACAATATGCCAGCATGAAGTTCTTGGATACAGACATCGGGATCGTTCCGTCCAACGGTTATGCACACAGAGACAACTTCAGTCACATCTCCATTGCCTGGCTCAAATGGATTGAAAATCAGAACCCATTCGTAAAGATACAACACGCTTTGACTGGAATGGGCGAGTACCTAGTGCCAGGAACCAACTATCGGGTGGACGGATTTGATGCCAGTAACAACACCATCTATGAATTTCATGGTACTCAGCATTTTGTAACATAATGGTTTATTATTATTATGTGTGTATTAGATATTTAATATTATCAATATGTTTTTTAAAAGTATTATTCCTCATCCTTCAGGCTGCTTGTATCATGGCTGTTCTACCTGCTATCTCAATGACAACTTGACGGTACCCAGAACAGGTGAGACACGCAGTGTCCTGTTCACGAAGACTGTCAAGAAGGAGCAGACTCTCAGAAAGTTGGGCTACAAGCTTGTGTCCATCTGGGAGCATGAGTTCAAGCAACATATCAAGATGGACGAAAGCCTTCAGAAGTTTGTGTGCTCACTGGGTATGGAAACTCGTCTCAACCCCAGAGATTCCTTCTTTGGAGGCAGGACCAATGCTTGCAGACTCTACTATGAGGCTCAACCGGATGAAATCATCCGATACTTGGACTTTACATCTCTTTACCCATACGTCAACAAGTATGGGCGATATCCAATGAAACACCCAGAGATCATCACCAAGGAATTTGAGTCAATTGACTCCTACTTTGGAATCGCAAAGGTGATTATGACATGATTCTAGTCTGAACATTGGGATGAACTGAACTTACAATGAATAAATATTTATGAAATGTATTGTTATGGTCTTAATGATTGATTCATAGGTGAAGATCTTACCACCAAAGCAGCTGTATCACCCTGTGCTACCCCATACGTCTAATGGTAAGCTGAAGTTCCCCCTCTGTGCTCGATGTGCTGCATTGGAGAGTTGTGAGTCGTGCAACTGTTCCGACGAGGAACGATGCCTGACAGGGACATGGTGTACACCGGAAATCCAAAAGGCTGTGGAAGTGGGCTACAAGATCATGAAGATATATGAAGTATATCATTGGCCAACCAGTGCTGAACACGCTCAGGGTAATGGCATGTTCACAGACTTCATCAACACCTTCCTAAAAATCAAGCAAGAAAGCAGTGGGTGGCCTGAATGGTGTTCCGATGATGAACGGAAGGAGGAGTACCTTCGTCTGTACTACAAGAACGAGGGTATACAATTGGACCGTGACAAGGTTGAGCACAACCCTGGGAGGAGAGCACTGGCCAAATTAATCCTCAACAGGTGAGGAATTGTGAATGGATATCCAATACCAGTGATATATGAGAATATGGGTTATTTTAAATATTCCTATTTTTGTATGTTTGCTCTGTTTTTATTCAATATTCATGTGTATTGGAATCTTGCATATATTTCAGTTTCTGGGGAAAGTATGGTCAACGGAACAATCTGAGGCAGTCAAAGTATGTCTACAACCAGGCAGATCTTTTGGCACATCTCCTTGATGAACGCAAAGACATTGATGACTTCCACATTCTCAACCAAGACACGTGTGTGCTAAGCTACGGCATGAAAAACGAATTTGTAGAGGAGTGTCCAACTTCTAATGTTGTCATTGCATCATTCACCACCTGCTGGGCACGCCTGAAATTGTATGGCATTCTAGAGAAACTGGGAGGTCGTTGCCTCTACTTTGACACGGACAGTGTCATCTTTGTTGAAAAGAGAGATGATCCCAATCCTATCAGAGTGGGCGACTTCCTAGGTCAACTGACAGACGAACTACCACCTGGTCAGCATATCACCACATTCGTCGGGGGTGGACCCAAAAATTATGCATACAAAATATCCAATGGCGACGAAGTGTGCAAGGTTCGAGGCTTCACCTTGAACTATCGGAATTCAAAACTGATCAACTATGAGTCAGTTCGCGAGTTACTCTTGACAAGGCCAGAGGAATCCATCACCCTACCTACTGTGGACAGGATCGCGAGGAACACCTTGACACAATCTGTGTATAACCGACCAGAAGCCAAGATCTATAGTTTGGTTTACACCAAACGGCGTACTGTAGAAAATATGAACACTCTTCCATTTGGATATGTAGATTAATGTGCCATTCTTGTGCTTTGTACCTGTATATGATGTGTGGATATGTTTGATTATTTCCTTTAGTTACTGACTGAGGTTGATTGTAATACCCTCAACTTCGGTTGTAGTGTCTGATGTTGACTGAATAATGTATATATATGTACATGATAGATGTAGTGCGAATGTGTATGTGAATAATAACTGAAGTAACAAAATGTGTGTAGATATGATTCAGAACTTTCATGTGTTGTGTTGTGTTTTTGTATACATGTTGTGGAAATGTACACAAAAAGTTGTATCCTGTATATGTATAGTGGTGTAGGAGAAAATAAAAATTGAGAGAATGTACCAAGTGTTTGTTCTTCCATACACTGAACATATACATAGTTTATAAGTAATGTTTCATCAGCAGGTGTGCAAATGGGTTCTCTGTTTAGACATGATTCCTTTATATACAAATAAGGACCACCGGACATGTCCATTGTTTACTCATAAAGCATTGTTTACAAACATGGTTACTTACAAACCTCTCATGATGGCATCGAGAATGCATGGACCTCATACATAGTGACCCAAATCTGGGAAAAAGGACAAAAAGTGGGTAGTACACTACTTACCGAGTTGTGGTGATTTTATCCGTCGCAATCTTGGTGATAGAGGTCGCATTCTTTGGGTGGGTTGTGACTTCACCAATATACAAACTAGAGATTTTCCGTGATGCCTACCTGCCTAGGTGGGTCTTCAACCTTCCAAAAGGCTTGGAAATGAGCATAGCGTTCATCTATCATTTACTGAACGTATCCGCGGTGATTATAAATCTCATGGCATTCATATTATATTTCACTCTTATTTTCCTAATCAACCGTGAATTCAACACTATAAATATGACGATGAACTACTTCCTTGAACACGGATCGCTGAAGTATAAACCCACCAATGTGACGTCACAAAGCGCCCTGACAATTGGCCAGAAATGCGGCCTAGAAGATATAAGACTGCAACATGGTGTCGTGTGCAAAATGGTGGAGACATTAGATTCCACTTTCAGTTTTGCGTGTGCCACGGAGCTCGGACTCGGGATCTTTGTTATTTGTCTCTCGCTCTACAATACAGCCAATGGGGAGGGCACACGTCTGGAAGCTACTTTTATGTTCGCCGTGACTCAGCTGATTGTTTGTCTTGTGGTTATAATATGTGTACTGGTTGGAGGAGTTATTGTTAATGATAAGGTAAGATACCTTAAATATACCCCGACCCAGAAAGTTGATTTATATATGTTTTGTACTATATCTGATGTTTTATGAATATATATCTAACAGGCACATTCCCTGATCCCAGATCTTTATGATGTGGATACTCGCGAGTTGAACACTGTAGAAAAATCACAGGTGAAAACCCAAATATTTTGAATTTTCTCTTTAACCTGAAACATAAGCATATGGATTTTCTAAACTGTACATGTACAAGAATGTTGCGTGTACTCAGTTGCAGATATTTCTGTTGCGACTGACAACTTCCCCTATTGGAGTATCCGTAATGGGAATGTTTGTTATAAGAAGAGAATCCGTGCTCACTGTGAGTGGTGTTTCCATAATTATCTTGTGTGATATCATGCCATCCTTTCCATCCGTACAAAATCATGACAATATAAATAATATTTTATGAACAAAATCATGAGTGATCAATATCACCATTATCTCAGATATCTAACGCTGCATTAAAATATGTGCTATTTTACATTGTATTTGACACAATAGACCAGACAACAATATATGTTACAATATCTACTTATGTATTCACTTATTGTATGCATTTTCTAACACAACCTATATCGGTTATTTTCATAGATCTTTGGGGCACTGTTGACGTATGCAATTGTGGTTTTCCAATTTCCGGCGACATCTGAGTGTTGTTCGAGCATTGATGACGTCACAAACTGCACCCTACTGAACACCTCATCTATAACAGGACATATTTGATTTTTTTTCGCCCATTCAAAACGCGAAATCTATGTTTCTGTGCATTATATTTTTCTCCATTGCTTAGATGTTCTCATTTGAACTTGAAAATGGTAACATTTTGAAATGTTTTTCTAAGAAAAGCATCTTTAATAGCGAAGATTTAGAACTATATTGAATTGACATTTGAGTTATCCTGCTGCATATAATAAATAATATTAACTGTATAAGTTGATAGAAAAAGTTGTAGTATAGATTATTGGGATCATTGTTCATACTGAACCCAGGCACACACTAATAGAACAATTCACCCATATGTTATGAATGTATATTCTTTATCCTGACGAAGATTATTAGTCCCACTGTTATATCTTGTAATGTTGATATATGGGAATTCCCCTGGAAATATTATCAAATCTTGATTACGTTGATGTGATACCTGGCCAGTTGTATATATTTTTGTTATGACACGAACGTTCTTTATCCTAACGAAGATTATTAGTCCCACTGTTAAATCTTGTAATGTTGATATGAGGGAATTCCCATGGAAAGATTATCAAATATTGATTACGTTGATGTGATACCTGGCCAGTTGTATATATTTTTGTTATGACACAAACGTTTTGTAGCACACTTTCCTGTATGTACTAAAACTGCAATATATATCGTTAGCCTTTTTAGGTTACCGATCATATGGTCCAATAACCTATTGGCAGGGCATTCTGTCCGTCGTCCGTCGGCGTCGTCGTCGTTGTCAGCGTCGTCCATCAACATTTTTATCTTTAAAGTTTACGATCGGATCTTTCTGGAATTTTGCACAAAAACACCAAAAAATATTTCACGAGAGGGTTATTTTTTTCTTTTTTGATTTTCACTTTTTTCTCAAAATAGCTGCCATTTCCGCCGAAAAACGGCCCATTTCTGACTTTGGCGGCCATTTTCTCAAAAACTGTTCAGATAGTTTTGAGATTTTTATTTCAAAAGATTGCTCTAACATACCTCTGTGATGTGTATAAGTTTCGTTGCCCCTGAATCGCCGGTCTGCATGTGGCGGCCATTTTCATTTTCTCGACGGATCCCAAATGGGACTTTCCCATGTTATATTATGCCTAATATTTCAATTAATATTGAGATTAGAGACTAGGAATCAATTGCGGACACATAGGAAATGATATATGCTGATTATTGTCTTGACCTTGAATTTGACCCGTGACCTCACTTTCAGTGTCACAGCACAAAATGGCTAATATCTCGCTTATTATTGACTTTACAGCTTAGGAATCAATTGTGGACATATAGGAGATGACATATGCCGAATATTCTGATGACCTTGAGTTTGACCTTTGACCTCATTTTTAAGGTCAGAGCACAAAATGGCTTAAATCTCGCTCACTATCGACTTTAGAGCTTAGGAATCAATTGTGGACATACAGGAAATAATATAGACCGCATATTGTGATGATCTTGAATTTGACCTCTGACATCATTTTAACGGTCAGAGCACAAAATGGCTAATATCTCGCTTAATATCGACTTTACAGCTTAGTAATCAATTGTGGACATATAGGAAATGATATCAGGCGAATATTCTCGTGACCTTGAATTTGACATTTGACCTAATTTTCAAGGTCAGAACACAAACTGGTCAATATCTCGCTTATTGTCGACTTTACAGCTTAGGAATCCATTGTGGATATATAGGATATGATATATGCCGAAAATTATGATGACCTTGACTTTGACCTTTGACCTCATTTTCAATGTCAGAACACAAAAGTCGCTTATCATCAACTTTACAGCTTAGGAATCAGTTGTGCACATTTAGGAAATGATATACGCCGAATATTCTGACAATCTTGAATTTGACCTTTGACCTCATTTTCAAGATGAGAGCACATAATGGCTAATCTCTTACTTATTATCGACTCTAGATCTTAGGAATCACTTGTCGGCATTAGGTGATATATATCTTGAATATTGTCGTGACCTTTATTACGATCTTTGACCTCATTATCAAAGTCAGGGGACAAAATGACTAATATCTAAAATATAAAAGCAATGTCTGGTAACCTTTCTTACCCCTTGGGCTAATATAACAAGATATTGTGGACTGAACGTACAATTCATGATAACTGCTTTATCATGAATTTCATTAGCAAATCCATGTTTTCATGAAATGTTTGACAGAGTGATCATATATTATGCATATATATTATATTATATTGAGTGTTGACTGGTACATGTACTCATGTTATACTTTAGAATCACAACAAATGTCAGCCTTATCAATAGAATACGGTCTGATCTGTCATATGCATTATAAATACTAGTGAATAAAAAACACAATTTCTTAGTTTTTTCCACTTTACACCAACTGAGATTATGAGCACATAAAATTGACTTATACATATCGTCTTGTATATCTCATAACAAGCTACAGGATAGTAGGAATTGAAAGCGTAAGAATATGTCCGGGAAACATTTACATGCCGCATGAAAAACATTTTGAATATATTGTTTAAAGCCACATGACAATTATTGAACTCCTTGCTATAATATGGTTTGTGATATTATACTATTTGTAATTATATGTATTGTGTCAGAGGATTGTTTGCAAAATAAGGTGATTACCACATAGGCCTACATTATGTGCGCAACGGCACAAATGTCGACAATGCATCCATCCAAATCGCGCCCCTGAGGTTATTTCCTATCCATCGACACCCCAATTGTCTGTACAGCTTTATTTTCATTTTTGTCGTCCCTTTATTCCCAAACCAAATATTTCGTGGATGTTACTTTTACCCTTAATAGATTCTGTCACATCAGCTCGTGCAAATATTCACTGGCCTGGGCAGATGACCACATTGCGACCCCCCCTGTATCACACAGACGCCATAATGGCATGTGACGAGAGACAATTGTAAACTACAACCATAGTAACTGGGTGAAGCCCACACAATGCGCACAACGTACGTATGTTCATCGTGGAATCGCTCTCTGCCAGTCACTGTGGAGACCTCCCCGAACGAAAATAGTTCAATTAACCACGAATATGGTAATACTGTACTGAGCGCAGCCCGGACAATCAAAAACATTAGTTCAGCACAATACAAGCTATGACATTGAACCGGATATTACACCATTCAGTAAGCGACCCATACGACCTCCTTGTCCCTCAGTGATGCCTAGGTTTCAATCTAACCAAGAAGGATATGCTGGACTTCCTTATGTCCCGATGCTGTTCCTCCTTTTGATAGGAATATGATGTTCTCAGCAACAGGTCCCCCTGGTCTGGGATCAACATCAAAGCCAACAACAGAATTGTAGAGGTAATGAAACACTGTACACAAATGTTGTGAATGCAAAGCCATCATTAAGTTCCCCTCAAAACAGATCATTGCAATTCCCACCAGTAGTCGCCTCGCTTGGAACTTTGTTCCAAACCTATTTATCAAGTTACCTATCGACGTTGAGAAGAACCCACTTGGGTCTTTGTGTTCCAGAGGGTTATTCAGGACTTAATAATATCGGTTGTGAGCTTGAGTGAGGGACACTTCCTAGACATGAGGGTCTGGACTTGAAAAGCGATCAATTGCTGGGTCATACAGTCTGCCATTCATGTTTCTGGCCTGTGGATCCTGGTGGAATGTCTTTTTGTTCAATGTCTGATTCCTGCCAGTTGCCTGCTCGTTTTCGCCCATAGACATCACAATTTACTCTTGTGAAAAGACCTCCTGTTTTATCGGTTACAGTATCAATGGACACGAAATGGTCAGTGTGGATAAAATGTATATCTATCTGTTCATTCGTCATGTTCTTTTACACGATGGCTAGTAGTGGCTACCAGCCTCCCTGATAATCCATGAACAAAGACGTTGGTAGACTGTTGATAATTTATTTGAATGTTTTAACAGTTTTCCCTGAGTACATGGTCGTGTACTTATTCTAATGAGAAATCGTCAATGCATTGAATTGAATTGAAAATAATTTTATTCAGTGCTATTCATAAAAAAACTTTGAAATGATATGTGAAAAATAATAAACACACACAACAAATGACCATGACCTTATCGTAATCATATAAACATTGTAAATGTAAAATATTGTCATGCATCAGTGTAATTAGAAATATAACTGAAGTGATGATCACGAATTTCTCGCAATATTTTCATGTGAGGTTTTGTACATTTTGTGAATATTGATGTTCTAGAGACTTTTGAAGAATGCGGTTATTGTCGCACAGAGGAATATTCCCTAATATATAGTAAACATTACGTTGACCACAGCTGCATAAATAAACAATTCTATATATCCAGTTATTACCATTAATTGTTTGCAATTCATTATTATTTTCTCCAGTCTATTATAAATAAGAATGTTCACGACACAAAAGCGAATTAGCTACGGTCATATCGCATCTGTATCACCAGCCTCAAATACACACGGGTGCATTGAGGTCTTATTATTCAGATAAATCAGGATTCACAGGCCACATCTTGACAAATTGTTAAGTATGCATGCTTGATATTATATATGTGTACTTATTGTTAAATGCCATCACTTTATATGAATACATGTATTTAGTGATGAGCAAACATGTATGTACACCGTACCTAATACCAAATTACCAGGCAGTCAGATATTGTTTTCCTATGCAGCACAAGATTGCTCTATATACGTTGTGCAATGAGACATGCACAGAAAGTAATTCATTTTCGTTAATTTAATATAAGGTATGCATATTTATTATGTATGCTTATTAAATGCTGGATAAGCATATTTAATATTAGCCACACATATTTGATTATTTTTATATCACCTAAGAATCTAGTATTAGATCCAAATGTTTAATTATTTTACTTCGCCCCGAAAAATAAGTATAAAAATAAATATCAGCCACCATACTAACACACTATCCTGTAGATAAGCTCTATTTTTTATCTGTGAGTATGCTGTGGGCCAAGACGTGTGGACATTCAACATTGATTCCGACGGCCCACAGAGTTTGGTATATCTTCTGTAAACAATGGATACACAGACAACCAGCATTGTACCATGTCTGCTTGTATTCATATATGCACTGCTGCTGAATATTAATATATAGTAGTAACAAACATTATTTCATACCATAATGTTGCCATGTGCACGTCATGAATGATGTCTTTTCTATTATTTTGACTACCACCATTCCCAAGGCCTAATTTTTTGTCTGCCTGCTATCTCGTCACATCAAAGAAACTGCCGCCATTGGTATGTGTGAATAATATCGTCATTGGAGTATTAATAGTGTCATCGTTTCCCTCTTAAACACGCTGATAAAGTCTATTGCCTGACAAAACAAGTGGCTATTTCCTTTCAGATATCTGCCCACCACAAAAATTGCAATAACTATATATTGGTGACGTTCGTACACATGGATGTCTAAATTGTCATTCTCTAGATGGGTGAACTCTCTATGAGCGATTTTCATCGATCACATTAATCATTTTTGATAATTTCTTCTAGACATCACTATGGGAAATGAATACGTGCAACGTGCATGGGTGAATATCGTTAAAATCACCTGTTTCATGCGCTGGATGGGTGTTTATGCTACGGAACCCTCATCAACAAAAAAAGTGAAAGCTTTAAATTTGTTAGCAGTTGGTGTGCTGATGTTGCACCTGTGGAGTGAAGTAATAAGAGCAGCGACCTTCATATCGTCCAAAGATGAGTTCGGCCACAATTTACTCTACAAAATCAACGTCATTGTCGCCAAACTACAACCGGCTTTATGCATTACGAGTCTCAATGTAAACATTGGGAAAATTCGAAGCTTCGAGTCATCGTGGGAGAAGATAAATGATTGGAAGTCGGCGTCACTGTGGGAACGAACCATCCGGACCACACAACGGCTGTACCGAGTTGTGGTGATTCTGTCCATGGCGATTCTTGTGATAGAGGTCGCAATTTTTGGGTGGAGTGTGACTTCACCAATATATGAGCTAGAGATTTTCCGTGAAGCTTACATGCCTCAGTGGGTATTCAACCTACCGATAGTCCTGGAAATGATCATAGCCTTCATGTATCTTTTAGTGAACGTATCTGCGATGATAATCAATGTCATGGCATTCATACTATTATTTACTCTTATTTTCATAATCAACCGTGAGTTTAATACTATAAATATGATGATGAACTACTACCTTGAACATCGATCGCTAAAGTATAAACCCACCACTGTGACGTCACAAAGGGCCTTGATAATAGACCCGAAATGTGGCTTGGAAGAAATAAGACTGCAACATGGTGTTGTGTGCAAGATGGTGGAGACCATAGATTCCATTTTCAGTTTCGCATTCGCCACGGCGCTCGGTCTCGGGATTTTTGTCATTTGTCTCTCGCTCTACAACACAGCCAATGGAGAGGGTGCCGATCTGGAAGTCACTCTCATGTTTGCTATGGTCCAGCTGATTGTTTGTCTTGCGGCTATAGTATGTGTACTGGTTGGAGGAGTTATTGTCAATGAGATGGTGAGATACCCTTACTATATTCCGGTCCAGAAACCAATTTAAGTTGATTTATATATGTTTTGTACTATATTTAATCGGATGTTCTACAAATATATCTAACAGGCACATTCCCTGATACCAGATCTTTATGATGTGGATACTCGCGAGTTGAACACTGTCGAAAAATCACAGGTGAAAAACCAAACGTTTTCTTTTTTCAAGAAACCTGAACGTAAGCATTCGGATTTCTAAACTATACATGTACAAGAATGTTGCGTGTACTCAGTTGCAGATGTTTCTGTTCCGACTGACAACTTCCCCTATTGGAGTATCCGTAATGGGAATGTTTGTTATAAGGAGAGAATCCGTGCTCACTGTGAGTGGTGTCCCCATAATTATTTTGTGTCATATGCCATCTTTTCCAGTGGTACAAAATCCTGTAAATATAATTTATTTGGATCAAAATCATGAATGATCGATATTATTATTTTCTCAGATAACTAACCCTGCATAAAAGTATGTGCTAATTTACATTGTAATTTTACAATAAAATAGACCAGACAACAATATATGTTACAATATCTACTTATGTATTTACTTATTGCATGCATTATCCAACACAACCTATATCGGTTATTTTCACAGATCTTTGGAGCACTGTTGACGTATGCAATTGTGGTTTTCCAATTCCCGGCAACATCCGAGTGTTGTTCGAGCATTGATGACGTCACAAACTGCACCCTACTGAACAACTCATCTATAACAGGACATATTTGATTTTTCGCTCATTCAAAACGTGGAATGTATATTTCTGTGCGTTAAATTTTCCTTCAATGCTTAGATGTTCTCATTTGAACCTGAAAATGAGAATATCTTGAATGTTTCTAGATGGAAAGCGTCTTTAATAGCGAAAATTGATAACTATATTGAACGGAGATTTGAGCTGATGTTGATTCGGTTGTATATTTTGATTAATGATTCTGCTGTATATATTAATTAATATAAACTGTATAAATGTATAGAATATGTTTAAGTTTAGATTGGTGGGATAGTAGTTCATACTTAACCCAGGCACACACTGATAGAACATTTCACCCATATTTTATGAATGTACATTCCTTATCGTGATAAAAGCTATTAGTCTCAATGGTATATCTGGGATAGTTGATACATGTGAACTTCCATTGAAAGATGATCAAACATTGATTTCGTTGGTGTGATATCTGGCAGTGTTTTATATTATTGTTATGATACAAACTTTCTGTAGCATACATCCGTGCGCTACTCAAACTCAAAACATACTTCTTTAACATTTTTTTCGCTTTGTGAATACACAACATATTGAATATCGCTAAATATTGGTGACTGGATATATAATTCATGGTAACTGCTCTAGTTTTCATGTAGCAAATCCATGATTTCATGACAAGTATGACAATGTGATCGTGTGCTATGCAATCATCCTTAATTATTAACTGGTACATGTACATCGACAGAATGAGGTTCGATCTATCATATACATTATAACTACTAGTGAATACAAACAATCATCAGGACATGTGATCGCCTTGTGTGTGTCGCCTTGTATATCTCATAATTAAATCAATTATTACTTCAGCAAAATACAAGCCATATAAATATTATACTTTTCAGTAAACGACTCAGGCCCCCTCCATGTCCCTAAATGTAAATGTAAATTTATTTGTTTAAGGAGGATTCCCCACAGCAGATGCCACGAGGGGGTCTCCTCCGTGCTCTGTACAATAGGTGCAAGTGCAGAAACAAATATGTACAATTAGAAAGGGACAGTACAATATTGATATAAATATACCTGATACAAAAAATATATTTGCGATCATTCAAATATAGGCCAAAGGGGCCTGTAGTTTACCGGCTAGCCAATAGGCCAACGGACCAATAGGCCAACGGACCAATGGTCCGGTAATTAAAAAACCACGGACATTGAATGTCCCTAAATGATGCCAAGAAAATGGTTTATCTAACCAAGAAGAATATGCTCGATTTCCTTGTCCTGATGTCGTTCGTATCTGATGTTGAGTCTTCTCAGCCATCATTGACTTACTCACCGAACAGTTCATTGTAATCCCCACCAGTAGTTCCTCGCTCATCATTCCTCGATGTTCCAAGCCTATTTGTGAAGTTACCTATCCACTTGAAAAAAAACCAACTTGGGTCGTTGTGTTCCAGAGGATTATTCAGAACATAATAATATCAATTGGGAGCTTGAGTGAGGGACACTTTTTGGACTTGAGGATCACAACCAATGGCTCGGTCATATACCCTGTCGTTCATGTTTATGAAATCCAAGTCTTCTAGGTGTTCGTGGCATGTGAATCCTCGGGGAATGTCTTCTTGCTCAATGTCTGATTCCTGCCAATTTCCTGCTCGTTTTCGTCCATAGGCGTCACAATTTACTCTTGTGACAGCATCAGTAGACTCCAGGTGGTATGTGTGGATAAAAGCTATCTTTGTCCTTTCATAAAAAATGTTGAAATGATTTATCAAAAATAATAAACCTACACAACAAAGGAATAACCATGACCTTGTTGTATTAATATATTGTAAATGTAATACATTGTTATTCACCAATTTATCCAAAATATAATTGAAGTGATGATCACGATTTTCTGTCAATATTTTCACATAGATTTTGTACAATATCGATGTTCTGAATACGTTTTAAGATTTGAGTTGTCACACAGAGAATATTCCCCAATATTTTATAGTAATCATTACCTTGATCACAACTGCCTCAAAACATACTTCTATATATTCATTCACTACCACTAATTATGCAATGCATAATCATTTTCTTCATTCTGGTGTAAATAAGATTGCTCACAACACAATAGAGAATATGCTACAATCATAGTGTATCAATATCGGCAACATTCAATGCACACTGGTGAATACATGTACGTTGAAGTCTTATGGTTCAGATAAATGGTTCAGACTTGAATTCAATCAATCAGCGAGCGTTCCATGAGACATGCACAGAAAGTTCATTCAATTTTCGTTATGAATGTATTTTATTATGTAAGCATATTTAATAATGAGTAAAAAACTAATATTAAATACACATATTCAATTAGTTTACATCACTCCGGAATGTACTTCTGGAGAAAAGGAATTTAAGTATAAAACTGATGCACACATCAGCCACCATAATGACAAAATATCCTCTAGTTGAGCCCTACTTTTGATCTATGAGTATGCTGTGGGCCATCAACGTATGGACATTCAACATTGATTGATACAGCCTATAGTTTCTGATAAATTTTCTTTATATATTTGTATACAAAGAGAACCACCATCAGCCATATGCGCTTGTATTCATGTGTGTACTGCTGCTGAATATTAATATCTAGTAGTTAATTCCTACTACTATATTATACATAAATTCATACTATAATATTGCCATTTGCAACTCATGAATGAATTCCTTTCTATTATTTTGACTACCAACATTCTCAAGGTCTAACTTTATGTCTGCCTGCTATCTCGCCACATCAAAGAGACTGTGGCCATTGGCATGTGTGGATAAAATCGTCATTGGAGTATCAATAGTATCATCGTTTCCCTCTTAAACACGCCGATAAAGTCTATTGTCTGACAAAACAAGTGGCTATTTCCTGTCAGATACCTGCCTACCACAACTATTGCAATAACTATATATTGGTGACGTCTGTACACATGGATGTCTAAATTGTCATTCTCTAGGTGGGTGAGCTCTTTATAAGCATTTTTCATCATTCACTTTAATCATTTTGATAATTTATTCTCGACATCGCTATGGGAAATGAATACGTGCAACGTGCCTGGGTGAATATCATTAAAATCACCCATTTCATGCGCTGGATGAGCGTTTATGCTACGGATCCATCATCGAGAAAGAAATTGAAAGCTTTAATTTTGTTAGTAGTTGGTGTGCTGATGTTGCACCTATGGAGTGAAGTAATAAGAACAGCGACCTTCATATCGTCCAAAGATGAGTTCGGGTATGATTTACTGTACAAACTCAGCGTCATTGTCGCCAAACTACAACCGGCCTCATGTATTACGAGTCTCAATGTGAACATTGGAAAAATTCGACGATTTGGGTGATCTTGGGAGAAGACAAATGATTGGAAATCGCAGTCACTGTGGGAACGAACTGTCCGGACCACTGAAAGACTGTACAGAGTTGTGGTGATTCTATCAGTCGCAATCTTGTTGATAGAGGTTGCAATCTTTGGGTGGAGTGTGACTTCACCAATATACGAACTAGAAAAATTTCGCGAAGCTTACATGCCTAACTGGGTCTTCAACCTACCTAGAGGTCTGGAAATGATCATTGCATCTATGTATCATTTAGCAAACATATCTGCTGAGATACTAAATCTCACGTCATGCATATTATATTTCACTCTGATTTTCATAATCAATCATGAATTCAACACTATCAATATGACAATGAACTACTTCCTTGAGTACGGATCGCCAAACTATAAACCCACCACTGTGACGTCTCAAAGTGCCCTGACAATGGGCCAGAAATGCGGCCTAGAAGAAATAAGACTGCAACAGGGTGTCGTGTGCAAAATGGTGGAGACATTAGATTTAATTTCAGTTTCGCGTGTGCCACGGAGCTGGGACTCGGGATCTTTGTTATTTGTTTCTCGCTCTACAATACAGCCAATGGGGAGGGGGCACGTCTGGAAGCCACTTTTATGTTCGCTGTGGCTCAGCTGATTGTTTGTCTTGCAGTTATAATATGTGTACTGGTTGGAGGAGTTATTGTCAAGGTAAGTTACACTCACTATAACAGAAAATATATTTAATATTACTGAAGCAGAATTTTGTACTTTATCTAAGATAATGCTCTTTGAATATATCTAACGGGCACATTCCTTGATACCACATCTTTATGATGTAGACACTCGTGAACTGAACACTGCAGAAAAGTCACAGGTAAAAAACTCCAAAAGTTTACTATCTTCAACAAGCTTTAACGAACTATGAACGTGGATCTTCTGGATATTGCATGGACATTCTGTGTACTCAGTTGCAGATGTTTCTGTTGCGACTGACAACTTCCTCTATTGGAGTATCCGTAATGGGAATGTTTGTTATAAGGAGAGAATCCGTGCTCACTGTGAGTGGTGTTTCCATAATTATATTGTCTGATAACATCGTATCCGTTGCATATTAAATGCTCTCAATAACAATTGTTAACAAACTCATCGTTGTCTCAGATGTCTATTGCAATATGAAAATTTGTGCTATTTTATTATTGCCATTTCATCATGTAATAGACATGACATTAATACATGTTCCAATGTCTGTTTATGTAGTTACTCTTTTCCTATGCAATGGTTGGCTAACACAAGCTATATATTGGTTATATTTGTTACAGATTTTTGGAGCACTATTGACGTATGCAATTGTGGTTTTCCAATTCCCGGTGACATCAGAGTGTCGTATGGGCATTGATGACATCACAAACAACACCCTGCTGAACACTTCATCTATCACAGGACATATTTGATCTTCGATTGTTCAGAATAAGCTATTTTGTTCTGTGCATTCAAATGTTCTCTTCAGTTGTAATTCCAACATGAATATGTTTTCGGAGGAAGGTGTCTATAAGAGCGAGGTTTATTTCAGTGTGTATTTGAAGGTCCGTGCTGCTCACTTATAAAATTCCTACTGTGTATGTACACCAAATTATAATGCAGAGTAGACTAACTTGTCCTTGGAACAATGATAGGCTGGGGGAAAAAATGAATCAATTCACTTGTATTCCGTGCATGTAGTGTCCATATAATAAAAGCTATTAGTCTCATTACTATATCCAGGAATGCTGATACAGTGTATTTGTGGACTTTATTGGAAAGACTACCGAACATTGAGTTTGTGGGTCTGCTGCCTGGCCAGTGTTCTATATTCTTGCAGTATGATCGTAGCAAACGTTTGTAGCACACATTCGATTATCTACATGTACTAACATAGGGCAAAGGGCCCTGTAACACATCGGTTGTCGACCATAATTTTTCTTCGATTGGATATAGATAGGCACTAGTATATGTGGTACATATAATATTTCTTATATCATGTACATATGTTCATCATACAATACAGCTCTATCTTCAGGAGAGTTTTGTCGCTACAATTCACAAAATTTAATATAGGCATATATTATAAACATCGAAACAACGGATCATTCTCCATGCAAAAATACGTTAGAATGGTCGCTTAGTAAAAGTCAATTGTGGTGTACGACAGTTCGCGGATTCAAGTTTATTTCAATATAAGCAGAAATCTGATCAACAGGCCTAGGCCTGGAACAGCATTTTTTTTTCGTTAAGTACGGAATGGTTTTGTGTTCACTCATCCTTAAATGTTTTTGTGTTCATTCAGGCTGAAGTATTGGTTCCAGTCTTTATTGTCCCCGTAGCCGCACACGTAGCATCATGTTCTGCTGTTGTGATGCTTGAAGCTCGTTGTGTATGTGTGCGTATTTGCGTGTCCACACGTGCGCGTTATGACACCGTCGGCCGTTATCCGGTGGCGACCGTTTTCCGTTGAGACCAAATAAAATAATCCTACCTTGATGTAAACAAGGCAAATACCAAGATATATATGCTTGATATACCGGATACAGTGAGTTCTTCAAAGCAATATCCATTATCACACCAAAAACACAGGTATTGGAAGCTGGTGAAAATTTCATAGAAGGTAACGAATCGTCATTTTACAATCGCAGTGTCCCCTTTGCGCATGGTCTAACATGATATCGATCCCCACCCGCATGTACTCGTATGTAGGCCTATAAACACAAGCACATGTCTAATGAAATTGGTGTTTAATTTAATAGAAAGTCTCGGAATATCTGCCAATCTTGAACAAACTGTGGGTAACATGTAATAATGAAGGAATATACCAAGTGACGTTAGGAATAGAAATTTTGTCGGATAAGTCTCTGACAGATTCAAGTCAAATGTCAGGAAAACATGGGACGGACCCGTGTCACTCAATCCCAATAGCTACGTACCGCTTTCATCCAATGAGCTAAAAACTCAAAAAAACAATTCGTAGGCATTTATTGCATGATCATTACTGAAGCATCTCGGATACACAAATTACTGACTTTTGCTGGATATTGGAGACCAAATTCATGATAGCTACATCAGTTTTTATCTGGTGAATCCATGTTCCCAGGATTATTATACTATGACACTGTAATCATATGTTACACATTCACCGTTAAGTGTCATACCTGATAATTACAAGAAATTTCACCCCTATCGATAGAATGACGTATGAGCTGTCATATATATTATACATACTAGTGAATAAAAGCTGAGTTCAAGTACATTTCTTGCAGTAACGCTGTTAACAAATCAATGTTTTGATTATCATACTTCTGCACAGGACTATTCAATACATCTTTAGTAAATTCAAATTACACCAACTTGAATCATTAACGTATATATATGTGATCACCTTGTATATCTCTTATAGTCAACGAAAATCAATTAGGCAAAATACAAGTATAATGTGTACACATGGATACACAATATACTACTCTTGCTAGATATTGGTGACTAAATATACAATTCGTCATAGGTGTTCATCACTGCGCGAAAATTCGAATTCAATAAAAATCATACTTCATGATATTCCATGGTGAAAATATACTTGTGGTTAACCATAATTATATGCGAGATTTTCGGAAGATCACATTATTTGAAGTTTAGTTGAATAAACTGATCACTTACACTACCTCATGCACGTTTACTGCTGAATAATGAAAATTAAATGCTTCGCGGATAATCGGTATACTATAGCGTAGTTTTCTGGACATAATAGTTCATTAAACTGGAAGGTATTTTAATATAATTTCTAGTAAACTACACTGATATTTTTTTATGTATCATATTCGCGGTCTTTTGGGATAACATAATGTCCACAATTTACAACTCTCAAAATTATATATGAATAGCGCATACACTTCTGAATCAGTGTAGTAAGTGGAATAAGTTTGAGTATAAACATATTTTTCTCTCCCTCTACTGGCATTCATTCTGCCTCAATGGTTATTCTAGCACTTGGTTCGCATTTCTGGTAACCTCATAATATTAATAAATGAATGTCGCTTTAGTCTGGTTGATATTGTTAATGATGGTGAAGCGGTCCTCCCGATAACATCGAAATCACAGGTGTATCTTTTCGTGAATTGCATTTGGTGACTGCGGGTGCGGGGGGGGGGGGGGGAGGTCTAGTACATACGGGCACCTGCCCCAAGTGCCTCCGGCATGGGGAGTATTTTGAGCAAAAAGATAAGGTAAAGATAATGTTCTATTCGACGTCGTTTAAAGGTTTCAACAATGAACATTGGTATTCGAAATACCATTCCCTGATTTTATGAGTGAAATACATGAAGGGGGGGGGGGAGGGGGGTTCTACATGTTAAAACTTTTACATATAACACATGAACAATGTGTACACATTTTGGACTTCCATAACAACATTTTCCTTTTAAAACCTCTCGTGTCCAAAGATTTCAGGTCATTCATTATTCAACGAATTTTGAGAATTTGTCGTCTGGATAACAGAAGGGTTGTTTCCGGTATTTAACAGTGCTCAATTTAGGCAGTTCAATACAATTATCATCCCTCGTTCCACACAAAGATTTTTTTCTCGTGGATTTTCTTCTCTTATGTGCTGGACCAACGTTGAAGGGACATTAATGTACTTGTAGAGGTATCGATTCTTATTACATACACTAAAGGCCTACCAGACTTTGTCAACAGTTCAGAATATGATTATCTGAAATACATAATAATCTGATAATACGTGCATCGTTATATTAGACCCGATATTGATGTGAAAAAGACATTTATAATTAAACATTGTTCATTTTGCAGAAACTGCAGCGACGATTGGACGCCTGTCACAAAAAGACATCGTGGGGTGCCGAAAAAAAGAAAAGAAAGGTCACCAGGTCTCTCAAGGTGGCTAACCTGTCATCAGTGAGCGAGGGGAGTTCCGGTGACGACGATGTGTAAATACAACCGCGTACCAACAAGAGGTAAACAAATCAAAAGGATGATTCCGGACTTTCACAATTCACCGGACCAAGACAGTTGGGTGATCCAAAACCCACAAGTTCGGATTTGTTTCATTTATATTCATGAATTTTTTTTTTTTATACTCAGTGGAAATGATTGTCTTACCAGGATATGAACTTCTGGTTTAGAGCAAAGAAGTGTTTTGTACCAAGCCATGCATTACAGACATGGATATAGGCCAGTTCTATCTGTTACGTTTGATTGTACTTACATTAAGGATTGATTGCATGTGATCGTCATGAACCTGGCAGTGACCAGCTGTCCATTCACTTATAATGTAAATATAAAGGTAACAAATTCATGAATTTACACACTTCCAATCAACGTGAAACTTTGCCTTTCTGATTGTTAGCCATCAAGGATTACTAACCGAGACTCTGTTTCTTACTAAGCAATGTTAAATTTGTTTAATTCATCGTTTTCATATGTCATTTTCCGACCTATTTCTCAGTCTACAAAATACACCCACAACAATGCGAGCGAAAGGATTATGCTGTGCAGCAAATAGCTAGTGAGGCCAGTAAAACTCGTAGGTGATATGCACTCGGGTGCACCGAGGTGTTTGGGATTATGAATGTTCAGCTCATTGGATTCATCTCACAGAAAGTATAGCCCTAGATATTCTCATTATTTTGACGACAACAAGGAATAAATATATGCCACAGCCAGTGCTTGTCAAGCAGAACACTCGAATCTTCGTTTTGGTGAAACGTATAAAATGATTTATTTAATCATCAAATTGCACAGCTTTCGTGATATCATTTATGAAACCATGTCTCGGTTCATCATCCATGCGTATTTGTGTGTGTGCTAGCCAAGTTTTAGGTCAGGGGATTGTATTGTTTTGGTGATTTTGTTACCTTTACATTCACATTATAAGTCAATGGAAAAGTGCCTCAGTGCAGTCACCGGTAAGTTACGTGCAATCACACCTTAACTTTCTTGGTCAATTTGGCTTCGGTTTTCCAGCAAATAGCCAACCGCCCGTTACCCAGGTTGCCAGTCATATCATTTGCTTGAAGGTGGGGTCCCATATACATGTATTTTATTTATTCACTCAACCTGTGATTCGTATTATATTCGTGTATTTTTTGTAGTGTTTTACTGACATGATATTATATGTCATTATTACACATCTAACTGATACTGAAGCGTAACGTGCACGGTTCAACGAATCCGATATTGCCGTATGCCACAAAACAATATCAGCCCACCTGGTCCGATATGTGCTCCGCTGGTCTGATATGAGTTCGCAATGACGTTTCTATAATAAACTGAATAACAGACCGATGCCGCGTCATACGCTCCTAGCATGCACAGTGATTTCGTATTACCAAATTAGAATATTTGTGTTTCAAACAACTGACTGAAAGATGAAATGTCATATTGGAACAATTTCCCCGACAATTAAATCTAATCGTTTCTAGTCTATTTACCGGTAGTTAGATTTAGATATGTTGTGTAATAAGCAAATTAATACATGGTTAATTTCATAACAGACCGGTTATCGGGACCGTGTCATAACAGACCTCGCTGCCGCTCGGTCCGTTATTTGACACTTGGTCCCGATAACCGGTCCGTTATGAAATAAACCATGTATTAATAGGTACTTAATCACAAATATTTATTCATAAAACTTCCCAGTATTATTATGATTTACGTTGGGTTTAACGTAAGCTTATCATTCAATTAGAATTATTCATATATATAACTTCCGAGTATAAAAATTATGGTTTAATTCTAGAAAACGTATGTTCTGAGTGATTTAATTTGAATTAAACCCTTGAAAAGCTAGGAGTTTTCCCAAATTTACGTCAATTTAATTGAGTTAGACTTTCAGTAAATTCAATTTATATTCCCCAAAACCGTGTCATTAAAAGTGACATTTAATGGTAAATTTAATCGCCCAAAACATCAACAAAAGTTGCGTGTTTTGTGAAAAATTAAATCAGAAGTTAACAGTCATTGAACCCAGAGTTTTCCCAACAGAAGTTGCAAATATCACTTCGTTTTATTTTATATCTGAAAAGTATTTCATTTGTCGGGTAAACATCGTATAAAATTTTCCACTGTAGCATTTGTAGTTGAGTTTCTTGAGTACAATATTTAGCCATTAACCAATGCCTTTCTGTTATAATGATATCAATCTTCTCTGACCAGACTCGAGAGTGAATGATCAGTATTTTCGAAATTAATATCTGTGTGATTTCTTTTGTGGTTAAAGACATTATATTACGCGATCACCAATATATATGTATATATCAAGCTGTCCATGCTGATAAAAGCGTCAATAATGTGCGTAAAAATCTAATGATAAATCTGTTTATAGTCAAGTACGAGTTCTTTTGTTCCATGAAATTTCAAGGTCAAAGGTCGAATGTCAAGGTCAATATTGACCCGCACGTGAAAACCATTTAGGTCACTATATCTCATGAACTAAGCAAGTTAGAGACAAGAAAGTAAATCCACAGTATCGCACTCACTTAGCCTAACAACTTATATATTTACACCTAAGGCGTATGACCGATAGCCTTGGCAAGCGCCTGGGGTCGAATTTGACCTCAAAAGTGACCTTGACCTTGACCTTTTGCAAAAATATCGAGTAGTAGCTCGTTTGAAAGGTCTCCGAGAGTACTTTACAAATCTGTTGTCATTTTTGGAATCGGACGTCAATTGACGTCATAATGATGTTAAATGTGATTTCAGACTGGCATCTAGGCCTTTTGAGTGTCAGATGTGCAAAGTTATAACGTTTACTCCAGATCTAACAGATGCAAACGATGTGGATTCTTTCTATGATAGTCTCTATCTATTTTAGCACAATCCATATATAAGTTTCGACGTAATTGACGTTTTTGTGGCAAAAAAGCGGTAAAATTTCAAAGGAAACTCATTATTTGAAAATATTATGATTTTGTCCGGTGAACATATTACATATATAAACAGAATTTTATCATGCATATTAAAAAACTCCATTCACAGTATGTTTGCAGCATAGAATTGATGACAAATAACGAAGGTCAAGGTCATGCAAAATGTCTAAAAACATAGGTGGCCATAACTCCGGTTCTTATTGTCGTAGAGACTTCAAATCAAGTGCATATTGTAGATAAACGCGAGTTCTATCTTCTGTGGCCTTGACCTTGACCTTTGACCTTGACCTTCAGGAGTTTGCATAAGGTGAAATTCAAAGTCAAGTTCGAAGATCAGAACACCATATCGAGTAGTATATTGTTGGGAAGGCCTTGAGCCCCTGATTCCAAATTCCAATATTTTATTTTCGGCGCTATAACGTATACTGACGTCACAGTGACGTCATAAACGTCAAATTTCCGAAATTTCAAAAGAACATAACATCGTCAATACTGTATAGAAACACTTGAAACTTGATATGCATATTACCAGTCTTGATGTCTACGATTTGAAGTACAAAAGTCAAAGGTCAAGGGCATCAAAATCCCGGAAAAACACGTTTTCGGTAATAACATCTGCTTAAATCGCCATAGGCTCATGAAACTTGAACGATGTCATTCAGAAGAGGTATCGCGATCAGACATATATGTCATTTCCATGATTGACTTTGAACTTGGTCGAAAAAATGAGGTCACATGAGCGAAACTTCAAGGTCAAATTTTCAAACTGACTAAAACCTATCAAGTAGTATATCAAATGGAAGGTCTTGATCCTCAGATACTTACTATTCCATTAGTTTTCAGACGTGATGTTTCTTGACGTCACAGTGACGTCATGAACGTCAATTTTTCACAAAAAAGGCCATAGTGTCCACGATTCTCGTTTGATTCTGATGAAATCATACAAGTATAATCTATAGCTCCATGCACAGGCAATGCAAAATTTTCGTTATCCAAGGTCGAAGGTCACGGTCAAAATCAAGAGAAAGGTCAAAATAACATAAATGACCATAATTTCGGAACTAATCGTCGTAGAGAGTTCAAACCAGAACCATATTGTAGCATATCAAAAGGCCGTTCTTAGGTGATCTTGAATGTGGCCTTTGACCTTCAGAATCCCGGCAAGTGCGTCGCCTATGGCGTCTCCCTAGGTGGTTGGTTGTGTTCCATTTGACGACGCCATCAGATATCGATGATTTCGGTCTGAATCAGTTTTTATTTGTTTTGTTCCGTTTCCAAATGGTTTCAAACTCACTCGTTATGTTGAACGCTGTCTACTCTATCGACAATACGGACGTGTCAAATAAATAACAATTCCTGCGAAAATCTTCACAAATAAAGGTGCGGTAAGAAGAACAAAGTGTGTTCATTTCTGCTTCTGGCTCTCGCATCTACACTTATGTTGTGACGAACGTACAAGTATAAAGCAGTGACAACAATATTAATTCCATTGACTAGATTCTACTAGTTCCACATGACCCTAAGGTTCAATTGTTCAATCCTCGAAATGGTTACTGTAGGAGAAAAGAATATTGCAGCTTATGTGTTGTTGGATTTGGCACTGTTGTGATAAATCACAACTGTAATCATAATGCAAATGAACATTGAAAATGTAATGCATTGCTATTCATCAATTTAATTCAAAATATAATTGGAGTGATGATCACAACTTTCTCGCAATATTTTCACATAAAATGCTCTAAAGACGTTTTCAGGGGAGGCTGCACTATCAATACGTTGCGCATGTGGAACTCTTCAAAAATAGATACAAATCAATAAAATCGGTCATTCTTACTCATCCAAGGACCGTACCCATATAAGGGCCAAAAATATTTATGTTCTGTTTCTCGCCCTCCTATTCTTTGTTTTAAATTGGGTAGGGAGGGACTTTTTATTTTTTATTTTTCATCTTTTATTTTGCGAAAAATACCGTCCTCAGTTCATGAGAAAATTGGGTAGGGAGGCACTTTTTATCTTTTATTTTTGGCGGGAAGACATTTCATACGTATGAAATAAAAACACTTGCACAAATGAATCAAGCCTTTGGCATTGAGATCATGTGGCGGCGAGTGAAAACAAGGAGGGAAGTTAAATATATGCCTGAGTTGCATGCTGTGATTTGGTCCTCAAAACAGGGGCTGGAACACTTTGTATTTTTTATTTGAGAATCGCAAGTAAAAAAAATCCGGGTGGCTGCTTTTGAACACAGGCGGGCGGGGACGAGAAACAGAAAATCAATTTTATTAGGCCTAATGCTTCCTTCCTTTCATTGCCTGCGTGGCACGAATATTGCACAATATTCGTTCCCATTTGTCAAATTCACTGACCTTTTAAAATTCACGAAACCTATATGATTTCATTCCATTTGTCACACACATGAATAAAAGCCAGGAAGCGCAGGGCGGGTTGGACAAATCTAACGATGCGCGCTCACCCCTCGGCCTAATACCGACTTACATCCTCCTCACACAAAACTTCGTGTAATTAACTTTTCGTATAATTAACTTTTTTATTAAGATAAACACCAGTGAACAAGTTTAGTATTTGAAAACAGCGCGTCTTGAGATTGCATACATTTGAATCTCACGTTCTTTATCATGTTTATGGCGTACTTCGCCAGCAATGCAGTAACGGCTCAGAGTGTTTGTTAGGATATCTGACATCAAAGCAAACATGGCGTATCTCAAAACGCTCCCGTAGCAGCTCAAACAAATCTCAACCTAAGCAAAATGGCGTATCTCCCTCTGTGAGTTATGCCAAAGTGTTTTACTTGAATCACTTTTTATCGGTTAAGATAGTGTATGTTAGTTTTGTGTAACTGCGCGGGGTCAGTCTTAGAATGAAATGAACTGAAAATAACCGAAATCACAAAATATTATAACAAGGTTAGTGTGATAAACATGCATCACTGAAAAGATTCATGTCGAAATGATAACGCAATCATGTACTAGTATCCGACAAAAACGCACCTATCAGCCTTTGAAATACTTGATTCTGTCGTACTTGATTATGTTGTGGAAACGGACCTAAGATAAAACCTTATACATATAGTCATGCCTTGAGCATAATGAAACTGCGAAATGAACAACACACTGTCGTCACACTAACCACGTTGACCGGGTATGGTAAGTATGTCACAAGAGACGAATGGAGCAAGACTTAGCATATCAACATGTGTTATATTTTTTTCAGATATATATCATGTATATTATGTGGATGAAATGTACTAACGATATCTTAATCAAATCAAATCTTGGGAATTTCATAGGGCACATTATCGAGTGAAACAGCATGGGACTTCAGTAATCGAACAACGATCTTGATATTTCAAATCAGACAATTTTGCTTTTAAGTATTGCAGGAGACCTTGAGTCAATGTGATATTTTAGGACTTCAATGTCACCATTAGGTGTGCTGCACATGACTTTCTATATGTGTGTGTTCATAATACAAACATATAAGCTCTATCAACAAGTATTTTTCCTGTATAAGGCCAATTTACACATTTCAGGTCAGGCGAGACTTCGTTATATATATGACTTCTCATCAGCTTACAACACAGCCCAAACCTCTCTGTGTAAGCGTTTAAGCCTCAAAAGCCAATTCACCTCATCAGAAGTTGTTGACTTCCTTTATGTTTATAATCCAAACCTAAACTACAAGCATTTCGTCTGTAGAGGCAAATTTGAGGTCAAGGAAGGTCAAATTCAAGGTAATCACACAATCGCCACATATGATTTCCCATTTGAAAGTGGCGATATCTAAGCCCTATCTTCAAGCTTTCTCGGAGCACAGCTGTGGCAGCTCATATTATGCAGGAAAAGAGTGGATTTTTTTCCGAAAAGTCCAACAATCTTTCAAAAGGGTGTTTTTTTTTTGCCTAGAAATGGCCCAAAATGGATAGTAACACAATTTGGAACACAATGTTTCTTTTTCACCGACCCGTCATAAAACCAAAATGGCCGCCATGAGAAGCCCGCAATTCAAGAGCAACGAAAATTATAAATCTCATAAAGCCTCATAAATTTTGAAATGAAAATATCAAAAATAATCAGACAGTTTTGAATAAATGGCCGCCATTTTGGAAAACCGAATTTGTTCATTTGCTGAGCTATTAAGTACTTCATGGATTCATAACTAGGGGGGGACACAGCGAAAGAACACCATTCACGATCATTAACGATGTTCAGTGTTTTTTTGTGTGTGTGTGTGTGTGCGAAAACCCCCAATAATTTTGTGTTGTTTTCTCAAAATAATTGCTCCATTCACCCGCCCGCTGTCGGGAAACAGATAAGAAAAAAAAACATGGCCTTAGCTAGCATACAAGACAACGATCACAAGTACAGGTACTAACACGATATCACACAATTACTGCAATATTTTATTAGTCCACGTTAACAATCGCAAATTGACGATTAGTCGGCTGCAGGAAGAAGAAGCTGTCCTCTCGGTAGACGCGGTAGTGTGGGCGATCTAGCTGCTCCTTGGCCTGCTGGATGTCCGCGTGGATAGCCTCGATCAGCGCCTCTGTAACCACAGTAACAACGTCATCAAGCAGGTATCGGTACGTGTTTACAGGGTAGGGGCGGTGGTGGTGGTGGTGGTGGTAGGGCATCAAATACCGTAATACCTTTATATTTAGGAGATGGTGGATTTTGTGTTGCAAATTGTAAATATCCCACTTTTTGTACCTTTGGTCCGATAACCTACCGTACAATGTATTGTCATGGCGTTGCATCCGTCGATCGTTGTTCGTCGTCCGTATGGATTTTTATCTTAAAACTTTACCATCAAATCTTTGCAATTTTGCACAAAAATGCCCTAAAATATATCAAGTTGGAGGTATTTTTAATTTTTTCAAAAAATATTTTCGATTTTTTTCAGAATGGTGGCCATTTTGGACGAAAAAAGCCAATTTTGGACTTTGACGGTCGTTTTCTCAAAATCTTTTCCGTAACTTTGTACTAATTCATGCAAAAGACTCCATATGTACCCTCATGATGCGTACAAGTTTCGTTGCCCTTGAATCGCTCCGAATGGGCCATTTTGGCCCAAAAAGGGATTTTCCCATGTTAAATTCTCCTATGCTTTAAAATGGGACACATATTCCTAATATCTCACTTAATATTAAAACTAGAGATTAGGAATCGATTTTGGATTTATAGGAAATGATATATGCTGAATATTCTAGTGACTTTGAATTTCCTATTTTTCAAGGTCACAGGACAAATAAGGTAATAACTTGCTCCTTATCGAACTTATAGATTGGGAATCAATTGTGGACATATAGGATATGATATACGCCGAATATTCATGACCTTGGATTTGGCCTTTGACATCATTTTCAAGGTCACAGCACGAAATGGCTGATGTATCGCTGATCATCGATTTTACAGCTAGGAAGTAAATTGTGTACATATAGGGAATGATGTATGCCGAATATTTTGATGACCTTAAGTTTGATTTATCACATAATTTTCAAGGTCATAGTACATATCTCTCTTATTATTGAATTTACACCAATCAATTGTGGACATATAGGAAATGATATATGCTGAATATTCTCGTGACCTTGAATTTGACTAGTGACCTTGTTTGCAAAATCACAGGACAAAATGGGTAATATCTAAAATATGAAAGACATTGTCCGGTAACTTTTCTTAGCATGCTCAAATTCAGGAAATAATATCAGCATCGGTTTTTTATGACGTCATATAATCGACAACATCACCAATTGAATTAAACATCTGAGAAGAAATATGTTGCATCCTATCATAGGATATAAACTTTTCAGAGAAAAAACTAATCACTACAGGCTATTGACTATGTACTCGCAAATAGCTGTGATACTGACCGAGAGAATCGAAGTTCTTCTCAGACCTCAGGTAACCGCACACGCACACTCTGAGGTTGGCTCCGTAGAAATCGTCCTTGAAGTTGTGGATAATGTGCGTCTCCTAGCAAAATACATTGAAATACCTGCAGGTATGCCCGGTGTGGGTGACATGAACTATAATTTGTAAGGCAGAACATACTGCATACTTCGATTTGTACAGTTGAAATACTGCACATAGAAATACCTAGAGGTATGCAAGGTGTGAATGACGTGAAATATAGTTTTGTACAGCAAAACATGATACTAAACTTGACAACAATCAGAAGCGGGAATGATTCAGAACTTGAAACATCAAAACTTAAATTTTCTGCTACAAAATATTATTGGTCATTCAATATGAAGTACTGACCATAGTTTTCTTTGTGTTATTGTAGAACGAATTCCAGCCGACACTCATTACCATTTGGTGTACGGGTCCATTATCGACACTAGCCCAGCCGAAGTAGATTCCGCAGTCAAATTCCTTGGGGAGACCGTCCACCACCGAGACAGGGAAGTTAGCTGTAAAATTCATGCAAATTGTCTCCACTGCATGATGTAAGGATGATATGATCTATTTCCACATCGTCAACTCTTTGAAGGTAAAGTTAAAGGTCTATGTTACATGTGTTGTATGTTACAATTTGGTTCGTTTATCAGTTGGTTATATATATTACATGTCGACCTTAATGTTTTTCTTGTCGCACTTGAAACCGGATATATATGTTTATGTACTTTTGTTATGTTTTTCTCGCCACCTAACAGATTCGATTTGAGTTCACGGTTGAGTGCACCGCGCCTATTGTACAGTTGTTCACGTAGGTTTTGTCTCGTAGGTCTTGTGACAGGCCTATCCTTCGTTGTATGCCGAGTGAGCAGTGTTCGGGGATTCTGTATGTATTATTCTCGTGTATAAATCGTAGCGCAAATGCAAATCTGTACAGTTGACCAGGAGCGGGCTTGACAGCCGGGACGTACGCCAGCTAACCTGCTTTGCATGCAGAAGTAGATTCATTGTATTGCTGAAATGTAGCTACGTATATCGCTGTTTGGAAACTGTCGGGAGACAAGTAAGTAGTGTGCATGTGTATGTGCTAGGGTTAGGTTATTGCCCAGTATAATCGTTTACTACAAATGTTTTTCCTTTTATTGTAGTGACCTTTCACTGTTAGAGTTGACCGTGCCGGTCCGCCTGTATGTGTGTGCGTCTGCCTGTTTGACCACCGTGTGCTGTCATGAGTTGCCCAGCCCTGTAGAACGTTGCGACCTCGCTGTGTGCCGAGTTGTTGCCGCGGCTAAGCTACGTGTTGTTTAGCTGACCTCGCCACGTGCTGTTGCCACCTCGCTGTGTGCTGTATCTTCGCCACCACCCTTGCTGTGTGCCGTGTCACCGCCGTTACCACCTAGCCGTGAGCTGTATCTACGTTGTTGCCACCTCGCTGTGTCGTCGTCGTCACCGTCTCGGCTGTGGACTGTGTAGTCCTCGTCGTCGTTTCGTCGTGGGATTCTCCCCTGTCGTCGTGTCGTGGAACCCGTTAACTTACCTTGTGAAACCATCCACCAGAGACTGTATGAATGTGTGTGTGAATGTGTGAGTGATTCAGGATTGTACATACATTAATATCTCGTGTTCTATCTAATAAATGTCATATTATTAAATTTGTGGTTTGTTGCTGCGATTCTGAGTACTTGCCATTCCACCCCTAGACAAACGTGACACATGTGTTCTGCAGAAAAAAATAAAAATCTTCATTTTTTCCCATCGATCACTAATTTTTAGGTTACCGACCCTTTTATCCGACAACCTATTGGCATGGCGTTGTGGTTGCCATCATCCAGCGTCTGCAATCCGTTATCCGCCATGGTTTTATCTTTAAGGTCTACGGTCAAATCTTTCCGACATTTTGCACAAAAATGTTTTTAAAAGATTTCCAGAACTTTTTTATTTTAATTTTTGGATTGCATGGCGGCCGTTTTCGAAGAAAAACGCTCATTTTGGACTTTGGCAACCATTTTTTCTTCTTACAGTACTATACTGCCCATATTGATCTCTGTGAGGTGTGTAAGTTTTGATTTTTGACGAGTTGCACTTTTTTTGCCAGAAATCACGTTACTATTAATTTGTTTCGAGCCAATTCCAGCCATAAAATTTCTCCCTTTGAGAACATATAAGCCACTTTTTCCCTCACATTCGGAGCTGTCACAAATATATGTAACCTATTTTTCTAGGGTAAATACGGAACCCTTCTCGAGGTATAGGTATATTTCCTGATCACACGTGGTTTCAATCATTTACTCACAGTCCAAAACGAAGTATAATAGCTCACTCAGTCGCACACCTATCCCACTAAGGCCAAAAAAATGTTTTGGTTTGCGTCCTGGTGATGCTCTGAAATCGGTGCTATGGCGTTGAGTTTTTTTTTTTTGAGTACCGGTTTATGTATTTAATTTTTTGCATAAATAGTGTGCTTGTACCATAATTTTTCTAGAACAGTAAAAATATAGATTTATTCAAAGTCTCTTGGACCTACGATGGCTGATTTAGGACACCCCCAAAAAAGAATTTGCCGCCATTTCGAGAAAATTGTTTACGACAACAAAAAGTATTGTTTTTTATCTCGTCATTTCGAGTTAAACTCGTTATTTCAAGATAATTATATGTCGTTATTTCGAGATATTTGAATCATCTCGTTAATTCGAGATAGTACCTCATTATTTCGAGATGACTATGTCGTTACATTGAGATATTATAGTTATATAGGACTCCAAAAAATACTGGTTTTTTATTTCGTTATTTTGAGATAGTTACCTCGTTATCTCGAAAAAACGAGATTACTCTCGAAATAACGAGATTACGATCTCGAAATAACGAGATGAAAAAACAATATTTTTTTGTTTTTTTTATATAATTATCTCGAAATAAGATACAGCAATTTTTTGCACGCCTAAATCAGCCACAGTATGGATCAAATAACGAGTGGAAAATAGTAATTGATAACAGAATCAATAAAAATAGTCATGTAATAAAAAAAAGTCCTAAAACGACTAAAAAAGACAAAAGTAAATGTTCACTTTGAAAACTTTGGCAGATTCTCGCCACAAAATAAATCAACGATATAAACTTGTATTGTTTCTAAGCAAGAGTGTCTAGATTGCCACTCATGCAAATCCCTAGGTCTGTATGAAACAAGTTTCTCACGAAGCGGTTCACTGGGGGTGATCTGCTGTTTTAGTCAATGACAAGTGGAAGGAGCTCGTATGGAAAATTAGGTGTCATTACTTCTGTGGCAGGGGATTATGCTAGTGTCGGAAATTGAAAAAATCATTTACCGGAAGACTCCTTCTTTCCTTGTTATCAGCTAGTGTTAATATGACGACCAACAATTATCTTAAAAACGTAGCTGTAAAGTATAAGTTTGCTAATTGATTGGTTTGTAGCTTTCACAGTTAAACGTCTGATTGGTTCCTGCAGGATTGCAATCCTCGACAGTCACTAATACCGCCACTTTGGGGACGCTCAACGACTTGCACAGAATTGAAATGTGGCCGCTGCTTGTGAAATACCATCCTTGTAAAAAAAAATTCTGACGCGGGAGGTTTGGGACGACGCGCGCGGGAAAGCAAACCAAATTTTTTTTTTTGGCCTAATGCAAAAATAATGAAATCGCAGTCTATAAATAACACATCATGAAAGTTCAGCCAATCTTCTATACTTCGGTAACATTCACTTAAACATATGTAGTTTTACTTTTCTCGTTGTCTGGCCGAATTTTTGCTTTGCAATTCACTGCCTTCTACAAACACCTTGGGACAGGGACAAAGAGTGTTTCACCGGTATGAGGTGTCGTTTTGCGATTGGCTGTACGTGTATTTGTTTGGTGAAGTACGCTGCTAGTAGAAAGTGTGGTGTAATATTGTATAAGTCTGTAAATGTTCATGTGAGTCAGCGCGTGCATGTGTTGTGAGATTAGATGTAGAGTCGTGTAGTGGACGTGTAGTGGAAGAAGGCTAAAAACTCTACATAATCATACTACTAGAATGAAGGATGGAGCTCAGATATTGTCACTGTCAAATGGGAAGTCTTGCGATTTGTGTGGTGAACTTGAACTTGTCCTACGGTGACCTTGAAAGGTCAAAACAGTCATTGTGGGTCAAGAAATGCCCAAATTTGCACTTTGCCCTTCATCAAATACTATTTGGTCAGTTTTGACATTTTTATTTCAGAACACACCAATTCGAATACTTCACGTTGCATGAAAAGATTGAGCACCACATTTTTCATAAGGTCCGATACGTAGGTATGGCATAATGAGATTATGTGATCATTAGGCATAATGAGAAATCTTATACGGATAATCTTTAACTATGAACTTGACCTAAGATGACCTTGAGTGATAATTTTCGAGGTGACATTCGATGTGAATAATGTAAAATGTCTGATGCAGACAGAACGCTTAAATATGAAACTCATATTGTATGTTTGTATTATGAGCACATAGGCAGTCACAATAGTTGGCTCTTTTGGTGATCTTTTACATTTAGTAAAATTGTCAAAGCATCAATTATACTGAAAAAAAATATGCCTATCACTGTATTTTTTCTGCTAACCTTTCTTAGACCTTGGGCTATTTTATTCGCCTAGTCAAATGTTTGGAGATGGAGTCACAATGTCTATGTGGCATTGTATGCTGTAGAAAATGAGAATTGATTTTGATCGACCACTATTGTTTTCGTATAGTCAAATCTTATATCTATATGATCTTTATATAACTGGGAGCTGTAGAAAAATGTTGATCAAAATGTTGAACTGAAGTAACTAATTGTGAAATGTGTATTTTTGTGTGTGTTTTATGCCACAGACTTCTGGCAATATTGGTTGAATTACGAAACTGAATCCCAGAATACAGTAGATGAGCTTGTGTAAGTTGAGAGAAAAGTTGAGAGAAAATCCCCAAAGCTTTTCTTACTCATACAATATATCGATACCTTACTGTAATCATAAATTACATATGAATTTAATTGAGTTTGTACGAACGTGGAACAATTCATGTATGTGTGCATTCAATAGATATCAATAGAATACATATCATACCAGTAATTTGTACTACTGGTAACTAGATGTTCTGTCGCTACCGACAAGGTCTATCTCCTTACCCTAAACCTCCTTGTCATTAAATATGATAGCATGATGATTCAACTTATTTATAACCTGCCAGTATCAGTGGACAACATTGCTCGTTTCGAGTATATTCAAATGACTCCATTACGGACACTGATATGATGTTAATATGCCCAAAACCACAGTATCGCTGAAATGCCGTCCGAGATACAGTGATGATTTGTGATTTTGAGGCAATTACATGCGTGGAAAGCACTATCATCAACAATACCAACAGAAGATAAATATGTACGTAGTAAGTCATGGGAAGTAAGTCACATATCAGGGAATCAAGCAAACATACTATGTGTGCGCGTAGATACTAGGGCTCTCAATAGTCCAACGTAGCACTCATACAAAGGAAAAAGTTATCACAAACATTTATATGTTTTCCTGGCAAAAATAAAAGTACTATTATTATAACATAGCAGTCCGACACCATTGCAGATGTGGCGTAGTACTCAATTGATCTAGCATCACTTTGTTAGTACAACTTGATAACTGCTTCTAATCATATCGAATGTCTATGCAGGTACATACGGGAATTCATACTATTTACATGTACACACGTACATGGATATAGGAGCACGCATGTGTGTAATTCACATGTATGTACACATTTTGTAAACGTAACAGGATTATCACTATTCCAATACAAGTTCATGAAGCAGGTTCTGGCAGACACTCATGTAATGCTTAGCACTAATTCATTTCAATGTTGAATCATGAACGAACTGTACTGTTCTCATGATACAATATGGGTATATATGTATTTGAGATGAATCAAGAAGACATCATGGCTGATCAAATTGATCGCCAAGATCATGGCCTCAACTACCTTGTTTCAGTCTGGCGAGACCTGGCGATTAATGATCGGGTAGAGGGTCGAGCGGTACATGTAACTCACCTGTGGGAATGTTGAGTTCGGAGACCCCACGACCATATCCCCGCGACACGGGCCCCTCCACAAACAGCGGTAGACAGTGATTCTGTGACATCTTCTGCGAACCAATATATACACATGTAGGGCATCTACATGTATGTGGACATGAAGTGTGTAACAATCATTGTTCAATCAATCTCTCTTTCACTCCAGTCGGTCAAGTCTCATATAATAACCAAAATCGATATGACTGGCAATATAATACCCCTGTTATAGCCATATGAACATATGAATTGGTCTGATTACAATAGGAAACACATTATCTATTTGTTGATAAGCGAGAATCTGACTCACAACCTGGAAAGTTGTTGTTTGCTAAGTATTTCAATTGAAGGTTTTCAGTCGGTCATGTATAATAGATGTGCCTGACCCCCCCCCCCCCCATGATCCTCTGAAACAAACCTGTTAGTTACCTTTTCGTCAAATTATCATAGATGTTTCCGGAGGCTCATCCCTGGCAAAAAAAAAAGGTTTTTCATGGACCATACGCACCATATGCATTATTCACCATCTTACTAGGTCAAATGACCGAAAAAATGCAATAGTTTTTTCATATACATATATCAGTCACATATCAGTCGGAGGTTTAATTGTCAGCCATTTTGAATTCTGAGGCAACCAACATTCAATGACTTCCCCAGTATCAAAAACATGGGTGTAGACACCAAAGTCATTGCCCTACCTGCAATAGAAGCTGAATTATAACCCAAAACATGACTTGGGAGTTTTCGACGGCGGCCAATTTGAAAAAAATTCCAGATAACCATTTTTGCCAAGAATGGGCATCCAGAAACATCTCCAATATTCAATAAGGTTATAAAGCTCACAGAAAAAGTTGGTTATGGAGGATCAAGGGGGTGCAGGCAGACCTTTTATACATGCCCCACTATTGTTCATGACGATTCAACAATCCATATGAAGAATTCATATGTCGCCAAAATTATTCAGATGTAATCATGTTTGAACTTCTTGGCGATGGAAATGTACGAGATAAATAATATTATTTTCCCCATATATCTCAATGAACTATTCACTGAAAATTTCCAACATTGGGAAATGAGTATGGCAACTTGTTAGTGCCATCCAACTTCAATAATTTAATTAATTTTTTTCTAAATCTTGGGAATTTCCCAGCAATTCAAACCGGGGAAAAATTATTAAACCGGGAATAAATTATTAAAACCGGGAACAAACTATTCAAATAATTTATTCCAAGTTTTAATAATTCTTTCCCGATTTAAATTACTGGGGAATTTCCAAGATTTAGACAGCGAAATACACTAAATAAATAAATTGATTTGGGAAAAAAATATTGAATGTGGGGAAAATTCAAACCGGGAATAAATCAATAAAACCTGGAGCAAACTATTTTTCCCGGTTTAAATATTTATTCCCTGGTTTTAATAGTTCTTTCCAAGTGTGAATAGTTTTTTCCAGGTTTAAATAGTTCTTCCCGGTTTGAATAGTTTTTTCCCAGTTTAAATATTTATTTCCTGGTTTGAATAATTTTATCGCAATTTAAAGAATTTATTCCAGGTTTTAATATATTTTCCTGGTTTAAATAGTTCTTTCCCGGTTTGAATAATATATTCCCAGTTTTAATAGTTTTTTCCAGGTTTGAATAATTATTTCCCCGTTGGAATAATTTAATCTCGGTTTTAATAATTTTTCCTAGAATAAATAAATTATTCCCAGTTTCAATAATTTTTTCCGAGTTCGTATTATTGGGAAATCCCCAGAATTAAGAAAGAAGAATTAACTGAATCAAAAAGAGTTAGATAACACTAAAATGCTCCTCTAAATGAGAGATAATAAATATTCATGCTTCAAAAATACAACACTATTACGGAAACGTTAATTGATCATCCCCTTAACGACATAGTTTTTCACGACCTGGAAATATCCATATTTACATACAATGTGCTGAATAATTATTTTAAAAAGACCTAGTTTGAAGACCTTTATAGACGAAGTAACCAAACGTCTATTTGTGGAGGCAGTTTGCGCAGTCAATTAAGGCGCTCGTCTCGTGACCACTCTACCAAATCGCACAGAGCGTTGACCAACCTAGTTCTTTTTTTCAGGGGTCAGGTTATGTTGTTGTCAACACTGAAAGGCTAACTTTTTGGAAGCCGAGGCTGACACAGGATGAGCAAAATAATTTTTCTATCAAATATTGACCATATTACCTTAGAATGGGGAATACGATGCAGTGTCCGAGATACCAATGTACACGCTGGTGTTGTCCAATTATCCATTTGGGTCTGATTTGTTCAGAAATAGGCCCTGGCCTACGGATGTGGCCCACTAATATGTGGCGTCCAAACATTGATTACAACGTTTTCGATTCTCATGGGCCATGTACAGCAACACTGTTTAAACTGGAGATTTCAAATACTTCAAACTTCATTCGTGAGCAATATAAAGTCACAACGTCATCAGGCCACACCAAATTGTAAAGTTGGTCTATGGATTTCTTCACAAAAATTTCTATACGGAGGCGATTTTTAGGTTACCGGACCTATGGTCCGATAACCTATTGGCATGGCGTTGCGTCCGTCGTCCGTCGTCGTCCGTCGTCGTCGTCCACATTTTTATCTTTTTTGTTTAGAGGCGAATTCTTCTGAAATTTTGCACAAAAATACTTAAAAATAATTCAAGAAGGAGATATTTTTTAGTTTTTTGATTTTCGCATTTTTTTCAAAATGGCGGCCGTTTTCGACGAAAAATGCCTGATTTTGGACTTTGGTGGCCATTTTCTCAAAATCTGTTCAGTAACTTTTTTTCTTTTTTATACATAACACTCCTCCATATGTACTCCTATGATGTCTATAAATTTCGTTGCGCTTGAATCGCTCGAAGTGGGCCATTTTGGCCCAAACTCGGCCCAAATGGGACTTTCCCATGTTAAATTCTCCTATGCTTTATAATGGGACACAATATGCCTAATATTTCACTTAATATTGAGATTAGAGACTAGGAATCAATTGTGGACATATAGGAAATGATATATGCTGAATATGCTCGTGACTTTGAATTTGACCTCTGACCTCAATTTCAAGGTCAGAGCACAAAATGGCTGATATCTCGCTTATTATCGACTCTACAGCTTAGGAATCAATTGTGGACATATAGGAAATGATACATGCTGAATATTCTGATGACCTTGAATTTGACCTTTGACCCCATTTTCAAGGTCATATGACAAAATAGCTAATATCTCGCTTGTTATCGACTTTACAGCTTAGGAATCAGTTATGAACATATAGGAAATGATATATGCAGATTATTGTCATGACCTTGAATTTGACCTTTGACCTCATTTTCAAGGTCACAGGACAAAATGGCTAATATCTCACTTATTATCGACTCTACAGCTTAGAAATCAATTGTGGACATATAGGAAATGATATATGCTGAATATTCTGATGACCTTGAATTTGACCTTAGACCCCATTTTCAAGGTCATAGGACAAAATGGCTAATATCTCGCTTGTTATCGACTTTACAGCTTAGGAATCAGTTATGAACATATAGGAAATGATATATGCAGATTATTGTCATCAGCTTGAATTTGACCTTTGACCTCATTTTCAAGGTCACAGGACAAAATGGCTAATATCTCACTTATTATCGATTTTACAGCTTAGGAATCAATTGTGGACATGTAGGAAATGATATATGCTGAATATTCTCGTGACCTTGAATTTGACCTCTGACCTCATTTTCAAGGTCCAAGGACAAACTGGCTCATATCTTGCTCCTCTATTGACTGTATGGCTTGGGAATCAATTGTGGACATGATATAGAAAATGATATACACTGAATATTTTGATGACCTTGAATTTGACCTTTGCCCCTTCATTTTCAAGGCCACAGCACAAAATTGCTAATATCTCACTGATTATTGAATTTACAGCTTAGCAATCAACTGTGGACATGATATATGCTTAATGTTATATATGCTGAATATTCTCTTGACCTTGAATTCAACCAGTGACCTGGCTAACATCTAAAATATTAAACATTGTCCGGTAACCTATCTTTGGCCCTTGGCCTAATTTTTTTTTACAAGTAAAATTTTCCATCTATGGAATTTTGACCAAAATTTTCTATACGGAGAATTTTTTTCTTTTACAAATAAATATTTCTTCTATGGATTTTCGACAATAATTTTCTGTACGCGGGAAATTTTTTTTTACAAATAAAGTTTTGCTTAATGGATTTTCGTCTAATATTTTCTATATGGAGGGTATTTTGGTCAAATGTTTCCACTCAGATTGTAATTACAGGTAACACATGTGCATTTAAGAGTTTTTACAATGAACTTTCCATATACACCTTAGTGAACAAGTTGCTCAACTCATGTAAACAAAGAATGAAACAAGTTTGTGCAAGTTATACATGTACAAACTTTATTATGGCCTCTACTCTGTAAACATCAAAATGAATGTAATTAATATAATCAAGTAGGGAACAGATTGTTAACATACATGATGGCAATGCAATGATGAATATTGTTGAACTGGCCATTATCATAAACTGTACACATTATGATCAATCATAGTACATTGTTTTATACTTAACTGCATCGAGAAAACTGTAATTAACGGTATTGGTATTATTGAATCTGTGGAAATGTTTTGGGATTAGAAAGTAAGATGACACATGTTGATACCACGAATAGTACAACAATTCCCTAGAAAAAAAACCTGCTTAGTACTATATTTTTCCACATTTTATATCGAACTGCTATGCTGGTTACCTATCCAAGATGGAATAAGAGTGGCGGCGGTGAAATTATAATAAAAAAAAATTGATATCGTGAAAATTTGTAGAATCTCGTTTTTTTTATAGGCGGCGATTCCATAGACCAACCTTACAATTTGGTGTGGCCGGGCTCTGATAATTATTATTGTATCGATTGTGGCGTATCAACGTTCAAAAGACATGGTCTACGCTCTGAGAATGCCTGGTCAAATTCACAAGTCTCGATTTGTTTGCAGTAATGGGTTGTCTTTGGGTGGAATATTCGAGACGGGTTCATAGAAACTTCACATACAACGCTTCGGAGAATCTTTCCTCGTACATCAAAACAACCACAACACATCCTCAATGATTGTTTATACTTCCCGGAGAAGGTATATGTAGCTCTGACTAGGCAGCGTTAGAGCGTAGACCGTGTCTTTAGAGCGTTTTCACGCCACAATCGATACAATGATAAATTATCAGAGACCTAATTAGATGACGTTGTGCGTTATTGCTCATGAATGAAGTTTGAAGTATTTAAAACCTCCAGTTGATACAGTATTGCTGTACGTGAGCCATAAGTATCGAGCACATTGTGATCAATGTTTGGACACTACATATTTGTGGACCTAGCTGTGGGCGAGGGTCTATTTCTGAACGAATCATATCCCTATAGATAATTGGACAGCACGGGCTTGTACACTGGTGTCTCGAACACTGCATCGCATCCCCATTCTGAGATAATATGGTCAGTACTTGACAGAGAAATTTTTTCACTCACAATGTGTCGGCATCAGCTTCCAAAAAGTTAGCTTTACAGCGTTGACAACAGCATGACCTGACCCCTAAACGAAAGAACTGGGTCGGTGACGCACTATGCCATTTGGCAGGGTGTGACCAATAGCTTGCTGTTTCAAAGCGTATTGTTGTGTTAATCGTAATATGTGAGAAGTCGAGGGAAATAACTCGGATTGTGAACAATAGGTTAATTCGAGTTAACGTGTTCGTTATTCATGGTAATGAAGGATCAAACTGATTTGTTTACCAGGAGCCCATAAGATCTCTCTTTCTGATGCTATAATATCAATAGTGATCATGAATCGCGAACTTTGAGAAAGCTAGATATATTATATACCGACAGGAGTATTATGGTTCCTGAATCAACAAAAATCCTGAATTGTAACAGCAGAAAACTCACCGGTTCAGTCGCTGTGGTTAGTCTCGCTGTTTTCAGGTTTGTCAGTACGTGTCTAAACCATACGAGACTCCGAAGAAAATATATTATACCCTCTGAGAGAGCATAAAACGGCCAGCTTTTCAAATTAAAGGCTTACCTCATCTTACGGAGCCGCTGAAAGGACATGGAAGAAATATTTTATGGACATGTCGTCATGGCGTTCCCTCGAAATATTATTTCGTTCCCTCGCGATCTTAAGTTTAATCATCCCCTTTATATCCCAACTAGAGATATTTCTGAATTGTATACATATGTTGCGTTGTGCAACTGCTGATAGAATAAAAAAAAATATTTTGGAATGATCCACTGTCTATTTTTAGTTTTATGAAGTATTGAATATGGGGTGTTCCATCAATAATCTGTACTCTCAAAGTAAGTAAATCGCGGTCGAACAATCGAAGTTCTATTTACACCTATTATGCTATTTAACTCATATCTATTGTAAATGAATGAATCATTTTGACACTTACCGGGTATTACAAATTCAAATATAATTGCTAAATATTACCAAGTATGATAAACTTTCCGCATCCATGAATGTATTTGTGTGTTCATAACCATGAAAACGGCAGTACATTTTAGTGTGAACATTACTACGAAATTTGTCATAACTTCAAATCTGAACTATAGAGTTTGTTCAAATATTGTAGTTTCGTTGTCATATTAAGTAGAAATACATGTATATACGTAATCTGAAATATTTTCCAAACTTTACCGTTCAGCTTTTTCTATATATATATATATATATGAGAAATCATTTTTGTTTTTTGATGCGTTTCAAGTCGCAAAAACCTCATTGTGAACATGGTGGATGCTTTACACGACACAATACTTCACGAATTACTTTCATGTTTAAATACGCCTATACTACGGGTAACTTGGCATGGGTATAACATGACTTCATCACTGAAACTTGTTAATTTTGATGGATCATTTATGAGCGTCATATGTAGACAAATAATTCAAACACTTCTCCGAAAGAAATCGTATGATTGGCTTGGTTTGCAGCTCAATTGCAACAGGCTTATTGAAATTGTTCAGTGTTTAGAAAGTACACCTAAGGTGTGTTTAGAGGGTCACTAACATTTCAAACACTACAGGATCCATAAAACGGAAGCAGGCTGTGAGGGCATTTTTGTTATTTTGGATAAGTTTTCTGCAACTGTAACTGCATTTGAAGTCCAATTTCCCTCATTATCAAAGTTGGGCGAAAGCTTGGTTCCCCACAGGACCGCGCGAGATTTTGGATTGCTTTAGCATTTCAAATGCTATCCATTGCAACGACACAAACAAGCACTCGCTGGCATTACAAAGCGTTATAACGTTGTAGTCACGTGGTCGGGGGATGATCTACCTCAAGGTAGTCCACCCCAAACAGTGAGGTAAGTTATTTCTTGATTATGATCTCTTCAAATTGACCTATTTTATAGAGTAACTGATCAGCATCCTAATACTGAAAAGAAAATATATACCTAAAATGACATTTTTTTGGACATTTTTGCACATTTTTTGTCTATATTCATTTTTTGCATCATGTTTTCCGTGCGAACGGATACGGTGACCCCTATTTTCTTTTCAATTTCAGATGCTGATTATTTACTCTATAAAATATGTCATTTTGAAGCTCTAGATCATGTTAATACAGTTATTTACAAATGTATTTAAAAAAACTCTTCGACCCCTCCTTACCTAACTGTTTGGAGCGGACTACGCTAATGCGTTTATTCGTGACCCGGAATGCGAGGGAACGCAATAAGATCGCTAGGGAATTGAATAAAATTTCGAGAGAACGCAATAACGATATGTCCAAGAAATATTTATCTTTTGTCCCTCAGCGACTCCGTATCATCTCGTATTACAATAAACATTCATCCACTTTGTTTAAGTACCCTGAAATGTTAGTCAAGCAATAAAAGTCAACGGTATGGAATAAGAAATGTAAAAATCGACTCGAATATGTACGAATTGACATCTGCAATGTATATGTGGTCATAAATTGTCGTCGTCCACTTCAGAATGTCTAAGACATTGCATAACGCCTGTGTGCAAATTGATATCTCAATGATAGTTTGGGTCTCTCTATCGTTGTTATGGGACTACCGAAAACAACCTTGTATTCATTTCTATTGAATGTGTGTCTGTGCCTGTATATATAGTATACCTATACAACTTGAAGTGAGTGGAATTCAAGTACAAACTTAATCCAATCTACCACTGATATCGAAAGTTACACTCGCGCAATAAATAACCCACACAATATATCATAAACAGGAAAACAATATAGGCCTACAAGTGTACATCGTGAACTTTGCGAACAAATTTCAATTATGACATGGAAATAGACATTTCCGTGAACTACATGATTATGTACCCATTTTTATGACCTTTTTCAATCATGTATTATGTTGCTTCGGCAGAATGAAGTTCAAGTATTTGAATCATTATACATATTTCCTTCAGTTATAACGTTTCATGCTGAAAATTCAATTATATCTTCCATACTGAGAATAAAGAATATGAACCGTTAATATATACGGTCGAAATTTGTATGGCAGTGACGCACACTGTATTTGTGACAGCCAGGCTACATGTGTATGACGACCTAATGTGCTGCTTTAAAGCTGGCATCCGGGTTAGAACTGTCTCGCTAGTACACAGCAGTGTACAAGTAGAATAGTGTGCTTTAGCCAACATTACATGAAATAGGTTTACATATTTATTAAGCCCGGAGAAAAAGCAATTCGAGCATTTTCCGTGGAAATATCAAGATGATTTCACTTGTGTTTGGATTTCACCTAATGATAGGAGCTGAAGGTATTCATATATGTGCCATCTACACCTGTGTTTTACTACAGAAGGAAAACAAAATCTAATACTATATGTATGTACGCCGCAAACCCAATGCGTTCGCCTCACTATCCAGTGCTAACTGTTACTTTTACCTACACAAATTTGGGTAAATATGTATCAATACCGAGGCAAACCGATGCAAAACTGAACGAAATTTACCGAGATGTACATAATCTACGTGTACTCAGATGCGTGGCGAGTTTTTGTATTGAGTTCAATCGAATTATTATCCGATTTTTTATTCCAACTAAGATCTCTGTTTTTGTGAAACGCGTCAGTGGGCGTGTGATGGACATGTCATGAATAGGAATCAAATCGCTATTTGTTACAGCACTGACTACACTCCAATGCAGGGGCCAGTCCTTCAACTCTGTGTCATTCTGTGAGAGCACTGCGGATCAGGTTATCCGTGTATCAGATGCGTACGTCTACGACGCTGACGGGAAGTCCAGTGACGAACCTCGCTGTGAATGGCAAAACCACAGAACAGATTGTAAAAAACGGCTGGAGGAAGTCAAACCTGAGGAATATCAGAAACTTCTGGACACATGCGATGGCAGTCAGACTTGTAATTACACAGTTCCTAGACTTCTAATCACGGGATGTGGCTTTACAAACTACATGCTGATCGATTATCAGTGCTTCGAACTCGTGATATTCGAGGTAGGTAGGTCATTGGAAAAGGTCTATATATACTTGAGTATATAGATAGACGTGGATTCAATACCCAGTATTAATTATTCCGAGCAAACAAAACAGGGTCCGTTATCCAATCTCATAGTCCGGGGACAGAAAGTCATATCAGGCATACGAAGTGAGAGAAAACAAAAATGACAGGGAAACTCATGAACCCCCAAAAATGGCCATTAGGAGGTGAAATCAGGTGTTCCGGAAAGAGTGAGCATTTCCTGCCCCACTAGTGGCACCCGTCATGAATTCCCCAAAATTAACATGAAAATAGATCTAGTTGCATGGCAGACATGAATTTGCTGTATTTATCCACCAGATCATGATGACGTCCATAGAATTTCTTAAACGCAGCTATATGACCGGAGATTTATGAAAATTTTAATATTTGATTGTAATTTGATATCAAATTAGAATGTCTGATTATGGGCATGTCATATTAAATACTACACCAAGTCGAACACCTATCTCGAAACTACAGTTACATCTTTGTTGTGTGGAAACGATTGGTGGACAATCTTACTGTACTCGTAACACGCAAGTGTATTGCACCACGTTTTGTGAACTAAAACATAACGTATCCATAAAGCATAAAGTGTGTATCCCAGGAAACTCCTCGTCCAACGAATGATGACTCACCGATCACAGGACATCCCGAAGCTCACTTGGGCAGCACACTGACCTTCATAGACGGGGGAGGCCTTGACCCGGATGGCGACAGTAGCAGTGGGAGTATGGGTAATAGTGCGTCCAACGTTATTCACCCTCAGATGAGAGTGTCTTGTGAACCATTAGAATACGTGTGCTTTTACACGGATATGAGCTTTATATAGAATATATTACGGTGTCATATTAATATTCATATCATATCACGAACACGTTATAGCGATTCAGCTAGTTTGTTGTTGTCCGGTGTTTGGCAATAATTTCTCCTCAACTTTTCTGTTTACGTTCTAGGAGTTTATATTGGAATAAGTGTCGGTTTGTTGTCTGCGGTAATCATAGTATTTATCCTACTGATCGTATACAAAAGAAGGTAAATTTACGTTAAAATGATTCCATACCTTCCATCAGTCTTTAAGGTTGAGATTTTGTTATTCAATAAGATCGTCGAAAGAGTAGCTCTGGATCTGTGACTGGTTCGTATGTACATGCACATGCCATTCACCATTTTCACGACCTCGCTAAATTGCTTCAACCAGTTGTTGGGATGATGTATAATTGTTCGATAATCTGTACAGATAATCATCTGTACTGATAATGTCAGTATGCTCGGGGATGTATGTGAATGTATGGCCCAGCGTCGTGTTCTGGAAACTGAACCATATTCTGGACCATTTTTTGTTTGTTTTTGAACACTATCAAAATCTTGCTTTATTGTTGGTAATTGGTTGACATCGCGCCATACATTTCAGAACGCGAAGCACCCGCGAAACACAACCAGGTTTCGCAGAGTATTCTCTGGTGAGAAACACATCCAGCACATCAACGGAAGTTTTCGAGACGGAGATCCACGAAAATGCCAACTATGAAACACGTGACCTGCACGGAGACCACGCCCACTTTTCTTCGTCAACCAATCAGCGGGGAGAACGGTATCACTCCGTGAACCTGGTGGAAAACCCATTCTATGACACAATGGAGAATACTACAAATGATGTAATGGGGTCTGAGCAGCAAAGTGTATTACCTTGTGCAACTGATGACGATGATACTTGTATTATTGATAATGAAAATTACGATGTTGTGAGGTCATGAGGCGGTTGCATCGAGAGACTTGGCATAATGTGCAATGATATCGAATATGCCAGTGATGAAAAACGAACTTCTGATAACATTCGAATGCGTATAGATATATTGGTTCCAGATATATGTTGGTTCTTTAACCATATTTTAATATAGCAACGGTACAGCTAGCTGCTCTTTGCTCTAGTCGTTGCTCTTGATAATTACATTCAAAAGACTGTTATTCATTTACCTAATATCTATTCAGACCGTTATTTACAATATTGTTAACTATTGGGATGGTGTTTGTGTCATATTTTACCGCAACTGTATTCAGATAAACATTTATTACCGTTAATCACCGAAGTTATCATCAAGATTTTCGAATAAAATATATCAGTGGACGTTATGACCGCAGACGGTCATAATGTCCTTCGGAAGAACTTCGTGGTAAGCGAGTTCACCAAACTAAGGTATAAGCTATTTAGTTGCAAACCAGTGCTATTCCGAATTTGAGTTGGATATGTATATTGGCCTTGTATTAGCATATCCACATTACACTACAGTTGAACACAATATCCACTCAACAACCTATGATATTGATATGTTCGACATAAAAATGCTGATTAGCCGCGGCTGTACAAGGATGTCTGCAGGGTTGTACTGATGACATACAGGGTTGAAATGACCAATTATTGGCTGCATTTAAATCAATGTTAAATTGGGCAACTTCGGGTGTGCGTTTCACCTTCCCAAAAAAAAATTAGGGCTTAGCGGTTGACAGGGTGTGATAGTATAATCACAGTACTTCAATAAAATTTAGGTCACTATAGAGCATGATAGTACCAATTTTTCATAAAATGACGTTGAACAGGACCCCTGTCAATTTAGCTCGTTTTCAGATCGCAATTGCCGACATAGCATACATTCAGCAAAACCTTTCTCTACTCCAAATCCCGGGAAATACCATCGGAATTTTTGCTTTTCCCAAAACCAGACTTCCACACACGCAAAATAAACCAGCACGTGGATCAATATCGCTTCGCGTTGTCTCCCTAGGCAACCATACATCTGGCGAAATGACGTCACTTAAAACAGAATCCTCAAAGCTTCTACCCTACAGGGGTATACTGATGGCGTATTCAGGTGTACATATGATGTAGGTGGGTGTAATGATGACATACAGGGGTATACAGATGAGGAAATCATGTGTACTGATGGTGTACGTTGTTGTACTGACTACCCAAGGTCGCCCTTATATATGCTGATCTCAATAATCAAAAATCGCAATCGAGAAACGTCAGACTCTGGGAGAAATTTCGATGAGAATCGAACGCGATTAGTACTACACTAATTAAAAAATTTTTGTCGCAGTTACCGACATTCATCGAAGTGCATCTTTATATTATATCAAATATACATCATACATACACAATACATAACTTAATACAGATATTTCCACACAACAATAGTTCATGCTTACATATATGTACATGCTCATAGGTTATGATGACATTAATACTAGTAATATTTGCGCATATAATATATATTCACGCATTCACTGGCTATTAGCGATATACATGTGGAATTTTTTATACATTCAAGTACGGTTATGTAGATATGTAGACTGTGATTGATAATTTGTTTACAAAATTTCCATTTTTTCCCAGAAGTCATGTTTCGTGGTACGTGAAACAGGCGTCACTGCAAAAACACGTACAACATTAAACACAACACGACTGCATTGAACATAATGAAACAAAGCAGAATCACTCTCTGCGCAATGCTGGCTACAAGCTGCCACTGTTCGGTAGATGTCGCTTTTGGCAATTCGTGTTGATCCGTTAACTCGCCAGAGGCCACCACCGTGAAACCCTTAGAGGCACCGTTGTGGCGTCTCGTTGAACGGGAATGTCGGGTCAGGATAATACGCCGTAAACACAACAACCGATCCAGGACATGTAATACTTTCTGCAGAAGAAAGAAATGCAAACTGACTCAATTCCATCCCCTAATGTTTTGCAAGTTTTTTTATAAACTGATATTGTATATTTTACAATGATGCAATTCTTGATTAATTTTTCTCACCATGGTTCTCTTTGAGAAGCGATTGCCTGGTTCCGATTCCTTCGTGGCCAGGTTATAGAGAATGGTACACACGAATATCGAAGTGGCAATCAACCCCAGACTTACGAACAGATACTGGCCTGCGTGGATAATTTCAATATTGTGGTATGTTTGCAATGAAACAAAACTTAACAAGCTATCGGATTTTAAAAATACCATTCACGAACAAATTGACATTTGAAGCAGGTCATATATTATCATAATAATGTAATTGAGTGATATATGGGGAATGTGCTCTACATTTCTGGATCGTGTCATTACTCTGGTACACACCAATTATGGGTATTGTTAACCCTGACTTGGGAGTAGATTCGACCACAATCATCAGCAGGACGAAGTAGCTCAGAAACAGACTCATTCCTGGGGGAAAGAAAAACAGTTCGAAAAAAACAACGTACAAGTAGCTAAGACGTTCAAGTAGGCTACCCGTCACAGACACTGTGACGTCACCAGACAACTTTAAATAGAACTTGCAGAAAAGTTTAAATATCAATCAGGGGCGTATTTCATAATGAATCTAAACCTACTTGCGGCCGAAGTTAGAATTGAGCCTACTAGCTATCAATGCTACCATGCTGAATGCCAAATTTAGTCAGCTAAAGTAGATTTTTTGTGAAATAGGTCCAAGGTTCTACCCTACCGAGGTTAACTTTATCTTCACACTCTGGAGGTAGCAAGAATAGTATCATCGTAAGCAAGTTGAGGAGTATCGCCGGCAGCAGCAGAACGTAGGCGAAGAACCCTGCACGTCTCCGAAATGTCAGTGTGTAATTCACGAGAGTGAAGTTTCCAATAGGATACTGTCTCGTCTCAAGTGCTCTTGTTGCCGAAAAAGATACAATTACTTATATTTTGTGGTAATCATTCCTTCAGATTTCAGTTATTATTCTTGGAATATGATATATTTCCACAAATATGGTTAAATACTTCGTAATGACAGCGAGCATTCGCCAGAAATATGCTACATAAAATGAATAAAAATTTGTGTATTGACCTTTTCTGAGACACAGTTTCCCACTCAGAGTTTTCAACCAGTACTGGTCTGTCTTTAGTGATTTTGTAATCTAATGTCACTGCAAGCTCCTCATCCGACAGTATCCAAGATCCGAAGGTCAGTTCACAAGTGTGTGAGTCGAATGGGAACTTGGTGGTATCCATGTTGCATGGGACTTTGTATATTGTGGCTGGAACCCACAAAACGTCCCCATTGTTGTTCACTATATGTGGGAAACTCTCCCACGATCGTTCGCTTTCAAACCTGCAAATGTGAACGCCACCTAGTGATCGCTACATGTACTGTACAGTGTTATTATATTAACCCTGACTCTTCAGCACAATACCATAAGGGAAACAATTATACATTTCAAACATTCAAAAAACTGATTGCATCGTTCAGCTTTAATTAGCTGGAAGCAGTTTTGAATACACAGTTCAGTATTGAGTGGAGTCATACTTACTCGTTGTAGAGCACCATGTCAGGTGCCCAGATATGTTTTCCGTGTGAAATCACGATATGTGTGATATTGTCAAAGTCTTCTGGATCCCAATTGATACGGGGATCGAACCACACCTGTCAAGAACAATGCGTACATCATACCATTATTAGGTCATTTCGTCATGAACTGTCATTATGATCACTATAATACAAATACTAGTAGTTATCACTTTCTCACATAATTCTCCCAGAACTTTGCCGTCAATATCTGGGACTTGACATCCAGTCCCAAGAGTTGGACCATGTCGACCATGTATGTCATATGGGTGCGTCCATCCTCTGCCGAGCGCGGTCTACTCTGTACACTGAGGCTCCCGTGGTCCCTGTACCAGCTTAGCGCCTTGCGGACTGCACCGAGTAGCGGGTCCCTGTCAGGGTTATCTGCCCAGATGTCGGACTTTGACCTGGAATAGGCGTGTATTCAATTTAGTAGAATTAACATTAGTAATTTCCAAAACATGGAATAGATTCAGGATGAGTAAACGTAGTATTGATTTCATCGTGTAGACATTTCCGGAAAACAATTCTAGGTATCTGTTGGGTTTCTGTGATGATGTCATTTTCATACCTTTCGTACCAACTACTGTGGCCTCGGGCAGAGCACATCCCATACATAATCATTTTTACATGTTCAAAGTAATTCACTGGCTCTATCATCAGTGTATACCAATAATTCGTGTTCAATTCTGTTTGCACAATTATTCGAACAATTTGTACCAACTGACTAACCCAAGGACAAATAAGCATTCAAACCTAAGACTTGAACTCATGGTATTTGTACAATGAATACAATGCTTTTACTGCAATCTTGAAGAACGATCCTTGCGTGGACGCCCATTTTCTTACTCGAATATCTGAATATGATGATCCGATGTGAACGAGAACGATGCGAGAATCGTCTTGGGATATGGACTGTAATGAGAAGCCTGGAAATGTAGCTGATTCTACTTTGTCGTCCATAACTCATTGCTGGTGGCGAGACTGCTACCCTGAGGACGTGAGGGGATATTACCTGAACTTTGGAAGATGATTAGGTATGAGAAATCAGAGCACTCGAGCTGTGCTACACTCATGCAAGTACGCTTACATGTACTCTATCTAAGACCCTATTCAAAACCTTTTTTTGTGTATATTGGCTAACACAGTAACACATCGACAAACTGGTGGCGTGGTAGAAATCTCCGCCTGCACGAGGTGCTAACCAAGGGTCATTTTCATAAATTATCTAAATCTGATTTAGCCTGATTTAGTACTCAAATTAGTACTAGTAGGTTCCCAGTTTAGTTAGCTACAGTTCGTTTAGATTATTTGTGAAATAGGCCCCTGGTACAGTATATACGCATCGATTATCAAGACCCGAATGAGCTCTACTACAGGCGTATGGTCCCCAAGGGCAAATCGGGATCAGGTGTGAGACGTTTTTTGCATGGCTGACACGATCCGCGAAGCAAGGGAAAGCTGAGGAGAGGAAGCTGAAAAAAGAGCAACGGGGAATTGTTGTTCACGTGTTTGGGCTGCGAAGTAGGTCAAGAATCGAGGGACCGTACAGATTTGCAAATGTAAGAAATTTCACCGCTTTTTACAAAGTATTGTCATAGCCAGGTACATTTTCTATAGTGGACAACAAGTACATTCAGTTTCTGTTTGAAAGTAATAGTCATATTCATCAAAGAGTCACATTCAGAAACTCACACATAATCATTGAGTTTGATACTATATAGTAGGTTGTTATTCCACAAATGGTGAATATCGATCTCCACCCAATGACTTATCCACATGCAATGACACGCTGATTCTAAATCTCTGCAGGGGAGAGAGGGAACGATAGTTTACTTTTAGTTTACTTTTTGCCCAATCAAAAGCAAATATTGAATATCCTTGTTCCTTTTGTTCTCTCTATACGGTTTTGGCCCCTGACTGTATGTTATGTTCTGTTATCACACACTATGGACAGCAGGAAGGGAAAGCATGGAAATAAATTGTCTGAGGAAAGTCTGTTCTGTCTGAAACAGTAGACCAGCCAGTTCATGGCTAATATGAGTATATAATATCATTATCAGTATTTCGTACTGATTCATGTATTCTGTCAGTATTTTTTTTTCGTATTCAGCAAGTTGTGACAATAACTCAAGAACAATACTAAAAGTTATGGAATTTGTACAATGACTACGACCTTTTGACTGCATTGTTGACCAACAATATTTGCTTGGACACTAATTTATTTATTCAGTGGTCCTTCAAAGATAATTTGCAAACATGTACGGGCTAAGTGCATGTGTTCAGCCTTCAGATGTTTTCGGTCAGAACAGATACGATGTGAGAATAGTTTAGCTAATGTGAAGCCTGAAAATGTAGCTCGGGACCTGGCTTATTCATGTCGTGTGTAATTCACTGGTTGTGGCGGGGCTGCCACACTATGGACGTTGGGGAAATGATCTGTGCTCTGGCAAAGATGATTTGGTTCGGGGAAACATGTACTTGATCTGACAAACTGCACTCCACTCAGGCAAATCAACCAATTCTAACTGACAACAATACTTACACAATTGCCAACTCAGTCAGAGGTAAAGTAAGTGAAAACTTACTCGTGTACGTACTGTATTACACGAGATCCACAACGTCCTGACCCCGTGCACTAAATTTAGCGTATATTTGTATGTATATTCAATGAATGTACGTATTTAATATATTTTCATCGCCATAGTTCAACGCCTCTCTGGTATCAAACACAGTACCCTGGCATCGAGGAACTTGTCACGATTATCAGCAGCCCAAGCGACGCGGAGCGCGTCCAAGATGCCCCACAGTGGTGCTCGGGATGAAAACAAACCAATCATGATTATGACTGATTTACGGCACACAAACTGTTAGTATTGTATGTATGCTAATGCACGAGAGGACCCAAATTACATATGATAAATCAACTAAATACCTCGATATATTGCCTCAAATCCCCTCCAAGCGTCGCTAATCCTTCCTGATAAAATTAGTGTTCGGTGACAGCCAAGGCTAAAGTTAATGTTAGGAAGGGGTTTTCAACAATATTTCAGGGTAAGTGCGTTGTATACATAATTTAGGTTCCCTCGTGTATTTGAGTGAATACGAATAGATAATTTGGTGTGTCAACTCAGATAACTGTCATAATCGTGATTTGTTTGGTTTCGTCCCGAGCACCAATGTGGGCCATCTTGGACGCGGTCCGCGTCGCTTGGGCTGGATTATCAGAACTTTTTCATGCATAAAGCTCGGGAGCGAAAAAAAGCCTACCACTTGCGTGAGGTGTTGTCCTATTATATATGCATTGGAGACCCGAATCAGCCTGACAACAAACACATTTTCCCCGTGAGCAAATCGGGATCAGCTGTGAAATGGTTTTTGTATGACTGACATGATCCGCGAAGCTAGAACACCTGAGAAGAGGAAAGCTCAATGAACACCAACGGGGAATTGTTGTTCATATATTTGGGGTGCAAAGTAAAGGTCAACAATCAGGGGATATTACTTGTCAGCAAACTTGATCCATGGACACCCGATGGACAGGTTCACTGCACTATCGATGAAAATGAAAGTGTGACCAAACCATTATTATGAAATGGTTTGGATATTATTAATCATATTACAGAATATGATATTAATTGTTCGGGATTAAACTGTAAGCAATTTCACCACTTTTTACAAAAAAAAAAAGCATCATAACCAGTTACATTTTATACAGTGGACTACAAGTGCAACCAGCTTTAGTTTGAAAACACTACTGCCACATTGATCAAGAAACCAAGAAAACTTTTTTGGCCTTGAAAACTGCCTAAATGTACGGTGGCTGATAAGTGACATTGTAAAAAAAAATTTTTTCAGAGTAATCCTGACTTGTTCATAATTGACATAATTTCTGCAAAAATAAGAATAGTTATGCGGGAAAAAACGTTATTTACACAGAAAAAAAAGTTACTTATGCAGTAATAACTTTATTTACATGTAAATAACCATATTTACATGGAAATATTATTTATGCGGACATAACGTTATTTATGTGGAAATAACGCTATTCATCCCCAACGACCTAGGGAGAGATAAAAGCACGTGTAGGCAGTGTTTGGTTAGTATATCATACACGGCAGGAGTAAATAATAATACATTTTCCATGTAAACAACGTTATTTCCTCATAAAAAATGTATTGACGCAGAAAAAACGTTACTTATGCAGAAATTGCTTTATTCACACATAAATAACATTATATATGTAAAAATAAGATTATTAACGCGGAAATATATTTATTTACCCTTAACCACCAAGAGAAAGAAATAAGCACGTGTAGGCAGTATTTGGTTAGTATCTCACACACAACAGGAATAAATGATGTTATTTCCGCAGAAATCATGTTTTTTTTTCGTGTAGATAATGTTATTTAAGAATGAAAAGGTTATTTCCATGTGAAAAAACTTATTTGCGCGTGAGAAATGTTATTTCCACGTAAAATATTTTAATTATGTTTCAGTCGAAATTACTTTGAGATATAAATAATATATATCGCACACAATTGTTGTGTTTGATATTATATGGAAGGTTGTTGTTCCACAAATGCTCTATATCCATCTACACCCGATAACATAGCCACATACAATGACAAGCTGATTGAAAATCTCTGCAGGAGAGAGAGAGCGATCAATTATTTTAAAAGTTTTTTGCCCAATCAATAGAAAATATTTCTGTTATTTTTATAAATAATCTATATCACACACAATTGTTGTGTTTGATATTATATGGGAGGTTGTTGTTCCACAAATGCTCTACATCCATCTACACCCAATAACATAGCCACATACAATGACAAGCTGATTGAAAATCTCTCCAGGAGAGAGAGAGAGCGATAAATTATTTTAAAAGGTTTTTGCCCAATCAAAAGAAAATATTTCTGTTATTTTTATTCCCTTTGACAGTGAATGCCAATTGTTTTGGCCACCAGCTGTGAATATGTTGTGTTTTGTTGTCACCCACTATAGGCAGTAGGAGTGGAAAGCCTGGAAATAAAATGTCTGGGGAAAGTTTTTTCAGTCTGAAACAGTAGGCCAGCTAGTCTATGGCTTATAGGAATATGTAATATTATCATCATCAGTAAATCATACTGATTCATGTATTCTATCAACAATTATCCAAAATCCGCAAGTTGTTGCAGTTGCCCGACTCAAGTACACTACTATAAAATGCTTGGTATTTGTACAATGACCACAAAATTTTGACTGCAACGTCGACCAACATTACCTGCGTAGGCACTACTTTTTTTTATTCAGTGTTCCCTTTGGTGTAATTGGTGAAGAACACACTTATGTACGGACCATTGAGTTCAGAATGTAGATCTCTTCGGTGAGAATAGAGACGATACCAGAGTAGTCTCGGGATGTTGAATGTAATGTGAAGCCTTAAAATGTAGCTCGGGAATATGGTTTATTCATGTTGTCCACAATTTCGACGTGAGGGAAATGGCATGCACTTTCGCAAAGATGATTTGGTTTGGGGAAACAACGCCATGATATGGTGTTCCAAAAGGGCCATCGCTTTGTCGCTTTGGCGGGTATAGGTCGATAAGTCGATACGATAACCCGACAAACCGATAACCCGACAAAGCGACTATCCGACAAAGCGATAGGATAATTCGACAGGTCGAGAATGCGATATCTCAATGCGAGCGTGCGACAGCCCGATACGAAAAGTCGACACGCCAAGGATGTCTTCTATCGGGATATCGATTTTTCGCATCGGCTTTTCAACTTATCGCCTGGCCCAATTTATATCACTCATGGGCATCAATCTCATCGAAAGACATCGGTATAATATGGAAGATGGAGTCACAAGATTAATAACTATTTCCACCAAGGGTTAACTAATACAGAAATCATGCGTCGCTTGAGGAACGAGCACGGGATATACATGAGATGACTATGTCTCTTTACAGTAAGGCTATATTGGTTTGTGCATACATCACAAGCGTAGGTAAGCACGATGTAGAACGTTGCACGGCGATCGTCATACTGTATCTGTAGGACCTATATGATTAACATTCGCAAATGAGACGTGAAATTAATATTGAATTTACCTTTGAATTATAATCGCTCGTCTTCAGTGTCAGGACGTTGAAAAGACATCTGAGAAGTCTCGGAGTGAGACGAAAATCGTCTCTCGAAGACGTGCTTTGTGCTGTTCAGGTATGTTTTTATTTTGAGTAAATTTTAAAAATTCCATTATTTCATTATTTACCCTTGAATTGGGTTATATGTTTCTTCATCTAGATTGAATTGAGATGACCCGGACGTGACCTCGGATGTCGCAGTATGCAGCGAAGGATACTTTTGGAGTATGGACTCTTCGCATCCAGAGGGTTAACTGATTACTCATCAATAATATATTTTGATGACTATATGTACTATTGTGGAATTTGTCATGCGTGATATAAATTAGTTCGAACGATAAGTCGAGAAGCCGACGCGAAAACTCGATATCCCGATAGAAGACAACCTCGACTTGTCGGCATTTCGTATCGGGTTGTCGCATGCTCTTATCGAGATATCGCACTCTCGACTCGTCGGATTATCGTATCGCTTTGTCGGATAATCGCTTCGTCGACTTATCGTATTGTCGGGTTATCGTATCGACTTATCGGCTTGTCGACTTGTCGACCTATACCCGCCAAGGCGACAAAGCGATGGCCCTTTTGGAACACCATACCATGAACTATACTACACTCACGCAGATGAGCCTATGTTCACCGACAACAATACTTGCAAAATGACCAATTTAGACAGGGGTTGAATTAAAAGAAACCTTCCTCGTATATTACACGAGGTCCACAACGTCCTGGCCTCGGGCGCTAATGTATTTAGTGTATATTTATTTTATATGTATATCTGATAAAATGTATTATTTAATGTATTTTACCACCATGGTTCAACACCTCTCTGATATCAAAACACAGTATACTACCATGGTATCGAGGACCTTATCACGATTATCATAACCATTCCATGCATATAATTCGGGAGCGAAAAAGCTACCTCCGCCTGCGTGAGGTGTTGTCCTGTTATATGCGCATTGCAGACCCGAATTAGCTCGACTACAAATCTCTATTCCCCATGGGCTAATCGGAATCAGGTGTGACATGTTTGTTGTATGTCTGACATCCACGAAGCAAGAAACAGCTGAAGAGATGAAAGCTAAATGAACGGCCACAGGGAATTGTAGTTCATGTGTTTGGGCTGCAAAGTAAAGTTCAACAATCAGGGGATATTGCTTGTCAGCGTATGTGATCCATGAACATCCGACGGACAGGTTCACTAAACTACCGATGGTAATGAAACTCATTTCTCAAATGTCAGAATATCATAATTTGTATCACATATGCAGGCATAGACATCAAACTATTTTCATAAAAAAATTAACACTAATTGCTTTAGAAATTGCCGAACATAACCAGGCCAATCATTGTATGGCTCTGATTGAAGGTGTAAATACTATACATGTAGAAATGCAACTAATTCGCACAAAAAATGTCATAACCAGCGACTATGATAGATCACATGTGCAATCAGTTTCCAACTTTAAAAAATAAAATTACGTCATACTGATAAAGGAAGCGAGATGTCTATTTGCCTGGAACGAAACTGCAAAAAACGATACTTCGAACGAGACTGTTTCCCACACAAATTGTGCTTAGGTTGTTGTTTCAAAATGGTGATTATCGATCTATGTCTCATAATATCTCCACATCCAATGACAGGTAGATGGAAAATCCCTGCAAGAGAGTTAGCGATAGTTTACTTGAAGAACGTTCGCCCAATCAAAAGCAAATGTTTCTTCCTCCATTGCTCTCGGCAGTAAAACGCCAATTTTCATGGCCCCAGGCTGTGAATACGTCAAATATGGAGATCCCGCAGTTTTCTGTTGTCACAAACTATGGGGTGGTAGGAGTGGCCCAGAAGTAAAATATCTGAGGGAATGCTATTCCACGGTATGGAATTGCCCTCATCATTGGACACGTTTTGGGTGTATTTATTATGACCATTTTTTGTTTGACAACGTCTTTCGTCAGACACTTGTCAGGGTTGTTAGTCAAAATATTAGACTGACTTGGAATGGTGTGTGTGGTGATTGAATTCAGTGAAATTGACATGTTCCTGAAGATGCCAATGCCAAAATTCCTAGTCGGGCTTTATTTAATATTCAAAGAGTGTTTCATGATAGGTTTTAATTGCCATCATCAAAATCTTGTGGTATTGGTGTATAGGCTGAATCATACAGCAAATAGATACAGGATCTGAAAAAAAATACTTCGTTCATCACGCCGATATTTCCAGAAAACATTCTCTTATTGGTTTCTACAAGCACGTCATACTCATAACTTACATACCACTTTCTGTTGCCTCAGGCAGAGTACATTCCAACACAGATTTCTGAACTGATTTTTTACGTGCTGTCCTCAACGTATACCGAATTCGCACAATTATTCAGTAGCAGTAAGTCCTGGCAATTGCCCAACCCAAGGACAATAATAAACTTGGAATTTAAAAATCCTGTTCGAGACCCGAACGCGTGGTATGGTGCAACCACTACAATGTTTTCAGTGGAACCTTCAAGCACATAATTTGAGTGGACATTCGCTCACTATGCGACTTTTCTCCAAATATAACGTGAAAACAACCCACTCGTGCAACGACAAAGTGAATCCTCTGTGCAGTTCGGTGTGAACGGAGGGATGCGGGAATTGTCCTCTGGTGGGATGTAATGTGAAGCCTGAAAATGTAGCTTGGGGACATGGTTTATTCATGTCGTTCATAATTCTATTTGTAGCGGGGCTCCATGTTTATATCTCACTCGGGACTAGGGGCAAATGAACTGCACTTGACCAAGATAACTCGGATTTAGGAAAGAAGCACGATGCACCCTAATTTTCACCGAGCAAGTAAACTAGTACATTCACGCAAATGAGCCTATTCTATTTTGTAGACAATAGTTATACTAACAACCTGCTTTGAAAAGAAAACAAATATCAATATCGTCAAAACAATCCTGAACTCTGTTATTTGTGATACTCAAAGTGTATATTTGTGCACATGTCAAACACTAAATATTGCTATTTATTAATATTAAACTAGTAAAATAGATTTTGAGGACCCAACTTAAAGTACAAAGACATGAACTCGATGATTAATTGAAGGCCAGCTGGAGCTGTAACCGTAAAACTGCGTGTGGGAGGCGCTACGTTGTTATAGATAGGTGCACATGTATGTATCCCCGAATTATCCCGACAACAGACACATGTTCCCCCATGGGTAAATCAGGATCAGGTGTGAGACGTTTTTTGCATGCCTGACACGATCCGCGAAGCAAGGAACAGCTGAAGAGAAGAAAACTCAATGAACGGCAACGGGAAATTGTTGTTCATGTGTTTGGGCCGCAAAGTAAAGGTCAAGAATCAAACCATCTTACATGTCAGCAAATGTTATCCATGGAAACAAGAAGGGTAAACACCGAGGCTTCATTGCCATTCACTAAAACAATTGGAATGAAAAGCAAGGTCTATGATGTCACTAATTGCAAATTTTAACAATATGTGTCTTGCCAAATATCAGAACAGAAGAGATGTACAATCGGTGTTCGATCCAAACCTTTCCCGTCAAAAGTAGAATTATTCACGTGGCGACAACAAAACAGCAGTTTTTCACAAAATGGGAAACTAAACGTTCGAGATTCTGATCAGATATGTCCATACCTGTTCTCAAGACAAATTTGAATAAAAATTGACTGTTCGTACATACAACTTGGTACATATTCCATCATAAATATATGGTGTTTGATAGGTTGTTATTACTTCACAAATTGGGAAAATCGATCTCCATCCCACAATTCCTCCACATGTGGTGACAGATAGATTGGAAAACCCTGCAGGAGAGATGGCGATAGCTTGCTGTAAAAGCTTTTTGACGAACAAAAAGCAAATAATTTCTCCTTATAGTGTTGTTGACAATACATGCCAATTGCCATGACCGAACCCTGAATATCGCAACAATGGATATATTGACGTTCAGATAACTTATGGGAAACAGTGTTCAACATATTTCGCTTCCAACATTCATTCAGGTTGATAGGATGTACTCCTGAACGAATGATGCCGAATATTAATGTATCGTATCAAATCATACTGCATTCGTCGTTAAATTAACATATAGGGCCTGTAAGTCACGTTATTTCACGGTGTGATTTCCGATGGCAAACAAACTCAAATTACTCAGGTAACACAAAAGGTGTATACATGTTTGTTTGCCACCAGAATCACACCGTAACCGCTCGTGACTCGATTGTATACCTGCATGCATTTACCACGTGGTTAGTTTAATGTATTTAGTTTCCCCCCCATATACGACTTGCTCCATATATTCACTAACTTAGTTTATGCGTGACAATCCCAATGCCTGCACTGTGAACTGTGTGTTCAGAACATAGCACTGACCAGGGAAACATTCTCCTTGTTCGAAAATGTAATTTTTAAAGAGCAATATCATGTCAGGCGATGGAGACACATGGTGAACTGTGATAAAAAGGCAGACAACCGCCAGGACACCACAGTGGATTAAATGACAACATGTTCACGACTTGAGGTTGTATGATGGAATTGGAGCCACAGGTCCATCGTGGATACATTATACTAGCAACGCGAGTCCGTCACATCTACATATCAAGTAATTATTGTAATGGAGTATCATTCATTTGGGAATAGGTAGGAACACGCAATGTGTTTGTTCACATGACGGAAATGGAGACAAGGGTGCTAATTCTTTCCCAAAATAACATTACAATTTAGAAGCAATATAAAAGAAAGATACTGATATGACGGAGTCTCTTCACAATTGATAGTTTCGCCAACTACAACTATATGTTAAAGATTATAGCTGGTACACATATAATCGGATTCTTGACACTCAAATTCGGATCCTTAAACCAGCATTACCGTGCTTATGATAACTCATCAATAACACAACCGATTTTGTTCTGGTTTGTTGATTTCCTCCTTAGATGATCCAGAGGTGCTTTAGCGAAAACAAAGCCATCCCAGTGTCAGTTCACACAGAAATGACGTTTTAATTATGCATAAGTGACCAAATATATCAATCATCACTTACTGGTTATATACTGGTCCACTGGGTTCCTCAGTAGAAACACACATTGTCGATATCACCAACACCAAAATCACACTTAAAGCCATTCTCTTTATATTGACCATATCCAAGTTTCTCCAGTCAGCACTTTCACGTCATTCGGCAAAGTGAATCACACTATCTGAGACGTACATCTAATGATCCAGTCTGCTATCGATGGCCATCCAAGAGTCAATACGCTGACTCCCACGATGCAGCGCGGCGTCGTCATAGCGTCATGCTCGGTAGCCAGCAAATGATCTGGTAACCGAGAGAAAAATGTTTCGCAGGAAGTTTTTCCCCGATGTGGGGAAGCTGGCAGATTGCTCCCAGAGATATTGGCATCCCCCGGGCTGTGTCATTAGGTGCTATATGAGACGCTGAGACTCCATTATGTATTAGTAGTATATAAAATGTTATGATTGGTGTGTTACCATAAGGTCATATATATTGCACAGCTCGGCAACAATTCACAAGTGAAGGAAAATATGTATCATTGATCTTACTATCGGTAGATGGTGGTTGTTCACACTTTACGTTATTCATTTTATATGAGGGTTTTTTGCACATCAATGCGAAGTCGTTTTCAATCCATCAAACTTGCGTTTTCATGATGCCACTTGGAGGTTCATTTCATAAACACAACAGGCGTACGCTGTAAAATGTGCCAATAAACAGGCTGGGACAAATGATTTTCTTCTCACAAAAGTATGTTATCTTGCTTTTTCCCCTGCAAACACCCCAGTAAGATACACCCGGTAGTAGAATATTTCCGACAATACGCTGATTTTTCTAACTGGTTTACACTGTTTTTCGCTGATATGCGATGCTAAATGGTATCGTATTATAACTTGGCATACTTTATCTGGGATTCAAACGGCAATTTCGTTTCTCTATTGTTTCTCTAAATTTCAGACCTCTATTGTGAAAACCGAAAAAGTTGGCAATCTACCCCAATGTTAAATTCAGCTCAATCACTGAATTTCAGCGTCCGTACACGATTCTATGCATTTGGTCGCTTTTGTGACGGGTAATCTTTCGAAATCAACATGTTTGTGTAGAATACACCCAATGTGTCTTCTGGTGAAAAAAGAACAATACTTCGAATCCTAATGGCTGCAAACACGACCAAATCCCCGAATATGGTTTGTTTCCCGAGAACCCGTTCAGGGGCTGAACTTATAGCTGCGTTTAAGAAATTCTATGGACGTCATCATGATCTGGTTGATAAATACAACAAAGCCATGTCTGCCATGTAACTAGATCTAATTTCATGTTAATTTTGGGGAATTCATGACGGGTGCCACTAGTGGGGCAGGAAATGCTCACTCTTTCCGGAACACCTGATTTCACCTCCTAATGGCCATTTTGGGGGGGTTCATGAGTTTCCCTGTCATGTTTGTTTTCTCTCACTTCGTATGCCTGATATGACTTTCTGTCCCCGGACTATGAGATTGGATAACGGACCCTGTTTTGTTTGCTCGGAATATTTAATACTGGGTATTGATTCCACGTCTATTTAACATTGGGGTTGATTGCCAACTTCTTCAATTTTTGCGATAGAAGTCTGAAATTCGACATAAAATTGCCGATTGACACACAGGAGAAGTATGTGAAGTTATAGAACGATACCACGTAGCATCGCATCAATATCAGCAAAAAACAGTGTAAACGAGTTAGAAAAATCAGAGTATAGTAATAATAAGCATCACTTTTGTATCCATGAAAATTTGTGAAATTGCATTCATTGAATTAATATTCTGTTATAAATGAGTATGTAATTACACATTATATGTGTACGAATTTGCATTCATTCTGCTCCGCTGCATTCAATGGTGGGGAACTCATGTGGGTGATTGTTGGATTTTGTGGCATATAGTCATGAGTATTAATAATAACAACCTTTTTGTAATTATTTCCCTTATTGTGGCAAATGTATCTGCACAGAAACCAATGAGGGGAAAAGGAACGATGGGAGCAAAACGAAGAACTGTATAGACTATGCCCGTTGTATCCGATATAGTGCTGCACTCATATATATGATGCATATCAACCTTGAGTGGGTGTGAATACACAGATATTCCCCATGGATACACCAGGAGCATGTGTGAAATATTCTCCGTATTCCTGACACGATCCGAGTTCCAAGGAACAGCTGAGAGGCGAAAAGCTCAACAACTACCCACGGGGAATTGTTGTTCGTGTGTTTAGGCTGCAGAGTAGGATTTAAGGTCAGGATTCAAGGAATTGTACATGTCAGCAAAGTTTATCCAGACATTACCGTGGATATACATGAAGTCTTCGGTACCTTCCACTGGAATATTGAGAAACATATTCGAGAATATCATACTACATATATATCCATGCATAATTCTGTTTATCAGGATAAGTATATTATGTATCCATAATCAAACTTTGTATTTCATAAATATTTATCATAATTATGAAATCAAACATTAGATGCCTAGTTTTATGGCGTGGATTGGAATTGTAAACACTACAATATTGCCATTCGGCTTTGGACTGAACTATATTGTGCTAAACAGATCGAAATGCCCATCATTTTTGTGGATAAATTGTATTTCGGACGAAACGATTTGGCGAGAAAACAATCAGATTAGAAGAAAAATTGTTTGACGCGTATGGGGAGCCGTTTTGCAAATGCTGAATATTAATCTACAATTTAATAATATCTAAACGTTTAGTGGCAGATAACTTGGAAATCCCTGCAGGAGTTTGTTGTAAAAGCTTTTGCTGAAGCAAAAGTAAATCATTTATCTCCTGTTGCTTTGACAGCTCATCCCGATTGCCGTCACAAGAGCTACGAATATTTCGACTAATAATCTATCTTGATGGTTTTCTGTTATGATAGTCTACGGTGTCGAAGACGTGGAGGCACACTTTTCTGCTCCTGGAAATAATGTCAATATTTATCACAGTGTGCCTCCAAATATATATGTCGGATTCTGAGGTTAACATTTTACTATAATATGGAAATAATATGAATCGTCATATTAGTGAGTGATATCGTCATATTAGTTAGATCACAATACAAAAAACACATATAAAAATGTGCATAGAATGAGGTGCCCTCAGTGGTCATGAACGGAGTAGGGTGGGCTGTTGGACGCAATGGGAGCGATACATGCACATGCAGTATACTAGACAATGTACCAAGAACACTTTATCTAATGTTATTCACTTGGGAATAGCTAGTGATACGCATTGTCGGTCTGTTACATGTGATAGTAACAGGGCTCGGTGTGGGAATTGATACCAAACTATATAGCATTGAAACATGAAATTCAATCACATTCATTTGATATCGATGAATATCTCCTGATATCGTGGTATAAGTTTTATAGAAGATTTACAATTTCGCTTCTTGAACTTTATTTTCCCGAACAAAAGGTACACTTATAATATGACAATTTGAAACTCAAATTGGCTTCGCTTTCAACATCGTTCAATCACAAGTGTTAAGAAATTTTAAATCTACTATTTTACTGAGATTACATTTCAATTATACCACTATGTGTGTACAGGCATGCTCATATCCTTCTTATAAAATTCAAATATACATGGACAAATAAATGTGACAGGTTAAATGCTATAGACACCTTTTGAAATATTGATTATTACTTACTGATAATAAATTGGTCCAGCGGGTTCTTGAGTAGAAACACATATTATCAATATAATCAACATCATACATAATGCTATTCTATCTGATAAACTATATTGGAATTTTTCCAGTCAGAACTATCTAAGGCATATATTTACGGTGTGGGCGATATGGATCGAGTCGACACGATCAGTCCAAGATGCAGCACGCCTTCATCAAGCTTAGTTTTCTATCAGGTGATCGCGTAACCCAAAAAGAAATGTCTCGCAGGAAGCTTTTTCCAGTGTGGGAAAGCTGGAAAATTGCTGACAGAGACAGACCCCTCGCATAGCATTGTCGTATGGTGCTAGGTGCGAGCACTGGCAGTGATCTTTGTTCTGATATCAAGCCCAGCAAATTGAACAGTTCTGCCAAGATTAATGCACATGAAAAAGAATTTATCTTATTATTTTACAAACGGGGGGGGGGGGGGGGGGTCACAACTATATGTGAACACAATTTTTATTCATCAAACTTGAATTCTCATGATTACACATCGTGGTTCATTATAGAAACACCGTAGGCGAAGAGCTGTAAATGTACTCAATAACATGTCAACATTATATAATAGATGCAAGACATGGAAACTTCATTCTCACTATTGTGCGAACTCTCGATAGCAGTTGCAAGAGTTGAATGAGACACACCTATTTTTGTTGATGAGCATCTATAGGTGGCAGTTACAAAATATAGAATCTTGTTTAAGTTGTGCGGTTAGAGAGTCGGAAGACTAGCATCCTTCGAATATTACTGTTTTTGCCAGTATCCTTGTAAAGCTTTTTGCTGAAGCAAAAGTAGATCATTCATCTCCTGTTGCTTTGACAGTTCATCCCAATTGCCGTCACAAGAGCTATGAATATTTCGACTAATATTCTATCTTGATGACTATCTGTTATGATAGTCTACGGGGTAGGAGACATAGAGGCACAATTTGCCGCTCCTCTGAATGGTGTCAATATTTATTATGGTGTGCCTCCAAATAGATATATCAGATTTCAAGGTTACCGTTTTATACATGGACAAGCTCGGTGAATACAACTTTCCAACAAGTGAATTCATGACGGGTGCCACTAGTGGAGCAGGAAATGCTCACTCTTTCCGCTTGAACGATGGTATTCCGAAAGGTATCCTTATTGGTTTTCCGTGAACGTATAATGTTGAGTATCAATGTATACATACAAAACACATATATTACAATATAAACTGATTGCACGTGTTGACATAAATTCTCAGTGACACCAACCAACCCAATGTGCATACATTTTCTGTTCTCCTAGTAAGTTTGTAATTGCGCGTACATATCTCCAATGTAGATTTGCTTGCTGCATTTCACATTATTTTGATTAATCTGCTAAACAAGCTGGAGTATGTTCATGTTGATGCACGGTGATTGTTCCAGAGCGGAACATTGATTGAACGGACGTGTTACTGGCCTGAAAATATTGCTAACAGAGCAATATCATGTTACGAGTCGGAGAAACATGTTGATAAAAAGGTGGACAGCCATACACTAGGAGACGAATAGACAGACACGAATGGAGAACAAACACAAGATGTGTGTGATATTTGCCTGAGGAGAGATGAGAACGGGAGCTATAACATGCATGTAGCCCCTCGATTCCAGATACCTGATCCAACAGATGACTACAGTATGAAATTTACTATACTAGCCACGTGGGTGAATCACGTTACCAAGAAAGTAATTCCTGTAATGGAGTATAGTTCATTTGGGATTAGCTAGCGACATGCAATGTCCTCGTGTCATATATGATAGTATTGAAGACTGGTATCGAAATGTTCGCAAAAATTATTGTCATTATTGATAGTCTCCCCCAATTAAAGTGGAACTGAACTAATGATTGGTACATTCATAGTCGATTACTCAAAACGAAAAATTGGATCCGTAAGTTATCAATCTGTAGTTACAAGCGTCATTGTATTGGTTCAACAGCATAGACGTTATAAAACAATGATAATTCCCACCAATGATATACCTATGCGTGTGCCGCGTTGCTGAATTACTTCTCAGGTCACGAAAATAATGAGTTTATCGAGTTAAAATTAATGGCTGTATAGTGCCAGGTCCTATTGCACTGAACTATGATATGAGATCAGAAAAATCAAAATCTACTGATACTACTCACTGATAGCGTGTTGGTCCGGTTGGTTCTTCAGCAGCAACACAAATTGTCAATATCATCAGCATCAAAATCACACATTTCGCCATTCTATTTGTCACTGACAGTTTCCAAACGTATCAAGTGAAAAGTTTTACTTTATTTCAAAAAAGTAATCTTCCAGCTATCCGGGACATATATACAGCTATCCAGTCTGACCGGTGGTATAGATGAATACTCATTGAGAAAATACGGTCTATTCCATGGTGCAGCGCGTGGTCGTGTCAAACTCAGTAGCCAGCAACTGATCTGGCAACCACACGAGGAATGTCTCGCGCGGGATGTGGGAAAACTGGATAATGGATGACAGATACATTATTCAGCTTTTTCATACCCCCAGGCACGGCTCCTTGGTGTGATATGCAATATACCGAGTCACCGACTCCATTATGTATAATCAATGGTCCATGAACTGCAATGATTTCCGTGCTCACGTCAAATCATACAAATATGCCATGGTTCAAGAACGTCAACAATGCATCGATTGGTCTAATACCTATGAACACTATCAGTGGAGGATTTGTCCTTCCAAAATAGAGGGTTTGTTTCCTTCTTTCGATGGTGGATTACATTATAAGCACAGCTGGTGTACCATGTAAACGTCTTCATGCTTATGCCAGTATGTCTCAATAAATATGTCATATCAAAGAAAATAATCTCCAGAATATCGGGTTAACCTATGTACCAGATACAATAGACATCCCTTAGTTGTAACGCGAGAGACAGTCGGTAATAAACATAGCTGTTATAGGCATGATAAGTAATGAAAACATATTGCGTTTACTATGTTGTAGCCAGGATTTGATATGAACTCCATATGTTATTATACGTGTTTGCAATTGTTGAATGGCCTATTATTATGGTTCCTCAGAGGTGAATGGTTTGACAAACATACATCAATATAAAAAAAATGGTGTCTTTATGGGGGCGGATAGGCGCAGTATTTTTGTTATTATTCTTTATCTGATCTGCTTTGGGCTGACTGTTCTGTCAAACTATGGATATTGATAGAACTGTAGCGTTGATTTTGAAGCATATATGCTATCTCAGAGGTGTGCAAAATTAATGCAAGTAGAGATCCACCCTGATTCACTGTATCGAGGAACACCCCCGAAGACTTCGTGACATTGTGATACAACGTAACTACACTCATGCCATCATAAGTCTTCCATGGGCCAGCGATAGTAATCCGCATCAATCGACAAAAGATTTTTTTCTGTGCTCAGTCATACCGCATCGGGCCTCTTTCTTTTCAAGGCGCAGAAGTCAAGCCATCAGATGAACTCGTTAGTCTTCCATGGTTACCCTATTTTAATCTGACTCTGTCTGTGAGCAATCTGGTATGAACGTATATAGTTGTTAGTCGTTTGTTACGACTACGTTTGTTACGACTAAATTAATTATCAATTATGTGGGACTGAACATGTATGGAAGTATTGTTTTTTCGAGCCCGATCTCTGCTATCAGGAACAATCGGCCTACATCATAAATTTCCTGCTTTGAGGAAATTTCCCAAGCTGTTCTGCTATTTTCAGCAATCAATGACAACAAAAATGCATGACAATCGAACTGTTTCTGAGAAACTGAACTGAGAAATTTTTCATAGTTATAGCCAGCATGTCAACTCCTCCCGTCTCGGGTAGGAGCATATAAACAGAGTTGCATTACCTCCTGCAACACGGATATGGTAACCATAAACCTCACGAAAAAAATTTTTCTACTGACGGATGGAGGGAATAAAGACATCTGGTCATTGTCACTTCTCCAGGAATTATTTAGAGTTGCCTTTGCGATGGATGATGAATAATATAAAATCTGATGAAAGGAAAGTGTTATTCCAGTTATTATACCCCTTGTTCAGTTAGCTGAGTACTCGGCAGGGAATTGCAGGGGAAATATGAATGAACTGTTTATTTACCATGCGCCAAGTGTAATTTTTTGTTGTTGTTGTTTTTTTTGTTCCAGTCATAGTTACTTTACACGCGAACACATATTATTACAATGGTAACAGCCATATTCATTATATAGGTTTTACTACCGTTGTAATTGACCAATGACATACATGGATTTGTTTTTTGTCAGTGAATATATAATAAATATCACACCAGGGTTTTTTTTTGCATTGTTGAATGATACACCATCGTCTGAACGAAGCGGGCATATAATGTGGGATGGAGAATAATTGCATTTATATATAATTACTCTCAAATTTCTTGGGAAAAGTTTATACCTATATATCAACAAATAACTGTAATGCGACTTCTGGCATGTATTGCAATCAAATTATGACATCATTGGAGATTGGTATGAAAACTATTAATATCTAGTTCACAATATACGTACCAAACCATTTGTTATTAACTAAGGGAAAGTTCACCAACTTGGTTGATGATTACGCATTCGACTGTTCATGTACAACCTGTTGAGATTGCAATCACGGAATGTACATAACCTTTTTATGCTGTTATCAAAGAAGACAAAAAGTTATCAAAGAAGACAACAATAATCTGTGCATTATGTGCATCTGTGCATTATTTGATAACATATTATATACCAAGAATGTGTATATCATATTATGATCGCAACCAATTATCATGACCATTCCACAGTGTACAACATGAAGACTGTTGACTGGTGACTTTGATAGCAGCAGAGCCAGACTGTGTAATGAAACAGGTTTCTTCAGAGGTTTTTCTTGGAAACCCGTGAAATGGATACCTTATTATGTGAAGGAATCATAAGGAAGTATGATTCTCTTTCCTGGGAAATCCTCTGGAAAATTCTCTAAAGTATTGAAAAATTCTCAAAATCGGCAGCTGTCCAAGATGTTTTTTCTTCATTTGATTCAATTGTTATTCTGGCATACATGTGAGCACACGTTGCTGATAACGCCCAGCCAAATGGCATACAACATTGACCGAACTAGGTCTTTTGTTTAGGGGCAGGTCATGTTGATAGCATACTTTTTGGGAGCTGATGCCGACACATGGTGAGTAAAAAATTTCTGTAAAATACTGATCATAGTTGTTACATTAGAACGGGAATTCGATGCTGTCCAGTTATCCATAGCAGTCTGATTTGTTAAGAAATATGCCTTCGCCCACGGATGTGACTCACAAATATGTAATGTTAAAACATTGCTCGCGATGTGTTCAATACTTAAAGCCCACGCACACAAGCACTGTATGAACTGGAAGGGTTCAAATGTTTCAAACTTCGTTCGGGAGCAATATGAAGGCGCAACGTCAGTTATTTCGAGCCCTAATAATTTATTATTGTATCGCTGTTGGTGTGTCAACGCCCGAAGAACAAGGCATACAATCTAATCTGAGAACTGCGTGTGAATAATGCACAGTTTGTTAAAATTGTTATGTATGTCTGATGATCGATTTATCATTTAACAGAGCAGGGGGAACCTAGATCACTGAATTTTAAGCAACTTCGTTTATGATTTTTGTTCACTTTTCCGATATTGAACATTGTCAATCAGAAGAGGTCTGTTGAACATATCAGAATGTTTGCATCCAATTGGTCTGGACACAATATGTGATATATCGGGGTGTAAACATATGATGCCAATGTGTGAACATGATGACTTGTGTATTATGCAATGCTCATGGACTGTGATATCTTAGATTCAACAGAGTCAACCAGAGAGATTGCTAAACAAATCATACACCAAATTCAATTCATATCATTTCCAAAGACATATCGAGGCATGAGATATGTAGTACATGTATTCATAATTTCATCTGATAATAAAATGCATGCGATGTTTGTAAAACAAGCTAAACATTTCTATCGAATTATTGCCCATTCTCAAATCCTGGAGGACACCCCGTTACTAAAATACCAGTTACTAATTTTCTGCAAACGCTGTGGTTTATGATGAAAGAAATACATTGTACAGCACTTTACATCGCTACCAATGCAGCAGCAGTCTAGTCTGGTATGTATCCAATACTGTGTTGGATCTGCAAATGCTATTATCGTTATCGCCCCAGAATGACTCTGTTCCAGCATTTACGGTCAACAGGATGCCAGCGTAATGTGTTTCTAAGAAGAATCGATGAGGTCTGGCATTGCATTGGTGAAAAGTTGTGATGAACGAAGGGATCAATATCATGCACGTTCATGAATGTTAATAATATAATATTATGAATGATAGCATCACGTTTTTCAGCCGTTAGTATAATTATCAACAGAGCTAGAGTGGTCATATTCGGTGGTCATATGTTTGTAATGTCTTATGAACAGAGCTCATATACGCTCTGCATTATTGCCATTAGTACCGTATTTCGGATGTAGTGTTCATGAGTATTCACTGTTCATTAATCATGTTTCTGTGGAGCTGTTCATGGACGTGATTTACACCTACAGGTCCAATTAGAGAACACATACAGGTCCAATTATTTTAGCTGAGAGTCTTAGCTAAAATGTGCGTTACTAATATGTATTTCCCGTTTCAATATTCAATACCAGGGTTTAAACACATTCATCAGTGCTCTCATTGGTATGCACAGAACAGGACATTACAAGGAAGAAAGTCAGTAAGTGACAACTGCCCCTGGTATAATATTAACTCTTTGTTCTACCTGTGTTCGTCAAATGACAAAAAATTCCCCACTATTCATATCGTCCAAACAATGCCCAGTTACTCACATGTTAATAACAATTGAAAGGTATCAGATGTAAAAGCCTTTCAGAATCAACTATCTAATGCCATCTGCTACCTCAATTTCAGTGTCCTTGGGCCCATGTCGATAGCCGCCATTTATGAACGAACTATCCATCATGTAAGACAACCTCCATAAAACATGCAACAGTAGTTGGTTCATCCCATGACTTACTCATGTATCCTGTTGTAAACTGCCTGCCGGTATGATGGGCAAAAGGGACTTGCATGTGCCGAGTTTTAGTAGGCTTCACACATCATGTCGATGATCAAAACATCAGTTTGAAGACAGGCATAAAACCATGGACGAAGCTCTTTAATTCAGTGGAACAAAACACCAGTAGTACTTAACGCACCGAATGTGAGATATTGTGTGAACCTAATACATAGCAAGCCATACTGAGGTTTCCAGGTTCGAAACTAGTGGAGGAATTCCTGGTGTGTAGAATGTCTCCTGTAAATACACTGTCAAAACAAGAGCTAACACATCAGGCTCACATAAATGGCTAAACGGCGACCTGTGCTTTCGTGTTGGCTTCACATGTACTTAGGAATTGGTTTAATGCACGAAGGACACCATGTTAAATGCATGGTTACTTCAGACTGGCAAATTTTTATGTGAACTCTAACATTGTGTGTTCTCTATAATCACACGAGACACATTATGGGCATTCAAGGTCCAACGGGGATGCACCCAAACTGTCATCCAACAATAGGGTAAAACTCACTTGGAACGTCTTCTGGAAGTAGGTTTAGTAAATATTCTTAAGGATTCATTTAGTCTGATAACATTCATATTTAATTGAAGTTGAAACTGAGTTACATCAGAGTTTGGAACAGGTGAATAATTCCTGGACATATCATTCATTACACTCAACGTTATAACTATTATTCCAAAAATTTAAAACCTTATGGCATAGAAGGCGTACTGATTCATGACATTCTTCATATTTGATACACAGCAATATTTCAACGAGTAATAAGGCGTATGATGAAGTTTTTGGCAGATTGGTGTAAAATTTATGGGAAGTTTATTCTAAAATCATATTGGCCAATGGAAACACGAGATGTGTGCTGCTTGACTAGTCGTGAGCTGTGTGTTTATAATTCATTACGGATATTTGCATGTTTCACTTCGTATAAGTAGTAGGGGTCAATAGTTTTCATTCACTCGTGTATGGCCTTAACCTGTAAGTGTATATTACCAGCAAATTTTGATGCTAACTAGAACTAGAAGTGTAATATTTGCAATCAGCAAAACCTCATTCACACAACCAATGTTTTGCAGACCAATTTTCAAATGAAAACTTATGTTGTTTGTGTGATACTCAAAGTCGTATTCCTGTTGATTGGTTTTTTATTGTAGGGTTAAATCCCTACCAAATATATAAGAAAATAAGTTACCGACATGTGCAATGTAATTTGATAATCCAGTTTCCTGTTATCTAACTTCATTCTGTAATCAACAAATCATTTCCCATAAAAAAGATGTAACGCCAAACGTACTGCCTGCAATATGAATGAAACTGGTCAATGTGCATGAAGTTAAGTGCATGTGAGACATCCCATTATCTAACCATAACGGGGCCATCAAGTATAGTTATACTACAGGGTATGCAGGTGATTTGATAATCAACTTGTCAGTACATCCCAATGTTTCAGAGACTACAAATGATATATCGGAACTTACACAACCTCAATTACCGGACAAAACAGCTAACAGCTGACACTTACCTACTCTGTTGATGGGGTTATGAGGTGCGAGATGCAGTGAATGTGCCCAATATGCATTATTCATGAACTGTGCCATGATCGAGATGCAGATTTTCTCAAATGCATTGCCACACAAATCATACACTGATTTATAAAGTTGGCCTTGACATTTGTTTTTGGAAAGTTGCCATGTAGAATATGAGTTCATCAGCTGCGGTGATAGTACGTGTATGTTGAGTGACAGGATGATAGAAAATGAATAAGGAACGATCAGCCAGAAACCGACCTAACAAGTTTAGCATACGCAGCAACATCAATCTCATATTTTATTTGCTATAATATATAATTATTGTGCTTCTATTATTGTGATAAATAATCTAAAACATTACATGTACATGGTACCGCATTTTATTTAACTACCAATATAGCAAGGATGTAGTCTGGTTTGTGTCCGTATTGTATTTTATCTTCAATTGCCATCATTGATATTACCACCGACTTGATCTGTTACAGCATTTTCAGTACGTTCGGAATTCACATTCACCTATCGCAAATAAGAACTGGGTTATGGAATTATTTTACAGGTTTCGATTTCCGTTGTTTAGTTGTGATGAGGACATGGGAACCCATACAGTGTGAGTTCCGCATTGTTCAAGTGTGAATATGCCTAGGTACGAATATTATGGTATTGCCATAAAGCGAAATTACCCACACACGACCTTGATGAAACCAAACATCGAGACTGTTGTTGCAAGACTGACACACCATTTAATATCACACTACTACGTAAAATGTATCCATGAAGGGTTTATCACTGCAATCTCATCTCACATCTCATAGTGTACATTTGAAATGATTGTCATGATTACAACCACGTTCGTGTCATGGTATCATTCTTGTGGATAACAGCAAGTGTGTTCATAAATATGTCAGAACAAAGAGAACTGTTCTCTTTGTACACAATGGCAGATTTATGCCACTCCAAAATTGTGGACCATGAACATTGCTCTTCTTGGTAATGTACTTTTTTGTGATAATGATGTACTGAAATTACTGATTCTGCAAACTGCATTTACACCAACGTAGCATGACTGATATCACCTCTATTTGCTCTGTGTTATTAATAACAGTTTGTATGCATGAGTATTTACTGTTCATTACTAATGTTGTCCATATATGCAACAGGCAAATACAATCCATTCCCTGATTGTTCGATATGCTTTATGTGAAATACAATATTAATGCCTTCCCTGTTGCAGTTGAAACCGTTCTGGTGGATGAAACTCACAAATCAGCATCCATGATAACCTCTTTGAAATAAGCTACAATCAACATCTTGTACATCTCAAATTATGTACTTACCGAGAGTCCGATATCTTGAAATGCTTTTAAAAAGAATTCGAAATTGACAATCATTTGAATTCGGGGGACAAAATGACTAGAAGAACTTTATGTCAAGTATGATAATTATTCATATAATTCCAGTCATTCATTGGGCATAGCCATTGCAAATTCTCTGAGTCATGATCACATTTATCTTCGGACTTGACATACATGCATACTTCACAGTTACTAGTATTCGAAGTATCATGTAATGAATTGATTTTGGAAAAGGCTATTTGATCCCACATATGCCAGAATCAATTACACTACATCAAATATATAAATATAAATGAATATATACTAACATTCACAACGAACTTGATGCAAAGTGGTAAATGAATCTTATACGTATATTTTGAGAGTATAAAACACATGAACTGACAACCCATGATGACACTGAGTATTATATGTAAAGATGTTAATATTGGGGCCTATGTGTACAAGTTAGATTGATGTAGCGTGTCAACACTTGATCCCTATCGAGGATAACCAATTACTACATGGTGTGCCACACCGCGAATTTCTGTTGGGATTTCCGTGACACGGTAGTAGCAAATATATATTCTACTCCATGTTTATATACCGAAATTAGTGTTATACCGAAGTTAGTGTTACACAGTGGTTTACCTATGATGGAGCTTGCACTAATGGAATGCTGCACCAAAGGAGCAGAGGGTGTTTCAACCATTAGCAGATTATTTTGAAACAGTGCATCGACCGATTCTGGGGGGAGTTTAAAGTTTCATAGCCCTGGTCTGTCAATATTGTGACATCGGTAATAGACATCCTACAAAGTGAGCTCCGAAAATCAAAATGGAATATTTGATGAATTTGTTCAAGAAATATTTTGCTCTGATGGATTTCTATATCCCATGTGTGATGTCGTCAAACGTATACATGTATTCTCCATTCATCCTGTTATTGGTGTCATGCATTATGTGCAACTTGTGTCATGTGCAAATTTGTTAATGTTTTTGACCTGTTTTGCTGATTTGAAACCCAAGTTAATTTTCCATTTTTAGTACTGCCAATTGATGACTAACTATGATTTTATTCAGAATATCATAGCGTACAATAAACATCCTGGAGGCTGGTCACAAGACCGGAATCAGCCCATGGGCAGACATAGGAATGATGTGATCAGGCGTGAAATGCTCTGTACTCCTGGAACGACCCGGGAACACACGAACAGCTGTAGCGAGTTGATTGAATCACAACAGTGTTTCGTTATTGTTGAGTGCATCATACTATAAATCCTCTATCAAAACTTGTTCATGCCGACAAATTATGATAATCATGGAACCTGCAGTATGTCAATTATACGTTATATTTGGACCAAAGCCATGGATCGATTTGAGAATAACAAGTTTCAGTCTCTCCGAAGGTTAGCATGCTAGTATTGACACTCGTTTCACATTGTTATTGAATATTACTTCTTTAACTAGCTTCATCTACATATATTTTCTGTGCAACTCATGTTAGCTATTCTAGAATATTCACAGGATTATCCCAGTTGGAAATGTACCACATGTCAGGCCATTATACACGACATGGAACAAAATTTGTTTTCTCATTGATCAAAAAGCTTTCAAATCTGACTTCATCCATCTCTCCTGCGGGGATATCTAATCTATCTGCTACCTCACGATGAGATGCCTGTGGGTGTATGTCGATAACCAGCCTTCGTACAATAACAATCCATCATACAAAACATCTGTACATCTGATAACCCTGAGCAATAAATATATCAGTAGATGTTGATGCTTTCTTTTCCTCGTTTGCCTATGCAAACTTTTTGGCCCCCGTGTTGCAATAGAGAACATGTTAGTGGGGTGCTCGTGCAAGTTGATCACACGTGGACGCAGGAACTCCTGGTCACGCTTGGCCTACACATTTAGAGTAAAAACATATTCATACTGGAAACGCATCTGTCAATCAGTGCGATACTGCTATATAACGAACCGTCTTGTACATCCATGCAATATACGTTAAAAACATTACCAAACGAGGACGACCTCGGTATATTTACATACATGTATATAAAGCGACAATTACCTGCTCTCTCGTGTTCACTGCATTTATGAATTGGCATATTATGCACAAAAAACCGTCTGAAATGTGTTGTTATGTAGACTGTTCATTTGTAACCTTCTGGCACTTTTTTTACGGTGCTAGCATTTACATATATAATTCTCGATAACCATATGAGTGATATTATGATCACTCTGGAACTACTAAGGAAGTCTCTTCTCCGAAACGGTCATCAAACGACAGAGTAGCACTCAGTTAAGTGTCAGTTGGAACCATTTCTGGATGTAGAACTAGGGAATATTCATGAGACCTCCTCATGAACCTTCTATTTGCTAATGCAGGGTGTGGTAATGACTGTAATGGATCCATCTAGCCAATAATTTACAACATCATCTTAGCACTACCCGTGTAAGTAAACCCAGTGTACCACCACCAAACATCTCACTCAGCTACTAATTAATGTATCCTGAAATAATTTTATACCCCAATCTATCGTTCAAATATCTTGAATATTCAAGAGTTATTCAGAGTGCAACGCATTTTTAGCGTAAGCATGCGATAAATTGATGGTAATCAATAGTCCTTATTACGGTGTCTGATATATGCCATATCTTTATTCTTCAGTTTTCATTTATTTAAGATATTTTCCAGACAGATGTAATACACGTATTCAATATTAAATACGCGTACTTAATATTAGATATGCGTACTTAATATTAAAAGCACATACCTAATATTAAATACCAGACAGTTAGATACTTTGTTCTTTTTTGCAGCGCCAAGTCGCTTGATATATAACTTATTTCACGAGACATACACATCAACGTAACCACATCCAATTTTTGCTAATTTAATATTAAGTACACGTATTTAAAATTAAGTATAAATATATAATATTTAGTACCCTTATTCAATATTATGTACGCATATTCAATATTATGCACGCGTATTTAATATTATGTACAGGTATTTAATATTAAGTACGTATTTAATATTAAGTATGTGTATTTAGTATTAAGTACGCGTATTTAATTTTTATGGCTCATTACATAATACAACATGGGTGTTCACAATAAAGAGCAAACAATTTGAATGATTTAACATTGATTTGATATGATAATTTTCAGTTTGGAACTTGGTTTGAGGTTTTTTTAAAATAAAATACAGATGTTTCAATGAAAATCAGACAAACTGAATGATTGAAAGATGGTTCGATATAGTGGTTCCGTCTGGAGCTTGCTTGATGGTTTTATTACATAGGTAAATATGAGTGTTTCCATAAGAGCAGACAAGTTGAATGATGTAATGGTTTGGTATAATAATTCAGTTTGAAGTTTGGTTTTTATGGTTTTCTATATATTATGTAAATATTGGTGTTCCAATAAAGAGTAGACAATTTGAGTGTTTAATGGTTTGATATAATGATTCAGACTGGGGATAATTTGAAGTACGATTTGGTATCTCCCAATAGCATTAGCTTGTCAGTTCATACCAAGTTCCCTAAGTTTAATGAATCTTTTAATGAATGCGACAATGAACATTAATCTAATGGACATATTCCAGATTGATTACGCTATTCACGTACTTGCATTCCGATTAAGAAAAACATCTAGCTATCAAGCTATATATCATCTTTTCGTAGTCATCCAACGAAATATCGAAGTTTATTAAGCTGGTCATGAATGTAAGTTTGTTCAATTCTATTCAATTCTTTTATTTCCCAAATTGTTGACATATTTGCCAATGGTAAAATATAGAGATAGCTTCAGGTAGCGTAAATATTTCTTTGACAAGTATGAATTAAGTCTGAATTACCACTGATACAACTACATTTTCATGTTTGAAATGATTGAAGGAGTGTGTAGTATTTCTGCTGTATAATACAATGTCAAAACAAGAGTTAACACATCAGACTCACATAAATGTCTATACAGCGACCTGTTTGTGATGTCCAATCAATGCTGTTTGATTGATTTTTTGATTGTAGGGTTAAATCCCAACTAAATATGAAACGAAAAATTAGCCCAAGGGCTAAGAATGGTTACCGGACAATATATATTTTAGATATTAGTATTTTGTCCCGTGACCTTGGGAAAAAGGTCATTGGTCAATTCAAGAACACGATAATATTCAGCATATCTCATGTCTAGTATGTCCACAATTGATTCCTAAGCTGTAAAGTCAATAATAAGCAAGATATTAGCCATTATGTCCTGTGACCTTGGAAATGAGGTCAAAGGTCGAATTCAAGGTCATAGCAATATTCAGCATATATCATTTCCTATATGTTCATAATTGATTCCTAAGCTGTGAAGTCGATAATGAGCTAGCTATTAGCCATTTTGTCCTGTGACCTTGAAAATTAGGTCAAAGGTGAAGTTCAAGGTCGTGACAGTGTTCAGAATATATCATTTTCTATATGTCCACAATTGATTGATAAGCTGTAAAGTCAATAAAAAGCGAGATATTAGCCATTTCGTTCTCTGACCTTGAAAATAAGGTCAAAGGTCAAATTCAAGGTCATAGCAATATCCAGCATATCATTTCCTATTTGTTCATAATTGATTCCTGAGCTGTCGATAATGAGCTAGCTATCAGCTATTTTGTCCTGTGACCTTGAAAATTAGATCAAAGGTGAAGTACAAGGTCATGACAATGTTCAGAATATATCATTTTCTATATGTCCACAATTGGTTGATAAGGTATAAAGTCGATAAAAACCGAGATATTAGCCATTTTGTCCTGTCATCCTGGAAAAGAGGTCGAAGGTCAATTCAATGTTATGGCAATATTCAGCATATATCATTACCTATATGTTCATAATTGATTCCTAATAAGCGATATATTAGCTATTTTGTCCTGCGTCCTTGAAAATGAGGTCAACGGTTAAGTTCAAGGTCATGACAATGTTCAGAATGTATCATTTTCTATATGTTCACAATTGATTGCTAAGCTGTAAAGTCGATAAAAAGCGAGCTATTAGTCATTTTGTCCTGTGACCTTGAAAATGAGGTCAAAGCTCAAATTCAAGGCCACGAGAATATTCAGCATTTATCAATTCCTATATGTCCACAATTGATTCCTAAGCTGTGAAGTCAATAATAAGCAAGATATTAGCCATTTTGTGCTCTGACCTTGAAACTGAGGTCAGTGGTCAAATTCAAGGTCACCATAATATGCAACATACTCAACGTCATCAGAATATTCAGCATATATCATTTCCTATATGTCCACAATTGATTCCTAAGCTGTAAAGTCGATAATAAGCGTGATATTAGACATTTTGTGCTCTGACCTTGAAACCGAGGTCAGAGGTCAAATTCAAGGTCACGAGAATATTCAGCATATATCATTTCCTATATGTCCACAATTGATTCCTAGTCTCTAATCTCACTATTAAGTGAGATATTAGGCTTATTGTGTCCCATTATAAAGCATGAGAATTTAACATGGGAAAGTCCCATTTGGGCTGAGTTTGGGCCCAAAATGGCCCACTTCGAGCGATTCAAGGGCAACGAAATTTATACATGTCACAGGTGTACATATGAGGAGTGTTATGCATCAATAAGAAGAAAAATTACTGATAACATTTTGAGAAAACGAACGTCAAAGTCCAAAATTGGCTATTTTCCGACGAAAACGGCCGCTCTGACCTTGAAACCGAGGTCAGAGGTCAAATTCAAGGTCACGAGAATATTCAGCATATATCATTTCCTATATGTCCACAATTGATTCCTAGTCTCTAATCTCACTATTAAGTGAGATATTAGGCTTAATGTGTCCCATTATAAAGCATAGGAGAATTTAACATGGGAAAGTCGATTTGGGCTGAGTTTGGGCCCAAAATGGCCCACTTCGAGCGATTCAAGGGCAACGAAATTTATACATGTCACAGGGGTACATATGAGGAGTGTTATGCATCAATAAGAAGAAAAATTACTGATAACATTTTGAGAAAACGAACGTCAAAGTCCAAAATTGGCTATTTTCCGACGAAAACGGCCGCTCTGAGCTTGAAACCGAGGTCAGAGGTCAAATTCAAGGTCACGAGAATATTCAGCATATATCATTTCCTATATGTCCACAATTGATTCCTAGTCTCTAATCTCACTATTAAGTGAGATATTAGGCTTAATGTGTCCCATTATAAAGCATAAGAGAATTTAACATGGGAAAGTCGATTTGGGCTGAGTTGGGGCCCAAAATGGCCCACTTCGAGCGATTCAAGGGCAACGAAATTTGTACATGTCACAGGGGTACATATGAGGAGTGTTATGCATCAATAAGAAGAAAAGTTACTGATAAGATTTTGAGAAAACGACCTTCAAAGTCCAAAATTGGCCATTTTCCAACGAAAACGGCCGCTCTGACCTTGAAACCGTGGTCAGAGGTCAAATTCAAGGTCACGAGAATATTCAGCATATGTCATTTCCTATATGTCCACAATTGATTCCTAGTCTCTAATCTCAATTTTAAGTGAGATATTAGGCTTAATGTGTCCCATTATAAAGCATAGGAGAATTTAACATGGAAAAGTCCCATTTGGGCTGAGTTTGGGCCCAAAATGGCCCACTTCGAGCGATTCAAGGGCAACGAAATTTATACATGTCACAGGGGTACATATGAGGAGTGTTATGCATCAATAAGAAGAAAAATTACTGATAACATTTTGAGAAAACGAACGTCAAAGTCCAAAATTGGCTATTTTCCGACGAAAACGGCCGCTCTGACCTTGAAACCGAGGTCAGAGGTCAAATTCAAGGTCACGAGAATATTCAGCATATATCATTTCCTATATGTCCACAATTGATTCCTAGTCTCTAATCTCACTATTAAGTGAGATATTAGGCTTAATGTGTCCCATTATAAAGCATAGGAGAATTTAACATGGGAAAGTCGATTTGGGCTGAGTTGGGGCCCAAAATGGCCCACTTCGAGCGATTCAAGGGCAACGAAATTTGTACATGTCACAGGGGTACATATGAGGAGTGTTATGCTTCAATAAGAAGAAAAGTTACTGATAAGATTTTGAGAAAACGACCTTCAAAGTCCAAAATTGGCCATTTTCCGACGAAAACGGCCGCTCTGACCTTGAAACCGTGGTCAGAGGTCAAATTCAAGGTCACGAGAATATTCAGCATATGTCATTTCCTATATGTCCACAATTGATTCCTAGTCTCTAATCTCAATTTTAAGTGAGATATTAGGCTTAATGTGTCCCATTATAAAGCATAGGAGAATTTAACATGGAAAAGTCCCATTTGGGCCGAGTTTGGGCCCAAAAGGGCCCACTTCGAGCGATTCAAGGGCAACAAAATTTATACATGTCACAGGGGTACATAGGAGGAGTGTTATGCATCAATAAGAAAAAAAGTTACTGATAAGATTTTGAGAAAACGACCGTCAAAGTCCAAAATTGGCCATTTTTCGACGAAAGCGGCCGCCATTTTGAAAGAAATGCGAAAATCAAAAAACTTAAAAATGCTTCCCTCTCGAAATATTTTTAGGCATTTTTGTGCAAAATTTCAGAAAATGCCGACTGTAAACTTTAAAGATAAAATTGTTGACGGACGACGGACGCAACGCCACGGCAATAGGTTATCGGACCAAAGGTCCGGTAACCTAGTAAGTCACTGAAATGCGCATTGTAATTTGATAACCCAGTTTCCTGTTCTCTAACTTCATTCTATAATCAACAAATCATTCCCATAAAAAAGATGTAACGCCAAACGTACTGCCTGCGTTATGAATGAAACTCGTCAATGTGCATGAAGTTAAATGCATTTGAGACATACCATTATCTAACCATGACTCGGCCATAAAGTACAGTCATACTACAGAGTATGCAGGTGATTTGGTAATCAACTTTTTAGTACATCACAATGTTTTAGACACTACAAATGATATATCGGGACTTTCACAACCTCAATTACCGGAGAAAACAGCTAACAGCTGACACGTACCTACTCTGTTGAAAGGGTTATAGGGTGCGAGATGCAGTGAATGTGCCCATTATGCATTATTCATGACCTGTGCCATGATAGAGATGCAGACTTTCGTCAATGCATTGCCACACAAATCATACACCGATTTATGAAGTTGACCTTGACATTTTTTTTTGGAAATTCGCTATGTGGAATATGAATGTGCCAGCTGTTCAGCACATACGTGTACATCTATATCTCGAGTGACAGTATGATGGAAAATGATCAAGGAACGATCAGCCAGAAACATAACTAGCATAGCATAGGTTTAGCATATGCAGCAACATCAATCTTATTAATTCGCTATAATATATTATTTTATTCGCTCTAATTTATTGTGCATTTATCGTTGTGATGAATAATCTAAAACATTACATGTACATGGTACCGCCATTTATATATACAGCAAGGATGTAGTCTGGTCCGTGTCCGGAATTGCATTATATATCCACATGCTATCACTGATATTACCACCGACTTGATCTGTTATAGCAATTTTCAATCATTCAGAACCCATCTTCACCTGTCGAAATAATAACTGAAGATGGAATCATATTAGAGGATGCGATCACCGTTGTTCAGTTGTGATGAGGACAGGGGCCCATATAGTGTGAGTTCCGCACTGTTCAAGTGTGAATATGCCCAGGTATGAAAATATTATGGTATTGCCATAAAGCGATTTCAACCACACACGACATTGATGAAACCAAACATCGAGTATGTTGTTGCGAGATTGAGACACCATTATCACACCTGCGTAAAGAATGTATCCATGAAGGGTTTATCACTGCAATCTCATCTCACATCTCATGGTGTACATTTAAAATGATTGTCATGATTACAGTCACGTTCTTGTCATGGTATCATTCTCGTGGATAACAGCAGGTGTGTTCATAAATATGTCAGAACAAAAAGAACTATTCTCTTTGTACACATTGGCAGAATTATACCACCCCAATATTGCGGACCATGAACAATGCTCCTTTGGTAATTTACTCTTCATGTGGGATAATGATGTACTAAAATTATTGATTCTGCAAATTGCATTTACACCAACATAGCAGGACTGCGCCACGATCGAACTGTGTTATATTATGATGGTAATTCCGTATCGATATCACCCCTATTTGCTCTGCATTATTACTAATAGTTTGTATGCATGAGTATTCACTGTTCATTACTAATGTTATTGTTGAGTTGTCCATGTATGCAACGGGCAAATATAATCCTTTCCCTGATTGTTCGATATGCTTTAAGTGAAACACATTATCAATGCCTTCCCTGTTGCAGTCGAGACCGTTCTGGTGGATAAAACTCACATATCAGCATCCATGATAACTTCTTTGAAACAAGCTACAACTAACTTCTTGTATATATCAAATTGTGTACTTACCGAGAGTCCGATATATTGAAATGCATTTAAAAAGAATTCGAAATTGACAATCATTTGAATTCGGGGGACAAAATGACTAGAAGAACTTTATGTCAAGTATGATAATTATTCATATAATCCCAGCCATTCATTGGGTATAGCCATTGCAAATTCTCTGAGTCATTATCAAGTTCCTCTTCGGAATAGATACATGTATATTTCACAGTAAATTTATTTCATAGTAAAAACTTTCAATGAACTTCATGCAAAGTGGTAAATGAATCTTTCACCTATATATTGAGATCATAAAACACATGACCTGATAAACCAGGGGCTTGATGATATTGGACGTGAGTAGTATATGTACAGATGTGAATATAGGGGCCTAAGTGTACAAGTTAGATTGATGTAGCATGTCAACACTTGATCCCTATCGAGGATAACCAATTACTACATGGTGTGCCACACCGAGAATTTCTGTTGTGATTTCCGTGACATGGTACTAGACTAGCAAATATACATTCCACGCCATGTTTTTATATCCAAGGTGGCAACAAAAGAGTTAGTGTGTCTCAATGGTGAATCTATGATGATACTCGCACTAACGGAATGTTGCACCAAAGGAGCAAAGGGCTTTTCAATTATTAGCAGATTATTTTGCATAGACCAATTCTGGGGGAAAGGTTAAGTTTCATTAGCCCTGGTCTGTCAATATTGTGACATCGGTAATAGAGATATTTCGTACCAAGTGAGCTCCGAGAATTGAATGGAATATTTGATTAGTTTTATTTAAGACAAATTGTACTAATGGATTTCTATTTCCCATGTGTGATTTCGTCAAACGAATACATGTATTTGTCATTCATGATCCTGTTATTGGTGTCAGGAATTATGTGAAGTTATGTCATGTGGATATTTTAAAATGTTTTTGGCGTGTTTTGAAAACCTACGTAAATTCGTCAATATACTACCATTTGATTACTAACTTTGATTTTATTCAGAATATGATATCATACAATAACAATCCTCGAAGTTGGTCACAAGACTTGAGTCAGCCCCAAGGGCAGACATAGGCATGATGTGATCAGGCGCAAATGCCTGAATATTACTCCTTTAAATAGCATGATATACATATATTTTCTGTCCAACTCATGTAAACTATTCTAGAATATTCACATGATAATCCCAGTTGGAAATGTACCACATGTCATGCTATTATACACGACATGGAACAGAATTTGTTTTCTCATTGATCAAAAAGCTTTCAGATCCAACCTCATCCATCTCTCCTGTGGGGATATCTAATCTATCTGCTACCTCACGTTGAGATGCCTGTGGGTCTATGTTGATAACCAGCCTTCGTACAATAACAATCCATCATACAAAACATTTGTACATCTGATAACCCTGAGCAATAAATATATCAGTAGATGTTGATGCTTTCTTTTCCCCGTTTGCCAAAGCAAACGTTTTGGCCCCCGTGTTACAATAGAGAACATGTTAGTGGGGTGCTTGTGCAAGCTGATCACACGTGGTCGCGGGAACTCCTAGTCACGCTTGGCCTACACATTTAGAGTAAAACATATTCATACTGGAAACGTATCTGTCAATCTGTACGATACTGGTATATAACAAACCGTCTTGTACATCCATGCTACATACGTCAAAAACATTGCCAAGCCAGGATGACCTCGGTATATTTACATACATGTATATAAAGCGACAGTTACCTGCTTTCTCGTGTTCACTGCATGTATGAATTGGCATATTATGCACAAAACACCGTCTGAAATGTGTTGTTATGTAGACTGTTCATTTGTAACCTTCTGGCACTTTTTTACGGTGCTAGCATTTACATATATAATTCTCGATAACCACATGCGTGATGTTATGATCACTCTGGACCTAAAAAGGAAGTCTCTTCCCAAATCGGCCATCAAACTACAGAGTAGCACTCAGGTTAGTGTCAGTCTGGATTTAGGTCTAGGGAATATTCATGAGGTAATGACTGTAATGGATCCATCTGGCCACTAGCTTGCAACACCATCTTAGCACTACCCGTGTAACTAACCCCATCGTATCACCCTAAAAAAGCTCACTATGCAACTAATTAATGTATCCTGTATCAAAATTATACCGCAATCTATCGTTCAAATATCTTAAATATTCACGAGTTGTTCAGACTACAACCAATTAGTAGCCTAAGCATGCGAAAAATTGATGGTAATCAATATTCTTAACAGCCATTTATCTGTCCTGAAACATCATTGACATACATCATTCGCTTGACTCCAATCAATCTGCATTTGGTGCAGGTACGCTCAGGAATGTTATATGAGGAACAACAGAACAACAGGATGATGAATAATGTAACTTGGAACAACTAACAAAACTAAATGGCAGACTAAATCAGAAAATGTTGATAAAGACCAAATAGCTTATGTTGATTTAGTATTATAACTCCTGGACGGATTGCATGATACGATGCCAGCAAATAATAATTCAATGTCATGTGACCGTATCAAAAAAAATACTGCGGAGATTTTGGTGTGACACATTCAATTTACCATAAAAGCGATTCCACTAATGGACTGCTGCACCTTTGGGAAAACCCAGTTGCAAAGCTTAGTTTGATGGCTCATTACATGATAAAACATGGGTGTTTCAATAAAATGCAAACAAATTGGATGATTAAAGTCATAGTAGCAAGGTACCATTATATGGTTTTATTCCTGTCCAGTTAAAGCTATTGTGGACATTTGGTGATAAAATAGATGTTTGCGTTAATTGGTAATTAATAACAGAAACATGTAATCGAGTATATTGAGCTCGATTTCCAATCGCCTTCTCATGCTGATGGAAAAAATAGCTTCGGCAGTTTCCGTAATCGTGACGTCAGTTGAGGCAAATTGTGCTTTGATGGCTGGCCAAAAACGTAAAATACGTAATTTGGGCGGTCAGCTCAGTGATGGAAAACCACTCAAAAATGCATGAGATTCGGAAGAAAACACGGTAAAACCAGCGAATACTGGACATCCTGCAATTCAACAAATCCCCGTTCCGGGTGAATAAATAGTACTGATTCTAAATATCAAGAAAAGAAATGCCATAATGCCGCCATCTCACCCGTTCATTTGAATTTTCAAATATGTACCTTGTTGAATACATTGTTGGCTACCTTGTTGGCTACATGTACTTTCAATTCTGCCTCAACTGGCGTCACCCACCACGTGACCCACACCAAAATCGTGATCAAAATCTTCGGCAGTTTACGTAAGGAGTGCCTATTTGATTCAATATCTCGAAAACCATTAATTGTATTTGTGAAATTCGTTCGTATCCACGGAAAACTATTCATAATAGATTAAATAAAAAGCACATTCATCAGCATGCTACTAGGTCTTTAAGCATTGATTTGATATAATGATTTTCAGTTTGGAGCTTGGTTTGAGGTTTTTTAAAATTAAAATACAGGTGTTTCAATAAAAATCAGACAAATTGAATGATTGAATAATGGTTCGATATAGTGGTTCCGTCTGGAGCTTGTTTGATGGCTTTATTATATAGGTAAATATGAGTGTTTCCATAAGAGCAGACAAGTTGAATGATGAAATGGTTTGGTATAATAATTCAGTTTGAAGATCGGTTTTTATCGCTTTTAATATATTATGTATACATTGGTGTTCCAATAAAGAACAGACATATTGAGTGTTTAATGATTTGATATAATGATTTAGTCTGGAAGTAGTTTGAAGTACGATTTGGTATCTTCCAATAGCATTAGCTTGTCAGTTCGTACCAAGTTGCTTAAATTTAATGAATCTTTCAATGAATGCGACAATGAACATTAATCTATAAACCTCGACATATTCCAGGTTGATTACGGTATTCACGTACTTGCATTCCATTTAAAAACGCATCTGACTATAATGCTCTATCATCTATTCGCAGTTATCCATCGAAGTATCGAAGTTTATTAGGCTGCTCATGAATGCAAATAAGTTTGTTCAATTCAATTCAATTCCTTTATTTCCCCAAATTGTTGACATATTTACCAATAGTAAAATATGGAGATAACTTCAGGTAGCGTAAATAACTTGGTCAAGTATGAATGTGTAAGTCTGAGTTTCACTAATACAACTATTATATTGATTATGACAATAGCGATCCGATAATTTACCGTTTTAGGAATTGAACAGAATGTACAACTTGACTGTTGTTTTCGGCACTTATTTGGACAAGAACAATGCCATATACCATATCATCAACATCCCTCAGCATATACGCATGTTTGTCTTGACAATGAATTTGTTTTAAAATACCAGCACGACCAGCATATTATCAGACATACATTTCCATTTGAATTGATATCCCAAGCACATTCACTGTTGATAAAAGATCCATTACCACACATACAACAATACACAAATGCAAAGGAAGCCATTATATCAATATATTGTATAGTTGTTGGATGTAAGGTTTATGGCGCAGAATGCATGTGTTCATACAAAACGTATTCTGTTATCAGTAGCCATGGCAGCGCAGTTATCATCAATACACAACTAAAAAAGCGAGACAGTTGCTGATACTAACATTTACTCTCAGTCGAAAACCTTAGGGGCGCTGAGAGCATTATGTTTTCTCATCAAATAGCTATAATGCAACAAAATATGACGCAATATTATTTCTATACAATATTATCGATACGGGCGACATCGTTGAATCGGCGATAATCATTTCACGTTTGCATATTTTGAGAGTAGTTTTGCCATTCCCATGTTTGGTTGTTGTACATGATTACCAGATATGTATTGATACAGAAATAATATACATGTATAACTTCTCTCCAGCCTACCGTACGCATACTAGTAAACCAATAGGTTTGTTTCAGCAATTCCACAACTTGTCTAGGGTTTTATCTAAGCCAGTACTTGGCAGAACCGTTACCTTGTTACGTCCACTAGTAACAAGGAATCAAGTCTATGAAAGTCATTGATAAACACAACTTGTAATATGTGTACAATATTGCTGATATGATTGGACATAACAGGTTTACTAATTAATTGGTACTTTCTAGGTATACCTGGATGTGTTCCTTTTCGATATTATTTTTCACCAATACTTACCCGTACGTGCCCACGAGTTTCTTGCTGGTCGCGCATCCTGCCGTCATCCATAACGTGAATATCATAAGTATTTTCATACTGCTGTCCACAGTCCAGTCCAGTCAAATTCATTCACTCTGCCCTGTATAACTATGCAAAACACACACGGCCATCTGTTGATGGTATGTCAGTTGCGATCCCATGGAGCAACGCGTCATCATAATACATCAGTCTTTTCATCAGCTCCGCGGCGAATGATCTGACAGATGCAGGTGTCGGAAAGTAGGCTGGTCTATGTGGGAAAGCTACATGGCCAACCTCTGACAACGAGAATAACCTCAGCAGACGAATTTATTCAGTGTTCGGTGCAGTGCATTAGCTACGATATGAATTATTGATGTTCACTAAAGTGTCGTGATTGTAGATGTGACATTACATCATTCAACACGACTTGCCAAATAAACGACACATCCGGTTATTAACACATATCAAATGAGAATGTATTATCTCTTTCGGATGCACTAGCAACTTTGTGTCATTTTGCGCATGCAAATTTACAGCTTTGCACGGTTCGTTTTCCGTATCGACTGTCGTTTTTGTAATTTGCACACATTAGTCAGAGCATCATTGCATCCGGAATAGAGTACGGTTGTGAATAACACACATTGCACACTGTGGATGTTATCATGACTTCATAAAATTACGAAACTAGGAGCTCAATGGGCTAAGCGAATATATAAGTCAGGGCCGAACATTGCAACTCACGCCCGATCCACATCCGTTTTTTAGCACCATCTCTAAATATACTGTGTGACAAATAACTTTCTATTTGTTGACGCGCCACAAGAGCATTTCGAAAGTTTATATGAATGATTGGGAGGTCATGCAGGGTTAAGAAATCAAAGTGTGTTTGTCGTTTTATTTGCATGCTTGAGAGTTGCTCTTTCAAATGAATTAGTATTTCAGCAATACTCCCAATGGTAAACGTTTGGTATTGGAATGTAATTGGATATCGCTTCGCGGATTGTTCCATATTGTAGTCAACGGGTTGATGTTGACAACGAGACATTTCGGCAGACTTGGGAGCAAAGGTTTGTAATCGTTGTGGTCCATTTCGTGGATGTATTTAACATGCAGTTAGCCAGGTGGTCACTCATGTGTTCCAATGAGTTCTGGATGTTGTTCCTTGGAAATTCTGGGCTTATGTTCGACGTCACCTTCATTTACACGTATATATGTTGGTCGAATTCTTTGGCTATAATGCAACAAAATATGAGTTGGTCGCATGCCTCTCTGAGGTGAGAGAGTTCATTCCAGGTTCGTGATTAGGATTACAATTCTCCCTGGGCAATTTGGATCGTTTTCAGTACTGTGAGTGGTGTGTTAACCAAGATTTGTTCGTATAGCAACGTCCGAAACTACGTGATTACTACATTCTAAAAGTATATTTTTCTCATTTCGATATTTATCATTCAAAACACTTCTCATGAACACACTACGAAATGAAATCAAATTTTTCACCTGCCTTAATACATCATAGACATTTTCATCAATATATTGAGCAGTTAAATATTCTTGGTGATTCTCATCACATGGTGATATGAAACCTAAATTCATAATTAGTTACTCTTACCAACTGTATGTCATTATTACGAGTACGTCGGTTTACACTCTTCGATATTTATGTAACAAAATGATTCTGTTGCAGCATATATATTGGTAATCCTTTTAAGCGTTGCCGAACATAATCTTGCATATTTACTATACATCAGGAACAATCATGACCTATTATGAGCCACAGCCTTATCGCCATTCTAATGCCTATTTTATTGACAAGATGCATGTGTGTTCAGCTTTGAACGAGTCTGAATATTATCATAACGCAGGAATTGTAAAGTTGCAGCATACACTTTGTGTAGTTATCATCATGTAACAAAATATGATGAACTATGATGACCCTGATGTTGTCAGTGGTCAGGCTATCCATGTTACTAAAACACGTTATGATCGTGTTGCTGTCATTTTTTTTCAGACGGCGTATTTTCGTTAACCCCAACATGACATACACCTATATTTTGTATACATAAGGTTGTTGGACGCCCGTATGAGTCATTTGTTTATGCATGATACAATGGTAAATTTTGAAAAAAAAATAGGAGGAAAGATAGAAAACGCTAGGGGTCTACAATGGCGTTGTGAATAATGGTTTTCGTGGATAACAATTACACTATAAACGGTGTTTTGCTAAGTATATATTATATTTTTTACCTTCCAGGATGGCCTTTACATTCACGTCAATTCGTCACTTTGAACTCTACTCTGAATAATTCGGACACAATTCGAAAATGTGTATGTGCCTATCTCCGTATATTTTGAATATTAGCATAGTAGACGATAGTTTTTACTTATGCTATCACAACTACCACAAGACGGTTGCAATATAAGGGATAGCCATATGTGATATTCTAACATTTAATTTCTTGTCTCGGTTCAAATTTAATTGTTTTGGTATTGTATTGTATTGTTTATTAAAGTCTCACTCGGTATACATGGATATGACATATACACAGCCATTATAAAATACCGACCATTCTGTAAAAGAATTACGAGAGACTATAGATATAAAAACATTATCACGATGTAAATAATACATCACGTCTGCGGTTTAAAATACTTTGTAGGGTTCTGGACACATAAATAGAAATGGTTGACTCACTCATTAAAAACACAAACTTGTTCTGATCCGAAAGTGTATGAAAATCAATATTCTGTATGTGGTTGAACAAGTTGACACGTAAATCATTGTAAAGTGAACATTCAAGTAAAACATGATACTCGGTTTCAACTTCATTAAAACAGACTGGACATATGCGTTCCTCTACAGGTAAGTAAATTCTCTCATAACGTCCTGTTTCAATTCTTAATGGAGCAGTCCCACATCTGAATTTCGCTAAAGTGGAGCGTTGACCGCGGTTCATCCTAGAGTTCATTACGTACCCTTCCGTTTCTAAGTTAGATTTGAACTGTCTATATACCCGAAGTTTATTCTGTCCCACACCGCGTCGTGCCTCTGTCCTGTTGATATCGGTATACCACGCACGTCGGTCTGCCTCCGTGAGTTTTGTCTCGAGTATGTCCAAGCGTGCCCAAGCGTGACCGTGAATCTAGCAGTAAAATCATATCAGTAGAAGTTCAGAGAATTGAATATTTGATATCTAAATTTTGAATAATTGGAGGGAAGACGTGAACAAATTTAATTACAATCTCGAACATGGTATATTCATATTGAATCGTGATCTGAATAAATTGTTAAAACTCAGAAACTAAGCTCATTTTATATCCCCTCCTACACCACTGATAAAAACGTTACATGTACTACCAAACTAAACTAGTCCAGACTAAAAACGAGCTTATTTCACCGAGGACATCCTGACAGAAACCGACTGCCTAAACCGAAAATCACGTATTTCAGTCACGGAACGTAGCGTGGAACCCTTCGAGACCCCATTACTTATCTCATTACTTGCGTTACAGCGATAGCGTCGATTGGTGACCAGTGGCCGCCGGCGTTTGCCCAACAGGTCATGACCGAGATCAGCGGAGGCACGTCCCTTTCCGGGAATTTATTGGGGCTAATTCCTTGTGCGGGCATCGTTCTCTTGCAATCGATCTTTTTGTAGGTCTTATGTGGTATCGACATCACGGCTTGGTGCAGCAATTAGTATGCTTTCAGTTAACTTCTTTCAATAGTAACATTCCTGATTTAGGCTTTGAAAAGGGGGAGTGGTGGTGTTGCATTATATCGTTTTTTGATAGTGGTTTGGAAAGCCTGATCACGTGATTGGTTTTATTGTTTTTCCGTTCCTGTAGCAACTTAAAAATCCGACATCAATCCGCAATACCATTTTCTCAGTACAACCAAATACCTAAATAACATCACCTACAAGTATAAATTGAACGATGGCATATGTTTATCACATAGTTTATTACAAAGACGATACGGATTAACATTCTGAGTAAGTCTACAATCGTCAACAGCTATATTATATTGCAAATGATGACCTCACTAACGTACTGCTTGTTGTTAACACAGATAGCATATACATGCTTCACTACATACACCTATTTTATAGATAAGTTTTCAACATACTACCTTTTTACCGCTCTATTGAATAGTACAAAACATACGTTAATATTTAGCTATGTAATTGCAATTAGGTTGATACAGTCCCTAAATCACTAACAAATATAATGCAGTTACTATAATAAAAGACAGGAAGCCAATGAAATTGATAAATCACGCATACAATAGCAATATAGATAAAATTCACAAGACGCTTTTGGTGTCCATTTTCAGGTGAATTCAGTGTTGTCTTCACCATCATATAAGGACCCGTTTCGTCAAGCTTCAATCCTGAAGATTATATTTACCAAATACTGTGCAGTGAATAAGTGCAGCGCTGAAGATATGTGCCAATATAATAAATAGTGCCCACAAAACATGCATGCATTAGGTATGATGTCGACAGATCGACTTCTTATAATCGCCACGAAACACCTATATCGCCACACAGAGCACGCATGTGCGAATAATTATTCATCCGTAATATATACACCACTTTAACCACATATTAAGAACATAAATATAGCTACCTATTACTATGTATCATAAGGAAGCGCTTAGTTAGTTGTTGCGTCCTTTGAGAAATCCAACAAAATAAAATGCAGTTATATTTTTAAAATCATATTCCAAATTAACAACATTTTGCTATCTACCTTATAATCGATCTCGCTCATACTATCTCCTACAATACTTTCTTAGGTGACTTAGGTTTGCCAAGTGAACGAATATACGCGCTTCCATTACTAACCCTAATTTTCCCACATTGATCTTTAATACTACTAATTGTTAGTTTTTGATATTTTACTCAATATTTGATTTATAATATAACTTTTACTTCAATAATAAACTTTATTGTAACTTGTTTAACCGCTCACAACTCTCGTAGAGCCAAGCCCGTGGCGGCCATTGCGTTCGCGAGAATCCACGAGAATTGCCCTAGAGCAGGCGCTGCTCCATTTTCATCGTCCCCGATAACGCGGTTGCACTCTCCCTTCTTATACTTCCTGCGCAGGCGCATCAGCGTTCCGTTGTCGTGCATTGCCTTGATCTCAGTGTTGATTTGCTCGAGCAGGTCGTCTCCCTTCTTGAGGGCGAAGGCAAAGGAGTTCTGGTTGATCCTGGGGCTGGAGATGTCCAAGTCACACGGGGCTTTGTCCACCCAGTACTCCGCCATCGCGCTCTCCATGATGAACGCGAACTTACCGTTCTCATCTCGCACCTGTCGTAGATAACAACAACGGGAACCAGGATATTATATCAGCGTATGTTAGATACTACAGCACGTTGATGATAACACAAAAATACCATAATGGAGCTTGAAACACAGCATGCACTATGAAGAGTGGACCTAAGTAATAGTGAGAAATATGGTCAGTTTTGAGTTACTAGTACATGTACATCGAAATAGTGAGAAATATGGTCAGTTTTGAGTTACTGGTACAATCTAATTTGATACTCTTTGTATTTGTTCTAAAATAATATCGCAACTAGATCTATACTTTATTTTAATTGACCATTAAGATTTAAGAATTGCTATAAATACCCTCTGAACTCCCTCCGCGATGGTCGGCAGCAGGTTCCCGTCACTCTGCATAGTCTCCCACATCTTCCTGTAGGCCGGGTCGCTGGAAGTCTTGAAGAAGTTCTCCGTGACTCCGCCGCGGATTATCCCGTAGGATATCTCCTCCTGGTCAGCGAGGTCTCCCACCTTCTCTATCGAACCCTTCTTGTCCTTTAGCATCAGGAGAACGGTGCCGAAGTTCTCGAAGGGCTCTGTGAAGTCCACGGCGCTCTTGCGCTGCTCTGAGATCGTGATCGGAGCAGCAGCCATGTCCGCATCCTAGAGGAGGTACAATATTCGCACAAGGTACAAATGTGTTTTGAGTGATGATTTATTCTGACGTGTTTCGGTAAAAGCTTGTTTATTATCATGTATTGGTATTTCATATATCTTGGGTCCTAGACCCATATGCGACGTCAAACTTTGTTTGGCGTCGTCTGGTAGCCTAACGTTTATATTACTACCATATCGGAATTACTAGTAGTCAAACTATTCACTAAATGAATCATTTCGGTTGAATCAGTTTCAATTTTTTTTAAAGATTTGACATTACCAATTACGAATGTGTAGGTCAACTTCACAACACGAATTATGCTGCACTATAGCACTATGCTTTCATAGTTTACCACACTCCATACTCACCCGGCTGATGAGCTCCCCGATCATTCCCGTCCAGCGCCCGTCGACCAGGGAACCGTACTGCTGGTCCTCCACCGGCTTGAACTGGTAGTCCAGCTTCAGCTTTTCTGCTATGATCTCCATCATCTCCGGAATCAGACCCTCGTACTTCGTGGTGCCATGTGTCGTCTTGGCAGTGACGTATGGTTCCTCCTACATGTGAAATTAAAGTCAGGATTAATAGAAAATTGAATGGGATTAGTCGTGTTTAAAACTTGCACAAAATGTACAGTCCGAAATATTTTTTGATGACAGGCACTGTATATTGCAACACGTGGCAGACTTATCACGTTTTTGTCCTTTTAAATCTATTGTTGTTTGTTTATCTAATAGGTCATATTTTGTCCACACAACAAAATACAATCTCTTTCACAAATTGCATGAATTATTTTCACGATGGAATGACACTGACCAGTATTGTGGTCACCGTGATGGGGTTGGCATCGTCTCGCTTCTGTCTCACTGACCCAGAGGCTGTAAGCAAATAAAAAACATTAGTTTTATACAGTCGATACATTAAAGTTTTACACATGTTTTGTTCTGTTGTCTGAAGCGGTTGCCTTCATGTGTGTGGTTTTGAAGAGTTACTTGCATTATTAACTAATATGTTAAAATATATATAATTCTTGCATAAGAAATCACACATTCGAATAGATCAATTGAGCACTCGGATTGTTTCATTGAACAACTTAGTACTTACTGTAATTAACTTAGTATCCAACAATTGATTCTCATATTTTTCAATATTCGTCATATACACTAATACACAATTATTTACTTTTAACCTAGGTTCTATAATTCAGCTCCATAGTATTTTTTGAATAGAGAGTGATGCTCGACTTGGCTCACACCAAACCTCTGTCTCTCGCTTTCTCTAAAACCACATTGTCCTAGTCGCGACGTTGTAGATGTGTCGCTTTGATCTTTTGGACGAAAGGACCCTGATATTGCAAGGTGATTTCCTGTGATATTCCCAGTCAGAGATTCACCGTGAATGACTGATCACTTGTATCGATTACATCGTCAGCTACTGTTCTTTTACCCTCCAAATATGTAACATCTTCTCAAATAATATTGGGAGTCATGATTGATAGGCAAAACGATGGCATTGGTTTCGCAGTTCACGGTGAGGGTATTTTTTGTTCATCGTACAGAAGTCAAAAGCCAGTTTTAGCTGTATGATGTCAGAAGTTATTGCATATGTCATGTGCTATATTTCGGAACATATGGTGCAAAGATTGGGCTCTAATTGACATAGATTCGTTGCTGCAATTTTTGTGCTGAATCAGGGCAAAACATTCATTTACTATTCCACAGCACTAAATCGATACAATTATGTAGTGTACGGTTGTGTTTATTGATCGGAATTTGTGGTGGAAATTGATGCCAATCCGTCTCTAGATCCCAGTTGACATCAGGATATCGGCCCTTTTGACAGATCCAATTGTTTTCAAGGACCATTCCTGATACCAGATAGGGACCATAAACACATCAAAAAATGGGTCAACAGATCTGCTCACTCAATGCATTCGGTAAAGCATTGATAAATTGATGCGACAAGAATCCATCGATAAGAATTTAATATTCAACAAGCGTGTTCTGTAGATCTGGTAATAAAAAGATCTAAAAAATGATATACTGTGATTGAGACTGTAGCATTTGTTACTTCACTAACAAAGTGCAACGATCGTGTGATATATAACGCAACTACTGCACAGGAACAGTTTCTATCACTTGATTCTCAGTGCAAATTTCCAGTGCAATAAGACTAGCTCATGAAAACATTATAGACTGAATGGATATATCCCACAATTTTCAAGTGCTGCATATTGCCAATCACGCCGCTTCCAGTGAAGAATGGAAACACGTACATGTATTGTCATTTTCCACTGGCATTTCTGATGCAACTCTTCCAATATAGAAACACGTTTCATTTGTCATGTTCAGTCTGGGATGAGATTGGCTTTTTGTTTTGACAGATAGAGAAGAACAATACTTCTGGAGGTGGGTTTCTCTGAGAACGTGATTTAGTCTGAACAAGTCCACACTTGATCAGCATGTGATATTTTTAACGATACCCCACTGTATATGATACAATAAATATATGTTTAGTTAAGAATTGGCACGACCGCCAGTAGATTTTAAGGAACACCCACTAGTTAGACCAACTCACAATAGGATAGTTTTTTGAAGGAAACAATTTCGCATGCTATTGGATTTTATGAGTGTCGTTGGATGCATGCATGTCAAGTACATAATGCCCAAAGCGCCATGTGCTTGACTGTATGGTACACATGATATAGTTATCTCTGTACTTCGACGTCAGTGCACATGGAACGCATGATCCTATCATCAATGATTTCTAATAATTCCCCACAACTTCATTACATATATCTAAAGGATTCAAATCATTCTACCGACTCCAAGAGTTTTACAGTCTGACGACAATTCGCTGGGGAGTAATAGATCAGTGACCAAAGATGTTTCGTTTACATTCATATTTCCTTCTTGTTCGTTGTTGATTCTAGCTGGTAACATCCAAATGTATTTATGACACCTAAGACATGTTAAGCCATTGACAAGGATATTGATTCAGAATGTTGTGAATCTGTTGATATCTGTTAATACCATTTTGGAAGTAAATATATGTGGGAAAGATGAGTCTCATCCCAGTGACGGGATAATTGATTGAGTTAAAATCATTATGTTGTTTTGTTTGTAAACCCAATTTATCATATTTGTATATTCTAAATATCGACGTGAGTAAATCGATCGATATTCATTTGGGCTGACTAGTATTGGTCAGTAAGAAGACACAGCACGTCTAGCTCATGTTCAATCCATGGTGATATTGGCTTTTTGACAAATGAAGAAGAAGAATACTTTTAGAGGTGGGTCTCTCCGAGAACGTTATTTAGTCTGGATAAGTCCACTTGTTCGGAACGTGATATTTTTAGCGATACTCCACTATATATGACACAATAAATGTTTAGTTAACAATTGGCACAACTGCTGGAAGATGTTGAGTGATCACCCATTGTTTTTGAACAACTCACAACACAATCGTTTTTTAAGGAAACAATTCTGCGTGCCATCTGATTTTATGAGTGTCTCTTGATTTACCTAGAGGAACATGCCTGCATATCAACCACTTAAAACCCAAAACTTGATGTACTTGACCTTTTTACACATAATATATCATCTAGATCGACATTGATACACACATATACCACGAAACGCATGATTCTTCATTCAAGTTGCTTTATGATCATTGATCTCACATAATTTCGCATCAAGATCATTATTGAAGTCTAATGGTTCTATTGTACGGATTCCAAGAATTTCTACAGCCTGAATTCACTTGGGAGTGATAGATCAGTGCCTGAGGATGTTTTGCTTCCGGCCAATAGTCCTCTCCCTGTTCGTTGTAGATTCTAGTCACATCCAAATATATTGGTCTATCTATGACTCCTAAGTCACATGAATACACTGAGAAAAACTGTTGTGATTTTGTTAATATTATTCTAGAAGTAAATATCTGACTGTTGTGATTTTGTTAATATTATTCTAGAAGTAAATATCTGGGAAAGATAAGTCTATTGATATGGGAAAGATAAACTTGATTGAGTTACAAAGCTTTGTATGGTTCTGTTTGTAAACTCGAGTTATCATAATAGGAGTATAATAACTATTAACAATTTCGTCAGGTCTGAATATATGGACTGATAATCATTGCGACTGACCAGTGTTGACCAGAAAGATGACCAACGTGTGCCAACAACACTAGCTTCTATAATAATATCACAAAAATGAGATGCAAGATCAAGCACACCGCAAGAATTGTCCAGGGTGCCTCCTCCCCCCCCTAAATCCCAGGCATGAACGCTCAACTCCCGAAGCCTCGGAAGACCAGCTGCCCCGCCATACAACAACAAAAAACGACCAACAGCCAATCAGAACCCGAGAGAGGCCTACGAGTGTGGCTGTTAGTCTGTAGAGCCAGGCGAACAGCAACAAAGGAATGACAATTTTGTCATCGCTTGTGTTTATCATCAGGATATAGATAAAACAACAACAACAAAAAGTCTGGATGGTCAACTGAATAATTGAATCAAATCAATGTCGTCTAACAGTACTCCTGAACAACAGGAGTAAAGATAGATACTGTTAAAATATATATGGTTTAATACCACTCATATGACTCTATATGCATAGTTTTCAGTTTTAACAGATTTCAAAGTCTCACTTAAAACTTTTCCTGTAGCATATTCTTCAAAAAACCCATCGACTCTAACAGAAGCATCACCACTTATCAAACAAGTGAATAGATGGACATTATTAGTTCTGTACTTTACATAAAATATGTTTTCTTGAAATAATCACATAGTCCGTGAGCTAGTGTTTACCAACGGGCATATAGTGTAGCAGCAGACCAGGTTATTTTTTGGTCCACCCAACCCGGTGGTACAACATTTGTCCACATGGTTCAAATTGATCGCAAGGGCATCTAGTTACACAATATGCATGATGACATTGCAGGAAACCTGTGCGACTTGAGAATTTTACGTTTGAATTATCATATCTGGAATTCTCAAAAAGAAATTAGCAGTGAAAAAGCGTTTTTGGTGGATTTACCATATAAAATATTAATCCAGTGGATCGAGAAAACCTCTTTGAATATATTTTTAGCATGTCTCTCTAGGAATAAAATTATGTGCTGAAAACGAATATCAATGGTAAAAAGTTGTAAATGTGCACCCACATACCACTTTTATGCAAACTAGTTCCGCCATTAACGAAAAATCGTTTTACCGCCATATCTCCGTCAATAATGCAGATAGCATGTTAATAAAAATGTCTAGACCCATGTTTTCTGGGTCAAGGAACACGATGGTGCCACTTTCTAAGTGGTAAGAGTATCTCACGTACCACTTTCATGCAAATTAGTTCCGCCAATAAAGAAAAATCGTTTTACCGCCATTTCTCCGTCAATAATGCAGATAGCATGTTAATAAAAATGTCTAGACCCATGTTTTCTGGGTCAAGGAACACGATGGTGCCACTTTCTAAGTGGTAAGAGTATCTCACGTACCACTTTCATGCAAATTAGTTCCGCCATTAAAGAAAAATCGTTTTACCGCCATTTCTCCGTCAATAATGCAGATAGCATGTTAATAAAAATGTCTAGACCCATGTTTTCTGGGTCAAGGAACACGATGGTGCCACTTTCTAAGTGGTAAGAGTATCTCACGTACCACTTTCATGCAAATTAGTTCCGCCATTAAAGAAAAATCGTTTTACCGCCATTTCTCCGTCAATAATGCAGATAGCATGTTAATAAAAATGTCTAGACCCATGTTTTCTGGGTCAAGGAACACGATGGTGCCACTTTCTAAGTGGTAAGAGTATCTCACGTACCACGTTTATGCAAATTAGTTCCGCCATTACCGATAAATCGTTTTATCACAATATCTCGGTCAATAGTGCAGATAATGTAATAATAATAATGCCAAGACCCATGTTTCCTGGGTCAGCGAAAATAATGCTACCACTTTCAAAGGTATATGAGTGCCTCACACACCACTTTTATGCAAATTATTTCTGCAATTACGAATAATGTTGTTCTCTGGGTCAAGTAACATACATGTACTAGTACAAGTGTAGTATGCCATCTACCACTTGCAAATTAGCCCCGCCTTCAAATATTTGATTCATTATTAGGCGAATAATACGGGGAGGAGGACATAAACACCTCCAGAGATAGACAGGCAACACATAATAAGTCCGAACAAATTGCAATGTTATCACGTGGGACATTCCCATCCAGAAAAATAAGAACATGTTGAAAGGTCAATATCTGGGGATCCGTTCAGAAGGAGATCCTTGATTGCTTTTCATTTACTTCATGTTCTGAAGTGTGCGTGTGATATTGTATATGTCATTTTCTGTCCAGAAGTAAGTGTCACAATATCAAGCGCAACAAAACGTGTCAAACACAAAAAGCAGTACTATGCCACATAGGATTGTATTTTGTTACTACATCTGGTCTCACGCAATCCCATATCTTGGTTACTGAAATCTTTCTTTGTTCGCCAAAATATAACTTATTCAATTATGAAGTGTCGCCAGAAAGAGTGGACAATCATGTACGACACGATTCTTTTTTCATATATTCAAACGTGTTTCTCACAAATACTTATAGTAATCTCTACTTATAATAATTCAGATTTCCATATTTTTTCTAAATATAAATTCAGCAGCATGAGTTAATTGTCAAATCAACAATTAGCATTTTAAAGGTGCAATAGGCTAACAAAGCCAGGACATCGTTTGAGATAAACATACTATAAATATGTTGTCAACGAAAGTTATACACGTGCACTTGTTAGTCAAATAGTACCAGAATAATACATGTGGTCTTTAAAAAAAATGCTCGTAGTGATTCTGGTAACGTTTTTTTCCGAATCATTTACTAACTACTGGTTAATGTAATGTTCTTTTCATTCACTGGATCACAGAACCGTCATGGTCTTCGTCGTAACACACACTGTAGGCTTCCTTCGTCAGGACATTCTGACAGAGGGCGTCGGAGTCATCCACCTTAGCCCCGCAGGCACACGCGACTGAGCATGGCTGATTGTTGTCATTACAAGAACAGTGTGAGTCACATGTGGAACAATCACACACGATATCGTTGAGCAGTTCTGGAGCAGCAGCTGCCTGTGTCATCATTTTGGGTTTCAGCAAACCGTCATCTCCCTTGTCATAGCCATATTCTGTTGGTGGAGGTAGGTCGACATCACTCTCATTCGCATGCTTCCATATGAAGACTTGGTATGCACACCTCAGAAGGTGGAGAGAGAAGCTGTCCTCGGTTGGTGGGAGCTTCTTTGCAGCAATCCCCTTGTCTGCTCTTTGACATCGTAGTATGTTGAGGTCACAACATTTAGTGTCTCCATACAAGTAGCAAACGAAGCGAGTGGTGGACTCTTGCTCAATCTTGGTCACTGGTAACGTATCACCGATCGTGGCCATTGGACCGAACTGACTGCCATTCTTCATCATAATCTTGAAGGCTTGTTTCTTGCCATGCCCAAAGAAGGCACTTACAGTATCACAACCTGTAATGGCGTAGACTGGTAACAACAGACTGTGCTGGATCGCGCTGAGCTTGTTGAAGAGAGTGTGGATGGGGATGAAGCGTGTCAGCTTTGTGTACTTGCCTCGCCTCCCGGTCATGAAGTATATCTCCGCAGCTTTGATCGATGGCCGGTGATGTAGCAGTAGAACCAAGACATCAGTGTCGGGACTGCACACTACTATCGTGTTGGCACCAGACTCAGCTGCGACAATGGCATGCAAGACGAGCCTTGTGTCCGCCTCCTCTTGTGTGGAACGCAGGGCGGGGTAGTCGTCAACAGACGTAGGGGTAATCACAACACCATCGTCGCCCCTTCCACCACTGACGAAGATCTTCTGATTCTTCAGTTCGTGGCCGGTAGCGATCAAGAAATCAGTGTAGAACTCGGCAAGCTGGGCTTTGTTTTCTGCGACGGCAAGGAACTGTTTCCAATCTGGGGGTATTTTTGCCTCGCCCCTCACCTGTAATATTGAATATACTGGGACCATTACTGGGTATATGTTCAATAAAGGATTGCATATTTAAAAGTTGTTCATTTTTTCCATTGAGGCCCTCACACAACTTACTATGACACATAAGTGAATAATGTGCATAAGTGACGTTTGAATAAACAAATTAGCATGTTTACCGGCATATGCACTATATTTACATGTCGGCTGAGTACTGGAAAAAACGACCACAATACAAATGGTAGATGCATACATGTATATACCTTGTACGGGCGCTTTGATTTCCCAGCCGCCCTTGCTTCCCTTGTCTGCGATTTGATACTTTCATCCATGTATCTGTCAAAGACAACGTGCACCTGGGTGACTGTCGGGCTAACACTCCTTGATGTCGTTTTGATGTAGGAATCAAACCCCCTAGCAACGTCGAAGAAGGTGACTTGGAATGGGCTGCAGGGAGGAGGAGGCAATGCCTGGATGACAGCGTGACCATCAAAGATTACAGCATCTACTGCCACTTCCAACTTCGTCAGTCACGGTTTCTTCAAGTTTGTGATTTAGTGCAGGATGTCATGGTTCCATCTTCATTGAACAGGCTCAGCGGCAATGGGGCATTTTCGAATGCGAGGACTCGGTTTAGGGGAACACGTTTGACTGCATTGATGGCCAACAGACGGAGGTACATAATCTCTCCTGCCATGGATATGCTCCTCGAGTTTACTTTCACTTTCTTGTGCATTTCCGTCATAGTTTTGACATTCGAGCGTTGTACCGGCTCAAACAGACTTTTTCGGTTGGGTGATATCAGCCGCTGTGTAATGAAGCTATCGGCCATCATTGCTCCCTTGTGTAGTGCACTGCAAAGGCTGTCTTTGATCTCATCTGGTGCTACTGCTCCTGTGGCAATGTTCATCAACTTTGGGGATGCCTCCTCGAGATCGAATGGATCTATGAATGGTCCAGCGAACATGCCTCTGATCTTCTGCACATCATCATCCCATCTGCTGTGGGATGTTTTGGTCTTCTTTAGTTTGGGAAGGTCTTTGCCGGATGCTGTCTGCCGGATGCTGTCTTTGCCGGATGATGTGTTGGTTTTGAAGACAGCTGCATAAGCAGCTGTTACAGGGCGTGCCATGAACCAACGTACCAGGGCAGGACCTCTCATGGTCAGTCCGATAATGCCTCCTGTTCCTTTCAGTTCTTTGTTTTCTGTTGTCTCAAGTGCATAGTCAAGCCATACTCCTTTGAAGTTACTGGTGGAAAGCTTGACCGTGAACCTTCCATTCACAAACTGATTTTCCACTTCTTTGGGCAAACGACGCATGGCGAGAAGTTGTACTGGCATGTACCTGGAGTAGTTTGTCCTGTTAGAGGCGAAGAGGAGTGGCAAGAAGTCGCATTTTGCAGACTGCTGTACGAACCAAAGACCGTTTCTGGTGCCGGAGATGAACACTTTCAGAGGACGAAGGACATTGAAAAGAATGTCATCCCATAGCTGGAATGTTGGCGATGCATTGCGACCTTCTTCGCGGAACATTTCCATCAGCGGAACCAGATCTGTGCTGAGTAGAGTGCAGAGTTGGTGTACCAAATTGTCATTACAGGATCCATCTTTGAAGGATGTCTCAAGCTTCGCAAGAAGTTGTCCGATTGTAGGTGTGATAACTCGGGCACCATTTTTGCACCACTGCAGTCAAAATCTTTTCCCATCAGCATGTGATCCACTGTGCGTGATGCAAAGACGCCTGATTCGTGGAGCAAATGACGCAGTCCTGTATCGCCATAGAGATTCCCGATTCCAGCAATGACAGACATCAACAGATGCATACCACCTTCCATCAGAATAATGCCTTCAAGTTCTGATGGGTGTGCCCAGGTAATTTCCAGTGCTTTTGTCAGTAGCCCCATGTCGAAGCACAAAGGAACATGTTTTTGTCCCAGGGCATTTGCAGCTTTCTTCAGCCGTAGCATGACTGTGTACACAGTGGAAGGCTCAGAGGGAGGAGCCATGATGATTGGGTTGTATGCCACGTGAGAGACTGGAATGTCAAATCCCTTTGGATTTCTTAAAGCAGCATGGTACTCGCACTCAGTGTGTTGGTGAGACCACTGGCGCCTGCGGACTTGACAGGACTTGGGGAGGAGCCATAGGCCCAGTCATCCCCGGACTGTAAGGGATCGTCGGATCCACGCTCGGAACTGGCTGACTGCACTTGTACTGGTCAAGCGCCATGTTTATCAGCCGCTGCTCCCTCTCCGACATGGGCCCCGAAGGGCTCCGTGGCCGCAGAGAGGGTGAGCGGATCTGCCGATCTGATCGTCCCTGTTGGGGCGACCGGGCGCGGCCGTAGCGCCCTAGAGGAGCCAGCGCACTCAGTGTGTTGGTGAGCTGGTCCATCTCGCCCAGTGCGGACCGTCCGGTATCCGGGCCGGAGACCCTCGAGGGGGTCCACCCAGCCGGGTTAGGTAACCGGAGGAGTTGGTCCGCAGATCCGGAGTTGATTGCAGCAGTTGGCACTCTATTCCGGATGTCCGGACCTCCGGATGTCCGGATCTCCGAATGTCTGGATCTCCGGACGTCTGGAGACGTCCCCTGGAAGAGCGCCGCCTGCCACGAACGTCGTCCGGACAAGGGCAGGCGCGGTGTAGAGCCGTTGCCAGCTCCGTCAACCGCACCTAACACATCAAGACTAGGCCTCGATGGCAACACATGTTGCAGCCCCGCAGGGCTCGGCTCCACGTCCGGAGACGGAGCCGCGGACGCCGGAGTCGACTCCGCAGACTGGGTACTGTCTGCGGAGGGCTCCGCGCGCTCCGCACCATCGCCGGAGCCACCCTGGAGCGGCTCCCGGCCGTCGCGGGACCGGGTCCGGTCCGCAACATTTCCTCCCTTTTCCCTCCCATTATCTTTCTCACTCATTTTGTTTGAGTTGTCCGTGAGGAGCGAGCGATCCCCAGGGACGAAGGAGGCTACAACACTGTGACGGTAGGCTGCGATGGAACACTGTCGGACTGATCCTGGTCACGGCACCAATGTAAAGTTATTGACTACCGTCCGCTCTTCGGGATCCTCGAGGATAGTCCTCTCTCATCCGAGTCCTTGCGGACGCGCATCCGCTATTCCGGATCCTTGCGGCAGGGCCGCTCACCGGAGGTCGCGGCGGACACGGTAACTACTTCAGCATTAACGGTAACCAGGTAACAGCCCACCCGACACTCCCAAGCCTACGGACACCGTTCAGAAACTAGTTCATCCCTACGGTGTTAACTGGCGGGGCCTGGCGAGCCGCGGTCTGCCTCGGGGACGGAACCCCGTACAGTCCGACATGCTGGCCAGAGCCTCTGTCACACGTCCCGGGAAGGGAGAGAACTGGCGATCCACAGGGCGTACGCCCCCGAGTCAGCAACTTGTCTCTCCCAGCCCGGGCCTCCCCATGGAAATCGTCCCCAGGGCTCTAGGAGCCCTCTACTCCTGACCAGGGAACACAAAGCTCATGGCGAGCCTTGCGTGCGTCCTGTTCACTCTCTCTCGGACAATCTCCTCGATCGAGTCGCTTCCAGTGTATATATAATACACCAGAAACTGTAGGGCGCACGCGAGGTTTAATCGATCCATTGTTATAGTTTACTGGAGCGTAAATTACAATGCGTCGCCGTGGCAACGCACGCTCGAACGGAGCGTGTCAAAACAAGGCCAAGTACGAAAAGGCCACATAAATGGCATTTATGTTTACAATCACCTGCCGCGTGCTTAGGGCAAAATCGCCACACATGTATATTCCATCATATATAATACTGGTACCTGGCACCACTGTAACTTGAAACTATAACAGCCAACAGGTGTATGGTGACCTAATATATTCTGACCTGACATATATTTGATGACCTAAATATTGCAGTTGCTATAGAAACGATTGTTCGTGTCATAGTTGGCATTGTTTATTGTCAGTTGTATGTCACTGTCCTGTCCAACACTGGCTCCACTTCAACATCATAATGACATATGATATTCTATTTGTGGGAACAATTTGTTCACAAGATGGCGATATTCATCAAAACATGTTAAGAAACATTTTAACACTTATAAAGTGGCATCATCGTGTTCCTTGACCCAGAAAACATGGGTCTAGACAGTTTTATTATTACACTATCTGCATTATTGACGGAGATATGGCGGTAAAACGAGTTTTCATTAATGGCGGAACTAATTTGCATAAAAGTTGTGTGTGGGACACTGTTACAACTTTTTACCATTTATATTCGTTTTCAGCACATAATTTTAGTCCTAGAGAGTCATGCTAAGAATATATTCAAAGAGGTTTTCTCTATCCACTGGATTAATATTTTATATGGTAAAACCACCAAAACGCGTTTTCACTGCTAAATTTTTTTTTGAGAATTCAAGATATGCTGATTCAAACGTGAAAATCTCAACTCGCACAGGTTTCCTGCAATGTCATCATGCAGATTGTGTAACTAGATGCCCTTGCGGTCAATTTGAGACATGTGAACACATGTTGTACCGCCGGGTGCACTAACTTGAAAAATATGGCTCTTTTGGACATTCTGCTGCCACACTAATATCTTCTATAACGATAAGAAAATCATGGATGCTATCAAATTTCCGACTTGCCTTGGGAAAGCTGAACTGGAGATTTCGGGATCTTATCTGGCATAAATTGATTTCAAGAATACTCGGAAATTATTGGTATTCAATATCATTATTGAAAATTAACATCGAATAACCACTTTCGAATATCCACTGTCGTGTATGGATTCGGGAGCCTGGCGTATACCTACATGTAAAATGAATTAAAAGTATGGGATATTTATATTATCAGCATTGAAGTCAATCTTAAATCTCTTTGTCTCTATGTAAGTCAGTTTGGATATTTCACTCGACATTGCAGAAATATTGAATCGAAAATGTGTTCATTGATCTTCAAAACTTCCGATGCACACCACAATTTTTTATGCTGAACAGGGTCCAGAAAATAATAAATATTGACCACATCGGGACATTTTCACTGAGGTTGACTCACAAAATTACACTTGTGGCAACATTGCCAAGTGTGAATCAAGAACAATGTGCGAGCGTTGGTCAAACTCACGTCACGTTCCCTCGCCATTGACCACTACACATACATCATGACAATGACTATCAATTGGTCATCGGTCATCCCTATAATCTTCATAATCCCTCGAGATACGTAGTGACCCTAACGTATCCTTCTGATACGCATCTTTCTTGGATTATCCATACGTATTTTTTTCGATGCTCACTCTTCCGGAGCACCTGATCTCACACTCAGCTGGCTGGGTGTCTGTGATGTTCACATGGCTTTGGCTTTCATACTATAGAATCACTCGGATTTGAACACTAACACTGATTTGGTAAAATTCGTGTATGGATTCGGCCATGGAATATGAATTTGTCATTACCCTATTCCTACTTTTAGATCAGCTGTTATTATTAACGTATGAATGATTGATTTTCAATATCTCTGCGAAGAGCAATGAGCTGGTATACATTTAGTCATTTGATTTCGTTTAGTACACCGACCCTTACATAACGACACGATAACAAATTCCCTAGTAATCTGCATGTAGTCATCGTGTTATACGATGCACAACTATACACCAAACCCCATAAAAATACCATGTCAATGGCAATGAATTTACCCAGTGGTGCGCTTGAAAGTCAATGTACACTCAATGATGGACAACAGTGTCCATCACTTCAAGAAGATCTCGAGCTGGATTTGCGTGGGGCAGAGCGTATTTTGATTCTCTTTCTTTCACTCTCTCTCTAACACCTCCTAGTGGCGACATTGTAGATGTGTCATATTGATCTTTTGGACGGAAGGACCCTGATATTGCAAGGTGATTTCGTCTGATATTCCCAGTCAGAGATTCACCGTGAATGACTGATCACTTGTATTGATTACATCGTCAGCTACTGTTCTTTTACCCTCCAAATATGTAACATCTTCTCAAATAATATTGGGAGTCATGATTTATAGGCAAAATGATGTCACTGATTTGAAAGTTCACAGCGCAAGAATCATTGTCCATCCTACAAACTGCGAAAGATATTTTAGCTGTATGATGTCGCAAGTTATTTTATTGGTCATGATTGTGCTAATTTGGGAACTCGGGGTTACCGATGCCTAAAAATTAATACAAAGACGTAGTGTACAGTTGTGTTTATTGATTGGTAACTCTGGTGGAAATTGATGCCAATCCTTCTCTAGATCCCACTTGAAATCGGGATATCGGCCCTTTGACAGATCCAATAGTTTTCAAGGACATCTCCCGATACCTGATAGCGACCATAAACACATAAAAAATAGCTCATCGGATCTGCTCACTCAGTGCATTTGGTAAAACTTGGTATGAATTTCATATCTAATATTCACCAGGCGTCATTTCTAGATCTGGTGATCAAAATAATGGTATACAATAAATGCAACTGCAGTATTTGTAATATGACTATGACAGTGTAAAGATCGTGTAATATATAACGTATCTACAGGAATAGTGTCTATCACTTTCTCTCAATGAAAATTTCTAGTACAAAAAGACTTGCTCATGAAAGTATTATAGACTGAATGGATATATCCCACAAATATTACACAATGTTTTAAGTGCTGCATATTGCCAATCACGCAGCTGCCAGTGAAGAATGGAACCTCGTATTGTCAGTTTCCACTGGCATTTCTGATGCAACCCTTCCGATATTGAAACACGTTTCATTTGTCATGTTCAGTCTTGGATGAGATTGGCTTTTTGACAGAGAGAAGAACAATACTTCTGGAGGTGGGCTTCTCCGAGAACGTGATTTACTCTGAAACAGTCCAGACTTGATCAGCATGTGATGTTTTTAGCGATACTACATTGAATATGACACAATAAATACCAATATTTAGCAATCAATTAGCACCACTGTTGGAAGATTTTGAGCGATCAACAACTGTTTTTGACCATATCACAAAACAACAGTTTTTTCAAGGAATCAATTCCACGTGCTATCTGATTTTATGAGTGTCGCTGAATTTACCACGATGAGCATGCATGCATATCAACCACTTAAAAGCCCAAAACGTGATGTACTTGACTTATTTTACACATAATATACTCCTTAATCATACAGTTCGACATCGATACACACATATACCACGAAACGCATGATTCTTTATTCAAGTTCATCTATAATCATTGATTTCAAATAATTTCGCACCAAGAACATTATAGAAGTCCAATGATTCTATTGTACAGGTTCCAAGAATCTCTACAGCCTGACGACAATTCGCTGGGGAGTAATAGATCAGTGCCCAAGCATGTTTTGTTTCCATTCAAGTGTTCTCTCCCTGTTCGTGTTAGATTCTAGCTGTTCACATCTAAATATATTGGTGTATGACTCCTAAGATAGATGAATACACTAGGAAACAAGGGTAGATAAAAATGTTGTGATTTTGCTAATATTCTGAAAGTAGATACATGTATCTAGGAAAGATAAGTCTCATCCTGGTGATGGGATATTTGATTGAGTTACAAATCATTGTATGGTTCTGTTTGTAAACCCGAATTATCGTACATGAGTATTATAAATGTTCACAATTTCGTCCGATGTGAATATATCGAATGATATTCATCGGGCCTGACCAGTGCTGGTCAGTAAGATAACCACAATGTGTCAACTGCACTAGCTTAGCTATACATGGGAGATGCCCCAGAAAAGGGTATACTCCAACTGATTTGCCAGTAATGCACCCCATTCATGCTTTTTATTTCACCGTTACTAATGCAATGGAAGTTCTTTTCCCCTGAGCTTTGACCGTACTGAAGAATCAGAACAACTTGTACTTTGTATATTTATTTCGGTCACTCATCAAGAAATAACAAGTATTGTGAACAATTAAAGCAGCCAGCACCACAAAACATTTGATACAAAATTGAGTTTGCTGGCTCAACGATTTTCACGGGTTTTTTTCTATAATAATATCACAGGAATGACATGCACGACCTTCACAGTGTCACTAATTACCCCCTCCCCCTTGCACCACAACTCTAAGGTCTGCACTCACACAAGCACACCACAAGGTTTATCCAGTGTGGTACCCCCTAAATCCCAGTCACAAATGCTCAAATCCCAAAGCCTCGGAAGACCAGCTGCCCCACCATACATCAACAAACGACGGACAGCCAATCAGTACCCGAGAGAGGCCTAAGATAGTTGCTGGTAGTCTGTAGAACCAGGCGAACAGCAACAAAGGAATAATTTTGTCCTCGCATGCGATTATTGATAGCGAGATTAAAAAAAAACAAAACAAGTGAATAATTTAATCAAATGAATGTCGCCTTACTCAAATAAACAATGGGAAAAAAATAGATACTGCTAACATATATGTGTACTTAATATCATCCTGATAACTCTAGCTGAATTTCAGATTTTGACAAAGTCCAACTAATACTTCCCAGTAGCCTTTTCTCCAGAAAACCCGTTCACTAACACCTGTAGAAGCATAACCATTAATCAAACAAGTGGTTATATCGATATTATTATTGTTGTTCTTCACATATTTTTTTCTTAAAATAACTGGATAATCCATCAGCTAGGGTGTACGAACAGGGATATCGTCTATAAGAAAATCATGGTGGCTATCAAATTTTCTACTCGCTTTTGAAACGTTGAATTGGGGATTTTGAGTCTTATCTTGGATAAGTTGATTTCATGACTATTCGGAAAGTATGGGTAATCATTACGATGAGTAAAAAAACGTCGAATATCATCTTATATATTCGGAATCCGTCATATCGAGAATGTGTTAACAGCAGTATGTGATATTTAGATTAGCATCAAATGCATCCCAAATATTTTTATCTTTAAATTAACTTGGATTGGTCACTCGACCATGCCTTTAGGAAAATAAATTGATTTCAAACAGGAATAAAATGTTTTGACGAAACATATGTCAATCTCCAGAATAAACTGAGACACAACACAGCTTTTATGTTACATGGGGGCCAAGGACAATTCAGAAAATGATAAATATTGACCATATCGGGACATTTTCACTGAGGTTGCCTCACAAAATTACAAATGTCGCAACTTTGCCAAATGAGAATCTAGAAGAGCGGGCCAGAGTTGGTCAAATTCACATCACGTTCCATCGCCACTGACCACTACACATACATCATGATAATGACCATCAATTGGTCATCGGTCATCCCATTAATCTTCATAATCCCCTGAGATATGTAGTGACCACACTGATCCTTCCAACTCTGACTAGGCTACCTTGTAGTCCGTGTGTGGATTTGGTAGTTATCCTTAGCAGTGTAGAAACTGAAATATCATAAACCCAATAAATAGGTTCGACTAGTTATGATATAATGTCTGATTTACTGATTTTCAGCATCTCTGTAAATAACGATGAACTGGAATACATTGACTCGTTGGATTCGGCGTTCTAGTACACCGACCTTTACATAACGACATGATAACGAATTCCTTAGTGATCCGCATGTTATCATCATCTTACAACACATGACCCATAACATCATTATGCATCGTGCATAACGATAGCGTTATGCATCAAACAGATACCGTGTCAATGGCTTGGCAATGAGTTTACCCAATGGTGTGCCCGCAAGTGAATGCACACTCCATTGCAACACTGTCCATCACACTAAGAAGATCCCGAGCAGGATCTGCATGGAATAGTAGAGGGTCAGCTCCACGGTAGTGACTCATCAACTAACTCGGTGGGTCACCCTGTCGCTCAGATACTTAGAACGACTGAAGGTTACAGATGTGTGTGATGACGGGTTATCTAGGGATTAGGCCCTAGATCACAAGGGATTACTAGAGGATTCCTTCGCTTCTTCGTTTGCGGTATATCAAACAATGGCGTAGGTGCTGAGCAGACAACTGTTTCATTTGGAGGAAGCAACAAGTAAGGAATGCAAGGAACATACAGTATTTCCTTCTTTGTTGCTTTTAAACGTCATCCTTGCCAATTTCAGGTCAATGATTCAAAATTTACGAGTGTAATATGTTCCTGGCATCTTCCATTTAATATTTGTTTCATTGCAACGTTTTGATACTGCACGACAAATACCGCAAACAAAATGATGTCATTGGTTTGGCAGTTAACGGTGTGGGTATTTCTGTTCATCACACAGAAGGCAAAAGCCATTTTCAGCTGTGTGAGTCGGAAGTTATTGCACAGGTCATATGCTATTTTTAGAACCATATGGTGCTAAGTTTGGGCTTAAACTGACATAGATTCGTTGCTGCAATTTTTGTGCTGAATCAGAGCTAAACGGTTTATCAAATATTCCACAACGCCAAATCGATACAAACAGGTAGTGAACCGGTTGTGTTTATTGATTGGAATTGTGGTGTAAATTGATGCCAATCCATCTCTAGATCCCAGTTGACATCGGGATATCGGGCCTTTTGACAGATCCATCTGTTTTCGAGGACAATTCCTGATACCTGATAGCGACCATAAACACATCAAAATAGCTCATCGGATCTGCTCACTCAATGCATTTTGTAAAGCATTGATATGTTGATGCGACAACAATCAATCAAAATGAATTTCATACATAATACTCACCAAGCGTCATTTCCAGATCTGGTGATCAAAATGAAGGTATACTATAAGTGCAACTTTAGCATTTGTAATATGACTATTACAGTGTAACGATATCTACAGGAAGAGTATCTTCCTGTGTAGGAATAGTACAGGAATAGTATCTATCACTTTATCTCAGTGCAAATTTCCAGTGCAAAAAGACGTGCTCATGAAAACATTATAGACTGAATGGATATCTTCCACGATTATTACCCAATTTTCAAGTGCTGCATATTGCTAATCACGCAGCTGCCAGAGAAGAATGGAACCTCATATTGTCATTTTCCACTGGCATTTCTGATGCATTCCTCCGATATAGAAACACGTTTCATTTTTCATGTTCAGTCTGGAATGAGATTGGCTTTCTGACAGATAAAGAAGAACAATACATCCAGAGGTGGGTTTCTCTGAGAACGTAATTTAGTCTGAACCAGTTCACACTTGATCAGCATGTGATATTTTTAGCGATACTCCACTGTATATGACACAATAAATATCAATATTTAATTAACAGTTGGCATGACTGTTGGAAGATGATAAGCGATCACCCATTGTTTTTACCCATCTTACAACACATTCTTTTTTAAGGAAACATGCTATCTGATTTTCGCGTGCTATCTGAGCGTCCCTAGATATACCTCGATGAAGATGCATGCATATCAACCGCTTAAAACCCCAAAACGTGGTGTACTTGACTTATTTCACTCATAATATACTTAATCATATAGTTCGACATCAATACACATATACCACGAAACACACGATTCTTCATTCAACTTGCTCTATGATCATTGATTTCAAATAATTTCGCATCAAGATCATTATACAAGTCTAAAGGTTTTATTGCAAAGATTCTAAGAATCTCTACAGCCTGGCGACATTTCGCTTGGGAGTGATATATCAGGGCCCAAGGATGTTTTGTTTCCAGTCAAGAGTTTCCTTCCTGTTCGTTGAAGATTCTAGCAGGTCACATCCAAATATATTGGTGTATTTATGACTCTTGAGACACATGAATACACTAGGGAATAATGTTAGATAAAATGTTGTGATTTTGTTAATATTATCCTGGAAGTAAATATCTGGGAAAGATAAGTCTCAGCCTGGTGATGAAATACTTCATTGAGGTACAAATCATTGTATGGTTCTGTTTGTAACCCAGAATTATCATATATGAGTATTATTAATATTAACAATTTCTTCAGATGTGAATATATCGATCGATATTCATTGGGACTGACCAGTGCTGACCAGTAAGATGACCAAAATGTGTCAACAGCACTAGCTCAGTTATACACGGGTGATGCCCCTGGAGAGGATTTACCTCAATTGATTTGCCTTTGATGTATCCCTTTCATGTGTTTTATTTCACAACTACGAATGCAATGGAAGTTTTTCCCCCCGAGCATTGACCTCTTGTGATTTGTATATTTATTTCGGTCATTATTGTGAACAAATAGAGCATCTAGCACCACAAAACATTTGTATACAAAATTGAGTTTGCTGGCTCAATGATTTTCACGGGGATTTTTTCTATAATAATATCACAGAAATAGCATGCAAGACCTCCACAATGCCACTAATTACCCCCTTCCCCCTTTCAATACAAATCTCTCCACCAACACAATTCTATGCAACATTTGTATGGGGTGGTCCCCCCTAAATCCCAGTCACAAACGCTCAAATCCCAAAGCCTTGGAACACCAGCTGCCCCACCATCCATCAACAAATGACTGACAGTCAATCAGTACCCGAGAGAGGCCTAAGAGAGTTGCTGGTAGTCTGTAGAACCAGGGGAACAGCAACAAAGGAATGACAAGTTTGTCCTCGCTTGCGTTCATCGGTAGCAAGATTCAGGAAGACAACAATAATAATTGAATCAAATGAATGTCGTCTTACTCAAATAAACAAAGGGAATAAAAACAGATACTGCTAACATATATGTATACTTGATATCATCCTGATCACTCTGAATTACCGATTTTTACATATTTCAGAGTCCAACTGATAATTCCCAGTAGCCTTTTCTCCAGAAAACCCGTTCACTAAAACAGAAGCATAACCATTAATCAAACAAGTGGTTATATCGACATTATCAGTGATGTACTTCACATATTTTTTCTTGAAATACATGTAGCTGAATAATTCATCAGCTAGGGTGTACGAACAGGGATATCATCAGTTCTATAAGAAAATTTTGGTGGCCATAAAATTTCCGACACACTTTTGAAACGTTGAATTGGGGATTTTGGATCTTATCTTGTATAAATTTGTTTCATGACAATCCGGAAAGTATTGGTAATCAACATGATGAATACAAAAAAACATCGACTATCATCTTATAAATTGGGAATCCGTCATATATCTAGAATGTATTAACAGTAGTATGTGATATTCAGATTAGCATAAAATGCATCCCAATTATTTATATCTTTTAATTAACGTGGATTGGTCACTCGACCATGCCCTTCGGAAAACTTAATTGATTTCAAAGAAGGATAAAATATTCTGACGAAATGCTATTATTCTCCAGAATAAGCTGAGACACAATCACAGCTTTCATGTTACACGGGGGCCAAAGAGAAGGCACAAAATGCACATATTAATACTATCGGAACATATTCACTGAGGTTGCTTCACAAAATTACACTTATCGCAACTTTGCCAAGTAAGGATATAAAACATCATGCCAGTATTGGTCAAATTCACATCACGTTCCACCGCCACTGACCACTACACATACATCATGATAATGACCATCAATTGGTCATCAGTCATCCCAGTAATCGTCAAAATCCCCTGAGATATGTAGTGACCACACTGATCCTTCCAACTCTGACTAGGCTACCTTGTAGTCCGTGTGTGGATTTGGTAGTTATCCTTAGCAGTGTAGAAACTGAAATATCATAAACCCAATAAATCGTTTCAACTAGTTGTAATATACTGTAATGTATGAATTATATATTTTAAGCATCTCTGTAAATAGCGATAAACTGGCATACATTGACTCATTGGATCCGGCGTTCCAGTACACTGACCTTTACATAACGACATGATAACTAATTCCCTAGTAATCCGCATGTAATCATCGTCTTACAACACACGATGCGTAACATCATCATGCATCGTGCATAACGATAACGTTATGCATCAAACAAATACCGTGTCAATGGCTTAACATTGGACTTACCCAATGGTGTGCCCGCAAGTCAATACACACTCCATTGCAACAATCACACTATGAAGATCCTGAGCAGGATTTGCATGGGGAAGCAGAGGGTCAGCTCCACGTTAGTGACTCCTCAAGGAACTCGGTGGGTCACCCTGTCGCTCAGATACTGAGAGCAACTGAAGGTTACAGATGTGTGTGATAGCGGGTTATCTAGAGATTAGGCCCTAGATCACAAGGTATTACTAGCAGATTCCTTCGCTTCATCGTTTGTGGTATATCGAGCAATGCCGTAGGTGCTGAGCAGACAACTGTTTCATTTGGAGGAAGCAACAAGTAAGGAATGTATGGAACGTACTTCCTTCTTTGTTGGTTTCAAACGTCGTCCTCGCCAATTTCAGGTCAACGATTCAAATTTTACCATTGTAATATGTTCCTGGTATTTGTCACTTAATATTTGTTTTATTGCAACGTTTCGATACTGCACGACAAATACTGCAAACAAAATGATGTTGGTTTGGCAGTTCACGGTGTGGGTATTTCTGTTCATCACATAGAAGGCAAAAGCCGTTTTTAGCTGTGTGATGTCGGAAGTTATTGTACAGGTCATATGCTATTTTTGGAATCATTTTTTGCTAAGTTTGGGCTTAAACTGACATGGATTCGTTGCTGCAATGTTTGTGCTGAATCAGAGCTAAAAGGTTTATTAAATATTCCACAACGCCAAATCGATACAAACAGGTAGTGAACCGGTTGGTTTTATTGATTGAAATTGTGGTGGAAATTGATGCCAATCCGTCTCTAGATCCCAGTTGACATCGGGATATCGGCCCTTTTGACAGATCCAATTGCTTTCAAGGACAATTCCTGATACCAGAGAGCGACCATAAACACATCAAAAATAGCTCATCGGATCTGCTCACTCAGTGCTTTTGGTAAAACATTGATATGTTGATGCGACAACAATCAATCAATATGAATTTCATACACAACACTCACCAGGCGTCATTTCCAGATCTGGTGATCAAAATGAAGGTATACTATAAGTGCAACTGTAGCATTTGTAATATGATTATCACAGTGAAACGATCGTGTAATATATCTACAGGAATAGTATCTTCCTGTAGAGGAATAGTATCTATCACTTTATCTCAGTGCAAATTTTCAGTGCAAAAAGACGTGCTCATGAAAACATTATAGACTAAATTAAAATATCCCACAATTATTACCCAATTTTCAAGTGCTGCATATTGCCAATCACGCAGCTGCCAGTGAAGAATGGAACCTCATATCGTAATTTTCCACTGGCATTTCTAATGCACTCTTTCGATATAGAAACACGTTTCATTTGTCATGTTTAGGCCGGGATGAGATAGGCTTTTTGACTGATAGAGAAGAACAATTCTTCTAGAGGTGGGTTTCTCTGAGAACGTGATTTAGTCTGAACCAGTCCACACTTGATCGGTATGTGATATATTTACTGATACTCAACTGTATATGACACAATAAATATCGATGTTTAATGAACAATTGGCACGACTGTTGGAAGATGTTAAGCGACAACCCATTGTTTTTTACCATCTCACAACAGAATCGTTTTTAAGGAAACATGCTATCTGATTTTCGCGTGCTATCTGAGTTTCTGAGTGTCGCTGGATTTACCTCGATGAACATGCATGCATATCAACCACTTAAAACCCCAAAACGTGATGTACTTGATTTATTTTACACATAATATACTTAATCATATAGTTCAACATCGATACACATATACCACGAAACACATGATTCTTCATTCAACTTGATCAAAGATTCCAAGAATCTCTACAGCCTGACGACATTTCGCCGAGGAGTAATAGATCAGTGCCCAAGTATGTTTTGTTTCCAGTCAAGAGTTTCCTTCCTGTTCGTTGTAGATTCTAGCAGGTCACATCCAAATATTGATGTATTTATGACTCCTAAGACACATGAATACACTAGGGAACAATGTTAGACAAAATGTTGTGATTTCGTTAGTATTATTCTGGAAGTAAATATCTGGGAAAGATGAGTCTAATCCCGGTGATGGGGTACTTGATTGAGTTACAAATCTTCGTATGGTTCTGTTTGTAAACCTGAATTATCATACATAAATATTATAAATATTAACAATTTCTTCAGATGTGAATATATCGATCGATATTCATTGGGACTGACCAGTGCTGACCAGTAAGATGACCAAAATGTGTCAACAGCACTAGCTCAGTTATACACGGGTGATGCCCCTGGAGAGGATTTACTTCAATTGATTTGCCTGTGATGTATCCCATTCATGCGTTTTATTTCACAACTATGAATGCAATAGAAGTGTTTTCCCCGAGCATTGACCTCATTGAAGAATCAGAAAAGCTTGTGATTTGTATATTTATTTCGGTCATAATTGTGGAGAAATGAAGCAACTAGCACCACAAAACATTTGTATACAGAATTGAGTTTGCTGGCTCAATAATTTCCACGGTTTTTTTTCTATAATAATATCACAGAAATAGCATGCAAGATCTCCACAATGCCACTAATTACCACCCCCCCCCCCCTTACAGTACAAATCTATCCACCAACACAATTCTACGCAAGATTTGTTCACCCCCCCCCCCCACCCCCACTTAAACCCCAGTCACAAACGCTCAAATCCGAAAGCCTTGGAAGACCAGCTGCCCCACCATCCATCAACAAACGACGGACAGCCAATCAGTACCCGAGAGAGGCATAAGAGAGTTGTTGATAGCGAGATTCAGATAAACAATAACAAGTGAATAATTTAATCAAATGAATGTCGCCTTACTCAAATAAACAATGGGAATAAAAATAGATACTGCTAACATATATGTGTACTTAATATCATCCTGATAACTCTAGCTGAATTTCAGATTTTGACAAAGTCCAACTGATAATTCCCAGTAGCCTTTTCTCCAGAGAACTCGTTCACGAACACCTGTAGAAGCATAACCATTAATCAAACAAGTGGTTATATCGACATTATTATTGTTGTTCTTCACATATTTTTTTTTTTCTTAAAATATCTGGATAATCCATCAGCTAGGGTGTATGAACAGGGATATCATCTATAAGAAAATCATGGTGGCTATCAAATTTCCGACTCGCTTTTGAAACGTTGAATTGGGGATTTTGAGTCTTATCTTGGATAAGTTGATTTCATGACTATTCGGAAAGTATTGGTAATCTTTACGATGAGTAAAAAAACGTCGAATATCATCTTATATATTGGGAATCCGTCATATCGAGAATGCGTTAGCAGTAGTATGTGATATTTAGATTAGCATCAAATGCATCCCAAATATTTATATCTTTAAATTAACTTGGATTGGTCACTCGACCATGCCTTTAGGAAAATAAATTGATTTCAAACAAGAATAAAATGTTTTGACGAAACATGTGTCAATCTCCAGAATAAGCTGAGACACAATCACAGCTTTTATGTTACATGGGGGCCAAGGACAATTCAGATAATTGTAAATATTGACCATATCGGGACATTTTCACTGAGGTTGCCTCACAAAATTACAAATGTCGCAACTTCGCCAAATGTGAATCTAGAACAGTGGGCCAGAGTTGGTCAAATTCACATCACGTTCTACCGCCACTGACCACTACACATACATCATGATAATGACCATCAATTGGTCATCGGTCATCCCAGTAATCTTCATAATCCCCTGAGATATGTAGTGACCACACTGATCGTTCCAACTCTGACTAGGCTACCTTGTAGTCCGTGTGTGGATTTGGTTATTATCCTTAGCAGTGCAGAAACTTAAATATCATAAACCCAATAAATAGGTTCGACTAGTTATGATATAATGTCTGATTTACTGATTTTCAGCATCTCTGTGAATAGCGATGAACTGGGATACATTGACTCCTTGGATTCGACTTATTAGTACGCCGACCTTTACATAACGACATGACAACCAATCCCCTGGTAATCTGCATGCAACCATCGTGTTACAACATACGATGCACAACATTACCCCCGAACCTCAGACAAATACTATGTCAATGGTTTGGCAATGAGTTGGTGCGCCCGCAGGTCAATGCACACTCCATTGCAACACTGTCCATCACACTAAGAAGATCCCGAGCTGAGCAGGATTTGCATGGGGGAGTAGAGGGTCAGCTCCACGGGGGTGACTCACTCATCAAAGAACTCGGTGGGTCACCCTCACCTCGGATACTGAGAGCGACTGAATGTTACAGATGTGTGTGGTGGCGGGGTAACTGTGGATTATGCCTTGCATCACACGGAATTACTAGCGGATGCCTATGCTTCTCTGTTTGTGGTATATCGGACAATGGCGCCCGGTCATTTGCAACTTGGGGGATGCAACAAGTCAGGGAGTGCATGAAATGTATATCCAATTTTGTTGCCTTTTTCACGTCGTCCTTGCCAATTCCAGTGCAATGATTCCAAATTTACCATTATAATATAATGTTCTTAATATTTTCCATTTATTACTTGTCTTATACGTTTGAATAATGACAGTTGTTAAGAACACAACAGCTCTATAGGTTATTTTTTTCATAACATCTACATGCATTTCAATTCACATGTGTTTTATTCACAGATTATTGTCTGACAACTGATCTTGTATCAAGCTGGATACTCCAACTTGCCAGTGTATTCTGGTCACTTGTTCCCAGCCAGTGAAAAAATGTTGCGCAAAACATTGCAAAGTGGACTACTTTGGGATTACATCGTGACATTTAACGGCCAATAAACATGATACAGACAATCAGCTCTCACCAATGTCGCAAAAGCCACAAAGTCGTAAAAGTAGATTCTGGTCTCAATCTCTGTGTTTGAAACATCGGACCGAATACAATGTATTGTTGTTTATGGTCAATTGGATCTTTTCATCCGTTCCAGATATTTTGCAGAGTTGCAGTGAGTGTAGAACAGGACAGAGATTTTTCCATGCTGATGTTCAACAAAAAAATGTAAAAGAATTGATGGCACAGTCAACGGTCAAGCTTGAAATTTAGATATTTGCAGTGTTGAAACTGGGGATCGTGAACAGTCATATGTGTCGAAATAAAACAAAAATGAACAATACTTGATCGTGAACAGAGTTATCAACAATTTTGTTCAAGGTCTCTATATTGCTGGAGTCGTTACAAGGTATACCGAGGTCGGAATCAATTGGATTCTGCATATAATCTGCAAAGTATAACATTTTCCGAAAGATGAAATAATCAAAATCTTGTGTATTCTTAATTTTGGACGCGTGTTCAGGTACATTCGGATAGTGCTTTTGTATTTTGAAACCTGAACAAACTTACAAGTGTTCATGTTTACCGTTGGAAAAAGAAAAACCCGCTTGAGACTAGTCCTGCGTCTTTGTCTTGGGCTCCTGTCCCAGACAAGAAAACCATCCCATAAAAATAAATTACTGACACCGTGTCTCCTTGTCTCGTAAGATGAATGTCCATTTACTTTGAAGTCACGTAGATGTCTACAACAATCAGAGAAATAGTACATGCGCTCCAGCACGTCTAAATGTCTCGTGCAAATGGAAAGTGGTGATAACAGTTAAATGCGCTGAAATAAATGGGCCAGATGAGACATCAACACTACCGGAATTGCTCCTTCTTGCGTTACGAGCTGGTAATTTTACCAGTAAATGTTCCGGCCTAGAAGAGGGGCTCGAAATAAGCGGGAGCATGTAAACTATTACGTTGTTTATTTTGGATGTGACTTCTGACTGAAAAAATAAATATTAAACTAAACTTGTCCATGAGCGGACTATTTTGCTGATGTTCAGTAATACATTTATCGTGTGAGATTACCGCAGATGCGCTATAAAGATTTCGTCGTTACACGAGATGGACCGATCTAGCGTCGAAGTGATCATGATAACAGTATAGAAGCGTGATATCTATACTGAAGAAAAGTGATATCTATTCGCGACGCGAGTGATAATTGGGCTTGTCTACAACACCTCAACATAAGTCAAACGACATTACTCCGTACATTTTAAATATAATATATGTGGCTTAGATCATGCTATGATCATGGGTCACGCTGAGCATTCATTAACGATTACGAGAGATCAGTATTATATTACCGATTATCTTTGTCGGACATGTCGTAGGAAATGCAATAGGGAATCCACACCATAACACCTAATCACATTTCATAATGTTTCAAGCGACGCGATTTCTCATTGTGTCGCTGTCGATTAAACCACAATAGACTATTCGCTGTTGTCACAAGTGTATCGGCGTTCGGGGATCTTACAAGTCTGATGATGCTTTTCATATTAACAAATGTCTACGTGCATTATTCAAAAGTATACATTGTATGTGTACCCATCACTGATTACTTGATCGAACTCGCGCCTTTTACCTTTCGGTTTATCCAATGACTACGTTCGCAAATTTTGACAGACAACGTAACTTCGCAGAAAGTTATTCAAAGTATGCTATGCAAAGCATGACTGAACTAATTCTGCTCACGTCCTTATGGAATTTTCTCGCGCTGGGTATATATATCCCAAAGGTGTTCCCTTGATCTACCAAGTCTGGTCTTCCGCAGGTTCAACTCTTGTACCACGTGTAATTTGAGCAGGGAAAGAGTCTAAAGGAACCGGAAACTGACAAATCACCGGAAGACGTCAGCCTGTCGTGCGGGTTCCAAATGACTCCGCGTTTTAGCAGGTTTATGATGGATATGCCCCGAAGGTCTGTCGTGCCTAATTGATCAACACTGCCTCGCTTTGGTGGTTATTCTTCATAATTCTCGCAACCTGACGCTTCTTGGGACCACGGAATTGTGGGTAACGCGTGTAATACGTTACCCATTGGGCGATTCGTGTTCCTTGCGTCCATGCATAATTCATTACACTAGCGCCATTAAATTTGGGGTTTTTCTTCGAAAATGAACTGCAACATATTCGTTGGAATGACCCAGGGCGGCAATAATACGCCAGGGACTTCGAAATTAAATCAATTAATTATATTTTTGACGTCATAAGATTAGATGTGTCTGTCACACATTCGTCATTAGAGTACTGATTTTTTTTTTTTTGTGAATCGAAAATTCTTTGGCATACGTGCTGCCTTCTATAGTATATAATGCTTTTCAATTTTACAAGGATCTTCCGTCACAGACTTGGAAGGAACCAAATTTTAATCTCTTTGTGTAAATATTTTTCTTGAACCCACGCAAGATGAGCTACTGAGCCCAATTATCAAGCAATTTAAAGCATCTGACCGCCATCATAAACCACTACGAATAGGTGTATTATAGCAATGGGTGTAATACGCATTCCTAAACCACGCTTATAGCTAACAAAACAGATTCTCTATTGCAAGAAATAGTATTTTCAAGTGAACGCAAAGATAGGTAATTTCTTCGTTTCCAATCAAGGCTCGTTAAAATATCTCATGCGATTCTCGTGTATATTTTGTCTACTACATCAGGATGTGTATCTTGACGCGAGAGCTCGGATATAAGACTGGATATATTACATACTTATACAATCTATATACATGTATATTGTAAATTCACAATTACACCACAAAGTATCATGCCGTCGATAAAACATGGCTCTTACTTACCGGTAATTTTTTTAGCATAAATGATTCATGCATATACGAGTAGGTCTACTTGCGTAGGCCTATTGCCTATCTGTCATATATCACTGTAGTTTTTGACTCCCATCACCAATAGTTTATATTTATTTCGAAATTAATGCAGGATGTAGAAATGACTTACCAAAGTTGTACAACAATGTAGCGAACAACGCCACGTAGATGTATAGTCTCGATGTGATATGTATTTGCATTGTTCTGTTGCTATCTGGAGTATTCCAATGTTTTTTTCCAAACCTGGTTTTCGAAGTTTGCGCAACTTTGAATTTGTTCAATCCAAGCAATTGCCGAAGGAACTGTTTGATAGAAACATTAAAATGTGTAACGTCCAAGCTTGGCCAGTATCGTCTTGCATCAACTCCAGCAAACACTGTTTCGCAAGTCGTCTGCTTTTTCCCGCGCTTTTCCTTATTCAGCCAAACGGTACCCTGGAAAAGGGGCGGTAAATTGTCTAGTGTGGAAGCTGCTGCAGACGCGAAAGACCCCACCGAAAAGCTACCACTGTCACAAGGAATCGGTAGGGGGGGGGGGGGGGGGTCCAAGTTGCATCTGGGGATGTAGGGATGTAGGGGTAGGGCATTTGTGCTGGAGCACCCAACGCCCCCGTCCCCCCCCCCCCCCCCTCCGTCCCTCATTGGTTTGGGAATTTGCGATTTGCATCGGGAATGTCATGTCAGGGAGCAATGTCGTCCATGGTCGCTGTAGTTTTCATTATACGGCTAATCTACATTCACATACAAAGGGAGAGATTTAGCTAATCTCTGATGGGAAATCACTTTTGGGTCAGGCCGGTGTCAGCTGACGATTATACCAAGATTATGACAAGCAACAAGTATGCTGTTATTTCTCCCGATATTTCTACCAGAGTCAATGTTGTGCTGAACTAATATTCGAGAAGATCTGAATTTTTCACCTTTGAGACAACATATGAATCAAAAGTTTTTTTTCCTTCAACAATGTGACATTTGAAAATGTGGGAATATTTGTAGAAAGACTAACATCGAAATGTGATAGTGTAGTAAATTGCCAATTAAAATAGAATAATGCTCACAAGCCATTCACAATGTCCGTTCATATCGAGCATGCTCACTGGTATATCAAACACGGCTGTGATTTTCGAGTCCCTGGACGGACAAGTGACGTCACAATGTGAGCCCTGGATGGCGTGACGTCACAAGGTGCCAAACTAGTATATATGTTCCTAAGCCAGACAGTGATGTGACTTTTTGGGTGTACCTTGCAGCTGCCTCTTGTCTGTTCCTCTGACAGATATGGCCCCTTGTGGATAACTTGTTGCATATTTTATGAAGCTTCGTCTTTCGAAATCTACGTTCAGTCTATCAGGCCTTCGCCGATCAAAGACATCTGGATAGAGTGCTAAATGAACTTGTGTCGTCGGAGATAAATCGTTACGTTTGCTATATATCAAATCAGTGCACATGTGTTTTGTATGTTTGAGCCCCCAGAATATCCGTTTATTTATCATCCTAAAATGTTTAATCACTCGTTGATTCTCACCAGGCCTGTAACACGCACGACCAATTTACAACAGGACATTGTCTATTATACGCTTAACCTTAATGGCCTAACATCTAATGTGCCGTTTTCCTCCAAACAATATCGTTTATATTAAACATTCACGATGCAGCACATGCTGAGTAGCTCTTCAAGGCTACAAGTTGTTGCGAGTTTAATGACTTCTGAGCTGCTTTCTGGGCTCATGTGATGTCCCAAATGGCGGCTCGTTGCTTGTCGAAATCGCCGGACTATTTTAGGCAGGAAACGGGAACATGGCATGCCGGGCACGTCAGAGGCAGATGGGGCACTACTTTTTATAGTCCCGACCATGAAATATTCATGCGCTGCGAAGCACTTCCGGGGGAGATGGGAGAATGGAGGGTCATAACTAACAACTTTTTTTCTTTATTGAAATGTGTCATTGTTGTAACAGCAATATTCTCTCTCTCTCTCTCTCTCTCTCCTTACACACACAGTGTAGTAAAGATGTGACATCTGGTGAAATGCACGTGAAATGCAGCGTAAGGAAAGGAGGATAAGCACATATATCTTTCGGGCTACATCGAAATGAATACTTAATGTCCGCTAGTACATCCTCAACTCTATTGGTTGTATGTATCCCTGGTGTGAATTCATCCCTAGGGAGTCTTTCTCCCGGTCTTTGAAGCGGATATTACTTAGATGCGTAGAAAACCCCAAAGGCAGCCCATTACAATAATTGAACATGGCATTTGCCCAAAGTCTCCAGTCAAGTTTGCGCTCTGACGCTGAAAGACAATTGGCTTATTGAAGTCAGGACAACGGTACAATATATTGAAGTATATCGTTGCCTTTGACCTGACAGACCAACTCCTCACACCCTTCTTCCAACGCACCGCCCACCATCCAACCCTCTCACGTTGTTTCCGTGTAGGTTTCTCGCCCTCGAAGGCTCCGTCTTTGAACTCAAGTCGCACGGGAAATCATAAAACAGATCGTGACAGATTCTCCACCACTTTTCACACCAAGGCAGTCGTCGTCGGTACATCATTTTACCCGAGTGCTTATTTTATTGGTATCTGGGGTTCGTTCATATGTGATTCATTCCTGGTCGACCATTGATAAATCAGCTCTGATTTCATGTCGGTGTAGTTTAAATTAAGGCAATATTCTGATGAAACCAAAGTTGCTTGTCTTGAAATACCACAATCAGAAAGAAGAGTAAAATAAACATAGCCACTATTGTCACGGGCAAATAGGATAATAGCAAAAATAGTGATATTCATAATACCAGTTCATTGGTATAACTCACTCCGTAGATGGAAACATTGTAGTGAATATTTTAGTCCAACTCGAGAGTGACGCTGATGCTTTCGAAAAAGCAATATGCGTGAAGAAGTTTTCCGGAAAAATTGACAATATGAAGTTTTTGAAAATGTTATCAATGATGAAATGGCTGAAAACATTATTTGTTTTTTCTCCAAACAGTTGATAGAATCGGAATTCCCACCAATTACATACCGTTGATTCAAGAGCAACAAAATTAATATGGTACATTTCAGAAAGGGAATCGAGTACACTAGTTAGTTAAATTGTTACTCGCTACATCTCCAAGAAGTGGCTGCCAAAGTCCGAAATGTCTCTTTTGACTTATCCGTGTCATTGAAGGTCAACCTAAGGTCGCCGAACGGTCCATCATATATGATATCATATATACTCATAGTAGACACTTGAGCTCTTTCTACATGTAAAACCGTGTTGTATGCAGTCCAATTTACACAGTACATGTCAGGTGTGACCATCGGATTACCCACTCCATTTCACCTGATGTCAACTTCAAGACCAGCAAAAGATCTGCCATACATGTCTTCTTTGAAGTTCTCATAGGCCAATAAAATAAACCTAAACTCTAACTGCGGTTGTTTCGTTCTGTTATGGTTGGTCAAGTTCAACGTCTGTAAAAGGTCTGCCATATATGACTACTATATAGTATGATAATAATACAAACTTTAGCTCTACCCTTTAGTATTGTATGCATAGTTCAATTTCTACATCTACAGGTCTGTTGCGATCTGAGGTTTTCAACTCAAAGTCATTATAGTTGAACTTCGAGTCCAAAAATAGATCCGCCATATAATATGAATTCTATCATGCTCATAACACAAAGCTTTTTCTGCAGTTGTTCCATGCATATATCAATTTACAAGTTTTAAAAAAAATCAAAAAATTCTATAAATTTACATCTTCCGGAAACAAGTTGTGATCGTTGCGAATTTTGACTTCGTATCTCGATATGAAGTTGTATACAGTATGACATAGAAATCTAATTTCATTTATTAGCCTAAAATTTTGATATAGTGTCTATAAATTTAGAGATAGTATCCAGAGAATTTGAGTTATTATCTTGAAATCGTGAGAGGTTTTTTTTGCTGCGAAGCATTGGACAATGGTTATACACAGTAGCAATTTGAAACACACACTGCATGTAAAAGATTTCATATGTGATACGTTTCAATACAAAATCAGTATAACAGATTAAGAACATGTTGACTGATATTGCTATGTATACATGTATGTACTGAAATTAAGTCACCGTTTTACACAGACAAAAGTTATTAGAGCGAAAACTGCCGCTAACGCATGCGAACTAGCGACGGCTGTATGTATAAACCGTAGCGATGAAATATCATAAATCCAGCAGGTATCGAATGGTCCACAGTCGTCGTATGTTACGTCACAGAACACGTGAGTCATCAATCCACCAATCAGGAGAAGGCTCACACAGGAACCTATAGACAAGTTCAAAATGATTTGAAGAATTTATTAAACTCAAATAACACATGACTGCGCTAGATAAGAGTCGTGAAAAGAGACTTTAACATCTGCATAGCGCATATAACGACCATACGTCGATTTGTATGATTTTGTTGTTTGTTTTTTAATACCTACCGATGCTCACTGCTAAGACTATGTGAATAGCCTGCGCTGTAGCCTGTGTGGTTTTTGACTGGTCACCGAAGATACTTTGAAAAATTAAATTAAAAATAATGGCAATTAGTTAAAAAGTTAGTAATACTTGTCTTCCCATTGCTACAAATTGAAAGAAAAATTCTAAGGAAATTATTTTTGACAAATGACTTTTTTTTTCGATGAGATAATATGCGAATATAGTACAATTTTTGTTTATAATACCTGCTAATACGAGACATCGTCGGCAGTGCTCTTGTCGTAGTTAGAAAACTGACACAAGAGAGCATGATCAAATATGGCACGAAGTAACCACATTCCATGGGACATTGTCCCTCAACTGCCCAGCTTGATGAGTGATTCATGCATGTACAGTCCGTAAAATTCTGAAAAAAATAATTATAATGATTTTATTCAAATACAATTTTGACCTGCTCATCAAATATTGCTGTACCATTCAATCATATTTCGGACGCCAACGAGTACATGACCGGAATAAAATTATTAATATCGTTGAGTTTTGAAGTGAAGCACATGCACATGTAAAATTATTAATATCGTTGAGTTTTGATGTGAAGCACATGTATGCGATATTATTTCATGTATCGATATGTTGTTCAATATTCACCCCGTGATGGTTACACTTCCTTATATACATTACCAGTTTATCATCGTCCATGTAATTATACCCCTGGCAGCCAGCGAAACATGGAGAGAAATATGTTGTGACATCAGAGCCACAAACCGGAAACGCAGACGATGACGTCACAACACAGTGTTCATTGCAGGAGGTCTTGTCAGCATTTCTGGGGGGGGGGGGGGGAGGAGACAGACATTGTCATTTCAAGGATGATACATGCAACTAGTTCTGGACCCACTACATGTAAGAAGGGTTAAGTTGTGAATTTCCTCTAGTTATATTTTTTACATTTGTGCGTTAGAGAATATAAATTCGGAAACAAATATTTTCTTTAATATAGAATTATGTTGTACTGTCATCCCAAAAATACATGCAAAATGGGCCATTTTTGACCATTTTCACAATAATCGATTCTCAATTGTGTGGTTTTGGTGGTAATAATTTAATGCACACAACTAAAAATTGAAATGGGAATCATGTAACATGGTACAAATATGTAAATAGAACTTCGAAATATCGTTAAATGAAGGGATCTAAATATGAACAAAGTTTGGTGAAATTTGGTGAAATTTCTTTCTTGCAATATAAATGCCCCCATATGTGCGCAAAATAATGTTTTATGTTTCCTGTTGTGGGTTGACATACATTTCAATGGTGAGATCACAGTTGAGCCAAGTCATTCCCACGAGAATTGCAGACGATAGCACCGACGAGGTTACCATGGCAACGCCACATTTCCTCTCGTGTTTATACCTAAGGCTATTCAGCAGTCCCCCACAAATATATCCAAATATTGCTGGCAGGCCGAGAAAGAACGCTGAAATTATAGCTTGGCATTTGAATAAACATGTATTCAGTTCTTGGATGTTACTGAAAAATTATGGCTAAATATTTTGTCTTTTAAAGTATTTGAATCGAGTAATCATTTTATCTTTAAAAATAATAGTATAATAACTTTTATTATACCGATAGCTATTGTTGTTTTCCAAGGCTCAATGTCCGTCTGAGTTTCCAAGAATATAGGTAAGAATATGAGAAACCCAGCCCAGAGGTAAACATCGAAAATGGCTTCTACGGTAGTTTGGATGAACACACGGCTTGAGAGAATGTTCTTTAAACGGCGAGCTGGGAAATAAAGAAATTGGAGATAAGAATATTATGATGGTTGATTTGAAGTTATCTAAATTTATCTATTTGACAATAAATTCTAGCACCACAATTTGATAAACATATCCGTGATGATAATACCACTACGATGACCGATGGTTCCAAGAAATCTTTGCATGACAATTTGTGAAATCGATATGTGAAAACAAAAATATGGTGCACCATAATATTCTAGTAGCGACAACAATAGGTTAAAGCCATAGTAGCAAGGTACCATTATATGGTTTTATTCTTGTTCAGAAGAAGGTATTGTGGACATTTGGTGATAAAAAAGATGTTCGCGTTAATTGATCACTAATAACTGCGACTTGTCATCGAGTATATTGAGCCAGTATTACAATCGCCTTCTCATGCCCATGAAATAAATAGCTTCGGCAGTTTCCGTAATCGTGACGTCAGTTGAGGCAAAATGTGCCTTGATGGCTGGCCAAAAACGTAAAATACGTAATTTGGGCGGTCAGCTCAAAGATGGAAAATCTCTTTAAAATGCATGTGATTCAACAGAATCACACTGGACATTTTGCAGTTCAACAAACCTCCGTTCTGGGTGAATAAATAGTACTGATTCTAAATATCAAGACAAGAAATGCCGTATTCCCCGACTATCTCACCCGTTCACTTGAATTGTCAAACATACACCAGGGAAATGAATAGGCGACATGCAGTTTACCTTGCTGGCTACATGTACTTTCAGTTCTGCCTCAACGGACGTCACCAGAGAGTGTAGATTAGAGAGGTGTCATTCCACTGGCACCATTTTGTATTTTGAACTGGTGGCGATCCTGGCGTGTGGAGGGGGTTTATGAATGAAAGTGTTTACTACTATTACTACGACATGAATTTATGAATGAAAGAATATGCTAGCAAAACGAAATGACGTAACTCTCAATCGTCTCTTTGGGCGACGAACTACAACACCCCCTCCAGCCGCCAGGATTACCGGGCTCCATGAGACAAAATGGTAGACAATGGAAATTTGCAGAGTGACACCTCTCTAATCTACACTCTCTGACGTCACCAACCACGTGAAACACTAAAATCTGGATCAAAATCTTCGGCAATTTACGGAAGGAGTGCCTATTCGATTCAATATCTCGAAATCAATTGATTGTATCTGCATAATTCTTTCGAATTTATTGAAAACTATTCATAATAGACTAAATGAAAAGTACTTTCATCAGCATGCTACTAGGTCTTTATTTCGGTGTGGCCGCGATAATGCTTTTTCGAGCAGTGATGATATCACCGAGGCGATAATAAATTTGGTTCAAGTGATCAAATACCATAGTTACTGTAAATAGTCGTAATTGCATGTGCCAATTTGTTTTCTGTTTTCGAGCTTTTTTTTTCAAAAGAATTTATGTGTTTAATCAGTATCCTTAAATAGAACTCGCTAATTGTTTTAGTGTCGTCGATGGGCATGGCTCTATTCAATAACATTACTTGGTTTCAACGGTGTAGCTGTCGCCAATGGCTTGGAAGGGCGACCTCTCGCACTATTGTTGCTCAAAGCACATCTATTTTCCCGGCAGTGGAGAACTAGCGCTGCAGTGAATATCACCATAGAGACAGTCGCCATAGCAACGCTTCCGATCCACCATCGTGTGTTGTCTCCGCCTGAATTTACAGAGAACTTCTTACGTAAACAACGAGTAACTGATATGATCTTCATAAATAATGAAACTGGCAAGGCAAAGGTCTCAGAAGATTCAGGATATTATTGAATACACAGATTTTCGACAAGTTTATGATTAACATGATCATAATTATATAATACTTGTTTATTAATCAATAATCAGGATGAAGTGATCTGCATAGAGCTTTACCTAAACCAATGCAAACAGCCACCAGGAGGAATCCTGGTAAAATGCCTAGTTGATGTGGATACACAGAAGTTCCTGTGAACGCAGAACAAGAGCACATATTCGCATTTTATGTTTGCATTATGATATAAGTCATCCTTGCTACTGAAACGGTTTGAAATAATATACTAGCAAGTATCATCGCAATACATTGGAGAGCAATGGATGTGTTGCATGCGAGTCAGGGTATCAGATCTGTTTTATCAAGATGTTATTGATAACTATATGTACAATGTATAAGAACTATTATCTTTGTAATTAGTCATTACCTAGATAAGATGAAAGTTTTGTAATGGTGAACATTGTTCTGACGTCATCAGATCTTGTGTTCCTCACTATTGCGTCAGCGAAGCCGTGTAGAATGGCGGAAGTTACGAACAAACTCGAAACTAAATGCTTATTGATATCGCTATATTGTGAACTAGGACAGGTGGTAGATTCATTCAAATTCAGCGAATCATGCAATAATATCTCTTCCATATTCTTGTGATATCGATTTTCATCATCCGAGTTTTCGTTCAATAAAAGCCCCGGAATTGAAAACAACATTGTCGTCACCATAAGGCATGCTGCCGATATCAGATATCCAATGAACGGTGAAAAACGTTTCGGCAATAGAAACTGTGAAAACAAAATACATATCGCGCGTGTGATTTCGAATATCGCAATAAATATTCCGCATAAAAATACTGATATATTTAGTTCCTTTGTTAGTACAGGCATTAATCCCACTCTGAACGCTGCAAAAGTCGAGGAGATTACAGTGAGCGATAATTGAAGGAGCCGACGTTTAATTTTGTCGGAACTTCCACGGTAACTGTCCATAGCGTCGAAAACACGCTTAGAATACAACGTATTGGCGTTATCGCCTGATTTCTCATTCTCACTACAACGTTTATTGAGTCGAATTTGCTGTTCTATTGAATTTTCATAGGCACTGTATGGGTTGATCTGGTGGTAATCCGAGGACATATCCTCTCTCGATATGCCACGAATGTACACGTTGTTTTCACTCGCAACGTTCGTCAGAGCAGCGCTGAGTCGGTTCGCCGAACTCGGTCGCTTTCCAAGTCCGGAAATGTTCGGCACTGATCGGCTATTCCGGGATTTCCGGAGAGGCACGAGCTCTGGACTCGTGATGTCATTTGGTGCTTCCCCTTCATACTTGGGAATCCCCCTTACGTCAGTCCCGTTTTCGACGACTAATGGCTTCGATACATTGAAGTCACTCAGAGAGAACACATTCTTTTCTTTTGACTGGGGTGAGTCATTGGGTGATTTGTCGGCCGTTTCTTCCAATGTGTCCGGATTCAAGACCGTGAAGTCAAGATTGAGAAAGATTCCAGATAGTCGCTGATTTGTTGGTTCAGGTGTGAGGCCGCGAATGAATACACCAGAATGTCTCTTTTCGTTGGTTTCCTCATCCATCTTTGGTCAAATGATGCATCCAAACTTCGAGTCGAACATTCTTCCGTATGTCGTTTGAGGTCAACTATTGAGGTAGAACTTAGATGTACGTACATTTGTCAGACCGTGGCACACGTACGTATCGGGTATGCTATATGACCTATATATCCACGCACATATATTCATATGTATGTCTATATACGTTCGACAAGACTAGTGTAGAAATATGTCCACGCGTGTATGTACATCTTTCATCAGATATTGATTTAATCCTCTCGTGCTCAGGTTTCGCCCATTTATTCAGATGGACTTGGTAAGCGGGCTGCCCTCGTGCTACGCGACGTACAATTATCGTATTTGCACATAGAGCCGATTAAGCTGCTGTCAGCTTATTTCTGGGAAACTCAACCCACCATTGATAACATAAAAGCCATGAAATCCCGTTTGTCCGTGGAGTGAACGCGTGATGAAGAGCGCACTTTACGTATGTCTCAACGACTTTTGTGCACTGATAAACACAGCAAAATCAACGATTATGCAGATAATTATTTAACCAGTAAGGACCAACCAAAATATTACATGTTGACATGCCCATTATTAATTGCTCCCCCAGCATCGACCCAACTCACGCCCATGAATGTTGAAAAATTATAATTAATTTTGCTTGGCCTAATCCGATTCAGCGGCCATGGTTCAATGTCCATGCAAGATATTACAATTACTGGCAAATTTACGGTTTTTCTACAAATCACTCCTGTTTTGTAGCGTTGTGCCAAAGGGCATGTTTAACCGGTGTGGTACATATTTGTTGTCTATTTATGTTTGGTGGTTCAGTAAGTCCATAGTAATATAAACGATGGATTTACTTGATAGTTCATACATTGCTAATCACTGGATCTATACATTGGGGGTTGTAACAAAAATCGCATGGGTTTACCCTCGTGAAAAAGGCTGTTCAATTACAAGCTCATGGACTTGAATGCGAAACATATTAGTATCGTTCATATGGTCAGTGTTAGACTGTACGACGAACATTCAACTTGTGGTGAATTTGAAAAAAAAATACTGTGACTGTTTCATTTTAGTTCAAAATAAATTATTTCATTTCCAGATGATCAGCCTGGTACAATGTTTTGTCACCGTTATACTGATTTTGCTGGAGTTGGCTAATTCTTCTGTATTGCCCAAAGAAACGGTCACTATAACTGGTTTGGTTTATTGTAGCCTCACTTTCAACTTTTAAGTTTAGGCCTATTGGTGGGGATCAACGGTAGATTAAATATGCCGTGGCTTATTGGTGGGGATTAACGGTAGATTAAATATGATGTGGCCTGCACGACTGTAGAACGAGTGGTGTTCGACAGTTGAATTATTATTTTGTTTGAACAGTTGTTCAAACCGTTCTTCAAATAAGACAAGGCATGAATATTATCACAGATGACTATGTGCATTGCATAACTTCAATGAGCACGGAGGAATCATCATTATCAATAGACAGTTCGACCACAGACTACTGTCACTGCTCGAGAAACTATTTCTGGATACAATACCTCGTGATCACTTGGCAAAATAGACGGACCGACTTGTAATAATATATGCTTGATACATTATGTAGGGGCGGATCAAGGATTTTATTTTGGGGTAGGAATTTTTGGTAACGATATGAAGAGAGGGGGGGGGGGGAGGAGAGGATTTGATCGAAAGGTGTGACTCCCAAGAAAAATTGATATCTCTCAGATCACTCCTGAGTGATGAATGACCAGAATGACCAGAAAAAAAACTCTTATGTAAACGGTTATATATGTTTTTTCAGGGGCGGATCCAGGAATTTGAAAAGAGTGGGTCAAACATTATACGGCGTGGGGTCTGGGGCCCGCTCAGGGGCCCCAGAAACCAGATCCTTTTTTATGTCCTGTGGTAGCTTCCTGGCATCTCGTGGGTATAAATCCCACTTCATGCCCCTGGTATATAAAAAAGTATGGAGTGAAGCGAGTCTGTCGCGGTGGGGGACTTCCACTTGAATACCATGGATCGCCCTGCTTTCATATTTAATGCTAAAAATAGAAACGAAGCGAGCTCGTCTCAGCTGGGGAGTCTGGGGCCTGCTGAAGGGCCCAAAAGTCAGAGCCTTTTCTATGCTCTGAATTAATTTTGTTGCCTTTCCTGGGAATAAATTGCACTTGAAAATTCATCGATGAACATGTTCTGAAAAGTTTGTAAAAATTGTAGAAAGAAAGTTACACATTCGGGCCAGGGTTCTGGGGCCCGTTGAAGGTCCCCAGAAGTCATAGCCTTTTTTATGTTCTGCATTAAATTTGTGGCCTTTCCTGGGAATAATTTGCTCTTGAAAGTTATTGATTACCATGTACTGGAAAATTTGTTTAGAAAAATGTAAAAAAGGAGCTGCATATTTGGGCCGGGGGTCTAGGGCCCGCTGAAGGGCCCCAGAAGTCAGAGCCTTATTAAGTTCAGAATCAATTTAGTGGCCTTTCCTGAGAATAAATTGCATTAAAAAATTATTGATTACCATTTTCTGGAAAATTTGTAAACAAAAATAAAAAAACAAACGTAGAAGAGAAGTTACACATTTGGGCCGGGGGTCTGGGGCCTGCTGAAATTCTTACGTTTTGAATCAATTTTGTAGCCTTTCCTGGGAATAAATTGCACTTTAAAATTATTGATTACCATGTTTTGAAAAGTTTTTTTAAAAATGTAGAAGAGAAGCTGCACATTTGGGCCGGGGGTCTGGGGCCCACTGAAGGGCCCCATAAGCCAGAACTCTTTTTATTTTCTGTGGTAGCTGAGCATACTGGTCTCTCCTGAGTATACATTTAAAAAACTCACTATGATCAACCTGAACTCAAACATGATATTTCAACATTTTTTTTCGGGCAGGAGGCCTGAATCCGCCTATGGAAACTCTGATATATATGGGGTTTTTTTTTCTAAAAGGGGGGGGGGGGGGGTTCTGACCCAAGTAACCCCCCCCCCCCTCTAAATCCGCTACTGTTTTGTGTTTTCATGGGATATCTATCTTTATCCCATTTGAAAAATTACAGCAAAGCAGTAACATGCGTTATTTTCCGAAGATATTCGCACAGATAAGTTACATTACTGTCAAAAGTTGTGAGACGAGCGACATCTGGAAAGTTGATGTCGCTTTGATCACTTCTCCCTACGGAGCCCCTGAGGTGACATACCGGATATATTTATTAATCCGTGCGCACGATTTAGTAAACCGTGGCCATGAATTGGTAAACCGTGGCCACGAATTAGTAAACCGTGCGCACGAATTAGTAAACCGTGCACACGAATTAGTAAACTGTGCGCACAAATTAGTAAACCGTGGCCACGAATTGTTAAACTGTGCGCACGGATTACCTTAACTAATCTGTGGGCATGATTTAAGAATCCGTGGGCACGATTTAATAATTCGTGGGCACGATTTAACACTTCGTGCGCACGATTTAACAATTCGTGAGCACGAATTAGTATTTCATGGCCACGGATTGGTAAATCGTGCCCACGGGCCATGGATTGTTAATTCGTGGCCACGAATTGTTAAATTGTGCGCACGGTTTGGTAATTTGTGTGCACGGATTGGTAAACCGTCCACACGGATTGGTAAACCGTGCCCACGAATTAATAAATACTTACGGTATGTAACCTCAGGGCCTACGAGAATATATATTTTTATATGGATGACTATAATCGTCTGTGTTGATACATCCGGAAAGACAATGTTATGGAAATATTCGCACAGACAAGTGACACTACAGAAAATGTTTGTGTCTCTCGACGAATTATTTATTCATTTATTGATGAGGCGGGGGATCGGATTTCAGGGGGGGGGGGGGGGACCGTGTGTGCTCCTTCCTAGGTCCGCCACTGTTGCATGTATGTTGTGATGACATGTAGGTTTAGTAACAAAATATCATAACGTTTACAAACACATACCCGGGGTGATGGACGCTCGAGGACGGACACAGACAGTGTTCTCATATAGCATGTTTTTAATTGTTTATTTCATTTTCTGAGGTTTAGTTCAGCCGCCATGATCTTAATCACAAACTAAACTGTACTATAGTTTATATTATTTAAAACATATGCATATATAGTTTGGAAAAAAATTACTGCTACTACATACCAAATCACGTCATTATAAAATTGCGACTGCAAAATATCATTCAAGAGATGTGTTTTCTACAGGATTTAACCTACCCCACGAATTTAATTTATTCTGCTATGCTTCTGATTATTCTATTTGTATTATGCTGCTTTTTTCGACACCTCCAAACATATACACAATATTGACAGAATTGTGTGTAATACGATGATTATATATTTGTTTCTGAGTTGAAATAATTGTACAATTGTAATTTTGCTGTAAAACGCTTCTAATGTGATCCAAATAGATCCCTACAATGGTATAACTAGAGCCAAATCAAAGTACAGTGGTCCCTGTAAGATAAGACACCCCCGACATAAGACTTCTCTGTCTGTAAGGACTTTTTCGTATTCCCCAAATATCAATTTCACATATAAATGAACCTGTGCAGTAAGACTTCCCGTCAGATAAGACCTCATTTTTCCTGCAAATAATTGGAGTCTTATCTTACAGTGACTACTGTAGAGGGGGGAGGGGGGTCACCTCTAATGACCACCATACTACAGAGTGTCAATATATGATTTTCCGAAAATGTAGTTGTGCCACTGCCGCCTAAGCGGTGCAATGAACGGCGCGTGGAAAAACATTTGATGTGTTCACGGTTTTCTCGAACATCAGGCACAGGTTTGGGCACGAACAATGATATTTTGATAAATGTGATAGTCCCTACAGGTCAAGAGGAAAACGCACCTGCAAATTACTGAAATGGACTGTTGATTGAAATGAAAAACTATGATACCTTTGCACTAAGTTATCCCATCCTCGGTTTTATCTCAATATGAGAAGTATTCATTTCCTGGTGTACAAGATGATGGAAATCTTGAGTCCATACAACATTCCTCTAAGTCTACTTCAAGGATTGGTGTCATGCCTCTTCAGTAGATATTCCCGAGGTGATACTTGTAGAAGGAGGACCACATCGTCCCTGAAGGTAGGAAACCCCTCCAAACGCACCGGATGTATACGCCTGGGGACAAGGTACGGGGAAACTTGGGTCATTGTTAGACTTATTGTGCAATACCGGGCTGGGTGAGTTCAGGGAGGTACATTAATTTATCAGTCTGAATATTCGGACGTCCTTTGCTAGTAATACTAGAAGAATTCCCCTATAGTTTTTGTATGGCCACACACCGTCTTCTGAGGATAGGTTGTCCAATTATTTCAATCCCTGGGATGCGCACATTCGACAGTTCACGAATTGTTATCATGCGTTAACAATGCGCACACCCTGGGCACAAAGGGACACTTCCCCTATTACCCTAATGACGAATGCACAAACTGTGAAACTGATGCATTAGAGTCGCAGTAAGACAAGCTACTGCGCCAGATCAGAACTTATAGAATTATAAGTGAGTTTACAGGTAACCTTGAAAAGAGCTAAACCTACTTTGCCATAGATAAGAGTCAAAGACATGGAATTTGTGCGCCGCATCCATATACAACATGGATATACCTATATTTTTTGATTATCAGCGAGAAGGGAAGCAATTCTCAACATTTATTTATATGAGAGTCATATGAACAACCAATCATGGAGATCTTCGCCAACATGACGACGGAACCGCAAAATGTTTCTGAAAATGCATTGATCACAAGTCCTATCGTGTTGTCCATGATGAGATACACATGGCCAGTGCTAGGATCACTTGGAGCGGTCGGTAACACGCTGTCATTTGTCGTCATGGTAACGACAAGGATGCGACATACTCCGTACGCCGTGTACATTGCGGCTCTAGCTGTTCTAGACTCGACCGTCTTGGCTTGTATGATGAGTATGCAGTATTTCAACAATGTCCTTGGGATGGAACCCGTTGGATTCTGCAATACGAGATACTGGTTCTATGGAGCTTCTACGTCGGTGAATGCTTGGGTCGTGATAGCGATGACTTGTCAACGACTGTACGCTGTTTCTCGTCCCATTGAGTCCAGGATGAAGATGACAGTTCGGCGTACAATTATAATTGTGGCGTGCCTTGTTGTGACTGGATATATCGTGTATATCCCAAGTCTTTTGAGCTTCAGTCGACTCACACACTGTACGGTGGGACAAACTGATAGTATCATAGATTGGCCCTGGTACAGGAAGACTGGGCATGTTCTCCTAAACTCACTGACTCAGTCGGTCCTGCCCAGTGTACTGCTAGTGTCTCTCAACACTGCCCTTGTTATCTCACTGAAACGACAGAGCCAGTTCTCCATCGACCTCCGTGGCGCGGACAGCAGGGTGACCTCCAGGTACAGGGAGGCGGGTCAGATGGTACTCACGGCCTCCATAGTGTACGCTACCCTTACTCTACCCATGACCTTAGCAGCGATCTACAACAGCGCCGTCGGTAAGGGACATTACGAATCTCTGCAGACTGAACCGTTCATGGCTGCACTAGTACTGCTCTACGACATGAACTTCTGCACCAACTTCTTCTTGTACGTTGCCGTGTCGTCATCTTTCCGTAAGATCGTTTCGAGGATGATTTTCTGCGCTTCTGGTTCTCTCAACACCGATTCTAACGACTTGGCCAGGCACCCGACACAACTGAGTGATATTCAACCGAGTGTTGTCATGAAATGATTCTCGAAAACATACATAAGGCATACAGGCAATTTCATAAGCGTATGTGTTCACATTGTAAAGTAAGCCAGGTCGTGAGAAGTGTGTTGTGTTCAATGATTTATAACCACTTACCTACGTGATAGATTGGTCGGTATCTACGGTAAATATATGTCCCTATCCTGAAAGTTAGACAACGTCTACAGACATGAAGGATTAGTTTTGGTAGAGATCGAAGTTGTTGCATGAGTTGCCAGTAATATCATATTTTTTGGGCACAATAACATTGGATTTCATGCATACGGCGAAGTCTTCGAGAAGCTCGACGCAAGAACTTTTGAGAAGCTTTTAATGTTTTGAGTTGGATCAAGCTTCTACCCAAACTATGGCAACGTGTGTGAATTTCCCAGTGTGTGAATATACAGTATGATTTGTTGTTGCTAGTGGTTGTTGTGTTGTCATTGTTGCTGCTGTTGTTGTTGTTAATACAACTGATTGTGTTGTTGATGTCTATGTCACTGATGTTGCTGTCGATGATGTATGGTGTTGTTGCTACGTATAAGAGGTGGGTACTGTTGATGAAGGCCCTATTGGTGGGCATTTTCACCACAGTTTTCACAGGTAGTGGTTGTCTTCTTGTGACTGAGACCAAAGAGCCTAAAATACCAAGAGCGGGCACTCAGTCGTATTCCCGAACTGACCACTCCTCCAGTGGCGATTCAACATATAACTCACAAGATATTGCCCGGCAGTGCCGTCGTGAGCAGTGAGTGAGCAGGTCACTCCTTCTCTGGCGATGTTGGTCTTTTGTTTGATTTGTCACCATGTGGTCGAATGGAAGTGCCGCCTCTTGGTATTTTAGGCTCTTTGACTGAGACTACTAATTGGATGTCTTATGTTCTTGGGGGATGTTTGTTTTCAGTTTGTCTGATATATGATGCTAATTGAACTTCTAGCAATCTCCAGTAGTCCATTCAATTCAATTTCCATTCAATTGTTCGGTCCAAGCTCCTTGGTTCTGACTTCTTTATGACTGGACCATTTTACACCATCATACATACACCATTCCTCTCATGTACAATACAATAAAAAAAAATTACTGTTGTGAAAGATACAATCTGGACATCACACTTCGAAGTATGGTTTGCTACATTTTCCTCTGTATATATAATGAGATATGGTTCTTAGCACGAGGTTAGTGGTTTGTTAACAGAAGTTGATTTTTTGGAAGAGAAAAACAAATATACAACTACTGAGCATGTCAAATACATATTTTAGCAACTTTTGTATGAGGCGAGACGGAAGTCATGTGTGAATGATTGTTGTGTATTTGGCTTCACTAGTTTTGATTTGGCTTCACTTTTTGTTTTTGTTTGTATTGAACAATACATGTAGGTTTGAAGTGAGTACAAAAATACAATCTCAACAGACTGCTTGTGTTATGATGTTATGTTCTAAATGTTATTGAGGGAAAATGTGGAAAATAGGACACGAACGACTGAGGCAATGCCTTGCCAATAGGTATCAGACCAAAGGTCCGGTAACCTAGGAATAAACAACATACAGTGGTCCCTGTAAGATAATACCTCACCTTTCGCATGAAAAATGAAGTCTTATCTCACAGAATGTCTTATCTCACAGATTCATATATATGCTAAATTGATCTTTGGGGAATAGAAAAAAAGTCCTCACAGACAAGGAAGTCTCATTTTGGAGGTTTTACCGCTGAAACCTTTTTCCGGCTAGACACACCGTTTTCGAGATACATGAACTTCAATGTCACCATTGAGTGTGCAGCATATAACCTTGTGTATGTTCAAAAAATAAATACAAGGTCCATCTACAAGTATTTTGCCTTAGACAAAATTTACACATTTCTTGTCGGACGTGACATTGAGATGTAGCACTCAAGGTCATTTGAGGTCAAGTTCAAGGTCATCAAAAGATGTGGTGTATATGCGAGCATTGTTTGGCTGTAGTGGCCAATTTATACATTTCAGGTCTCTGACCCAAGATTCAGCCTTCAAGTTCGTCTGAGGTCAACCTCAAGGTCACCAAAAGATGCACCATTCATGACCAACTATATGCTCATAATACAAACCTAAGCCCTATGTACAAGCGTTTTCGCCTTATATCATGTATAAGGCAATTTGTGCATATCAAATCCTTTTGGGCCTTTTGGGCCCACATATCATCAGACAGTTTTTGAAAAAAGCAGCCAAATACTGAATTATGGACCATTTGAGCCTAGATTTCGGGCCTTTCAATTGATTCAAGGCACTCTATCTTTATACACAATGTCAGGGATCCCAATTAGCATGTTTTCAGCATTTTTCGCGTTTAAATAATCAGAAAAATTCGAATGTAAAGTTTAGAAATAAAAAAAATCCCATTTTAAGAAATTGGCACTTATATAATTGTAACAAAATACATGCAACTGCCGCGCTAAAAACGTTCGTTAGGAACGGTCACGTGACCTTCAAAGTCCACTTGCGAAGACACTGTTCGCGGAAGAACCGTTCGCGGAAGCACGATTGCGGAAGCATCATCAGCGGAAGCATCGTTCGTGGAAGAACCGTTCGCGGAAGCACGATTGCGGAAGCATCATCAGCGGAAGCATCAGTCGCGGAAGCACCGTTCGCGGAAGAGGAGCCTTCGCGGAAGAACCGTTCGCGGACGCAGTCTTCACCACGTAGAGAAGAGTGCGGAAGATACGTTCGCGGACGAAGATGCGCGCGCAGCCACCCTGGCTATATAAGGGAGAGCGGACGGCCGCTCTGAGAGCACTGCAACAGCGACATCGACCGTGGGGAGATCGTCACCGCCACAGCCAAGGGACTCGACGAACTCCGTGCGGACGACTCCTTCTTCAGGGCCTTAGAGTCAACCGGGATTAGACCGACTACCTGGAGGAAACCATTCGACTAAACGGGACGGGAAACTTCAACGGGAAGGGACAGAGAGACGCCGCCGGCTAAGAATTCTTTCTAGTTGTGCCCTCGTGCACTATTTATTTTTGAAATGTGATCATACAGTGCTCCATGTCTGAACTTCATATCTGTACGTCACGTGGGTGACCAGCCATACAATTGTAAGTTGATTTGATGTATATAAATCTTCAATTTATTTGCATCTGAGTTGCTTCTTGCCTAAGTGAAGCCGGTGAGCTACTGAGTGATGATACACCAACGTTGGGGAACGAGCGGGAGTTACAAAAGTCTATACGATCAGAGAAACCAGGTTTTTTGGGCCACACCGAAAACAAGTCATTACTAAACGTCACAACTTGGCGCACGTGACCAGGATCCCCGAGGGTCTACTGCCAGGGAACGAACCTCATCATCACTCATGTCCGGAGAGAACAACGAAACTGCCCCAGGGAAGACAGGAGGTGAAGAGGAAGACTCTTCGCGGACGTCCTCACTCGCGGAAGAGGAAGACGACGGTTCGCGGAAGTCAACGTTCGCGGACGGGGACGACGACCGTTCGCGGAAGTCAACGTTCGCGGAAGGGGACGACGACCGTTCGTGGAAGTCAACGTTCGCGGAAGGGGACGACGACCGTTCGCGGAAGTCAGTGTTCGCGGAAGACGACCGTTCGCGGAAGAGCAGCTTCACAACCGGGGAAGGACGTAGTGAGAAGCAACCAGGGAGGTCGAGACCTTCCATGGGCCAGTCGGCGAGTCAACAGAGACCCCGGAGCCAGACACCCGACAACCGTTTTCTTTTCAGACACGACTCTGGGTGGCAGCACGATCGAGACAGGGAGAAACCTACCTTGAGAGCGTTAGGAGGGGCCCCGAGTTCCGACGAGTGCTGGGACCGGAGTACGTCAATCTGGACGGGGAGGACGGCGAAATCTGGGCGAGGAGGGATCGGCTACAGCTACTGGTGCAGAGTCCAAGTGTGGCACCTCCAGAGAATGCAGCATTGAGACGGCTTTGGGACCAGTCCCAGCAGCAGTCTGGTGCAACAGAGCAGCAGTCTGGTGCAACAGGGCAGCGGTCTGGTGTGACGAGTCAACAAACGGGAGTGACTGGAGGACGGGTTACTTGGGCTCTGACCCAAGAGAGCAGCTCGAGAGGGAGAGGACTTTTCGCGGAAGAGAACATTCGCGGACGAGAGGCATTCTTCGGCGACAGGGACGCTTGCAGCCGGGGATCCTTCTTGGATGAACGGGCTCGTGGGTGAGGGGGAGTCTTTGGTGACGAGGACGCTTCTGACCGAGGAAGGCCCTTCGCGGACGACCACGTTCACGGACGAGGACGACTCGCGGAAGAGAGGAGTCTTCACCCAGACGGCGGCTCGACGAAAGGAGTGATCCAGGCGACCAATCTTCCTTTCCAGGTTTTCAGAATAGACGGGGAAGACCATTCGCGGATGAGCCGGTTCGCGGAAGACTCGCGGAGGATGGCGTTCGCGGAAGAGGCCTGTTCGCGGAAGAACTTCTTCGGGAGCTGTTGGCGGAGGAGTCCGTTCGCGGAAGACAGTGTTTGCGGAAGGTTCGCAGAAGACAGCGTTCGCGGAAGAGAGAGGTCTTCACCCAGTCGACAACCGAGACAGCCAGCCTCCTGGAGAAATCCAGCTTCTATTTCAGGCACCCAGGGAGGCCGGAGACAGCACCCTTTCTCATCATCGGGCGATGAGGGGCCTTCATCTGATGGAGGGACCGACAGCAGCCATGGTTACCCAGGACGGGGGAGGAGACCACCGAGGCGGGGACCGCCGCTGCACCGACGAAGCCCTAGGCCGAGACGGAGGCAGGAGGACTCGTCGTCCGAGGACAGCACAGCCTGGAATCAGAACGACAGAAGGAACCGGAAAATGCTGACCCCTGACAAGTTCGATGGGACTTCCATAGAGTGGCCGGTGTACCGGCCCACTTTGACGTCATCGCAGAGGTCAATGGATGGAGCAAGCGGGAACAGGGCATCTACTTAGCCGGGAGCTTGACAGGAGAGGCGCGACGAATGCTGACCAGCCTGAGTCCTGCAGACCAGAGGGACATCGACGTTCTGACTGACAAGCTGACCCTACGATTCGACCCTGACTGTCAGGAGGAGTTCTACAAGGCGACCTTGGGACAGAGAACCCGCAGGAAGGTAGAGACACCCCAGCAGTACGGCTATGAGTTGCAGCGACTGGCCGGCCGTGGTTATCCGGATCTGAACTCCGCAGCTCAGGAGGCTATCGCCTTAGACCACTTCTGGAAGGGCCATCCAGATGGGGACATGAAGGTGATGGCGATCATGAGGAAGATGAAGACCATGGAGGAGGCCATAGCGTTCGTGACCCAGTACGAATGTGTCAAACCCAAGCCTGGGAAGCCGGTGATGTCCATAGAGTCGGAGGACTCCGAGCCAGTTCTAGGACGGGTCCTACAGCTATTAAAGAACTAGCAGGGAGGCGAGATTACCACCAGTGGGCAGCAGAGCAACCAGCCGAACGTAGCGGGTCTACCCAGACTTCCCTACTTCAAGGGGCTCTTTGAGAGCCAAGACAGGAAGCTGGATCGACTAATCGAGCTGTGTGAGCAGGTGCTATCCATCAAGCCGAGGGCCGCCACTGCTGAGAACAAGGGACCATCAAGCCGAGGGCCGCCACTGCTGAGAACAAGGGACCAAGCGCTAGGCCAGGACCAGATGACTGTTGGTACTGTGGGAAGCCGGGTCATCGGAAGTACCAGTGTCCAGATCGGCCGCCACCTCGGACCAAGGAGGAGCGCTTGAGTCGACTAATCGAGGAGATTGGTGAGCGGAACAGTTTGACAGACGAGGAGTCGGAAAACCAGTAGGGCTCATACCAGCCCCCAACCGTATGGGCCATTGGCAGGTGTGTGCACAGATTTTTAATAGGTTTTTCCGTTGTGCATCCGAAGTAACTGGATGGGCGCAGGAGGAGCTCGAGGATCGAATTCTCGACTATTTGGAGGGCAAGCCTGTCAACACAGACGGGAGTGCCAATGTACAACAAACCGATGGAGCCGTGGAGCGTCTGGGGACCCGCGGAGACATCAACGAGGTTTCTGCTAGCAGCAAGGAAGACCAGCAAGTCACAACCTTGAGGCTAGAGGCTGCGAAACAGCAGGGAACCCCCCATTCAACTGAACCACAAGCGGCCGTGAAAGAGGAGACGGAGGGCCGGTGGAGCGGAATGACCAAGGGGCCAGCGCAGCAGCTATTGCTGGTGGACGACTCATTACTTATCCGGAGCGGCGGTTCCGAGGGGAGTGATTCCCTTAAGACTGACAGAGAGGACCAGGGTGGTGCATCACTGTGGGTGGACGACTCAGTACTTATCCAGGGCGGCGTCCCTGAGGAGAGTGGCAGCTCTCTTAAGATTGACAGAAATGGCCAGGTGGTGTCGCTGTCAGCCGGTGCCCGAGGCACATTGGCGTGGTATGCGGCGTGCCACGTTATGGGGAAGGCGACTCGTATGTTGGTGGACACGGGTGTCTCTTCCACCGTTCTGGACGAGTGTCTCTTCGACCAAATGGATAACGAACATAAAGCAATGATAAGGCAGACGAGAATAAGGTTACGGGCAGCAACCGGAGACTACTTACAGGTTCAAGGAGAGATGACAGTTCAACTTCTACTGGGCACACGACTCGTGTCTCGTGTCGGCAGACGTACTGGTAGCCAAACTAGGGATCCCGGGAGTGTTGGGGCTTGATGTACTTCAACAGATTGGGGGACAGCTGGATCTGCGTAAGGGCGAGTGGCAGGTGGGCGACACTACCGTAGTGATGAGCTCGGGCCATGAGGACGCCGTCTACACACTGGTGACGGAGGAGACGGTCGTCTTGGCACCCTTTTCAGAGATGATGGTGGACCTCAAGCTGACAGGAAGTGAGGGAGGAGTTCCGAAGGCCGGCCTCATGCAATCCGCAAGAGAGCCATTGGAGGACGACCCCCTCGTAGTGGGACGAGCCCTTGTACGACCCCGAGGACGCCTGGTACCGGTGGTACTTCTGAACGCCGGCGCTGGAGTTTGCACTGTGCTGATGGGGACCATCTTAGCTGAGCTTCACGGAATAGAGGCCGTGATCGACCTAGGATTTCGTCCCGATGGCGGGAAAACAACCCAGAACGAACCTAAAAGGGAACAGTGGTACCGGGAGGAGAGCGGGAGGGAGCATGAGCCCCTTACACCAAACTCCACCAAGTGGCGGAACCGGACGCCTGAGCAGCCCGAAACCAGAGTGCACGCCATGCACGCAGAACCGTCGACGAAGACACCAGAGTGCCCGGAGCATTTAGAACCGCTGCTGGAGGGAATGCATCCGGACTTGACGGAAAAGGAGGTGGAGGTCGTCAGCGATCTCCTTCGACGCCAACAGCAGGTCTTCATGGGACCAGATGGGAGGTTGGGCCGGACGTCCCTGGCGAAACACGTCATCGACACGGGAGATCACCCCCCGATCAAGCAGCCTCTGAGGAGAGCCCCGTACTACCAACAGGAGCTGATCGAGGACGAGGTCGACAAGATGTTGAAAGCTGACGTTGTGGAGCCAAGCGACAGTCCATGGTCGTCCCCCATCGTGCTAGTGAAAAAGAAGGATGGTGCACTGAGATTTTGCGTCGACTACCGCCGTCTAAATGATGTCACCCGGAAGGATGCGTACCCCCTGCCTTGAGTCGACGAGAGTTTTGATACCTTGTCAGGAGGACGATATTTTTCGACGCTAGACTTGGCTAGTGGTTACTGGCAGGTCGAGATGGACGACAGGGACAAGGAGAAGACGGCGTTCACTACCCGTAGTGGACTCTATTAATTTAAAGTGATGCCATTTGGATTGGCGACGGCCCCAGCTACTTTTGAACGTCTAATGGAGCTGGCGCTGAGGGGACTCCAATGGAAGCGTTGTCTAATTTATTTGGACGATGTCGTCTGTCTTGGAAAGACTTTCCAAGAAGCCGTGGACAACCTCGAGGACGTGTTCCGGAGACTGCAGGCTGCCGGGCTGAAGCTGAAACCCGTCAAGTGTGAGCTGTTTCGACAACAGGTCAACTTCCTGGGCCATGTCGTGTCCGACCAAGGCATCCAGTGTGACCCTGCCAAAGTCGAAGCTGTGACGAAGATGGTTCCTCCAACCACCTTGACAGAACTAAGGAGCTTCCTTGGGTTCGTGGGGTACTACCGCAGATTCATCCCTGACTTTGCCACCCGAGCGGGACCCCTCAACCACCTGTTAAAGAAGGAAGTCAACTACCATTGGAGCGAGGCTCATCAGCAGGCGTTCGAGGCGCTGCGTCAACCCCTGACCGAGCACCCCCTGCTGGTGTACCCTGACATGGACCAAGAATTTATTTTAGATACTGATGCTAGCGGCTACGGAGTGGGAGGCGTCTTATCCCAAGTGCACGACGGACGAGAGCGGGTGATCGCCTATGCTTCCAGAACCCTGAGGGACACCCAGCGGAATTACTGCACCACCAAGCGGGAGCTCCTGGCCGTCGTCAGTATGATACACCATTTCAGACATTTCTTGTTGGGGAGAGCGTTCTTACTACGAACCGACCACGCCTCTCTCAAGTGGCTACTGAACTTCCGGGATGCGGAGGGAATGTTCGCTAGATGGGCAGCTCGCATCGCCAGCTACACCTTCAGGTGTGAGGTCCGACCGGGAGTACAACACGGGAATGCAGACGGGATGTCCAGATGCCGACAGTGCCGGAGACCGGATTGTCCCGCCCCTCGCCACACCACAAGACCCGAAGGAGAAGAGGAGGCCTGTCCGACTCAGGAGGAGTGTCCCCTACCTCTGGAGGACCTCTCTGACGAGGGTCTGCTTCCACCGATCAGCGGAGAAGGATGGAGCCCTGGAGGACCTCAAGTTAACATCTTGCGGGAGGTCCCTGTGGAGCCCTGGACGGAGGACTACTATTGCGGAGATGGAGTCGGGATATTCCAGATCTGGGAGGTGCGCTGCCAGGAGGACCCGAGGACGACTACCCAGCCGACCGAGGAGTGCCTGCCTGACCGGAGCCCCCCACAGACGGAGGAGGGAGCCAGGAGCGTCTGCAGAACCCTGCATCAGCTCCGCGCCTCTGCCTGGGTTTGGTTTCTCCTGATGATGCTCCTCGCACTGCATGGTTTGGGACCGGAGGTTGTGGCCGGAGCAGCGATCGGCGCGACGGCCGACGTGTGGATGCGCTGCCGAGAGGAGCCCTTCCTGGACCCATGCCCCAACCCTGTGGTCCGAGATCCAGACAAACAAATGCTAGCTGTCACGCGGGATATGGCTACGAGAGGACGCCGGAATCCGATAGTGGGAGCCCCGGACGTCCAGGTTCTGAATGGTTATTCCCAGGAGGACCTGGTGAACCTGGTGAACAACAGGTCAACTTCCTGGGCCATGTCGTGTCCGACCAAGGCATCCAGTGTGACCCTGCCAAAGTCGAAGCTGTGACGAAGATGGTTCCTCCAACCACCTTGACAGAACTAAGGAGCTTCCTTGGGTTCGTGGGGTACTACCGCAGATTCATCCCTGACTTTGCCACCCGAGCGGGACCCCTCAACCACCTGTTAAAGAAGGAAGTCAACTACCATTGGAGCGAGGCTCATCAGCAGGCGTTCGAGGCGCTGCGTCAACCCCTGACCGAGCACCCCCTGCTGGTGTACCCTGACATGGACCAAGAATTTATTTTAAATACTGATGCTAGCGGATACGGAGTGGGAGGCGTCTTATCCCAAGTGCAGGACGGACGAGAGCGGGTGATAGCCTATGCTTCCAGAACCCTGAGGGACACCCAGCGGAATTACTGCACCACCAAGCGGGAGCTCCTGGCCGTCGTCAGTATGATACACCATTTCAGACATTTCTTGTGGGGGAGAGCGTTCTTACTACGAACCGACCACGCCTCTCTCAAGTGGCTACTGAACTTCCGGGATGCGGAGGGAATGTTCGCTAGATGGGCAGCTCGCGTCGCCAGCTACGCCTTCAGGTGTGAGTTCCGACCGGGAGTACAACACGGGAATGCAGACGGGATGTCCAGATGCCGACAGTGCCGGATACCGGATTGTCCTGCCCCTCGCCACACCACAAGACCCGAAGGAGAAGAGGAGGCCTGTCCGACTCAGGAGGAGTGTCCCCTACCTCTGGAGGACCTCTCTGACGAGGATCTGCTTCCACCGATCAGCGGAGAAGGATGGAGCCCCGGAGGACCTCAAGTTAACATCTTGCGGGAGGTCCCTGTGGAGCCCTGGACGGAGGACTACTATTGCGGAGATGGAGTCGGGATATTCCAGATCTGGGAGGTGCGCTGCCAGGAGGACCCAAGGACGACTACCCAGCCGACCGAGGAGTGCCTGCCTGACCGGAGCCCCCCACAGACGGAGGAGGGAGCCAGGAGCGTCTGCAGAACCCTGCATCAGCTCCGCCCCTCTGCCTGGGTTTGGTTTCTCCTGATGATGCTCCTCGCACTGCATGGTTTGGGACCGGAGGTTGTGGCCGTAGCAGCGATCGGCGCGACGGCCGACGTGTGGATGCGCTGCCGAGAGGAGCCCTTCCTGGACCCATGCCCCAACCCTGTGGTCCGAGATCCAGACAAACAAATGCTAGCTGTCACGCGGGCTATGGCTACGAGAGGACGCCGGAATCCGATAGTGGGAGCCCCGGAGGTCCAGGTCCTGAATGGTTATTCCCAGGAGGACCTGGTGAACCTTCAACGAGCCGACCCTGAAGTTTGAGGCTTCCTCGGGTGGAAGAATATCTTCACTGAGATACCTGCATGGCCCGAAGTCAGAACAAAAAGTCAGCAAATGAAGACTCTGTGGCAACAGTGGGACCAGCTGGAGCTACGTGATGGGCTTCTGTACCGACGGTACCAAGCGGCTTGCCAGAACGCACCAATCCATCAACTGGTCGTTCCGCAGGTCCTGAGACGCGCTGTCATGAAGGAGGTCCACACCGGCAAGCTGATGAGCCACCAGGGAGTCACCAAAACAGTCCACCGACTAAAAGCGAGAATGTACTGGCCGGGTATGACGAAGGACGTGGAGCGTTGGTGCCGAGAGTGCCTGAAGTGTAGTGGAAGAAAACCGTGACTGGGGCCCAAGTACCACCCTATGGGAAATCTACCGGTGGGCGATCGGCTAGAAAGGGTGGCCATGGACATTTTTGAGCCTGGAACGATCACCAATTCTGGGAACCGGTATATACTGGTCGTGGGTGATTATTTCACCAAGTGGACTGAGGCCTACGCTCTACCCAACCATGAGGCTCAGACGGTGGCGGACGTCTTCGTGACGGAGTTCGTGTGCCGCCTGGGAATGCCAGCCAAAATACATACCGACCAGGGACGGGAGTTTGAGAGCAAGCTTTTCCTCGAGATAATCAAGATCCTAGGAGGGGAGAAGACTCGGACGACCCCTTATCACGCCAAATCAGACGGGATGGTCGAGCGGTTCAACCGGACCTTGCTGAACCTTCTGGCCGTGGTCGTGGACGAGAACCATGACGACTGGGACGACCATCTGCCCTATGTGATGGCGACTTATAGAACATCAGTACACGAAAGCACCGGGTGTACACCATTCCGAATGATGATGGGACGGGAAGCAACCACCCCATTGGACCTGAGGTACCAGACGAAACCGGACGATTTGGGAGGACCAGTTCCCGAGTGTGCGTCCGCATACGTCGAATGGGTGAAAGAAGCCACCATACAGGCTCATGAGACTGCCCGAGAGTGCCTGAAGACGGCTACGGTGCGACAAAAGCGCCATCATGACGTGAAATCAGCCGCTCGACATTTTCCGGTGGGCACCTGGGTGATGTATTGGTACCCTCCAAAGGCTAGACCAAAACTGGGACTAGGGTGGACAGGACCTTATCTCGTTGTGAAGTCTCATCTCGGATGGATGGTGTCCATACAAGATCGACCCGGTGGCAAAATAAAAGATGTCCACATTGATAATATAAAAAGGTGTTGGTTTACCCCTGAAACCCGCACCTGGATACCCAACCCGGACGATGTGACCCAATTCCGGACCCCCAGTGATGACGAGGGATGAGTGGAAAACAGCGGGAATGCAGTCCAAACGATGTAAACGACGACGGGAGCGTTCGCGGAAGCAGCATTCGCGGAAGCACCGTTCGCGGAAGTACCGTTCGCGGAAGCACGTTCGCGGAGGCAGCGTTCGCGGAAGAACCGTTCGTGGAAGCAAGCGAAAAACGTCATTTCGTTCCACTACAATGCATTTTCCCACAGATCCCTGGTCCGCGCCTTTTCTATATAAGCAGGCTGGCCTACAAACCGGTCATCACTTCAACCATGAACACACCAACTCTGCAGATTATCGAGACACCAGTGTTTGCAGACGAAGATTTCGGAGACGTTCCAGACTTCGCCTTAGCCGACTTCTGCCACTCGAGGTCGACGAAATGAACAACAATAACGGCAAAAGCAAGACTGACAGGAAGCGGGAATGCTCGAGGAGCCGGGAGCGTCACGAGGAGCCCCGAGGAGGTCGACGGCCCCCTGTCAGAAAGCTGTCGGTAGAGCGAGGACGACGCTGGTGCAGCCCCTGTCGGATCCACGTGACGGCGTCCAACTTTAGTCGGCACGTGGCGACGAAACACACATCCCAGGAGGGGTGGCATCTCTGCAAGACATGCAGTCAGCGGTTCGTCCGCAGGGTCGACCGAGACCGGCACGAGATCTCCCATGCCAGCGGCAATACCCTCAAGCCAGGACGGAGGAGGACGACAACCGACACGCCCGTGTCCGACCCCCGAGATGGTCCGTCTACTGTGTCTGCCCCCGAGCTGAAGACTGTCAGCTTTGCGGCCAGCGGGACGACCAGCTCCACGCCATCAAGCCCCCGAGAGGATGCCCCCAAGTCAGCGGACGCCTCAGACCCCGAGGACGGCCCGCCGAACAGCGAGGAGGAACCCGAGTCTCAGCAGGAGCGGAGAGAGGCGGAATCCCCGGAGGCCCCCAACCCCGAGGACGACGGACCCCCCATTCCCAGAGACTCAGCCCCTACCTACAAGCCCCTAGACCTGAGTTGGTACCTCAAGCCAGTTCCGGAGGAGGAGGACCAACTGCGACCGTACGTGGAGGGCCTGGGCAGAGCGGTCACTGCCGGAGAGAAGGCCTGGAGGACCTGGCGTCCACGATAGCCATGGGACGACGCCACCTCACCCAAGCGGAGGCTCGGCTCCAATCCAAGGAGGAGCAGAGACAGCTCGAGGCTGAGGTGCTACAGCTGCGAGGGGAGGCCTCTCAACGAGAGAAGAGCCACCGGAAGGAGCTGCGAGCCCACGTCCGAGAGACCAAGCTGCTCCGGGAACAGCTCCGAGCATACACAGACACTCGGGACAGGCTGGAGGAGACGTCCGAAAGCGAGGTGGATCGCCAGTGAAGTGGAGGGAGAGAGCCCTGTAAACAACAGACAGGCAGGAAAAGACGAAGAAGGAGGAAGAAGAGAAGAGAAGAGAGAGAAAGGATCAACGGGGACGTCGATCTCCAGAAAGGGTGGAGTTGTAACAAAATACATGCAACTGCCGCGCTAAAAACGTTCGTTAGGAACGGTCACGTGACCTTCAAAGTCCACGTGCGAAGACAACGTTCGCGGAAGAACCGTTCGCGGAAGCACGATTGCGGAAGCATCATCAGCGGAAGCATCGTTCGCGGAAGAACCGTTCGCGGAAGCACGATTGCGGAAGCATCATCAGCGGAAGCATCAGTCGCGGAAGCACCGTTCGCGGAAGAGGAGCCTTCGCGGAAGAACCATTCGCGGACGCAGTCTTCACCACGTAGAGAAGAGTGCGGAAGATACGTTCGCGGACGAAGATGCGCGCGCAGCCACCCTGGCTATATAAGGGAGAGCGGACGGCCGCTCTGAGAGCACTGCAACAGCGACATCGACCGTGGGGAGATCGTCACCGCCACAGCCAAGGGACTCGACGAACTCCGTGCGGACGACTCCTTCTTCAGGGCCTTAAGAGTCAACCGGGATTAGACCGACTACCTGGAGAAACCATTCGACTAAACGGGACGGGAAACTTCAACGGGAAGGGACAGAGAGACGCCGCCGGCTAAGAACTCTTTTTAGTTGTGCCCTCGTGCACTATTTATTTTTGAAATGTGATCATACAGTGCTCCATGTCTGAACTTCATATCTGTACGTCACGTGGGTGACCAGCCATACAATTGTAAGTTGATTTGATGTATATAAATCTTCAATTTATTTGCATCTGAGTTGCTTCTTGCCTAAGTGAAGCCGGTGAGCTACTGAGTGATGATACACCAGCGTTGGGGAACGCCAAATTAGTGACGGCTCTCGAATCACAACGAGCGGGAGTTACAAAAGTCTATACGATCAGAGAAACCAGGTTTTTTGGGCCACACCGAAAACAAGTCATTACTAAACGTCACATAATGTATAAGGCAATTTGTGCATATCAAATCCTTTTGGACCTCTCGAGCCCGCATATCGGACCTTTTAAGCAATTCAAGGCATTTCATCTTTATACAAACGTGGACCCCATTTAGCGTGTTTTGAAACAAAAATCTCAAAACTGATCGGACAGTTTTTGAAAAAACAGCCAAATACTGAATTATGGGCCATTTGAGCCTAGACTCTGGGCCTTTCAATTGATTCAAGGCACTCCATCTTTATACACAATGCCAGGGACCTTAATTAGCAAGTTTTACAACAAAAATTTCATAACTGATCAAATAATAGTTTTTGAGAAAACGACAAAAAAAAATTAATTTGGGGCCTTTTTGACCATTTTTAGTCTAGATTTCGAGCCTTTTGAGCAATTCAAGGCACTCCATTTTTAGACACAATGTCAAAAGCCCCAATTACTATGTTTCGGAATATAAATCGGAATAAAGTGATCAGTTTTCGAGAAAAGACAGACCAGGTGCAAATTTGGGCATTTTTCGACTCAAAAATGGCTGTTTTGACTTTTTAAGATCATCCAAGGTCGAATTCAAAGTCACCACACAAGTCGCCATATATGACTTCCCATTTGAAAGTGCCAATTTCTAAGCTCTATCTTCAGGCGTTCTAGGAGTACAGTTCTGGAAGCTCTCATTATGAAGGAAAAAAATGCCGAAAATGTTTCAAGTCAAAAAAAAAATTCAAAGGGTGAAAAAACCTTTTGGGCCTAGAAATGACCCAAAATGGATAGTAATGCGATTTGGGTGACCCCTTTCTGAAGTCCATTTTTATTCCCAAAAGACCATTCTGCACATAATGGTCTTTTGGTTCAGTCTTAGGCATCATAAATTGCAATTATATGACTTCCCATAATATGCCAGAGATGCAAGCCCAATGTTGTAAATTTTTAACGAAAATGTCTGCAAAGACCAGAACACGCCCCGTTTATATAAGTACCATAAATGATGACGATATCTAACCTTCTCAGATCGGTCTCTGGGAACTTTTATCAATATCTCCATCATCTGAGGAGACTTTAATCTAATGGTCTATATCGGGAAAATGTCGAACTTTGGCAAGGGTGCACAGACAACCATATTCACCAACATAGCACCAAGGGTGCTCTAGCTTACCGGCAATCATGAGAATAGCATAGAATACTGATTTTCCAACATATGAATTGTTACACGGATGTTGAAATTTATTGTTAAAACATGTTCGTGAATGTTGCAAGAAACACATTTTCTGTATGGACTATAGTACGAAATCAATTTACATCTTGAATGATTTTTTTCGTTAATTACATATTTTCACATACCGTCGATTCAAAGGCAACAAAACTTATACACGTCACGAAGGTACATAGGGAGAATCTTATGTATTTCGAGAAAATTTGTCTCAGTAGATTTTGAGAAAATTGCTGCAGAGACAAAAATCATTGTTTCCTCCGACAAAAAAGGTCGGTTTCACCTTCCAAGGCCATTCAAGGTCATATGCAAGGTCACCATTCAAGCCGCAATATATGATTCCCCATTTGAATGTGCCAATACTTAGGCTCTATCTTGAAGTGTTCTAGAAGTTTACCCCGCAAAACTCCCATTATGAAGGAAAAATTGGGTGAAATTTTCCAAGTCCAAAAAATTCTCCAATGGCCAAATAATTTTTTTTTTTGTGAAAATGGCTCAAAACGAGGAATTTTCCTGATTTCGGACGAATTTTTTTTCACCTGCCTGTCAAAACATCAGAATGGCCGCCCCACGCAGACCGTCATTTCAAAGGCAACAAAACTTATACACATCACAAAGATACAAAAGGAGAATTTTATACATGATTTTGAGGAAAACTGAATAGATTTGCAGAAAATGGCCACAAAAAAAAAAAAAATCAAAGAAAACCTTCCAAGGTCATTCAAGGTCATATCCAAGTTCACCATTCGAACCGCAATATATTATTTCACATTTGAATGTGTTCTAGGAGTTTACCCCACCGAACACCCATTATGAAGGAAAAAATGGGTGAAGTCCAAAAAATTTTCCAATGGCCAGAAACAAAATGGCTCAAAAAGAATAGTGACTTGATTTGGGACAAATAAATTTTTTTCGCCGACCCGTCAAAAAATCAAAATGGCCGCCACACGCAAACCGACGATTCAAGGGCAACGAAACTTATACACGTCATAGAGGTACATGAGAGGAATGTTTTGAAACAAAAATCTCAAAACTGCTCAGACAGCTTTTGAGAAAATGGCCACAAAATTTCAAAATTGGCAATTTTTCGTCAAAAATGGCCGCCAAATCAGCAAGAACGATTCAATCAACAAGGATATTGCCCTAAGGTATGTTCTGACAAATTTACGGCAAATTCATCATGCCAAAAAAAAAGTTATTGACCCGGACGGACGACGGACGAAAAACACGATAATAGCTCATCGGCTCAAAGGGCCGGTAAGCTAATGAAAATAGTTCAATGGATTCCTGCAGGCGAATAGCCGACAAAAAAACTTTTCCGCCCTAAATGACCAAAAAGCTTCCCATCATTACAGAAAATGAACTTCTTTACAGTGGATTTATTTTAATATGGATTTGATGGCAGAAAAAAACATAGAATAAATCCCTCAAAATGATATACTGTGTATTTAGTATTCAGGGCGAAGTCATAAATCCACAAAATATTGACCCTTGAAGAATTGCTGTGGTATCAGAACCCCAAAAAAAAATTTATAGTATGTAAGATACCACATTTCTTCCATTGAATTATATGACTTTCAATGTAATGGATATAAAACGAAAAAGTCGAATCAATAACTCATTGACATACTCATTTATTTATAATGTCCAAATGCTAGGCACAATACCTGATGGAATGATAACAAACACAGCCCAGCACTTTGTGCAATATCACATTTCAGTTGGAAGTATGAAAGCACACAGGAATAGTTACTAGGAAGGCACAGATTTAATTTCTCTGTTTCCCTCCGACAGTTACGCTAAACATGAATGCTTCGAGATTAACCAGATAGATATTTTACAGTGAAACTTTATAGAATTGCTTATATTGAAAAGTTTAGGTAAGTATGCATGATGTACGATTGAAGATTTATTTACATGATCAATTCTGTCAGCAGTAGAAGCAAAATTGTTCCGACAAGAGCTATGATCACATTTTTGCGAATGTTCTATCATAGATAGGATGAAATACAGATAAGTTTCTGTTTGCAAGTTCAAACTTCTCAATCTCCGTTAAACAATACATTTACGTGTACCACTGAACAACCATAATCGTGCACCTAATAACTGAATAAACATTACATACAATACAAGTCATAATATCTCTGAAATATAATTTTAATATAGGTATCACAAACAGACAACATTTATCCATATATATATACAGATCTCAACAACATGAAACAAAAACAGTTCTTACATAAATGAATCTATAACTAGATTTAGAAATGACAATATATGAAGTCACAACTAAAACTACAACTAAAACAAATTCCTCGCAACTGCTTCACAGTGTACAAACAGCACAACCAAATAACATAAATAATAAACACACTTTTTTTCCTCCTATGTCTAGTCATTAACAAGAACTTTTGCATCCACGTTCAACATAACATCAGGATTTGAAACTGAATCAACACCACTAAAGACCATGTTGGTAAAAATACCACAAAAGTAAAGATGTTCATAATGCATAAACACAACATTATATGGATCATATTTTAAGAACAGACACCACCATCATATCATAAAACTACATATCCAAAGATAATATAATTAACTACGTCAGATAATTTTTGCATTAATAATGCACTATTTCAACCTTTTTAGGTGGTGGCATCCATGAACACATATTACTCAACAAATATGCATGCTTGACATAAAGCCAATAAAATATACACTTTGTTTTGCAACTAGTTCATTGTGAAATATTTGAAACAAAGAATACATATTTGTACATATCCATATGAATGTATATTGAAATCATCTGTAAGATTAAAAGAAAAATCACGAAAGAATTGCAACAATGAATGTTAACAGTTCACTGAAAGAGATGATCTCCTCCAGCTCTCTCAAAAAATAAATGAGAAAAAATAACAACATTTCCTCAAAATTCCCAATCTATACATTGCAATATATATTTACAAATGCAAATGTATATGTAGTTTCTCAGAAGACACAGGACCTCACATGGCTGAATATATCAATAGATGAATACAACACTGCATAAAAATACAATACATGTAGCCCGGTATGAATATCTAATTAATACCTCACAAAGTTTACTTGTCAATTTTAACAAAGAATTTGTCAAACCCTTGATAACCAACAACGAGGCATCTCACACGAATGCCCCTTCACACACACTGCGTATTCAGATCATACCCGAGTAGCACTTTGGCAATGACGTCAGAAAGCGACAACAATTTGAAGGGCTGATGGTGGGCGATCTCCCGCGCGTGTGGAATGGAGTCCGTGATCCAGAAGTTTTGGAACTGTACATCGCCGGCGGTGAACTTCTGCCAGGATTTGTTCGGGAAGACGGCGTGTGTCGTATAGGCGCTGACACTGGTGGCTCCCCCTGCCAGCAACGCCTGGAACCAGATATGATTTTGCATATAGAATACAATAATTACAGTGCGCATAGCCTATTAAATATTTTACAAAACATTTTTTTTTAAAGTTGGAATCAATTTTAAAATCAGAAAAATTTAGCATTCTTGTTTGTCACACATACTTGAAAGGACATCTCGAGATAGTCGGAAATATATACGAAATATGCACAGTTCGACAACAGATACTCAGAAAATTGCCGTCAATCATGCATGAAAAAAGTGGATAGATAATGATCGGCCTGTCTACATTGCCGGTTGCCACAGTATCTAGGCAAATACCAATGATGTCATGAAACTGTGTGTAGAACTCGGCCGAAAGGCGGGCCGCTTTGTGGAAAAAATTGATGCGGAATAGATTGGCCCGAATTTGAATCTTGATTTGGAAAGTCAATTTAGGCACGTACTGCACATTTTTAGACCCGAATTTGTACAATTACTCATTCTATAGACAATATGAAACTACCGCATAATGAATAAATTTTGTCAATTCTAAAAGTGATTATAACTTTAACAAAACAGAAGATTTTATGAATATACCTCAAGATATAGTTTCTCAAATAAATATTCTACTGTGATCAATATTTAAGTACATGTAGCAATACATAGGTCCAAGTAACTTCTAGCATGGAGTACCTTGGCACATTCTATGAGAGTTCCGCCCGTCTGCACCAAGTCGTCCACTATCACCACATGACGAGCGCTGGGGTTGCCTGAAAATACATTGTATATATTATATATGCCTTTGTATATATTATATATTATATACACTGCATATTTTATCTGTGATACATCACCATGATATAACATCGAAAAATTTATCTTCTCAAATAGTTCTGCTGGACGAAATACAATGGAGAACTGACCGAAATTTGACAAAATACATGAAAGTATTTCTTGAGTATGTTGTAATTTCCATACCGTCTCGAACTTTGACGATCCTCTTTGCACCGTCCCGGATTTTGTGACAGACGATTGTGGTATATTCGTGGAAGGATCCATTGAATCTCTTGTACGCCCCTTCATCTGGGAATGCAACTGCCAAATTGTCACAGTCTGGCAGCAGATTCATCTCTTTCTGTAGTAGTGGAATCGCCGTCTCCAGTCTGGAATTTGAATTTCAAATTGAATAGAATAACTATTTATTTGTTGCTTCGTTCAATATATGTGGGTCTGGAAGGTAGCCCCACCATTTATTTTCAAAACTTTTAGGTTTTTTTTTTATATATCATGAGATTCACTGTAATTCTTTCATAGGCAAAAAAATCTTTTATCATCCATTTCATCATAAAATGACAATGCCAAAAATAATACTTCATTATTATTCAATGTTCACGATCATGTATTCTTAACCCTATAACCAAGAAAGGCAAAAACACTGTTTACCCAATAATTTACATGTCTTTACCGTGGAATGATGGATTCGGAGAAGTAGAATCGTTCCTGAAGAGCGTGAATGTCAAAGATCATCACTTGCGCAGGTCCGCGAGCTGTCAGCGGAATGCTGGAGAGCAGAGTGGCCAACGTCTGAATGTAGACGAAATGTGCAGATATTGTAACGATACCAGAGAATAGAAAGAGTACACCTGGATCGAGGATTATTTTATTAATTGTACTTTCAAGGATATATGTAGACCTATGCTTTGATTAAACGGAGAAACCTGAGACAAGTGCTTGGAAATTAATGTGCAAATTGTTGAACAAGATTGCAGAGGATATTGAGTGATAAAGTTGACCAAATTTCAATTGATCATAAGGGAGCAAACAAGTTCTGACCTTGGCAGTGGCTATCTGACCCTCAGTATCAACACGCTCCATGGTGCCAGTCGGGAAGTAGGGTAGGATGAGATGAAACGACCTTGCCAGGTACCTACGAGTAACCATGGCAACCATATCAACTATGCAACCATATTGGCTACAATATTATTGAGAAAAGTCATGAAGAGCAAATTGGAAACACAATTTCCTTGCGTGAATTTTCAGGTAACATTTCCAAGATATATATGTACTAGTGGGGTGGTAACTATAGAATTGTTCTCTTTTTTTATAATATTTATTCAATTTTTATTTTAGATTGTTACGATCGATGGCCTTGACTTCACCTTGGCATCATGTAAAGAACGGAGAGTTGCTCAAAGACGACATCTGGTGAGTGAAAGCTGGCTAGGAAGAGCACTGGAATGGCATGAATAGACCCGTGTTACTATCTTAAATCAGTGGTTTACACCATACATGTACATAAAATATGTATTGTTATCGAAGTATTTTTTGTAAAGATGTGAAAATAAACTTACTAATATATGTACATGCATGCAAATAAAACATTAGTTTTTAACTTGCTCTGAATTATATGTATGACCCAGAAAATAACAGAATACACTGTATTTAAAAAAATTCACAATACATGTAGATGTGACTGAAGTATCATGAAATGGCATTTGACCGACACACAATAAAATCAAAATCAGGAAAAAAAATTCACCATCTTTCCCAGCCATTTCCTTGACATCATCAATGAAGACATTTGGCCAGCCATCACTGAATCTCCCCCACTGAATTGTTTTCTTGAAGATGACTGACCTTCCTTGTGTGACCAGCTGAACAGGGAAAAGTTGAAATATCGATGCTTAAATGCACAATGAATGGTAAATAAATGTTCTGAGAAGTTGAACTAAGAATGCTCTAACACAACATGACAGTATGTGTATGTGTACATGCAGTTGAGTATCAATAATTTCAGTGTAGTTCATTACATCCAATATTTCATGTATTTAGAAGTATAATATTTGAAGTTATATTCGACATTTCATATGATTGCAAAAAAAAGTGAGTAATGATCTAAACAAATACATATTCGAAATGTTCAGTACATTGAGTAATTCAGTGTATGAAACACACATATTCTACATATTGAATATACTCAGGTAAAAAGGTGTCCCCAACTTTATGTCAAAATCAGCAAGGAAGGGACACCACAGTCTTGTACCTGCACATGATCCAGACTCTGTGATTCGCTACAGGAGCTGCACCGACTGACAATCCGCTCCGCCAGTTCTTCCATGGATGGGTGCGCGTACATGAAGACTGGAGGGCGCGCGGGGGGCGTCACTGCACTGAAAGCCATCTCGTCCGGGTCACTGTACAGTGTGGAAGTGTTTGGAAAACGATGCAGAAGACATGGTGGGCATCAACGTAAACATTATGATTTGGCTGCGTTTAGCCATAACAATGACTGGCTTATCCTCAAGGAGTGCCGAAGGCACGAATAGCCGCGCCTTTGGCGCTCACAGAGAAAAATAAAGCCAGTCATTGATATGGCTAGTTGTGTTATGACATGACTGCCCACTAAATCGTACATGTGCTCAAAAAAAAAAAAAGACACACCATGTTACATTATAGACACACCGTAGGCCTATGGAAGTCAACAGGTACCGGAATTCGGGGCAGTTCATACAATTACCCGGGTAAGAATTTCCTTACCCGTACCCAAGAACCAATAAAAATATAGTTTTTGTCTGGAATATTTATGATAATCAAAATCACAGGATTGACAGGAAAAACATCGGAAAGAATCAAAGGAGTTTTAGGAGGTCGAGTGACCTTTTTCAAACTTGAAAATATACACACCAGTCAGTGACTGAGAAGTGTTCGGCAGGTAGGGCTTATACGAGTAGACGAATACTCGTTGACGGTTACAAAAAGGCATCTAACCGGTTAGGAATTGGCTAACCGGTTACTCGTGAATTTCAAGAATTGATCAGAAACAAGACATTCTCCAGTAATTCTGAGCATTTTGTTCTTGGGCCTTTAATGTTGTTTTTCATGCCGTCATTGTAATTTATGCCTCTACATCGGTTCTGCATGTGCGAGTTCCATTGTTTTGTCAACTTTCGTGGTTATGTTTTCAATTCACCACGAGACTGCATGCAACATTTAATGTAATTGTCTGCTGCGTTTGTTGCCAGATGATCAGACATGTGCTTATTTCGATGTCCCCGCAATAGTATAGGTGATTTCAGACCCATGACAAGCATATTTATGTATAGTAAGTAAGTAAGTAAAGGTTTATTCAACGCCATATTCTGGCACAAGAAACATGACAAGTACATGTAATAGACACATGGTACATACATTATGCATTACATACCGGTATGTATAATCATTTCCAATTATGTATTTTAGTGGTTTTGACACTTTGATACACTTACAATATAACATATATATATGAGGGGAGAATGAATCGTATTTACTGGAATATACATGAGGCCCCAATCTGGGCATTACATTCCTTACAGCATCTTTTTTTGAATGGTTTTGACAAATATGCTTAAACAGGTTAATATTTTTCCTTTACTGTTAAACAACACACTCATTTTTAACGTGGACGGATTATTTATAAATTCCCTGGGAATTAAACTTTTCCTTTCATTGTCAAAAAATTTACATTGAAAAACATAATGGTATTCATCACCAATTTCGTTTGCATTACACAGCTTGCATTTCCTACCAGATCTATCTATACCTTGGAAGACCCCTTCTTCTATTGGCAATCTGTTGCTTCTACATCTAAATTGACTTACATTATTTCGTAGGTTCCGTGGTAGATCAATCAAATAACTTTCGAGTCCGAATGTGGTCTTAAATATACGGTAATTAATACATTTAGTTGAGTTGAATATTTCATTTGACCAGTGTTGTTGGTATTGATCCCTTAGTATTTGCATGATTTGGCTCTTCAGCCATTTATGGTCAATATTTAAACCTTGCATATACCACACAAAAGACATCCCCGTATTGTCGAGAATTGTTCTTATGTTCCTTACCCATTTGTTCTCATGGGATAAAAGGCTGTAAATTTTGTATGACAGTTTATTATGCTTATTGTTCATCATTTTGGTCCAAAATGAAATAGTCCTAACAGTAATTATTGTTTTCAATGGATACATACCTAATTCCCCTAATGTCATTATGTTTGGGGTTGACTTTTTTACATTAAGCAATAGCTTACAAAATCTCAGCTGCACTCTCTCAATCACGGAAATGTCTTCATGTCCCCATACTTCACAACCATACGTTAGTATTGGGACAATTATAGAATTATAAAGGTGTATCTGTGTATCAATATCAAGTTCCAACTCCCTGCCTTTATTGATGAGCACAAACATTGCTTTCGTTGCAAGTACAGTTAATCTTTTTCTGGCCTTGCCAAATGAGCCATTATAGTTGAATACTGTTCCCAGATAAGTGTATTCATTGACAACATCTAATATATTCGAGTTATATGTAATTTCAGGCTTATTCCTAATCATACCCCTTGAGAAGACAAGTATTTTTGTTTTTGATATGTTTATGGTGAGCTTGTTTTCCTCACAGTATTTCTGAAGAGAGTTAATGGCTAACTGTAAATCCGTTTCAGTTTCTGCTAACACTATTGTGTCATCTGCATAGAGTAGTGTGAACAGCCTAAGATATGTTTCAGGGTTGGTATCATTGCTATGTTCATTCGAACAGTACAGACCTTTGTATGTTTGGGATATATGTTCTTGTAAGTCATTTATGAATAAGGAAAAAAGCAATGGTGACAGGTTTTCACCTTGTCTTACTCCTGCTCTGCATTCGAAGAGAGGAGACATGAAATCACGGTTTTTTATGCAGCTTTTCGCTTGTTTATAGAAGTTAAATATGACAGTGAAGATCTTGCCTTTAATTCCCGCGCTTATCAGTTTCTGCCATAGTTTTGTTCGGTCAATAGAATCAAATGCTTTTTGATAATCAATAAAGGCACAATATAGCCTTTTCCTTTTTGACAGATATAAATCTATTATCGCTTTGAGAGTGAATATATGGTCAACAGTGGAGAAACTGTGTCTAAAGCCAGCTTGTTCGGGTCCAATAATGTTGGTAGAGTCAACATATTTATTTAATCGTTCATTCAAAATACCTGTGAAAAGTTTGCCTAGGCAGCTTAGAATGGTAATACCCCTATAGTTGTCCGGGTTGGCACGTTCCCCTTTATTTTTATAAATTGGTTTTATCATTCCCTCTAGCCAAGACACAGGAATCTTACCGCTATCGAGTACCTTGTTAAAAAGTTTCACTAGGACCGGCAATAAAAGATCTTTGCTTGTCTTCAGGTATTCGTTTATGATGAGATCGCAGCCAAATGCTTTCCCATTTTTAAGTTTATTTAGGCACCGTTCTACTTCTGGTGCAGTAAATTGTGCATCCAATTCATTGGTAATACTTGTGGCAGCTTCTGCCAGGATTTTTTCTTCATCATTTTTAGTGATTGCATTCCCCGAGTTAAGGTTTCTGAAGTGCTCAAAAAATATTTGCATATTTATGTCTTCACCTCGGTTTTTGCCTTTTTGGCTGTTTATCATGTTCCAATATTGTTTTGGCTCTGATTTTTTCAGAGATTTTAGATTTTCATTGAAAGATCTGGTATATGACCATTTGGCTTTCTTCAGCTGTTTCTTGTAGTTTTTGCTTGCAATTTTGAGATTGCTTTTGTATTCATCATACGGGTTTTTATTCAAAGCATTTTTCGCCTGAAAAAATATGCGTCTGGCTGCTTCGCATTCAGCACTGTACCATTTTTTCTTTTCCAGCTTTCTCTTTGGTTTGTATGAGGTTTTAACTTTTTTGGTGGTTGAGACTGTCATAATGTTAGATTTTATTGCACTTTCCATAAGTATATTGCTGATTTCTTGGGTTATTGTATCTATATCATCTGGCCCGATTGAGTCTAGTTTAGTTAGGAGTGAAGCAACATCTTCTCTGTTCAAGTTTTGAAGAAAGTAATCGCTGCGCTCAGTTTCCCATTTAATTTTGAGTCTACTCCCAATTTCCGTACCGCTAATTCTGTCAGTGCTGTTTTGGTCAGCACTACATGTATCATTGTCCTCAGAGTCTGAGGTACTATTCGCGTCAAAAAGTATGGAAATATATACAGGGTTGTGCTTATCAGAGAGCATGGGGTTGAAACACAAACTTCAGATTTGTCAAAACAAGCTCATCAGATGTGTGCTTAAATTATCATCTCGATGTCATGTTGGTAAAATCCATTTTGAAATGTTAAATTGGCTCCCAGTCCAAGAACGAGTTCATCATCTCCAGTTATGTCATGTTAAGCGTATCTTATCTGGCTCTGCTCCATCTTATTTGTCTTCTAATTTTTGTTACACAACTGAGGTCCACTCACATAATACTCGCCATAGTCGTAACGGTCTAGTCCTACCCCGCTTTCGTACAGTCATGGGTAAAAATAGTTTTAATTACAGTTCTATTATGCAGTGGAATGATTTACCAGTCCACTTACAATGTATTAACACATTTTCAACTTTTAAAAAGGAAACTAAGGTTTACCTATCGGATAAAATTATTTTGTAAAATTGTATTTACTATTGTACACCATTCTAATCATTTTAAAGCATACTAGTCAACTTATTTGTGTTCTTTTTGTATTGTATTATTCGCTACCTTGAATTATTTACTTTATTTTCTTTTTTTTTGAGGACCTCAATGGAAATAAGTCCCCTATTGGACTTTTTTGAGTTATCCTCGGTATTTTTAACAATGGTGTCTAATAGTGATTTTCATGTCACAATCACCGTGTTATATTATATGGTATAGCTGTCAGGTACCTGTGATATGTTTTTTACTGTAATATACACTTGTTTTTTATACCAAATAAATTCAATTCAATTCAATTCAATTCAAACTCAATACATCAAAGTTTGTAATGCGTTTGAAGAGACTAGGTGAACAACATACATAATCGACATACATATACGACTACTACATTAAAATCTTTCCAATCTCAAGTCTCCAGTGGTATTACAATATAACGAGTAACCGGTTAGTAACCGGTTACACACTGCCGAGTACTCGGTTACGAAAATCTCTACTCGTAATATTAGCCCTACCGCGGCAGGTGTCGGGAACGGTTGTCACCATTCAACAAATTTGGCAACTTACAAACCTTCTCGTACGTTTCGATCTCATCTATTCAGCAGATTTATGCCACACGATGTCAGTTTGGGCAGTTGATCTAGTCAGACTCAGTGTGCAATTTCACACAGATCTATAGCAGGCAAAATTTTCCTGAGTTTGTTGACATTTCTCCAAGAAGAAAATACGAAACATGTCTGCGGTGTGCACTGTTTGTATGGAAAGCCCACGCGGTGTAAATGCAACGCCACAAACGGCATACGACGAGACATGTGATGTAAATAACGTACCTACCTTAGTCTGTTCTAATTTGCAACAAAAATGCAACCAACACGAGAAATCAGAGCTACTGCATACGATAATCACCACACCAACAGAAAATCGAAAAAATGCATGAATTCTGTTAAAACCCCGAGAACTTGTAACTTAGCCTAACTCAGGGGCGCCGCGGGTCGAGGATTGTTTGAAATCGGGGGCGGGGGGCTCTTCTTGAGGGCTATTCTTGTGTGTGAGCGGGCGTAGCGAGCGAAGTCCTATGCGGTCTGGGGGGGGGGTGGAGTGGGGGGGGGGGGGGGCTGGGGGCACCGTAAGCCCCCCCTCCCCCCCCCCCCCGTGAGAAATATTCGGAATTTAGTCTCTGAGATGGTGCATGTCTGAGGTGTATTTTTCAACTGTACCTTGCGAAATCAATAAGTAGAATTTTACTTTAGAAGTCTGCTTTTTGTTGAAAATGAAGGATAGGTTACTGACTTTTTTTTCAAAGAGAGGAAGGTCTAACAGTCCTACCAATAAGGCTATTCAAGGTTCTCATGCACCCGACATGGTGATGGTCAGTCGTTTGATATCAATGAAGAGATGTATTAGTTAATGCCCGAGGAGCGCTCCATTACCTATTGGTATTGGAGACCGAGGGCGAAGCCCGAGGTTTCCAATACTAATAGGTAATGGAGCGTGACGAGGGCTTTAACTAATGTAAAGTCCACCACCCCCAAAAAATAATCCCCCCCCCCCACACACAATCACTATAGCTCAAGATGTACGAGTTGTAAAGACGTGAGCACACATGTGTTATATAAGAGAGATACACGGGAAATGGTTGCATTCATTTCACAAACAAATGTTGAAGGGACAACATCGTATTGTTCAAGTGAAATTCATACTATATTTAAAATTTCACGGTACAGTATACTCCTCCGAACTGTGAAAGCTGATTGCAACCAGTCATGGATATGATTATAACTCGCAGGCATAACTTGGGATAATCACAACGATTTCATGGATATTCCAAAAATTGGATAGCTTATATGCCACGATATAAATATATCTTGCAGGGACATTTCTTGTTTTGTGTTTTGATAATCATACACAATGCGATGGATATTGCGAAATTGGATGTTCCTTCACATGAAACCAATGAGCGGATATTATCTGGATTTGTCGGACCAGTGTAAGTACCTTGTGCTGCTCGTTCGATCCTCTATATACAATAAGGATTAAAAAGGTGCGAGACGGATTAAATGGTGTGTTTTCAGTGGACGAGTAGTATTACGGAGCAGTACAAGGTACCTGGACCAAGTAGGCTTTATGGGAGAAGAGTTTAAGCTTGAGCGCCTATATGTCAATTGCTATATGTCAATTGACCTTACGACGGTGTATGCTTTGACTTGTTTGTCCGAGGGGATTACTATTGTTCGGCAATATTCGTCCGAGGTGTACGCTCCACAAAAATACTGCACCTACATGCATGTACACATGATTTAATCCCGTTGTGTTACAATCAATGAAGCGAGCAAAACTTCTCTCAATATTTCACAGTTGAGCTCAGCTCCAATATTACAAACATATCGCTCCAATATTCGCACGTAGCTCTCCATTACCTATTGGTAATGGAGAGTAAGAACAATAGACTGATGTCACGGGTGGACTTTACACAATTATAAATCTTCAAAGTTATACCTACATTCACATTCAGAGATATATTCCCTGTGTATACTCAATGAGAGTTTTAGTATGAACTCAAGTGCGTCGGACTGGATTTATGTGGTGGGGAGGAGTCTAAGCAGGTTAGAGGAGTCAAGCGACCGAGCGAAAGGAGGGAGTAGCCAAAAGGGCCTACGCGGAGGCCTACATCGTGTGTCGGGCCCTTAAGCTAGAGCTTTTTCAATGTTCTGTGGTTGATTCTGCTCTCTCTCTCTCTCTGGCTCTGAATGAGTATTTTCCATTCCACACGTGCATGCAAATATTGCTGGTATTTAAGATTATTTATCCCAAAATCAATCATTGTTACTTTACATAATCTAAATTAATGATTAATAATAACACATAATCTAAATTAATGATGTTAATGACACTCAATTGTATAATTAATATTATTGACCAACGAAGTTAGGCCTATGTAACGCTGTGAATGCACCTTTAATTTTAGTTAACATATTTCTGAGTGACAGTTTTTTTGTTGAAAATATATTGTGAGGTTGCAGCCATTCAGCCCCCCCCCCCCCTCCTCCCTCGCACCCCAGTAAAAATATGAAACGAGGAAAATTACGCTTAATATATTTCCTTTATTCCATGAAGTACATGTAAGTGCATACCCACATTACCTAAAGCTTAGAACTTCTTCTCTCTGTTCCTTTTTTCTCTTTTTTTACGCACCCAATAGGGGGGGGGGGTATGCGCCGGGTGACCCCCCCCCCTCCTTAAATTCCGCCAGTATAGTTCATAGCCTACCTAAACTTGTAAAACCCCTACCCGTTCTTATTTTAAATATAACATTTGTACAAAAAGCCAATGACTTTTTTTCTCTACTTTCCATTCTTTACGTAAAACTAGGGGCCCAATGGCCACCGTGCTCACCATGTCTACTTCGAGACGTACACTATACATGTCAAGAGGAAGTGTTTTGCTGAACATAAACCAAAAACACAGTTGAAATTCATCGTGGAGTGTGGGATCTCGTCCATAACCAACCAAAGTATTTGTGCCATGGTGAACAAAAACTCTGCCCTTGCCCGGAATGTTGCTCGTATTGAACATGTTATGCTTGTACAGTTCATTGTGTTTCAATATTTAGTACCAGAGGTATGGATTATCATCCAACACTTTCTATCAAGAAAACCCCAAACGTGTTTTTCTCGATATAGTTTTTTTTCTTTTTTTGTACCTTCACCAAAGGATCACCACAGGAAGACTGCCCTACTAAGCGCTGTTCCCAAATGCTTTTCTGTAATTACATGACAACTGTATACTTTTTATTACTGATGTTGAAATAACAATTATTAATATTATTATTACATTTCAACAGCTTTTCGTAGAATGTATGCAATGTTTTCCTCGTTGAAACAAGAGAAGTACATATTTCGCAGCTGATAAAATCGGAAAGGATAATATTAGTTTTTTCCTGACAATGCTACGGTAGTCGTATGATCTTCGCATTCAAAAAGAGAATTAGAATATTGCCATAGTTTCCTTGTCACAATATGCAGTATTTGTTGGAGGGTTCATTTATATACAGCTAGGAAACGGAGGCACACAGAGTATACCATGATTTACATCATATTATTGTATGCATAGAACTGCAAGAACGTGGTATTTCGCTATGTTTGCCCATTGAATTTGATATAAAATCCAAGTAGGTCACACTGTAAATTTATGTCAAACGTCGACAGATTTATCCCGAATATAAAAAGCTTGTTACGTATCTGAGAACTAAATACTAGCTACACAATGTCTTGAGGGTTTTATTTTTCTCTTTTTGTCATTCGGATGATAGTCGTTAAATAGTGATGCGTTTTACGACCAATCTTTAAAAGCTAGTTACTTGTTTCGGTCTATTTCGGCGTTGTCGGGACTGGTTCACAGAATGAAGCTCTACCAGTTGAGTAGGGCTGCTTACGGTTTAAAAATCCACTGGTCATGTTTTTCTAATAAAACTGAAAATCTAGTTCTATGGAGACATTGAGATTTATTAGCCATGTTTTACATAGCCAATTGAATTTTTTCATAGTCGTACATATATTCGAATATAGATTTGTCCTTATGGTTGAACATTTTCGGCGAGACGGACTCGGAATTTTGCCTTTGAAGACCCAACGCATGGGCAAAAGCATGTACATACACTTAGTTCTCGAAACATCAAATAGGCTACTGTTTCGTTCCAAACTGATGAGGTTCAGAATATATTTCTCCTGGAAATTCAAATACTTACAGTCGACAAACAAGTTATAATCAACAAACAAACACTACTAGTTAGTCAACAAACACTACTATTTATAATGAGATGTAAACTGAAGTTACGTATCTCCAAAAAGTTCATAAGACTTTAAATGCTGCCAGCCGTGTAGGATAAGTAATACGGCATAAATCAAGAACGAATGCGGTATAGTAAACAAGAAGCAACATACGTTTTCATCACTAAAAGTGTCACGCAAGTTGTTTTAATATAAATATATATACTTAGCACTGAGGGTGCTGTAGATCACCGGCAATTTGTTCAAAATTTTGTTCCTCCAGCATAAAAGTGTAAATAAATGTTAAAATATCTTCATAACAGCTTTGTAAATGATGGTATATTTTGAGGTTACCGAACCTTTATGAAATTCAGCACAAAAATACTGAAAAACATACTCAGGAAACTTATTAATTTTTTATATATTTTTTCCCGCATTTTTTTCAAAAATGGCGGCCATTTTCATTGAAAAATGCCCAATTTTGAACTTTGACGGCCATTTAACCAAAAACTGTTCAGCGAGTTTTGAGATTTTCGTTTCAAGATTCCTCTTATATTGCCCCAAATCGCATTACTATGCATTTTGGGCTATTTCAAGGCAAACAATTTCTCACCTTTTGAAACAAATTTGGACTTAGTAAATTTTAGCACTTTTTTCCTTCATAATGCCAGCTGCCACCACTGTACTCATAGAATGCCTGAATATAGAGCTTAGATATTGGTACTTTCATATAGGAAGTCATATATGGCGATCTGTGTTATGACACTGAATTTGACCTTCGATGACCTTGAAAGATCAAAACATTTTTGGGTAGGAAAAAACTCGAATTTGCTTCTACTGACGAATGCTTGTCGATAGAGCTTATGTTGGCATTATGAGCATAAAGGAAGTTGTATATTCAACAACTAATGATGACCTTGGTGACCTTGAGTGTTAATTTCGGACATGGAATGTATGAATTGGCCGCTGAGGTTTGAACGCTTGCTACTAGAGATTAGGATTGTATTGCAAGCTGATAAGAAGTCATCTATGGCACATCTTCTGGTGACCCGAAGTCTCGCATGACCTGAAATATGTGAATTGGCCTCTACAGACAAAATACTTTTTAATAGAGCTTATATGTTAGTTTTATGAACATATAGAAAGTCATGTGCAGCACACCTAATGGTGACATTGAAGTTCACAAAGATGACCTTGGTTAGTAAAACATATGTTATGCAGTGATTAAAACCAAAATTGTCCTGTAAGCTATCTTAGCCCTTGGGCTTATTTTTAGGTAGACAAGCCGTTGCGTTTTGAACACTCGAAGGCTGGTTGAAAATGATCTGAGTTCAAGTCTAACGTTTCGATTTCGATTCAGTCTAAACATTGCTTTTCAACATAATATTACAAAGATCACACCACGCTTTCAGTTCAGACGTAACCTTAGCATTTACCATGATTCGAGGTCATCTGAGGCCAATTTTCTACGGCACCAAATTTTTGACTCCCTATATAATATGAGCGTTTCCTCTGTAAAGGAAAATTATCCATGCCATATCATGTCGATGACTTATCGGGACTGCGGATCGGTAACCTGAAAGCAGTTTTATTTACAAGCTCTTGAATGCGCGGTAGCATATTGCATGACATTTGGAATTATCCAAGATCAGCTTGCCTCTTACATTTGTATCAATCAGTTCGGAGTTATTTGGGTCGAGACACACGGGACTTTAGAGCACTTCACCGTGGACAGAAACAGCGTATCTTCTGTGCAGTGATTGGTGATTAGAACCAATCTGTATATAATACCCAAATAATGTGCTTTTTGCCAAAGATCCCAAAGATGTATTGTGTAATCAAGGTACGGGTTATTCAAAACGGACACCAACATGAAACAGGTAGAAGATAATGCTCAGTTTCACATGTTATCCCCAGGACTATATTATATGTACAGTCTCTATACAAACTGACTAAAAGGAAGATAGTCTCTAGTCATATTTAGCCATTTGTTTTATTCTGTCATATCTAGTCAAATGTTTTATGTCTGATTTTTCATAAAATTTTAAGGATACCTGTTTACTATTTTTACTTCATACTGGTACATATTTTTACATATATTAACTGTACAAAGCATTGGGAATATTGTCATGTTGTAAATGAACCAGTGTGATATCCAGTGATACGAATCAATGCTATTCGGGTTATGACGCGAGAGATGCGACTGTCTTGTCACTAAAACCATCAGCAATACCCCTTTTCAATACGAGACTTTTATCTATAGATTTTAATCCTTTGTTTTTAGTCATTTTTGTTTTCAATATCTATCCGATCTTCAGAACAAAACAATCACAGAAGCAATTATATTGATACACATTAGACACATTTTTCTCATTCCTTGCTAACTCACTTCAACAGTTATAGATATTAAGATATTTTTGCTCGCCCATACACCGAATCATGACAGACTTTCGACTTTGATGAGCACCACTCCGTACATACATTCATACACTTTTTAAAGGCGACAAATTGTGCTTTAGGCTAGAAATGGCTAAAACAGCGCATATCAGTAATACTTTGATTTTGGACCGGAAAAACAAAAACACTCAAAATGGCCGCCACGCACATATCGGCGATTGAACGGTAACGACATACATGTCACAAGGATCCTTTATAGAGAGCCATGTGCATCAATTGAAAAAAAATTGACAAAACTTCAAAGAAATTTTGGGAAATGGCAACGAAATTAGACATTTTCACAGAATTGGCAACGGGATTTTGGCAAAAGGGGATTTTTGGGGTCAAGTGAAGAGTACACGAGAGCTGGGTTTCCTTTGACTTGTTCGGCCTGTCGATTAGCACGAGTTACCTGTTGTCGGTTGATTGATGGTCTCACAGGACTTAGCAAGGTATATGAATACAATATTATTGTGCCGAATACTTTTTTTCAATACAGTGACCATTTTTGCTACTCTCGATATTTGACGTTCAGTTGACACACCTCTTCACATTTACGAACTACTCTGAAGTTGAGGATACAAAAATATGTTTCCTTTCTGGTGCATTTTTCGATATTCAATACATTTACCTTGCAAATACATAAAAATGGGAATTGTTTTGAATAATTTTTCAGATCGACTATCTAGCTCTCCCATGGCCGGGGACATTGGTAGTCTAGTGTCTCATGCCACACTAGTCGTCGTGCTGTGCTGCTTCATTGGGTCTGTAAAGGAAACAGTCCAAGGTTTCCATATTCCCACCAATGTGTTGGTAGTAAATACATGACGAGAAAATTATTATGCCATGGGTAATCAGATAATTGATACATATATTCATTGCTTCTCCAGGTCTGAGACAACCCGAGATAATGAACCTTGTGACTTCATCATAGTGGGCGCTGGTACGTCCGGCCTGGCTCTTGCGGCGCGGCTGGCTGAGGTACCTACTTGGAAAGTATGCGTCTTGGAGCGGGGACCACTAGAGTACAACATGACTGGATGGCACACCAACAACTACAGATTCACGAGCCCTTCTGATCCATCATGGTTCACCCAACCAACACTTCAGACCTTCGAAACTAACGAACATGGCCACCTGACGAATGCCAACCACGACGGTCGGATGCTGTACATCCCACGTTTTCGTGGTAGAGGCGGGACTTCTCGTGTGTACGGCGCCATAGCCAGACGGGCAAGTCCAGCAGTACTCGATCTGTGGCCAAACGGCTGGAAACACGACGACTTGAATCCATACTACATCAAAACGGAGGGTCACTACTGCTACTACGATTCCTCTGATATTACTGGCATTGCCGATGAAGAATGCACAAAATGGCATGGTAAAGATGGTCCAATGCAAATGAATCGAAGAAGCCTTCCAAAAATTCCCACGTGAAATGAAATATCTGTGCGAAGACGAAACGAAACCATGGGCTGGCTACGTTCATGACTATAATGGCCCTAGCAGAGACAGAATTGGTTGCAGCATATTTCAACAAATGAAATTACGTACTGATGAATATTACAACCCTATCCCTAAAGCTCGCACAAATCGTGCTGCGACAACGTCACGCGGGAGCAGCTTTACCGGCTACTACGAGTTCAACAACAAGAGACCTTATATGATCATCTCCGCAGCCGTCACAAAAATCATGTTTGAAGAAGGCAGGGCAGTGGGCGTGAAATACCTAGTGGCTGACGATGGAGAAGTTCGTAGGATGATTGCCAAAAAGGAAGTCATAATTGCTGCAGGAGCATTTGATACACCTCATCTGCTTCAGGTCAGTGGCGTGGGGCCCACTAAGGTTCTTGACCACATCGGGATCAGTCTCGTAGCTGACAACAGGCATGTTGGCCATCATCTGTGGGACCACATATCTGTACCATACAGCATAAGATTCACTGCAGAAGCTGACGATCTATGCTGTCTATCTGAAGACATCGACGTTCCAGTAGTTGAAATCGATGGAACACTCCACAAAATAAACTGGATCTCGCTACAATAAACGGTCCATTTTCCTGGATTTTGCATTACAGATCAAATGTCTCACGTGTCCCCCAAACCATGGCAGATGTCCAACTCTATGTAATGGGCCACTCCAGGCTCTTTACTGAGAAGGCCCCGCTCTGCACAGATGAACCAAAAGAATATAATAATGATGATTGTGAACACGAGGACTTAGACAAACCAATCGAAGGTATAATTCGCATCATCGACCAATATCCAGAGTACCGTGGGTATATAAACGCTGTAACATCGAACATATTTGACAAACCCAAATTAGAGTATAATTGGGACTACAAAACAGACGGTGAACCTTCTCCAGAGTTTGCGAAGGTCTCTCAACTAGTAAGAGACCAGATCCGTTTGCTGCGTGAGATGTTCTTCGGAGAGAATGTCACAGAAGAATTGCGAGCTCTGATAATACAGGAAGTTGTTCCCGGGCCTGACGTGGTCACCGATGATGAGCTGGATGAGTGGATGCGAGGGATGCTGGTGTCTGCCTTACATCCAACTGGTACTTATAAAATGCCGGAATGTGCGGACGAGTTCCTACAAGTGAACCAAGTATCAAACCTTAGAGTATGTGACGCTTCAGCCTTTGCTACACAGATAGATGGTAACCCGGCGTTTACTCTGTTTGCCATGGGTGAAAAACTTGCAGACATGTTGAAGTTCCAGTACCTTAAATATATTCACGTTGCTGTCCGTAAGGATTTTTCAGTTGGCGAGACAAACGTGAAGCCAGATATCCCCGACCAACTAAGTACCTCCAATATCTTGGACATTTGGACCGACTGCTTCGACGCGACATTTTCATACGAAAACATATCCACTGGGAAGGACACATCTGCTTTGATTTACAAGTGGTCGCTTGTGTGTAGTGAGGTTGTGAACGAACGCAGTGCAGCCGACGTGATTGCACTGCTCTCACTGGGTCCAATATTCGCTGATAAATGCGGTGCTCAAGGTTATCCCGTGTTCAATCGAGAGGAAGCATCCTTGCCTGACAGACAAGCAACTCCAAAGCACAAATCCACCCCATTTGTGTTTGTTGTTTGGTGCCAGTACTTCCCTGAAGTGAGTGCCGATGACCCGTGGGGTGCAGTAGGAGGCTGGAATGGAGACCGGGGTGAAGTTCCCGGCTCCAAGAAGTGCTTCACCCTGAACTGCCAAAGCCAAACTTGTGAATTCCTCAAGTTTATAGATAACACACGACGAGAACTGACTTATGAAGTACCGTCTATGAACATACCTATTGTTGACTACGTATCCACGAAGAAAGTGGTGTTTAAATCAAGTGATTCTTCCTCTTTTATGCGCACAGGTTCAATGATCGCTGATGTAGGTACTGATTGGTACAATGACGTGGCTGGGTTCTTACTTGAACACGATTATGCCAGCTCCGGTCGTCGATACTCGCACCAGTTCCCACCACTCAACACGGAGGCAGGCTGGTGGACGGAGACGTCTGCTGGGCTCCTTTTCTACGAGATGGCAGATGTGTTCTCAGGAGAGCATGTCGCCGCTTTCGATTTGAACGGCACAATCATCAAAACAGCGAGTGGCAAGACATTCCCTGTGGCTGAAAATGACTGGGAATTCAAGTCTGCTCTGGTGAAACCAACGCTGCAGCTGAATAGACTGGCGGGCATCAAGACCGTCATCATGAGTAATCAGATTGGAATCAGCACCGGTGCACAGCCCAAAGGAGAGTGGATGACCAAGATTGAGAATGTCACATCCCAGCTCGGATTTCCCATGTATGTACTGGCTGCAACTCTGGAAAGCCCAAGTATCGAAAGCCCAAGACAGGAATGTGGGACTACTTCAGCTGCACACTGAATCAGTTCGAGACGATCGACAAGGCAAAGGCAGTATACGTTGGAGATTCAGCTGGGCGCCCTGAAGACCACAGCGATTCCGACATAATGTTTGCTACCAACGTCGGCATTGAGTTTCAGACCCCGGAGAGCTACTTCACGCTTTGGGATGAATTCTGATAATTGACTGTGCACATAGAGAGCCCACAGAAACGTATTTGTTAGAAAAATCTTAGCCCAGTTATACGCTTGATAATGTGTTTACTAATGCACGCGGATAATCTGTAGATAACCGTAGATAATCAACTTCAAATGTTTTGTATTTTGCAAACTTCTAATGCAAAATATTCCAACATGAAGGTTGTAAATACTACTTACAGAAATGTTGGTACACAAGTTTCAATATTGATAACACTGGTATATATATCGATTAACTTGTACATACCGACCAATAGATAAATACATACAGAATTATATTTATTTAATGCCATTGATGGTTGTCATGAAAATCAAATTTGGTTTCCTCGTGGGAAGATGTAACGCCCAGCTGCAGTAACACCGGCTCACAGACTGTTATGCTATTTCGGTTCGCTGTATTTTGTGCATAAAAGAAACGGAAAGCAAGTTATCCAAAAGATTAAGACTAAAACCCACAGAAATAAAAGGAGAGCGGCAATATTCATACTTTTATCGCTAATAGCGAGACTATTTTTTTAATGAACCAGGAAAAAAGTTGTCTAGAATACTTGGGGATGAAAACAATTGTACTCATTATGGCGACTCAGAATGTTAAAATGCACCATGTCAACCCAATCGAGCGAATGACCAATAGAATAATGCTCGGACGTTGGAGCTATGACGTATCATGCTATGATACATCATAGATGATGTATTGTCGCTAAATAATCCCAAGTTTGGTGATTATTTGGATGTCATATATCCTAAGGAACTTGAAATTAAGGATACTACAGAATCCGCTAATTTTTCCAACTATCTAGACCTGAGGTTGGAGATTGATAATGATTCTAACCGGTCAACTAGATTATATGACAAACGTGATGATTTCATTTTTTCCATAGTCAATTTCCCTTTTCTAAGCAGCAACATTCCTATGTCACCGGCATATGGTGTATTTGTTTCTCAACTTATACGCAATTCCAGAGCTAGTTGCACATATGAGGACTTTGTCTATCGAAGTGCCCAGCTAGTCTCTAAACTGCTACGACAAGGATATGTTTTACCAAGACTTATAGCTGCGTTTAAGAAATTCTATGGACGTCATCATGATCTGATTGATAAATACAGCAAATCCATGTCTGCCATGCAACTAGATCTATTTTCATGTTAATTTTGGGGAATTCATGACGGGTGCCACTAGTGGGGCAGGAAATGCTCACTCTCCGGAACACCTGATTTCACCTCCTAATGGCCATTTACGGGGGTTCATGGGTTTCCCTGTCATTTTTGTTTTCTCTCACTTCGTATGCCTGATATGACTTTCTGTCCCCGGACTATGAGATTGGATAACGGACCCTGTTTTGTTTGCTCGGAATACTTAATACTGGGTATTGATTCCACGTCTATTGTCTTCACATACAACACATCATACTACAAAACTTATTATTCTGCTCTGAAAATATAACTACAATGTCAACTTAATGCGATGTATGGTCAAGTAATTTACAGTGGGCCTCATTTCTTATTAATACTCTTCTTGTTCGAATAAAGAATTGGCATATTGCTCTAGTTTCCTTGTTACAATATGCAGTATTTTTGGAGGGTATATACACCGATTATACAAAAATACACACAAAACATACTATGGTTTTATCATTGTATTGTATGCATGTAATCACAAAAACGATGTATTTGGTAGCCTATCGAGGGTAGTATACGACCCAAAGTACCCGGTATGTCACACAATAAATGACAAACATTGACAGATTCAGCCCGAACATGAAAGCTAATAAATATCTGAGATAAAAATACAAGCTCATAACTATCTTAGAATTGAATACAAACTGTCAACTGTTCGAGTTTTTCATCTGAATGTATTTCGTTCGACTGGTAGACTTCAAATCATATGATGTTTCGAATGTAAACTGTTTTTGTTTTTTCACAACTTAAACTTGCTGATCTTTCATTCGCACTGCATCGGCGTAGTCCGAGCAAAATCTTTATAGAGAAATAGGTTGCTTACGGTCGGAAAAACCGCTGGTCATGTACTTGTTTTTCAACGAAGCGGAGCTTTGTTGTTCTAGGGAGATATTGAGATTCATCTGTAGTGTGGACCATACCCAATTGAAAACCGTAGCGCGCATTTAATGGCTTGTCTTCGTACTCGAATCGAATCTTCACAGTAAAATCTGATTTAAAAGCATGTCCTCATAGTCGAACATCCTATGCTTTTATGACACAAACTGATGAGTTCGCCTATAAGGGCCCCAAGTAAAAGCATGCAACACTCGAGTGTATTCCGTGAAGCATTGTTCACAACATGCAAAATAGACATCCAGATCTAGTATGTCATTTGCGACTGAGAAGATCACAATCAATTTCTTAAGGAAATGGCATATACAATATCTCAATTATATATAATATTGACAATTATTAGCAATATACAATTATTTTATAGAATCATTATATAGAATGACATATAAAATATTTACAATTGACGAACAATTAATGTAAATGTAATAAATCATAACATACATAGAGAGGCTGTAAAAGGCTGTGATCCATAACCCAGGAGACATAATGCACCATAAATTAAGAACGAACAACATGTATATGCAACAGATCATACCGATAAGTTATCAAACCAGCGGAGCGGTAATCTAAAAACCTATCGATTTTGTATTTTTGGGAATGCTCTTGAATGAGCGACAATATGTTGCATGACGTCTGGAATTACCCTAGCTCAGATCGGCTCTTCAATCCGACTCGAAGCGACACACTGGAGATTTGTCTGGCTTGGGCTGAGACATGGTCACATAGAGCGCCTCATCACCGACAGAAACAGCTGCTCTTTTGTGCATTGACTGGATGACGGAAACTACGTGCGCTTGTAAGTACGAATATGAATGATATATCATAGTCTAACCTCAGAAGTTTATCAACGATACCGCTAAGACCTATTGTGTAATATATGTGTGGAAACTAAATTAAAAATACCGAACTGATACCAATGGAATATATCGGTAAATTTCACGAAAATTCAGGATCGCCGACATGGTACAGATTTTGAATGTATGATTTTTGCATCGTTCTGCGGTTGCACAAAAAAGTCATTTCACTGGAAATTGGAAATATGCAATAACATTCAACTCTGACATTCGCTATAATGTGATTGATTCTTCAGATATTTGTAAGAAATTTTTACAGCTTCTATAATCGCCAGCTGCCTAAATGGGCACGAAACTTCATAATGATCGGACAGCGAACAAAGCAGTTAGCCCATTTGGCCCAGGTATTTTTTAACATAATCAGCAAACGTCAAAACGCTACATGTATCTCTATACGAATGCTACAGTGGTTAGGAACCGATCAACAGTCACTAAAAATTTGGAGACAAATCTTTCAAGTTATAGGAACATACGGTGCATCTCAAAGACTTATTTGAGGATTGAAAGTTATGCTCACCGCAAAAGGAAGAATAATTTTTTGGAGTTTCATTGCACGAACTACTGCACGAGTAACCACATTCTGGGTACTTTTTTCATGATTTATGAAGGGCGTGATTTTCAAAATGGCCGCCATCACTGTTTTGAAAATCATAAGTAAAATATCTGTGGAGCTAGATGTGCTGTAGTTACAACTGAAACGTCTTCTTCTACCACTTTTAGCAGAGCAAATCTCATGGAATGGTTATTTGTCAGTTTCAAGAACATGTTGACCTCGAGTCCAAAATGGCCACCATCAGACATCTGAAAATGACTTTTATCCATATTAGTCAGGCATGTAAAAATGTGTGTCTGCACCACTACCATGAAACCTCCACAACCGAATTTTTCAGTTGACTATTAGATATATTTCCAGAGGTCCATCCATGACAAAATGGTTTTATGAGCGTTTTTCGAAATGACCACCGTCAAAATTTCCACAACGATGTTTCAAGCTATAACTCAGCGTCTATTGCAAACAGAGACATAATTTTGGTGGTTATCCCCATGTTTTTGATGATGGGATCCCATCATAAAAAGTATTATCGCTGAACACTTGTGACAATTGGTTGCCTCAGAATTCAAAATGGCTAATGATGAAACCTGCGAAAATCACACCGCCTGCCATGGTGCGGCTGATATGTGTAGAAATCCTGAAAGGGGGTCAGATTGATGGTGAAAACAGTTCTATTCCCACGTATCAAGGTCAGAACATAATATTATCCTGGATATGTGACACAATGATGAATGCGATGCTCGCTTGCCTGGGATGGGTCTAACATATTGCAATTGTATTGTCATTTGATGAAGTGAAATGGTGAAGAATGAATATAAACCAGTATTTACAAAAGTCTTCATTATTAGTTGTGCATAAAATGCGACACTTTTTCACTTCACAAAAACAATTAAAATCCAAGATGGCCCCCACAAATAGTTTCTAAATAAACAATACCTTTACATAAAAATCATTGGTAATGATAAAACTAAACAATCCAAAAAATACTAGTACGAATCTCATAACTCTCCTACCTATTGCATTGGAATCAAGGTAATGCTAGTAATGACTATTAGTTGTTTGTTTATTACATCAGCTGCCATGAACATGGGAAGAATACTCACCTCAAGATCAACACTACCATTTTTGTTCTGCGGCGTAAATGAAGCATGTTCGTTGTTGAAGAGATTTCCTATTCATACAGTAGCATAGTCATGATGCTGTAGTCAATACAATCAAAACTGCACCACTCTCATGCACAACTCTCATGTATGCCCAATTAAATGGAAAACGTCATTTTCAGAAGTCTGATGGTGGCCATTTTTGGAGGAACAAAATGTTCCTGAAATTGACAAATAACCATTCTACTGCTGAAATTAGTGGTGAAAGACCTTTTATTTGTAACTATAGCATATCTAGCTCCAGAGATATTGTACATGTATGTTATAATTTTTAAAATAGCGACGGCTGCCATTATGAAAATCGCGGCATGGTAGAGTTAGTCTCCATTATTGAAATTGCATAGGAGCTCATTTTTTAGCTGAATGTTTCGGGTTGAATCAATCATAAAAGGGTACCCAGAAATGGTTACGGAATCTACGGCAATCAACCTACTATGATTTATCGAATTTAACTCATCGGCAACGGGAAAATACCATAAAATGTCATTATTCCAGCTATAGATACTCACCTTTACACTTCAAACCCTACCAGAGAATTCGTCGAAAGTCGGACGAACAAGCGACGTGATGGCCGACACCAACTCCGGAACCGACACGACGACGTCACACGCGATCGACATCGACGAGAAATTTCCTAAATCGCGCACGGGAATACTTAGGATTGCCGAAATGGTGAGTCTCTACTGCTTTTACAAGGCTGGAATGAGTTCCCATGGCAGGTACACTGAAGGGCCACGTCCCCGTCTCTGGTAAGAGAAGAGAAGGCACAAATCCTGGAACGAGGTAGATACCTCGCCACTACATACAACAATACAAGTTAAAGATCCGCCACTGGTACAAGGCAGAGATAAACTCTATGTTGTATTATGGAAGGCATTGCTGCCAATGTTGCCAATGTTGCAACCAGTTATGCACGAAGACAATATAGGAGTGATTTCGGTTTTTAGTTATGTTTTTACAGATACTGTTGGTTTTGTATCCAGAGCTGAAAGTCACGTTCATATACATGTGTATCAGTGGAACACGGTTTTGGCCGTAGTTTTGTTTTGAATCATCAGATCATATTTTGTGTGTCTTAATTGGGCATCAAGCCGCAATTTATCACCAAATTTCAGACTTTTGATACCAAATTAAGAAACACACAATTTCAAGTTGATCTGATGATCCTAAACAAAACTACGGTCAAAAAGCGTGTTCAACTGAAACATAACTTGAATTTAGTAGTGTGCATACACGTTTGTCAGATTGGTAGTCTATCAATGATTTGTCTGGGCCCCGGGCCCGGATATACTAAAAACGCACTAATTTCAGCTGGTTCCGTTTTGCGAGGTCTCCCGCAGTGACGGGAAGGGAGTGATTCCACGGTGGGCATACGTCGCGCTATTATGCGGGCTTCGCCCGTTTACTATGCTGTGAACTGTAGTTCACAATGTCTCATGTCAGATGTCAGGGATGTTTGTGTGATACAGCGGGGGCCGCAAATATTGTCACTCTGTTTGCCCAAGCAGTGATTTTTTGTACGCATTGATATAACGCTGATGTAATAGAATCATATTAGAATCGCACTTAGAATAGGATATAGGCATATGCGCATACAAAAACCTGGAGTGAAGACTCGAGCACTGGGGAATAATAGGCGAGATATTAATTTAATTCATAAATAAAAAAAAACAGCAAAACGTTTCCTCCGGACATATTCTTAACACTTTCCATTCCTACTATTCTGTAGCTTGTTGGAATATATAATTGTGTGGCTTTCGTTTTGTTCGTTGCTTTACAGATTGTACTGCTGGCGGGATATATTTGCGTAGCAGTCGGTAGGCACGAAGTTCCTGCAGCTGGGAACTGGTGTATGTTCCTCAACACCTTCAGCTTCGTGGTCTTGGTCATCCTCTTCTTTCTCAAGTTGTTCAGAATTGTGCCCAACAGATGTTCTGGATTGCACGTTAAATTTATGGTACGTCATCAACTGGTCGTAACTTTGCTTACACTGTTTTGTTAGAGCAATACGTTCCTGTTTTCGAAAACCACCTATCGCCGTCATATTTTGACACATTTGTATTCTTTAAACTCAGAAATGTCGCCATCTCATTATGATGCTACATTAGTGTTTTCGAATAGCTGTCGACTCGCATGTCGAATATACCTATATATTTGTGGTGAAGAAACACGTATGTCCAGTTGCGGTCGTGTATCCTAACATTTTATATCAACTGACCACTGGCCCAAATTTCAAGACCAAAACTCTATATTATTCCCATATTGTGCTCCAAATATAACCAGTCACGATAACAAACGTAGGTATAAAGGCTCGGATGGCACGTGTGTGCACAAAATGGGACTCTAGTGTCAAAACGCTTGTAGTTTTACCACTTGCATAATATGAGCACATAGGGAGTCGATTATGGCTTTTCTTTGACGTGGTATGATCTTTGATGACACAAAGTTATCATGTGTAATTAGTGCAACATGACTCTGGTAACCTATCTAATCCTTGGACTAACTCTTTATTCTGACCGTTCTCCCGTCTTGTTATGCCGATTCGTTAGCGTTTTGGTTATACATGTATTTCCAATGTTCGTGTTCCAATGGTCGGGAAGTTACTGTACTTGTGTACTGCCTTCTCAATTTCAAGTTATCAATTGCATTTAGAAAATATACTTTTTCAATTAATATTTTTGAGATGCCAGTAGGCCTAGTCAAAACAAAATCACGGATGTTCGGATGTACGATAAAAACAATATCTCCGTCTCCCCCAGGAGTTCGCCATGTACGTGATGTGGTCGGTGCTATATACCATAACCCTTATCGTGGCTGCTGTGAACGCGAAAGGAATTCCCGCCATGATTGCTGCTACGGTATTGCATCATATTTCGCTTTGGTATCACCAGCTGAATGACTGAACTTCCAATGAATGAACGTTACAGTAGTTTGTGCCTAGCCCCAGCAGTGGCCCCCGCCAACCTAGAAATCGGTGGGAACGGCTAGGAGAGCCACATGTCACTCTCCATATTTATTTTTTATAGCCAAAGTGATACTCAAACAGGAAGGGCCGAGTGCGGAATTCTTACTTTAGGCTTCTGCACTCTGTCCTTCGTTGCCAATCCGGGAGTGCACCCTCTTGTCAAAAACGTGGAGCTTGGTGTTAAAGCAATTATACAAGAATCATAGCTGGTGTTATAGTGCACCAGACGTCTCCAGATAAAAGGCATCACAAGGACTATTGTGGGCCGAAGAACGGCGTATTCGATTTAGAAACGCGGACTATCGAACATGAAAGAATTAAGCGAATATTCACAGATTAACGTTATGTTTATGCATGGTTTATGAAACGCTAAATCACAACAGAAGGAAGCAACGGTTTACAATAGAAGAAAACAACGTTCTCTGCATGAAAATATTCATCAGCATATACTAATTATCCTAAATAAATACACGTAAGACCGTAAATGCCGTGGTAAAAAAAACCTGACTCGGAAAAATAACTTCGGAGAGCAATCTTTGCATGGAATTATGCATTTACTTGCAATACAACAGTTATCATATCAGTATTTGGGCAATATTGGAACTTGGTGGTATATTTTTGAAATCAGTGAATAAATAATTTCTACTCCTCACAAAACAATTTGTATAAAGATGTAAAGGAATTTTTATTGCACATGTCCATAACGACTTATTGGTAGGAGCGGAAATTGCAAAAGTTAACTGCAACATAGTTCAACTTGAATTGTCATGGGCACAGTTTGTCCAGTTAGTGCCGCATTTTGGCCCACATGAAATTATGAGGTCGACTTTTTTTGGTTAATATATTTTATTATAATAGAGGGATGAAGAATTATAACTTTACTGAATTTTATATTTGATGTAAATTTTAAAGACTTGGTGGTGCCAATTGTGTGTTATGTGTAACAAGTAATACTGGTGTTCCGAAAACACCAAGGCTTGAACATAGGCCTACACAAGATATATATGTCTAGATGAGGAATCAAACAGTGTTGAGTAAAAATATTGTTCCATAGCGAATCCCCGTGGTTTGAAGTGAGAGGCGGGTTTAATCCCGGATTTGAAACAAAGGCTGACGTGTTCCTCTCCCAACCACCCTTACCGATTTCATGGTTGGAGAGGGCCACTGCTGGGGCTACTTTTTGCCATGATGATGTCAACCTATTTCCCTCTCGTTCTCACAGGTTTTCCTGTTTATTTTCCTGATACTTTGCTGTGTGGATGCGCATTATTGCGGCATCAGTTGGTACAAAAGCGAAGAGGGCCCATCTCAATGTCAAAATCGCTTCAGCAGAAGGATGTATCTTCCTAAAAAGCCCAGTCCCACAGTTGCGAATGATTCCGGCGAATCAATGCGAATCAGTGAGGCTGAAATCGCAAGCGAACGGTGTAATTTTTGAAGCTCAAAACAGAGCTAATGTACGGAAGCGTAGAAGGGCCACTATGTATTTTTTTATTTTTTAATGTCCCGACTTATATCTCGATAATATCGACTTATAACTCGATAATATCGACTTCTAACTCGAAAATATCGACTTATAACTCGATGATATCGACTTATATCTCGATAATATCGACTTATAACTCGATAATATCGACTTATATCTCGGTAATATCGACTTATAACTCGATAATATCGACTGATTTCTCGATAATATCGACTTATAACTCGATAATATCGACTTATATCTCGATAATATCGACTTATAACTCGATAATATCGACTTATATCTCGATAATATCGACTTATATCTCGATAATATCGACTTATATCTCGATAATCATGATCATGACTGAACTTAGAGGATTTCCCCTAGAGCCTACAACCTTTGATTGTATACTGCACACTCAAGAATTTGATCTCTTACCCCGTCTTAGCTTCTGCAGCCACCTTGTTCTCTTTCAGTCTTAAATGCCCCTAATCTCTACAGCATTCACACATATGTCGATATCATCGAGTTATAAGTCGATATTATCGAGTTATAAGTCGATATCATCGAGTTATAATTCGATATTATCGAGTTATAAGTCGATATTATCGAGTTATAACACGGGAAATAAAAAAAATAAAAAATACATAGTGGCCCTTCTACGCTTCCGTACTAATGAGATCCATTACGATGATAAGCGCAAATGACTAATAATCAGTGAGACATGACCAAGAACATATAGCACACAATAAAGTGAAATACGAAACAGTAAGGTAATGATGGGGAATCAATACGGATGCGCTAAGAAGCCATACGGACGTCATGAGAACTAGTGCGAACCAATAGGAAATGATACGAATCAATGGGAATCAATACGTCCGGGTACGATTGGCCACGATAGAATAAGTATCGTAGAAATTCGTGGTACAAATTAGACCTTCAAAATCAAACATGCCAAAAGCATCGAAGGGAACAGTCTGAAGGAAGGCTGTACCATATCCGGCAACTACTCCACTCCCACCATATGGCTTAACTCTTCCTCTTCTGACAAGGTGTAAACTCTGAGTACGAACGAGAAGAGCCACAACTGTCATATCAGGAACATAATACATATGTACACCTTTCAAACAGTATCAGCTACCGCAGATCCCTGTAATTAAGCTCCGGGCTTATGACGGGAAAAATGTGTAAGCCAATGGACGTATATTCAGGAAATAACAATTTCAATGGCCACCCAATCGTATTATATTGTATTTTATACAGGCGCGCCCGCAGATAGAAGCACTGGAAGCACGTGCTTCCAGTAAATTTTTGAGAAAAAAATTATGGTAAGTATATTTATTATAGAGAGCTCTTCTGATTGGATTAAGGAGATGGTGTCTGGAAAAAAAAACCGCTAAGCTGTCTGGAAATACAACAGATGTAACCCTGGTGCTCTCATCAAATAATGAAATAAGTGGATAATAACTCGAGAGATTGTTTATCGTAACGGCCCACCGGTAAAGCTAAGATTGTTTATGAACCCTGAAGATGAAAACTCAATAATCACTTCATCAAATCATTTAAAATCAATTGAATTGATCAGTGGCCCGATAAAATAAAAGATCTGACATAATTTCCTGTTTAGGTTCTCCTTAAATAATTATTGATGAGATTGCCCAGGTTCTGGTGTATGTCATCAGGAGTAAAATTATTTTATTATGATAAATATTGTGGTAACCAGGGCTTCATCTATCTTCAATGATAATCTACAACGGTTATATCTATACAGATATTTTAACACTGTCGAACCTTGTTGCCATATACTATGAAATATTTTGCTTCACCGACTTCATATTTAAAATATGTTGTGGACAAAACCTGTATATGAACGGAGCCCATCAGAGAGCAACTAGTAACCGCCAGCTTCTGGGGCCCGCCCAGAGCCCCAGACCCCACGCCAACATATCCTGTCCCAATCATATTGGTCCATTGTGCTTCCAGTTTTTCAAATCCTGGGGGCGCGCCTGATTTTATACATTCACTAGTTGCATATAGACATAATGAATCAGCAACAATTATCCGCCCTTGCCAGTAAAGCAACACGAACCAATGCGAATTCGCGGCGATCTGATAGGAATGTAAAACGATGAGACACAAACGAACAGGAATTGACACGAAGTTCAACGACAAAGCGCGAATTAGTAAGAACGATTTTCAGTAACATTCAGTTCGCAGAACCAATACGAATTTTTTCAACAGTTCAAAAAATTCGTAGCGGTCTGCGATTGATCTGCGTTTCTGTGCGAACGATGCCGATGTGATACGAATGTGTCAACGAATTGATAAGACATACCGAGAACCAATACGATGATGCGCGATGTGCTACGAATATTCGTTCGTATTAATTCGTAGCCTCGATTCGTGACAGTGGGACTGGGCTTTAAGAATGACATTTTATGACGTAATTTTCACTTCCGGTTGCCACGTGTTCACTTGTTGCTATAACTTGATTTCTCAAGTATCCCAATAAAAAGATTATTTTTAATGAATTCAAAATTTAAGTAGCCTTCACAAATAAAAGTAGCCTAATCGGAACTACATGTATTTTAAAACAAAATCCACACAAATACAAGTGTATTTCTCAGACTGAAAAGTGGTAAAAAAAACTTGGACATAAGCATGTAGGCTTAGTTAGTGTCTCCTTCATATCTTGGTAATCATCGAGTGATCTTTTCATAAACACCGAAGTATTTAGCACTATCAACCTGGTCAATAGTATTACCGTTCAGAGTACTTATGGAGGCGTCACTATTATGCAGTTAGACCTGTTTGCCTGTTATTTTTTAATTAATGGATGCTTGTATTGTTCTACAGAGGTTGTTATTTTTGTTATTTAACCTCAACGGGTGTCATTATTTGCAATAATAACCTAATGGCAGGCATCCATTAAGTCAGATAATGGGCTCGACACAGGTCATTATTAGAAACGAAGGCTTTCTCGGCTTCGCCTCGAAAGTCCTTCGTTTCTAATAATGACCTGCGTCTCGCCCATTATCTAATACTTCATGATGGGTGCCATATGTTGAGCAGGAAAGGCGGATTTTACCTCCTTCATCCATACACCTAGGTACGTGAAGTTCCATACTATTTTCTTGATTTTGCCTGACACTGTATTTTGTGTTTGGATAACGGACTCAGATTTGTTTTCTCGGAATACGTTGTACTTGGGTGTTCGTTCCATGTTTATTTTTAACACACAAAATGGAACATACACATGGAAACACACAAAACCTGATACTGAACCATCGCAATACCAGTAGTTTGTGATTCTCGAGAGCACACAATCCAGTTTTTCATGATTGGACGACACAAGGCGACAAGATATAAATCCAATGACAAATTTGGACAAGTGTGTGGAGAAATATGGTATGTAACCTAAAAACTTTCATTTGTAAAGAATAAATGTCACTAGGTTCATGCCAAAGGATATATTATGTAGTAAGTGGCTGTTTAGATTATTCTTATGAATATGAGGTCATGTATTTACTGAGTATCAAGCTCATTATTAAGGTTCTGAGTTTGAAGTTATTATTTTCATAGTAAACAAAAGGTCAATAATTGTATCTTAAAGGCTTGAATAATTTCCGATAATTTATAATATTGTTATCTGTACTACACCCCATGACATTATGATAAAAAGGCATACATCATCACGTATGAAATGATCCGCGCATCAGGCCGCTTATGTGTGGAGATCAATGGCGCGTATGTGAGTGAGTTAGTGTTACATTTGAAAAACTGAATTCAGTATTAACGTAGTACGCTACAAACAGGGAGGTAATAAATTGTCAAAATTCAAAAGTATTATCTTATAAATTTGAATATTACATGTATCTCTTCAAAAGAACATATTTCATAGAGTAACTTATCAGCATTCTAATACCATGAATACTGGAAAGAAAAATAGGGGGTCACCGTGCTGGTTTCTTCGACATATTCTATCAAAAATCACAAACGTTTACTGAAATGACTCAATTCATGATATTTTTACACATTTTTTGCCCATATTCACATCTTGCATCTTGTTTTCCAAGAGAACGGATACGGTGACTCCCTATATTCTTTTCAGTTTTAGAATGCTGATCAGTTACTCCATAAATTATGTCAATTTGAAGCTCTAGATTTTGTTAATACAGTCATTTATTTTGAAAAACTCTTTGACCCTCTCCCCTCACTGTTTGGAGCGGACTATCTTAAATGCCATACTCTTTCCTGACTGATTTGGCGTAAAGATTGCCCCCCACCCCCCCTCCTCCCCTATGAAAATGTATATATCAGCATACGTGAAACGAGTGGCGACAACTGAATCCCACAACCCGCTCATCACGCTTGACATGTGATATAGTTGACACGTAGGAATCTTCATCAATCTCCAACCTAAGATCTTAATATAGAAAGGTTATGGGAACGAGTCGTTCACGTCCTTGGCTACCAATGGCTGGCCAAAAATCATTTTGGTCACCTCTCCAAAACTCAATGCGAATATCAATTTTCGGTATTATTGCCGCTTGGCGAAGTCCTTTCCAGTATGAGAGTGGAATGTCTGTTCGAAGTCCAAGAAATTGGCTATGCACAGGCCTATGCAAACCAGATCGGGTCGTATCGTGCATCGTGATATCCATACTTTACTGACAAGTCCAACATGAATTTTCCAAAACCCTCTACCTCAAAAATGCATGTAAGTATCACCCTATCACCAGCAATACAAGATTTTGACGATGCCAACAGCAAACCTAAAACACAACGTTTTGGAATAGAAATGAAGTCTGACCGAAGATATGTTCCTAGGGCACACTGGTGTCATCAGGGGCAGACGACATTGTGTGACTTGTAGTTGTTTCTATTGTTTGTACACCTGGTGGAAAAATTATTGGTCGCCGCATCAGCGGCGGCCTATATCAAATACAAAGTTACTTTAACTTCCGGTGTCGTTTAGTATAGTGCACCTTTTTCCACCTGCGGCTCAGCGCACGAACTGATATTCTAGCACATACATCATCTAATTTTATTAGTTTATTTGACTGACGATCTCACAGCAAGAATTTTGGCCAACGCATTTGTTTCATGCGGCGACCACTTTTGCTACTCTCGATCCCTGACGTTTACTTTTTATATAAGTGTCCAACAACTATCGCATACATTGCTCACCATTCGTACAAAGTTGGAACTTGTGGATAGAGTAACGAGATTGAATATATGCGCCACAAACCGATAAAACTGCCATATTAACCATCAAGTGTACGAACAAATACATATATTGATACATACACCATGTGTTACACAATTTCTCCATAAACCTCACACAACGGCTCCCAACTTAAGATAGACAGTGCAAGATTAACTTCGTTAGGAACATGCAGGTGATATTAGCATAAAACATCAGACCCGAGAACCCTAGTTAAGATAGACACTACAAGATTAACTTCATTGGGAATACGCAATAGTATACTTCAAACCTCGAGAACATGATCGAGGCCCCCATCCTTCCCTAACTGTTATCGGGTTTCCTTTATTACGTTTGCTGCTTAAAATGAAAACAGATCTTGTTTCTTATATATCGTTGTCTCATTTGATAGAGCGACTCAAGATATATGTCCTATATATCATGTCATTGGTGGACATACGCATGCATTTGGGATCGTCAACCTTTTGGATCAGTAATTTAAAAATGAATTCCATGGTGTATTTCGGCGCACTGCTCTGTGTACTTGGTTTTATGGCTATCACAGTTAACGTATTGGCCATAGCACTTCTTTGTCTTACACGGCGCAAAAGTAAATCATCACTATGTGTTTTGGTCCAAAAAAAGTGCTGCAGGAAGTATTGCCGGTCTGTCTACAATGCTCCGTGGATTTTACTACATATTTGATGTACAAAACTGGACGATGTGTGTGATTTTCACATGGATGCTTCGACCATCGTATGGGATATATGGATACCATTTAGCTATGATGGTCTTGGACCTGTATTTGTCACTGAAAAAAACGACAATTGGATCTACTTTGTCAACGAGAGCAGTTGGCAATATCTTCTGGACTGGGTTTAGTTCACCATCAATGCAGCTCCATGCTTGCATGATAATACTATACATGGTTACATTAATTTTCCAGGTAAATTCCATTTACTATCCATCAAAATTGGCCAAACGGAGACTACTACAATATCTCAAGTACAGCGTACATCACTGAGAAGAATGAAAACTGTCATTATAGTGTACAGCGTGTGTTGGCTCATAGGATTCGGATTTCAGATATTGTTTGCCATCTGCAAAGTTTGCAAGGAAAAGAACGTCGATATATTACTGCGTTCAATTGCAAATTGTGTGTCCATTGCGCCACACGTGATGATAGCCATTATTTTGCATGCTCGGGGAAAAAAGCTCACAGAAACCTTTCGTGGATTATGTCCTAAAAAGTGCTGGAATGAGCACAACAACCGCGTTGATGTGTTCAAAATAAACGGAATGGCATCCACAGTCGAGTTGAGGGCTTGAACCATAAGGCGCGTCTCTTACGTATGTGAAAACAAAATTCATTCACTTTTGAGAAGACTATATGTTATGAGTGGATGTAAATATATTTTGCAATTACCGGTAGAGGATCTACGTAAAAGCATATTTTTCATTGTTCATTGTTTGTCTGTTATATATTTTGATGTGACTGGTTCATGCCTCATTATTTCAAACGTTTATCATGCAGTTACATGCGATATGTTATATGTTCTCATAATAATCCCCTACTGATATTAAGTACCCAGTAATTTATGTACGTAACATATGGGCGTTGTCTGGTATCGACACCTTCTTTTCAACGTATGCTCACATGTATATGAATATATTGCTCAACACTAATAATGCTAATAAACAATCAAATAGTCAAGACGCTCATGTGTCGATTATTAATCTGGTGATCTCGCTGTTAGGGTGAGATGATGAGTATCAGGCCGCAGTTCCCGGGATCTACTTCAGGGACCATTAATCCACTACAGATGGGAATTTGCTCTTGTGCACTGAGTGTAGACCTAATTAGTTGCTTTCGCATGCGGACCACTTATAAGAGTAGTGGATTTCAACACTTTAGAATGGGGTACATTATCGAAAGGAGCAAATTATTTGTGTTTTCTTTATTTTGGCTCACTTTTGCCATATAAAGATATTCACATTTTCACAGTTTAATCACGCATGACTAAAATTGATCAATATTCATAGAACATGGTCGATGCTGACTAATAAGGCGACTGAAATTTAACAACAATACTGACTTCGCTATGCATGAAAGGTTTTCCCAGAAGAAGGCATGAAATGCAAGGTGGGTTAATACCGAATGACTTCAATAAATTTGCAATTGGTACCCCATTGAAATGTTCATAAAGATATCTATACCACCTCGAATGGTAATTCTGTAATATTCAAAGCTAAATAATTCACAATACTTGCCTGTAACATCCCTGAATTTAGTTTTTAGAAAACCGCTCTGTTCTTCTGATTTGGAGGGCACATTGGTTTTTGTTTACATTCCGAACTAGTGAAGTTCTCTTTCTCGAATGAGTGAAAACACCACGTCTCAGTCCCATAAAACTATAATCGGCGGGGTATCATACTGTATACGGAAAATATAGAAAAATATTGTATATTTTTTTCGGACAGTTGCTTTGATTTAGTCTTGATCCACGGTGGCTAGGTGGTACGCGTTATTCAGGAAGTGCCGCGTAAAATCACGAGTATTACGCGTAAATTCGTGAGGAAATGGCAGCCTCTGGTTGACCCCTAGCAGGAAAAACATACAATTTCACTAATTATACCGTTTTGGAAATTCGGATTTGGGTTTGCACGGAACATTACACATATTCATGATTGTTGTTGAGAAATTAAATCAAAGAAATAAGCCAGTGTAGCGAGAACTTCGGCTGCACAACATCTGCCAATTTTGTTTCGACAGCCGCTCTCCTCGGTTTTGGGTTTGAAAATGTTATATATCGGCATTAATGTGAGGAGGCTCGACAAACGAATACCGAATGTATCCATAGACCTTTATTGAAAACACAAATAAAACATGTATAAGTATAACAAGAACAAAATACACATAACACACACATATAGATACTAGTACATAATTAGCACAGATAAATTGATACTACATGTATTATGATAATTCCTGACGAATAACATACAGTATTTAGGAATGCAAATACATCAGAGTACTAATATGTCAATGTAATCAACATCAGATTATGCCACCATAAGTTTCTAGTACAGCCAGATAGACACATTACCAAATAACTCATTGACATTCGATCTGCTCGCTGGAAATACTGAAGTAATGACAATATTTATAGTGATTTGCTTACCCTCAGAGCGAGGTTACAGGCTGTGAGTTGGTCAGCATGAAAGTGTAGTGTGCCCCGAGCTGCACAACGAAATGTGGAGAATTATCCAGTGACGTGCTTCCATCATGGAGATACTGACCAACTAACTTTGTAAGTAACGCGAGGTGACGTCAAACGTGATTATGCAAATTTACATGAAAATATTCGCTAGGTGACCTTGTGTCAGCACCGTCTAGAACATAGAATACTGGATACATTATGACTCGGAACACCATTCTCCCATCACAACGGTTACATTTTATGACCGTAAGATATTCGACGATTTCCAACATGTTACATACTCCCCTACTTAATATTGTTGAATTCCACATCAACAAGAACGTATCGTGCAAATATACAGAAAATTCACTGAGGCATACCCCTAGCCAACAATTGTGTTAACAACAACTGAGTTTGACTTGTGTTCCTCAAGACCTCGGTATTTACTTCTTGACAATCATTCTGAACGACAGATCTCGGCACATGATGTGGGTTTGAGTGTTGTCCTGCACCCCTCCTGGATGATCTTCTAAGAACAGGCATTTGTGGTGGTGTTTCTCTCGCTTCTTTGGTTACGCTTGGGTCTTGATCAGATGGTTCCTCTTGTGTCTCTCCGGACAATTGCTCTAACTGGTCTTCCAGTTGCTCCCCTACTTGAGACGAGCTACTCTCTGGTGTTAGATGTTCTCCATCTCCTTCACTCTTGCTGGAATCTGTTTGAGTCTGACTTTCTTCTGGGAGAGTGAATATCAGGATATCCTCCTCTGGGAATTCCTCGGAACAATCTGTAATAACCTCCTTTGCTGTTTCTGGAGTACTTTCCACATCCGGTGTGATTGGATCAGTGTTGTTCTCAGTCGCAGCATTTGTTGGATCATTGTCTTCGATGACCTGCAGGGCATCCTTCAACTGATGACGATTTACAACTTTTATAGGCCCATCCCATCCCAATGGCTTGATACGATAGACATTTCCCTCCGGGTTGATTCTTTCGACAACCTTGTAAGGTGCAGATTTCCAAGCATCCTGAATTTTATTGCGTCCAAGCGGGTGATCACGCAAATATACTTTACTGCCGATCTGAAGTCCAGAGTCATTTACATTCTTGCTATGTAACTGTTTCCTTCGTGCAGCTTCTGCCTCTTGTCTTGCAAGTGCTTGTTCAAATGCCATCGTCAGATTTCGATAATGTTCCGCCACCCATTCATCCATGTCATTGCATTGTTGTTGTTCCTCTGCATCTGGTATGCCTAGTAGTCGATCAATGAGTAGCTTCGGATCTCTCCCGAACATCAAAAAATGTGGCGTGTATTGGGTAGTCGAGTGTGGTGTACAGTTATATGCATAGACGATCTCGGGCAAATAGTCTGGCCATTTCTTTTTCTTCTCAGGGGGCAAAGTTCTCAAGCGGTCATGAAGAGTACGGTTAAATCTTTCGGTCTGCCCGTTCCCTGCCGGATTGTATGGAGTTGTTCTGGTCTTCTTTATCCCGTAGATGGCACATAGTTCCTGGATTATCTTCGATTCGAAATTGCGTCCTTGATCTGCATGAAGTCGTAGTTATCTCCAGCTTCACTTGCGAGTTGCTTTCTGATGAAGTGGAAGATATTACTGCCGATCACACCTGGGACAGCTTGCTTCTTCCTGGCCATAGCACAGCTTACGGGGTCCCTTACGATCAGAAAGCCCATCTGTGGGAACCGTCTTCCTAGGGTCTGGACATCAAACTCAACGTAACCCAAATAGGGTATTTCAAAACCACCAGCTCCGGAAAGCTTCATGTATGAGGATAAATCGACTGGGGCACTACCGTCTTTCTGCAGGTAACGTTTGAAGAAAGATTCTGTAACTGTGGAGACTTGAGCCCCGGTATCCAACAAACATTTGACTTCCACTGAGCCGAGCCGAATCACAGCTTCCGGACACTGTCCGATGGCTTTAGACATCATTGAGCCGACTTTGAATTGGTCAACGTCTGTCACTTGGCTCTCAGTGACAGACTCTACTCTTTTGACGAAGGCTCCTTCTTGTTTACTGACTCGATGGCTGCTGTCAGCTTCTGCACTTCCTCCCTCAGGTCTTTTACCTCTGAATTCCCCTGGTTTCTGTGTCTGTTGTTGCGAGGTGGTCTTGTCGGGCAATCTCTGACTCTGTGATCTGGTTGTTGACAATGAAAGCAGACCATTTGTCCCTTCTCATTCCGGCCTCTAGCTCGTGACTGACTTGAAGTTTTCATATCTTTCAATTCTTGTGTGATTGACTTCAGAACATCTTCATGATCTTTCAGCATCTGCACTACTGGCTCGAGCATCTGCACTGCTGGATCGACTGAGGTGGGCATTTCCTGGGCAGTTGCTTGTTTCTTGGTGACTGTAGTGTTTGCGCCTAGCCACTGAATGGCACGATCACGAAGGCCGAAATATGACAGAGTTGGTGAGTCAACGTTCAGTCGTCGGAGTTCTCTCTGCAAGCAGTCGTCAATCACAGCCTCGGCAAGGCGATCCTTCAACAGTTTGTCCCGATCGGCTAGTAGTGTTGAGTCAAGGTCGGTCATCCTCTGATGGATCGAGAGCAGTTCCAGTGATGTTGTGAGAAGATCGTCACCTGGTTTCTGCTGATATGCATAGAATCGAGACATCAACTGGCCTAAACTGTCACCCTCGCCAAAGACCTTGCTCAAAACGGCGTAGATCTCGTTGGGTGATGTCGTGACTGAAGGTCCCCGTCCCTGAATTTCCAGTCTGGCTGTGCCAGTCAGGTGTTCTGACAGTACAGCGGCCTTCTGGCTGTCTGACAATCTTTGTCCGTCCAGATGAGCTTTCATGTCACTAATCCACTCGTACACGGTCGGATCAGAAGCAGATTTAGGGCGATCCCTGAACTTCTCCAGACGTCTTGAGGACACGTATAGTGGCCTAGCTTCCGCAGCTTGTTGATTTCGGTTCAAGTCCTTCGCCATGGCCGCCTCTCGATCTCGTGATTTTCCAAGAGCGAGTTCCATCTTTTCCAATTTTTGTTTCAAGCTTTCGAGCTCAGCTGTCGTGGCATCTTTTTCAGTGTCAGACATGATTGTCGGTCAGCAAACACCTGAGTTTACAACAAATGTTTACACTATTTATACTGGACCTCTATTCTAAAAGTTTTTCACCAACTGAAAAATATGAATCAATGTCACAAATGACAACCAAAATAAATACTCCTACAATTGTCTCACATATATGTCAACATGTGTCCACCTCTACCAGTTTCGCAAGAGATAAATCAAATGATATACCACGCAACAAAAATGGGATCAAATCAGTGTTAAGTCACTACGGCGCACCTATTACCATGATATTCGTTGGAATATACACACGAGAATCAATATTCATATGCACAAGTCACATCACAAGACAAGTGATCCCCACATGTATACAATACATACATGCATGGATAACACAAATAAATTCATATAAGAAATGATATTCACCAATTAAACCTGATAATCAAGCAAATATGCAACACAACCAGCCTATGGTTACTCATGATACTGTGAGAACACCAATTCGCATATTTGTACAGCTTTACGCAATCTGACTATTACGCTATGTCGAAGTTTCCTTGAATACGAGTTTACAACATAATATGCACTCAACCGAGATTTACCTATCTCATGAACACTGCACCATCCAATCTGGTGAACTAAACCTTGTTGATCACAAAATAATACAAGAGACGTGAACACACAAGAACACTAGATACACAATCTTGTGACCTGAACCTTTCATTCCCAAAAGAATGATTGTACAAGAATTAAATGAATTGAATGCAAATCACATACTACTACAATACACCAGACTGGTACTCACTCCACACAACTGTAATATTTACAACACAGAGCCAACGGACGAGTAAAGTAACCAGTCAATGCCTATGGCAAACCACTTAATTAATCTCGGAAATGCTAAAACGTGACACGTTGAGACAACACACCCTAATACAGTGACCACCGACGGACAATGCTTGCGTTTCGCAATCTCATGTCAATATAGACTTACAAGTGAAAGATCTAAATTCATATTCATCTACAACCTTGTACTGGTATACAAAGGAATTTGTTATTACCATCAAATATTTATAATAAGTGTAACGTATCACACAATTACCAAAAACATAATTTTACCTGGATGAAATTTGTTACAGAACACCCATTAGTAGACACAGGTAAATTTAGACCACAATTTAGACAAGTACAGTCTGAACAAACAAGTAACGGATTCTGTCAGGGTGACTTGATCTGTGAAGACATGACGTCCGCACATCAGGCTGTAGCCCCGTCGGGGGCTGATCGGCTGCTAACGTAGACCTGGTGCGAGACTCGGAACGCGCCCTCCAGTCTGCGAAACGGCGGGTCCTGGATCACGTCAAGTGCACACACCTGCGGCACCAAAGGTACAGGAACGAAGGACGTGGCTACCATCCGGCCTCCGTTGTCGGAGTGTACTGGTCACTGGGTTGTCATCAGCGGTCACTCGCCTCGTCTCAGCTCTGAGGGTCGATGCTCCTGAAGTTTTTCAGTATCCCACTTCTGACACCAATGTGAGGAGGCTCGACAAACGAATACCGAATGTATCCATAGACCTTTATTGAAAACACAAATAAAACATGTATAAGTATAACAAGAACAAAATACACATAACACACACATATAGATACTAGTACATAATTAGCACAGATAAATTGATACTACATGTATTATGATAATTCCTGACGAATAACATACAGTATTTAGGAATGCAAATACATCAGAGTACTAATATGTCAATGTAATCAACATCAGATTATGCCACCATAAGTTTCTAGTACAGCCAGATAGACACATTACCAAATAACTCATTGACATTCGATCTGCTCGCTGGAAATACTGAAGTAATGACAATATTTATAGTGATTTGCTTACCCTCAGAGCGAGGTTACAGGCTGTGAGTTGGTCAGCATGAAAGTGTAGTGTGCCCCGAGCTGCACAACGAAATGTGGAGAATTATCCAGTGACGTGCTTCCATCATGGAGATACTGACCAACTAACTTTGTAAGTAACGCGAGGTGACGTCAAACGTGATTATGCAAATTTACATGAAAATATTCGCTAGGTGACCTTGTGTCAGCACCGTCTAGAACATAGAATACTGGATACATTATGACTCGGAACACCATTCTCCCATCACAACGGTTACATTTTATGACCGTAAGATATTCGACGATTTCCAACATGTTACATTAATGTAGATAGAATGACAGGTCTATGATATTGAAAATATGGGCTTCCCATGTGCCTGTCTTCAAAATGTTTCACAATGGTCGCAAGCGGCACGAATCTAGGTTGAATGTATCATTTGTTTAGTATTAGATAATGGGCGAGACGCAGGTCATTATTAGAAACGAAGGATTTTCGAGGCGAAGCGGAGAAAGCCTTCGTTTCTAATAATGACCTGTGTCGAGCCCATTATCTGACTTAATGGATGCCTGTTATTAGGTTATTATTGCAAATAATGACCTCCGTTGATTATTGCAAATAATGACCTCCGCCCTGAGGGCATTACGCGTATGTGCATGAGTAAATTTTTTGTTGAGATTGGAATATTTCTTTTTCTAATGCGAATTTTCTCCTGATTTACTGCTCATTCGATGGAATAAATTCAAGTTCAAAAGATAATGTTTTCACTTGGTGAGCTTCTGTGTAAAAGACACGAAAACTCATAATCTTGCCAAATTCAGATTTATGAAGATTGGGAGGAACATATGAAGGATAATGATAAGTGATAAGTATCGTCAGTACTTGGAACATGTGCAGCCTCAAATCATACTTTAAAAATCTTTATGTATGCGTTACCAGCTCTATCATCCTCGACAACGCTCACATGGTTCCTCATGCTGTAACGCGTGTGCAGATTTTCTCCCTCAGGCTGATACGCGTAAACAATAAAAAGCTCCTCAGTTCCTAAAATACTCTATTAAAACAACTCGATGCATGGTGTAACAATGAGGAAAGATTTCTCTGGGCATTCAATGGTTTACCAACACGCACTTTGTTGGTTTCAATTGATAGCCGATGATATTTCCCAAACGAGTCGCAAGGTTGCGGGTGTTGTCACGAACTGTGTGTCCATTTTCGTGAAATATAACGATGTATGCAAGTAATAATAATAGCATACGTAATGTTTGCTCATTGGGATGTTCCGTGGAAACAAAATTTTAGGAAGAAAATGAACTTTTTCATTAATTTTCCTCATTTGAAGTGGGGACCTGTGTCGTTTCCTGTGCCATTTCCTCACGAATAACGCGTAATACCCATGATTTTACGCGGCACTCCCTGAATAACGCGTAACGCCTAGCCACCGTGTGATCAGTCATGGTGAATATGCAAGTTTCATGTGTTCTCCGGGGATTGTCATAACTGTAAATAGTCGCCAATATATTCAGTAGTATTTTTGTCAAATATTGATTTTATTGAAATATTGATTTTATTGAATGTTGGTTTCATTGAAATATTGATTTTATTCAAACAAGTAATCACTCAAATAATCACTTCTATGTTCAATGTGACTGCAATATCGGTTGTTCACATTGATACGCCAATAAAATAAGTACATACAAAAGTTATATTGCTCTACTTCTACCATGCTACCTGGATCGTCCATTCTAGTGGTTCAGCAAGCGATGTACATTCACGACAGAGACACGCACATGCCCTGGTCGACATACATGCCCACTATTCCGTATATGCACCCTATATATATATATCATAAGTAAACTTACCACAAACACATTGTCCTCGGCTCCTTTCGGTAGACTTGCAATATTTCTTGAAACCATTTCTTGAAACCATAAAAACGTACGTCACTTGGAATGTCCAAGATAGTGCACTCGTATGTGATATGTGAATATTAGCGTTAGCAAGTGTTATATTCTTATTTAGTACACGGTTCTATTGTCCTATGCAATCCACTATTTTTCAGAATCCACTACCAGTAGTAGATTATTTGCGTCCAGTAGATTATTGGAGTATATGTAAGGGATAATCGGTGAAGTGGAGCGCCTCTTCGAAATAATGTACGAGGCCGAAGGCCGAGTACACGGTCTCCAGTACACTTAGTACACGGTCTCCAGTGAACACCCCCCCCCCCCACACACACACACACACACACACACACACACACACACACACCTACATGCAAATAAATATACGGCCGTCTCGGATGCTTGAATTCCTTGACCAAGCTATTTGACATCATGCCTCCGATGGTGCGCAATATTTGTCCCAAGATTTTCAGTAATTTTGTTCTCATTTATGCAGTCAAGTGGAACCAACATCACGGCTGTATTGGTGGTAATAGATTGATACTTACATTCCACTCAACTCTGATATTTGCATGGTTAGCTAAATACGACAGAGCTTCCTGTTGTTATGACTACTGTTTACACGGTTCCGATAGAATAGTTTTTTAGTTGATTCGCAATGCGCGTTCAGTCGTTTTCGCCTCTTTTCATATGGTTGTGAGTATTACTCGAATGAAGCAGTATAAAAGGAAACACGTATATTCGACATTGTCGAATAAATAGCACGAAGTAAAAATACACCTACTCACCAGTATCATGGATCGTATATATCGAGGCCAGGGATGAACCTTTTCAACCAGTCTCGAATCCACGTAAAATTCTGCCATAGATATATCGTATATCTTGAAAGGAGTTAAAAGATGCAGAATATTCATTTCCATTTGGTATGGACTTTACGGCTTCCGCATTTTGATGCAGAAAGTAAAAGAATGTCATCTCTGTTGAACCTTCAATGAAATCAGTTTAGTAAATAACTCACCTGTTTGCCGATATGAGCTCGCATCATTTTTAGGTTCTTCCATTGAATGCTGTTTGAATGTCGTTTTAAATAAATGAATGCCGTTTTAAATACTCAAGGAGCAATCCCTGGTATTTTATAGGCTCCCACTTTGAAATCCAATTGTACTATTCAAATGCTTCATTCCGACATCATGGAGCTTTTCCAGTGAGCTTTCTGTGGCAAAAGAGAGCGCGTGTGTTGTCGTGTTTCGTTTTATACTGCTTCATTCGAGTAATACTCACAACCATATGAAAAGAGGCGAAAACGACTAAACGCACATTGCGAATCAACTAAAAAACTATTCAATCGGAACCGTGTAAACTGTAGTCATAACAACAGGAAGCTCTGTCGTATTTAGCTTAGCCATGTAAAATATCAGACTTGAGTGGAAGGCACCTGTCGTGATGTTGGTTCCACTCGACCGCTTAAATGAGCACAAAATTACTGAAAATCTTGGGACAAATATTGCGCACCATCGGAGGCATGATGTCAAATAGTTTGGTCAAGGTATTCAATCATCCGAGACGGCCGTATATTCGTTTGCATGTAGGTGTGTGTGTGTGTGGGGGGGGGGGGGGGTGTTCCCTCGAGACCGTGTACTAAGTGGGATAATCGGTTCACTGTCGCACCCCTTCGAAATAATGTACTCGGCCTTCGGCCTCGTACATTATTTCGAAGAGGCGCTCCACTTCACCGATTATCCCTTACATAATAATATATTATATCATCTGATTCAAAAGGTCGTGCAAACAATAACGAGAAATCAAAACATACTGTTTGGTAGAGTCATGAATGTGCTGTTGCGATATCACAGAAACAACAATTGATGAAAACATACAGGTTGCAAAGAACCAACTCTAGTTTGTCTTTATAATTGTATTCAAGAAGGAATTTTTATGTCCACCAAAAACAATTTGCATATAAAAAAAACCGCACATATAAAATTATACATGGATCCATCCGATGTGATAATAATGTACGTATATTTATGAAAAAGTTGTTAGCGCTAGTCTTGTGCCAGATGTTTGAAGCTGTGTCATCTGGTCATTAAACCTTGTGAATTATGCCCGTAAATAATGACTTATCAAATGTTATGCATTTGAAATATGCAAGACGTTTTTGCACGTTAACGTTTGGGAATTTGTGACGGGTGCCACATGTAGGGCAGGAAATGCTCACTTTTTTCGGAACTGGTATTACAATATTATCGATTTTGCCTGACATTGGATTTTGAGATTGGATAACGAACATGATCCTGATGGACTAAGCTATTAGTTCTTCGAACATGCATACGACATAATAATGATACACGTCATTATTTGTTCTTTGTTTAATGTAATGCAATGTTTCCGGAATAGTTCCCCGATGCTATGGTTAGTCTGATTTTTGAAAAAAAATCAAAATCAGGAGTCAATATTTATAGGGGGACTTAGACAAATCGAAAATGACATGACTGTTATGGTGCTTACAGGAAAGGTAGAGCCACTGTTGATCAAATATTTTCATTGTAGGCTATTGTTAAAAACATATTTGCGTAAAACGGGGGACGTTTTTATGTGGCATTTATTGATTTTTCCATAGCTTTCGATTCTATTCCACACTCTATACTGTGGGATGGGCTAATAAGTAAGTACATTTATAAATGCATGAACGAGCGGAATAACAAAAAAATTTTCACGTGTATAGTTACCACCCGTCAAATGTGTATGAATAGTCCGTTGTTTTGCACTATATATTGATGAACTTGTCAAAAATGTCAATATATTTTGATGATGATTCTCCTGATATAAATAAGTTAATGTACGCGGATGATATTTGAATTGTGAATAACAGTGTGGGCATATTTAGAAATCGATTAAATGTTCTTAGTTTGTTTTGTTGTGGAACTGGTCCAACAGTCAACTTGTCTAACAGCCAACTGGTCTAACAGGTGACTGGTCTAACAGTCAACTCGCGGATGATATTTGAATTGTGAATAACAGTGTGGGCATATTTAGAAATCGATTATATTGTTCTTAGTTTGTTTTGTTGTGAAACTGGTCTAACAGTCAACTTGTCCAAAACTAATATCGTTGTATCGAGAAACGATGTTCACCTGCGACGCAATGAGTGAAATTAAAAGTGTGAAAGCAAGTATCAATCTATTACCATTTTGATTGCCGCCAATACAGTCAGATTTTGATGATACCAACATCAAACGTAATATTCAACATGTTGCAATAGAAACGAAGCCCGACCAAACAGTTTATCCAAAGACACACTGGCGTCATCAGGGGCAGAGCGTGTGTTGAATGTAGTTGTTTCTACTGTAAACCTGATGGAATTAGTATACAACTGCCCAACAACCTATGAAAATAATTTAAAATTCTGAAACAAACCCCATGCAATAGATATATGACAAATACATAAGTACCTAATCACAAGCCAGCAGGCTACTGAGTTGATGGTATCCTCAGGGACAGATTTAACGTCCGCCAGCAGTGACACGGACCCAGTGCTATGAATGCAAGTATCAATCTATTACCGCCAATACAGTCAGATTTTGATGATACCAACATCAAACATAATATTCAATATGTTGCAATAGAAACGAAGCCCGACCAAACTCTACGGTGGTCTTGTGCACTAAAATCCTCGTTTATTTATGATAAATGTAAGCATCAGTCTATTGCCACCAATATCACTATTTTGATTGATGAAAATAACAAACGTACATTTCGCAAAAACAAGGAGCCAAGTGCAGTTGGCTCCGTTGGTTCTTGAAAAAGCAAATAACCCGGAATCAATAGAACTAGTTCAAAGGACATTTTGTAAATATTTACCCTCTGTTTCTTACAATAACTCAAATCCAGCAGTTTTAGCAGAACTCGGTCAATTCCCTTCGCTGAATCAGTGTTAATATGGATATGTAAAATTTCGACTTAAAATTTCACAAGAATAAACCAAGAAGACACGAAACTCACTTTACAGAATATTAAACCAATTCGATACAGTCGGGGCACTAACTGGGTTACAGACATAAGAAATTTGATAACCCTTTCACTGCCGGAGGCGACTTTAGTCGACAGGGGGGTTCACTGCCGGAGGCGACTTTAGTCGACCAGAATTAGGGGAAATCAGGGCAAATTGAAACCCGATAAATTAACAATAAATTTATGTTCCAGTGGTGAAATTTTGAAACTTAAATTCTGTACATTCTACAAACCCACCTTGTATCTTATTATAATGGAAAATGTTTTCACAATAAAGATGCCATTTAAATATATACTTCATAATTTGGTCAAAATAACTTGGCAATGTGATACATGGTCTGAAACAGTTTTGGGCAGTGAAAGGGTTAAATTAAACATTATGGGTATGATCATGTTTGACATAATCAAAGGGTGGGTAATGTTGAGTTACTCTTCCTAATTTTATACAAAAGCTTATTGATCTTGCACATCAAACCGGTTACGATGATATGGGTAACATTCCAAGTTAGATTTGTATACTAGATATGAAAAGAATTCAGAACTTGAAATGTATTTATTATTGGATATATATTGGAAACATGAAATAACACTCAAGATCTCGATGTATGTAAGTAAGAATCAATCTATTACCACCAATACAGCCAAATTTTATTTGTATATATCACAAACTAACTGTTGAAAGTTTAAGGCATGTAAATGTTAGCAGATCTAACAGACTCTGTAAATTCTGTAAAAATAACGATAAAACAACTTTAGAGATTTTATTTGATTGATTGAATTGATTTTTATTTAGGGATCCATCATGTGCACAATAAAATACAATGTATAAACACATATTATATACAAATAATGAACACCGAGGATAACACAAAAAGGCAAAAGACTTATTTCCATTGTGGTCCTCAAAAAACTAAAAAAATATTGAATAATACTAGCTGGGTTGGCAAAATTGATGAACTAAATTATAAATCGATTTGTGTATAATGAAAATACATAGACATGAAAATATGAATAAATAAGGCAAAATACCATACATGTCGAATAAATTGACTAGGCCTGTTTACAATCATGACTGTTATTTTATTCTTTTCTAAAAAGGTGGTGAGGGTAAGATAAAGTAAGATTATACATATAAACTATTTTTCTCCACATGTACACTATTTAATACAAAGTTTTTGATTAAACTTTTGAAATGACTGTGACTAGTTGTTTGTTGAATGGAGGTTGACAATTTATTCCATTCAATAGCACCTGTGTACTCGAGTAATGACTGGGCTAATACACCATTAACACGTGGAACAATGAGAGATGACTGACTAGATCGGGTTCTTAGACCGTTATAATGAGAATGAGGAATAAAATGATGCGATAAGTAGCTCGGTGCCTGGCCCTGTAATGTTTTGTGTACAAGACTTAGTTTTAGCTGGGTAACACGTTTGTCAACTGGTAACCAGTTTGAGGTTTTGTAGTGGGAATGGTACAGATGGGCAATTTTAAGACTTTTTCTATCATTTTGTTTTGACATATTTGTAGCTTTTTTTTGGGACCGTTTAGTTAGACCACTGTACCAGGAAGTACATGCATAATCCAGATGTGAGTGGGCTAAGGCTGAGGCTAACATTTTCATGGTATTAGTATCTAAGTATTTTGATTTCCTGGCGAGAAAATTAGTTCGAGCACTGGACGTACTTCGAGTATGAAGTACGTTTTTTTCTTATTAGTTTGTCCTTTATTCGACAACTTAAGAGACAAACATGGAAACAATATCCGAGTATAAAGTATCCGAGCAAACAAAACAGAGTCCAATCCGGTCCGGTGCCAGGCAAAATCGAGAAATTTTATGGAACTTCATGAACCCCAATATATGACCATAAAGGGGTGAAATCAGGTGTTCTGGAAAGAGTGAGCATTTCCTGCCCCACTTGCGGCACCCGTCATGACTTCCAAAACATCAACATGTACTTGGTCTTGCAGCATACTGGTGACAGATTTTATGTACTTATCAACCAGAGTGTGATGACGTCCATAGAATTTCTTGAAAGAAGCTATTAGACTTGGTAAAAAATATCCTTGTCGCAGTAGTTTAGAGACTAGCTGGGAACTTCGGTGAACAAAGTCCTCATATCTGCAACTAGCTCTGGAATAGCGTGTGTATATGCATATGGAATAGCGTATGTATGTAAAGATGTACACTTACGGGAAAACGTCCACATACATTCTAATTTGGTGGCAGCTTTAACAACATGGTGATCTTCCCAGAATGAGAAATGGTTAAAGGTATCGCTGCTTTTGTTTGCATCTAATGTTCATAAAACATACAATAATTTGTTAAAGGGGAGAACTTGTAAATGTGATATTCTTCTGTGAACCAGACATATATACTATTCCAGAGCTAGTTGCAAATACTAGTATGACTTTGTCTATCGAAGTGCCCAGCTAGTCTCTAAACTGCTGCAACAAGGATATGTTAAACCAAGACTTATAGCTGCGATTAGGAAATTCTATGGACGTCATCATGATCTGGTTGATAAATACACCAAATCCATGTCTGCCATGAAACTAGATGTATTTTCATGTTAATTTTAGGAAATTCATGACGGGTGCCACTAGTGGGGCAGGAAATGCTCACTCTTTCTGGAACACCTGATTTCACCTGCTAATGGCCATTTTGGGGGGTTCATGAGTTTCTCTGTCAATTTCGTTTTCTCTCACTTCGTATGCCTGGTATGACTTTCTGTCCCCGGACTATGAGATTGGATAACGAACCCTGTTTTGTTTGCTCGGGATGCTTAATACTGGGTATTGATTCCACGTCTATGTAACACTTCGTTTCGACTGTTCATTTACAATGCACATTATCTGTAATGCACATAGGCTTGAAACCTTTTGTGAAATAAAATTTTACATGCATACTCAAATTCAGTGAAACAGGATATTATAGGCCTGATGAGTCACATTTCACATACACAACTTTTTATTGTCTTGCCAGTGGCAAGACGTTTGGCCCAGTTTACCTGGGTACCCAGTCCAAATCCAAAAGGCTACAAAATTTCAAAATACAAAAACAGATCTAAATCTATCCCCGGAGTTTGCTCACTGAAGCCGGCCGCAATGATAGTAAACGATATACTAACCGATAGACATTCGATTTAGTATAATAAATACTATATTATACACAGCGGATTATTCCCTTGTGAGACATTACCGCAGTAGTCTCTTCTCCGGTCAATAATCCGCTTTACTATACCCCATATACGTGAAAGCAACGCCCTGATTGGTCAAAATGGGGACGTGTTTCGCCAAGCACTTCCCATCAGTCGGTAGTGAAAAATACTGATCAATCAGTATTGTTGACGTGTCGTTAGGGTTAGGAACAATCGCTTTTCCTTCAATAATGTTTACCAGACAGACATCCGGTATGGATCATTTAACGTATAGGGCACAGTTTACATAATTTGGGTTTGTGCCTAAAGAAATGAAATATATGCACTATATCATATCACGACTTTGATTATTTTATGTAGATATGTCACAGGTACCTGCATACAAATTTTCATGGAAATCGGTTGAGAATAATCACAACACCGTTGAACATTGAACATTGAATTTTACCATATTTTGCAGTCCCACCCTTCAAACTGTGTTTATAATGATTTGAACAATCATTGTTAACTGCCTTAATTCAAAAAAATATATGCCATCATTGTAATGATGGATACCATCTGTGCGGAAAAATAAAAAAAAAGTGATGCAAAACGGACAAGCGATTGAGAATTGATACTGAAATTTATTCGGCGGTTAGAATTCCGTTGAAAAAAATAGAATGCAATGTCCTCTCCGGGATGTGCATCTTGTTCATCACTAATACCATGTTCATGCAATCATTTTATGTGTTTTGTTTTGTATGTATACATACGAGTTGACCGTATGAAACCTGAGTGGTCTCCCTATCTATATTTCTTACCAATAATGCAAACTAAATCATATGTCATATTTTCCGTTGAAAAGTGTCCTCTCCGGAAAGTATCCTCTGCAATTTCTTTTGGAACAAAAACCGTGTACCGGTTGCATTTGTGCGAGTATATACTGTATGTGGTCTTATTAGTGTAATCATGATTTTTTCTAGTTATCATGTGTATGTATATATTTCCTTTTACGATAACTGGAATTAAACAAAATGTCCTCTCCAGGACTGTGTATTTATAGTGCTGCAGGGCCAACTCAAAAAGGGCCCTAATTTTCAAGTGACCCAACATGGCTGTACTACATTTGTCCTCAGGGTTTTTCTTGCAGATGTATATATCTAGTAGATGAAACACGATGATGCCAAGCCAGCAATCAAGGGGAAAATAAGTTATGAGCTTTTGAAACAGGGTACCATATACGAGACTTTGTGCGAAAAATCGGTTAGTGATATTTAGGGGGTAGGGTTACTCAACAGGCTGCCGTTCCTTTCTGACTCAAAGGATCCCCACATATGGTGTATCTATGGATAGGTAATGCAATTGCCTTTCTAATGACATCTGCTTTTCTTAATTGTGTCAAAGATTTACCTCGTTATTCCCAGTATAACCTCATTGGTCACATGCAGCTTGATGCTACTTTCAGTCGAAAAAAGCAACATTTTATAGGGTATACTTACACCAAAGTACTTTTTGCTGTCCAGGACACTATAAGCATTTCATGTTATACCACATTGGAATCAGCATTGAAATACGTTTCCAATAATGTATGGTTGTGCATGTCTGATAATGATTTGTCCTATTATTGCTAGTTTTATCCAGTTGAAGCATCGTCGTCTGGAGGGATTTTTTTCGTAGGATAAAAACTCAATTCATTGTTTCGATTTATTTATGATAGAACAATCCACAAACAAGCATCGTAATTTACATACATTTATTCAGAAGACCACTCAGTTAGCAAATAACATCTAATGATATCACCCTCTGAACACAACAACAGATTTGCATTCGGTCACTAAAACAGGAAGTTGAGCAGATAGTCATTGACTATTGCCAATGGTGGTACACCATATACAGTATTCTTTATCCAAGCAGGAATGCTGATAGGCATGTACACTCTCTAAGCAATACTTGGCTAGCATATAAACTTGCAGAACCGAAAAAATACTATAATTTAATCTCTCAGAATGGAAAAACTGATTGGTAATTAATTTTTCAGAACAGTTTGGCTGACTGTTTAAATCAAATCCTTATATAGACCAGAACATATAACAATAATTTAAATACTCAGAACGGAACAACGGACTGGCCTTTGGAGTATCAGACAGGAACCTATCCCCTTCGTGCTCTTGCACTATCCTGTATATATATCCGACCTGTCTCCTGTCCTCTAGAACATTTACTCGACTGTCTTTCGTGTTCTATGCACTATCCTCTATATATCCGTCCTGTCCCTTTGTTTTCCTGCTCTCTCCAACATGTACACGATCTGTCCCTTCGTGTTCTTGCCCTCTCTTATATGAACACGACCTGTCCCTTCGTGTTCTTGCCCTCTCTCATATGTACCCTACCTGCCCCTTCATGTTCTTGCCCTCTCTTATATGTACCGACCTGTCCCTTCGTGTTCTTGCCCTCTCTCATATGTACCAGACCTATCCCTTTGTGTTACTGCCCTCCCTAACATGTCTCTTTGGTGCCCTCTCCTACATGTATTCGATCCTTCCCTGTACTCTCCCACATGGTCACGACTAGCCTTTCATGTTCCTGCCTTCTCTTACATGTGAACGACTAGTGCCTTCATGTTCCTGTCCCCTCCTACATCGACACGACTTGTCCCTTCATGTTCCCGTTCTCCTCTTCATGTGCACGACCTGTACTTTTGTGTTTCTGCCCTCTCCAACATTTACCCGACCTGTCCCTTCGTGCTCCAGCCCTCTCCTACATGTTGCGGAACTTTCCTTCATGTTGCGGCACTGCCCTACATGTACGCGACCTATCATTTTATGTTCTTGCCATCTGCATTTTGTCAATCTGCCCCTTCGTGTTATTGCCTTTTCCCACATTTTGCCAACCTGTCCCTTTGTGTTGATGCCCTCTCCTACATGTACCAGACCTGTCATTTCGTGTTCCTGCCCTCTTCCACATATACCCGACCTGTCCCATCGTGTTCTTGCCTTTTCCCAGATGTTGCCAACCTGTACCTTGAACCTTCGAAATGATATCGTCTACATCTACCTGACCTGTCCCTTCAATTTGATGCCCTCTCCTACATGTTGCCGCCCTGTCCCTTCGTGTTGGTACCCTCTCCTACATATACCCGACCTGTCACTTCGTGTTTCTGCTCTCTCCTGCATGTTGCCGATCTGTCCCTTCATGTTGATGCCCTCTCTCACATCTCCCGAACTGTCCCTTCGTGGTCCTGGGCTCATACATGTTGCCGATCTATCCTTCAAACTGAAGCCCTGTACAACATCTACCCGACCTGTCCCTGAGTGTTCCTGCCCTCTCGTTCAAGTTGCCGAGCTGTCCCTTCATGTCAATGCCCTCTCCTACATGTTCCCCACCTGCTCCTTTGTGTTGATGCCCTCACCTACATATACCCGACCTGTCATTTCGTTTTTCTGCTCTCTCCTGCATGTTGCCGATCTGTCCCTTTGTGTTGATGCCCTCTCTCACATCTCCCGACCCGTCCCTTCGTGGTCCTGGGCTCATACATGTTGCCGACCTATCCTTCATACTGAAGCCCTCTACAACATCTACCCGACCTGTCCCTGAGTGTTCCTGCCCTCTCGTTCAGGTTGCCGAGCTGTCCTTTCATGTCAATGCCCTCTCCTACATGTTCCCGACCTGCTCCTTTGTGTTGATGCCCTCACCTACATGTACCTGACCTGTCTCATCTTTTTGATGTCCTCTCCTATATCTATCCGACCCTGTGTTCCTGCCCCCTCTTACATTTACCCGACCTGTCCCTTCGTGTTCCTACCCCCTCTCCTATATGGACACGACCTGTCCCTTCCTGTTTTTGCCCTCCCCTACATAGACACGATTTGTCCCTTTGTATTCCTGTCCTCTCTTACTTGTACCCGACCTGACCCTTCGTGTTTCTGCCCTCTCCTACATGTACCAGACCTGTTTCCTCGTTTTGATGTCCTCTCCTATATCTATCCGACCCTGTGTTTCTGCCCTCTTACATTAACCCGACCTTTCCCTTCATGTTCCTGCCCTATCATACATGTACCCGACTTGCCTCTTCGTGCTCCTGGGCCACTGCATATTGCCTACCTGTCACTTCGAGTTGATACTCTCTCCTACATGTTGCCGACATGTCTCTTCGTGTCGATGCTCTCTTCTACATATAAGCGACCTGTTCATGCATGTTGCTGCCCTCTCCTTCATGTTGCCGACATGTTCCTTCGTGTTGATTCCATCTCCTACATGTACCTAGCAGATCTCTCTGTGTTCAAGCCACCCCCTGCATCTCCTTCATCTACCTGATCTGTTGAGTTGATACCTTCTCCTACATATACCCGACCTGTTCATGCATGTTCATGCCCTCTTCCTCATGTTGCCGACCTGTCCCTTTTTGTTCATTCCATCTCCTACATGTACTTAACACATCTCTCCGTGTTCATGTCATCTCCTGCATCTCCTACATTTACCTGATCTGTTGAGTTGATACCTTCTCCTACATATACCCGACCTGTTCGTGCATGTTCCTGCCCTCTCCTTCATGTTGCCGACCTGTCCATTTGTGTTCATCCCATCTCCTACATGTACCTAGCACATCTCTCCGTGTTCATGCCATCTCCTGCATCTCCTACATTTACCTGATCTGTTGAGTTGATACCTTCTCCTACATATACCCGACCTGTTCGTGCATGTTCCTGCCCTCTCCTTCATGTTGCCGACCTGTCCCTTTGTGTTCATTCCATCTCCTACATGTACCTAGCACATCTCTCGTGTTCATGCCCTCTCCTGCATCTCCTACATCTACCTGATCTGTTGAGTTGATACCTTCTCCTACATATACCCGACCTCTTCATGCATGTTCCTGCCCTCTCCCACATGTACTCAACCTGTGTTCACGTCCTTTCCTACACTTATCCGACCTGTCCCTTCATGTCCATGCATTTTCATACATTTACCATACCTCTCCATTCGCTTCAGTGCTCTCCTGTCCCTTCCTACCTCTGCACCAGTCTGTTCGTGTTTGTGCCTATCCTAAATATTCTCCACCTGTCCCTTCTGTTTCTTCCCTCTCCTAAATGTAACCGACCTGTCCTTTTCATGTTCTTGCCCTCAGCTACACAAGACTGTCCAGTGCATTCGTGTCTGTGCCTGTCCATCATGTGTTTATTTGAAGTAGTGACTTCCATGTGTGTCATGAGGTAGTGATTTCGTTGTGTGTACTTGATGTAGTGACTTCCATGTGTGTATTTGATGTAGTGACTTCCTTGTGTGTATTCGATGTAGTGACTTCCATGTATGTATTTGATGCAGTGACTTCCATGTGTGTATTTGATGTAGTGACTTCCATGTGTGTATTTGATGTAATGATTTTTGTGTGTGCACTTGAAGTAGTGAACTCCATGTGATTACTGGTGATTGCATGCAGGGTCCCAGCCGTCCCAGCCTGATATTGACTCACCTTATTACTGTTGTTCCTATCTAGATGAAGTATTGTCATCTGATTTTTCGTCGTACTTTTAAATTACATGCATGTAAGTATCAATCTATTACCATCAATACAGTCAGATTTTGATGAGATTTTGATGCATAATAAACTATAATCCAGATAATGCTGGAAAGGTATTTAAATGCTGATTCCAATGAAATGATCGCGGTGACCTGGACAGCAAAAAAAAATGGTGTGAAGTATACCCTCTAAAGTGTTGCTTTTTTGAGTGAAAATAGCATCAAGCTGCATGTCATCAATGAGGTTATACTGGAAATAACGAGGCAAATCTTCGATACAAGTAAGAAAAACATATGTCATTAGAAAGGCAATTGCAGTACCTATCCATAGATACACCATATGTGGAGATCCTTCGAGTCAGAAAGGAACGGCAGCCTGTTGAGTAACCCTACCCCCTAAATATCACTAACCGATTTTTTGCACAAAGTATCGTATACGGTACCCTGTTTCAAAAGCTCATAACTTATTTTCCCCTTGATTGCTGGCTTGGCATCATCGTGTTTCATCAACTAGATATATACATCTGCAAGAAAAACCATGTAGACAAATGTAGTACAGCCATGTTGGGTCCCCTCCCATTTGGTGGCCCATCCTGCAGCACTATTAACATCGTATAATAATACATGAAATACATCACCGTGATGATTGTGTCTTTAGATTGCAAAGAACAAAGCATCGGTCATGTTAAATACATATCCCCAGAGGGTTTATTTTGCATGAGCAATGTTACTGAAGTGAAATGAGCAATATATTTCAAAACTGATCGCTTGGTCATTCGAGTATGCTGTTAATATGAATTAATCGCAGCTGTATTGTTTTATTCCAGTAGAAATTGCTTCACGCATAATGTTCCATCAAAATGCCTATGTGTGTCACCAAAAATTCTCCATAAAACTTGAACTTTCGATAGACTGCAAAGATGACTAAAAGTCCTGGAGAGGACATTTTTTTAACATTATATTCTCAGCAAGTAGAAGCTGCAAAAATGTTCCTGGTGTACAGTAATCTTTGCATATTCATTATAACTACACTCCTGGCTAACATATACTGTTATGTGGAAATTGGTTCCATATCCTGCATAATATAGTAATCCGTGCAATAAATTAAACGCTTGCTTCTGCACGATCACTTCCGATGGAACTAATGATTAGCTGAATGAAAGATACAGATGTTTCGCTGTTCTAAAGTGGTCAATGTTGTGTGAATTGTCAGTCTTGTCATACATTGAGTCACCTAGTGATGCTTTCTAAAGAACGTTTGATGAAATGTTCTTGTTAAAAATTGTGTGACCTATAGGATTTGCAGCAATATTCATGTCAATGGGCTTCTACCAAGTTAGAACCCCATGAAGAGAGTTACCAAACACTGACTAACTCCGAAGAGTTAAATGTACATTCCTGATCATATATCTAAATTTTATGGAGATAGTCATAGCGAAGCTGTGACTTGCATGTTGAAGTTGAAAGTATTCGCATGTGTATGTTTTGTTTAGAAGTTAATTCTAACATTCAGTTTTGGTGTGTTCCCTTGTTCTCTTTGATGGGATCTTCTTGTGTATATTATGTGTGAAATAACTATTGGGATTATGAATACTCTGCCATATGTTCGTACCTAATGGTTATTCATGTGATAAGTTAAAAACATATCCTATCCAGGAATTTCCAACATACACAGGATAAGTCTCTCGAGCAGTTATTGTTGGTGTGCAAACTGATGCGTATATCATTATTTCAATGCGTGGAGTCGTATTCACCAATTGTGACAATTCATGGCTTCCTTTGAGTGAATTTTGTATGTTTTATTATCTGTGAGAGCAGATCACACCAGTATTCTATACTATATCATGTATATGGGCCCATTTGAGACTGCATACATAAGATATATGCAATCTCCAATGTCACTGCATCATATGATAAGATGAAATCTTCGATATAAAATCACTAGAACAGTACTTTTTGCTTGCAATGACACGATATATGTATATGTTATAAGTTAAATAAATGTATTCTATACTGTATTCTATACAATATTTTTTTCCTTGTTATTTGTCTCGGATGAGATAAAGATTGAATTACTAACATATAAATGTATTTGGGTATATTCTTCATAACAATTGTACACGTAATTTCAAAAAATAGAGTACAATGTTAACTCATTCATGAAAGTCCAAGTATAATAAATTATTATTTCAATGTACATGTTCAAAAATGCAGTTGCTTTTCATAGTTAAGAATCAATTAAGTCAGTTAAAAACGTCTCATTTGCAACAAACTTAAGTTTCCTGAATAAATTTGGCCCTTTATAACCAGTATGTGTTTGTTAAAAATTGTCCTATCCAGGACTGCGAAATAACACTACAACTTTGAACGTCGATTACAGAAAATCTATTGGATGTAGTGCCCTGAAATTTTCACAATTTGCTCACTATATCCCACATTTTGTTTCCAACACTTATTATGATGTTATCCAGATATGAAATATTCACCCCATATGGGACTCAAGGTGTACCCTCTACGTGAAATGACCCGTATATAGTAAAATAAATTCTGAACTGTGTGTTTATTGGCACAGCGGATTATTCCCCGAGGGAGAGATTGCGAGAGTAATGTATCCCGATAGTGTGTATATCGTATCCAATACACACAAGTCAGTATTTATATAATAGTACCAATTTACACACAGGGCAGCATTCATATAATAAAATACAGAACTGTTTTCAATCAGTATGTGGACATTGACTCATATAATTTCCCGTCCGACGTCGGAGCCGTTTTACAGATATTGGTTTTTATGAAATTCGTACCACACACACAGAGTATTCGCTGGTAGAAATGCGATAGTTTCAAACTGTGCCCTTTTTTGTGCATCGCGATCTAACAAAGTCCCAAATCAACGCGGTGAGAATCTATTCTACGATAACAGTTCCGTAGAAAATTACGAATACGTCTACAAACCATTCCGAGAAGGGAATTTAAGCAGCTTTGACATGAAGCTAGTAAAATTGATGAGATGAGCATTGGAAAACACGATTGAATCCTAAGCTGTTAAGTCGATAATGAGCGACATATTAGCTATTTCGTCATGTGACCTTTAAAATTAGGTCCAAATTCCAATTCAAGGTCATCAAAATATTCTGAATATATCATTTCCTACACATCCACAATTTATTCCCAAGTTGTGAAGTTGATAATAAGCATAATAAGCGTATATATTAGCCTTTACGTGCTCTGACCTTGAAAATGAGATCAAAGGTCAAGTTCATCAGAATAGTCTCTAATCTCAATACTAAGTGATGTATTAGGCATGATGTATTCCATTATAAAGCGCCTAATATGGGAGAGTCAAATTTGGGACCTTTCAACAAAATGAAAATGGTCGCCACACGCAGCCCGGTCATTCAAGGGCAAGCTATACACGTCACAGAGGTATATGATGGGGCCCTTTTAATACAAAATCCTCAAAAATGTGTGAACAGTGTTTGAGAAAATGGCCGCCAAAAATAATAAAAATAGACAAAATGGTAAAATAAAAAAACTTAAAAAATGACCCTCCTTTTAGAATATTTTTGGGCATTTTTATACAAAATTTCTGAAAGATTCGACCATAAACTTGATAGATAAAAATGTGGACGAACGACGCCGACGACGCCACACACACAGAGTATTCGCTGGTAGAAATGCGATAGTTTCAAACTGTGCCCTTTTTTGTGCATCGCGATCTAACAAAGTCCCAAATCAACGCGGTGAGAATCTATTCTACGATAACAGTTCCGTAGAAAATTACGAATACGTCTACAAACCATTCCGAGAAGGGAATTTAAGCAGCTTTGACATGAAGCTAGTAAAATTGATGAGATGAGCATTGGAAAACACGATTGAATCCTAAGCTGTTAAGTCGATAATGAGCGACATATTAGCTATTTCGTCATGTGACCTTTAAAATTAGGTCCAAATTCCAATTCAAGGTCATCAAAATATTCTGAATATATCATTTCCTACACATCCACAATTTATTCCCAAGTTGTGAAGTTGATAATAAGCATAATAAGCGTATATATTAGCCTTTACGTGCTCTGACCTTGAAAATGAGATCAAAGGTCAAGTTCATCAGAATAGTCTCTAATCTCAATACTAAGTGATGTATTAGGCATGATGTATTCCATTATAAAGCGCCTAATATGGGAGAGTCAAATTTGGGACCTTTCAACAAAATGAAAATGGTCGCCACACGCAGCCCGGTCATTCAAGGGCAAGCTATACACGTCACAGAGGTATATGATGGGGCCCTTTTAATACAAAATCCTCAAAAATGTGTGAACAGTGTTTGAGAAAATGGCCGCCAAAAATAATAAAAATAGACAAAATGGTAAAATAAAAAAACTTAAAAAATGACCCTCCTTTTAGAATATTTTTGGGCATTTTTATACAAAATTTCTGAAAGATTCGACCATAAACTTGATAGATAAAAATGTGGACGAACGACGCCGACGACGCCGACCCTAGGTTAGGTTACCTAAAAGTATAGGTTTTGCTCCCGTATATCTTCATATCTGGTGTAATGGAACGTCAAGATATACATGACCTAACTCCAACACAATAGAATCGGTTCAGATAATATTCGGCGGCTAGCTGCAGGGTGTTAATCAGTCAGCCGGTACTGTGGGGGAGAACCGTCTGATTCCCGCAGTTCTTTGCGACCGAACGCTGTTTCTGTGTGAATACAGGCGTGATGGCCGATATATAAGATAGTCTCCACGAGAAAATGACGTTTTATTCTGGCTAATGACAATTAATGAGCCTAATAATTATGTCTATTAGTTGCATTAACAAGTATTTCCAATATATAGTTTGACCTGAATTGAGAAACATACATAATATCATAGTGTTCGAAGTTCGGCAGGTGTGTGTGTTTTTGGTAAAATGTTACGGAATAGTTTATAAAACAAATGAAAATGTGATTTTCAAAGTTCATAAAAACAATTTTATTCGGATTTTAGCGTGAAAAAAAACATGTATCATTGCAATTGTATGCTGAAATGGTACCCCAAAAATCACAAAATATTAAGTTAATTTAGATAAATAATTAAAAATTGTGTGTTTCAACGTGCTGGTTTACCTAACCCCGTATCATGCCTGATTGCCCGCCAGTGATAGGCGGTTACGCCAACATAATGGACTATACCGAAAAGAATAAGACACGTTGTGCTCTCCATTCAAACTTAAAGTGAGAACGGGACCAAAATTAAATTGAATTTGCAGGCTGAATTCTTTGGTGAACGATATTTTTTAACAAAGCCGATTTAACAAATTTCCATTTTCCAATAATTTTCATCAAGAAATTATGTAAATCAGGTAATTTATTTCATAGTAATGCCATTATTGCGAAACTTCCATAAACTTATCAATTAATGCGTATCCTCTTCTATATATATATTCATTCATCCACATGCGCACACGAGTGACAATGTGTAGAATGGTTTTCCTGCATTGTACAACGAGCACTTTTACTCTCGCACCCGTTCTCTATTTTCGCCCGATGTCGGAAAATTAGGGCTGACGATTTTAAGAATTTTGAGTGTTCTGAGATTCATGGTCATATTGTGAAGCTAGTGTTCAATCGTTTTTTTTACCCATTTTAGTTCAGGAACTGTGCCTGGATGACAGAAACAATACTGCGAAATTTCACAGCTCAATATTGAGCGACAAAGTCAGAGTAAAGATCACAATCGAAAATTTACAATAAATCTGCTTATATTAAGGATTAATTCCCCCTATTAAATATAAATTTTTCTGTACTCAATTCCCGTCAGGTGCTGTATGACTGATGGTCCTTTGATCAAAATCCCCCATTATCACCCAAATTAGCAAGTGTATGGGTCATCAGCTGAAATCACTGATTTGTAATATTTCGAGTAGTGGTAATTTCCAAACCACTGATGATATTCAGTAGAATGTTCAATTTGTGAGAGCTGGCGAAGTTTGGGTTGTCAGTATCAAGAATTCAGGTCGTGGTCGACAGATCGGGAATATGTTCGAGAACTCTATTTTTATTAACGAATTATTCTCCCATGATTTTTTCATGGCCAATTCCCGATCATTCGATATGACCAATGATAATACGACCAAAATTCCCGATTATCGCCCAGGTCCAAAATGTGAGGGTCATGAACTCTAATTTTAGTAACTAAATCTGGAAGGGCGAGGGTCTGCAATCACTGGTTGTCTCGTTATGCGATCGCGCTTGCAGAGCAGCTTAAATCATAGAAATTTTCATTCTGTAGTTTCCTTATGCTATATATGCTCATTGTCGCGACAAAATTCGGAAAGAAAATTTTAAACTATTGTCTGAAATGTTTACGACTAATGCATCACTGCTCATCGCTGCAATACAACATATTTGTAGCGGTTACTTGTTGGCGTGGTTATTTACCGCATAGTGATTGGAGAGGTCAAACTATAGCGAGTTCCAAGATAACTGGCAGGAGAGTCGGTAATCGCGCTTGCGCATACCAGCAGCAAACTAGTTTAAGACAACGCTTTTCATTGTCAAGCAATCATTTTTGATAAGACAGTAGCAGTGTTTTCATCAGTTTAGTTGGATGTACCGGTTTTTATCACAAATTCGCTAAACCGAATTCAGTGCATGCTACCATACCCGGCCCTGAGGGTCCAAGAATAATTTATCTGTGGTCGGTCCTATAGGCCTACCTAATGAAGTGTACGTAACGCATCTCGCATAATCTAAGTTGTCATTACAAAGGACCGGTTTTGACATGAGAAATCTTTAATTCCTTCAACTTCCATAACGATTTGTTCCAGCTCACACTTGCCAGTCTTTTCTGACGTTTACGTTTATATATATATATTCGGCATACGAACGAATCGAGAAATCACATATTGCCCCCAAAGTATAGCCACAACTTATTGAAAAGTTACTTATTGAAAAGTTTCTTCTAAAACACGTATATTCATCATCCATAAGTAATAAGAAAAATTATTAATGTATATTCCAAATAATAGAACACTTTATTGGCCAATATATAACTTGTTTTGTGATCGTTATTTTCCGTATGTATGACACAGCATGACGACTCTTACAAAAGGTACTAGCTTATTGTCTCAGAGAGAGGGCGTTTCCTCACATCACCGGCTGACTGATTACGCCCTGTGATATATGCTAGCTAAGTGACCTGCAACAAACCTTTAACAAGGAATAGATTTTGCTACTTTAAGCAGTGCAGCAAATGTTAATGATGCTGCAAAAGACACCACTTCTCCAACGGATATGTACAGATATGAATGATTAGCCTACAACGGAGAGGAATTCGCGACAGCTACTCTCTACAAAGAGAACACAAATTTGGAGTTATTTCTCCTGTTGTCGAGAACATTTGTGGCTGAGAAAACTATTCGTGCATAAGGATATCGTATATATGAACTTTATCTCAAAACTTCGTGTTCTTCAACACTGCTAGAACAACCTCATGGTGTTCTGCGTCATGTTACAATTCGGTTTTGGCATCATAAGGGACCGATTAGCGACTCAGACAAATGCCACTTCGTTTGATTCGGCTTCTAATCGCAAGTTTTTGTTGGTAATAGTTATCTAAGAAGTCGAAAGCCGTATCCAAATTCGCCAACTAGTCGCTCACCCAAAATACAGTCTTTATTCGCCACGAAATTGTGAACATGTTCATTTTTTGGCGAATGATTATTGTTCTTTTCTACGCTGACTTGTCTTTATGTATTTCTAATCAGTCGATTTCATATATCACTCTGTTCCAGTCGTCTTCTAAAGATTTTGGGCCAGTGCATGGCAAATCGGCGACAAGACGCCAACCGATCGTCTAATTCGTTAATTATTGTCAACGAGCCGCAAACATGTCGCTGAAAATGTCGTTAAAATGACTTATGAATCACATTCGCCAAAAAAGCCATGTGGTCGTCAGCGTTCTTAGGAGAATGCATGATACGCTTCCTGTATTGACACACGACCGATTGCTCTGAATAAAACTTCTCGCGTCACTCCTCGCATCACCCATACCGCACGCAAAACAGTGTCATATGCATATCATTTGTATGCGTCCATACGATTAGAAAACTCAGTATTCTGGTACTGGTATAAGATTGCTTGTGCGAGGTGATTTGGTAGGTCAGCAAAAAAAATTGCCAGGTCGCAGTATGTGAAAACGTACTTGTTACCAAGGCATATATTATAGAATAAGAACACCATTTCCCAACAACAAGTTGAAAATGAGTTTTAAAGAATGAGCCACCTTAAAAATCGACATTATGTTCAGGGAGGTATTCCCGATTCACGCGCATTTACGTGGGCTCAGTGATCGGCGGGAGACAATTGACGTTCGAAAATCGACGTTCAAACCATTCTCGCGAGTCGCGAGAATGACGATTGTTGACGATTGCACAATATTCTTTCATTTCACATTCATTTCTTTTCATCCATACCTTGGATTATGCAAACCATGTTTTTATCTTCTTCTGGGATACATGCTTCATTTTGATAGCTACATGTACGCGATCTCATCTGCGATTGTGACGACTTGTGCCGGTAGGTAGCGTCAATCATGATAATCAAATCGATAACACATTGATTAGCACAAATCTAGACGGAAAACATAATATGTAACTGCTTCTTCCAGTTGTCATGACACCTGACATCTTTGGCGGAAAGGCGACAATCGAGCGGATGGTGACAGTCACACATACATCCGCAGGTCACCACATGGACAACGGCCATCATAATCTGTTCAGAATCGTGTGAGGTGTCCGCCCGCTCCACAAGCCATTCCTCCATTGTGACTTAGATCACCTGAGACTTCGATCATATAAACATCGGGCTCGGCTAAGGGAAAGATAGCAACAGATACGTTTGCGACCGAGTTGGTGAGTATAGACATAACAGCTGTGTAAAATAATATAAACATGGTACTAGCGATATGTTTCGGTGGACTTGAAGTAATGAAATATTAACCTTGTTATTGATATATTCCTATTTTCGGGCGAAAAGTTGTTCAAGGCAATGAAAGCTCATAGGACTGCCAGTAGACGATAATACCCAGAGATATTGTTCAAAATACTGTGATGTATAGACGTTTGTTAACAGACGATGGATGTGGTTTGAAATATAGACGCTTCAAACTAGGTGCTCGGGAAAATATAGTGGATATTGTATTCGGAATATATTGTTGTTCGATATGCCAAAGGGACAAAGAGTAACTGTGTCCTCTTAAGGGTTATGAGATCAAATCCATTCTTTGTGATTTTATCACCCATTACAAGCAGTTACTTTCGTATCAATCATACACGATGCAATATCGGATGCATCCTTTAATATCGAACGTGAACAGGATATTGTTGCAAATAAAGTCCCGTGACAATGAACTTTTGAACATTCACAGTAGACTTTCGATGGATTAGCATGTGGGATGTGTTTCTGAATTTCAGAAACTAGAGTGTGTCGAATGGGGTTCCTTCGCCATTTGCGAATTCATCGGTGAAGACCCACCTTGCATTTCATACCATCTTCTGCTAAAATCGTTCATGCATAGCGGAATCGATATTGTTGACAATCTTCAGCCGCCTTCCTGGTCAGCACCGACCATGTCCTATAATTATCGATTTATATTAGTCATGTATGATTAAGCTGTGAAAATCGAAATATCTTCATCCGCAAGCTGGTCCTATACTAGTCTAGCATACAGAAAGTCACAAACAGTCAGTATCTTCCGATAATGTACCCCATTGGTGATCGATTCGCTTTTGTCAACAAAAATAATGTATCAACAAAAATAATGAATTCTACAGTTTATTTTATTTACTTGCCGTCCCTTTCACTTTCGGAAGATCACTGTAACTATCGCGGAAGATGCATTTCCGCGTCGATCGCATATATACATTGATGTGATCTATAGGGCTGTAAAGCGGAAGTATGAACGGTGATAAATTTCAATGGAATATTCGTGAATGAGGCGTCGCTGGGGATAAACCCAATTATCGCCCACTTTCTACAACATCAATAACTGGTGAAATAACATTCTTATGTCAAGTAACTTTAGCGAGGATACGAAGCATGTCTACATGTGCCAAAATTCGTTTGAATAACAGGCTGTCTGCCGACAATTTTGCTGCAGCAACGCTTTAATCGAAGTGCCGTTTTTTCAGTGCCCCTTCGAACCTTGCATATGCTGTGGAATTAGAAAATTTTGATCTTTTACAACAGTGTTCATCGTGTATGGATAATACAACACATCGTTTATACACTTGAATTCGCCATATTCAATGTACCCCCATGTAAAAATAAAAGGAGGCGCCATCTGGTTTTCCCAAGGATGAATAAATTCATTGGAATTTATCACCAATCAGTACTTACGCTTACAGCCCTATTGATTGTACTTGATGTAATGAGCCTCACCCAACTGACACTCTACGCTGATTGTGCACGTTATTCGTCATGACAACGGCAATAAAGGGATTTACATTTCCTGTACCCTAGCACAATGCACGACAATGTAGGACTTGGTACCGGTATTGTTACATCAGCGACACATCTTGCTGTGCAGGCTACCGTATTGACGCGCATAGAGGCGCATGCGCCTATGAGCGGATTTTCGCATTTTGAGAGACGTTTTGAAAAATATTTTTATTCACATAGAGGCGCATGCGCCTATATCCGGATATAGGCGCACCCCAATATTCACATAGAGGCATATCCCAATATTCACGTACATGCGTACGCCAAATTTCACTAAATAGGTCCTGTGGTTGAATATAAATATAAGTATTAGTTGATAATTTTGCTGACACGGTTATACATATCACATGAAAACCCTTGGGTAAGAAGTATCACGAGATCACCACGTGCATTGCCCATTAAAACAATGGAGTTGAGGTGTTCATGGAGATGGCCCAGGAGGTGGTGTTATTGTGTTGTGTTGGGATTCATTAAGGTGGAGGGAGAGGTCGACCCTGCAGTGTACTGAATGGACATGTGACTGGATTTGTAGTGGGGATCTGGCTTGTGTTGAGGTGGGTTATGATGTTGTATGCCTACTTCTGCTGATTCAGTACACTTGTTTTACCATGTTGCTATTCTTTTTACGCACACCCCCCCCCCCCCCCCCACCCCACATCAATATGCAGTATAGCAACAGACAAGTTCGAGTTCTATATGTCGTGTGCTTTAATTTTCTTTCAAGAAAGTGAACAAAACACACATTATGTTGTTTAGACTACCCCGATATATAGGCGTATGCGCCTTCAACTGGATTATGGTTTTGGGTGGCGAAAATGTCAACTGATTCAGATACCGGCGCATGCGCCTCTATCCGGATATAGGCGCATGCTCACTTATAGGCGCATGCGCCTCTATGCGCGTCAGTACGGAGACCGATGGAGACACATGTACCGTACTGACTCGCATAGAGGCGCAGTTGACAATCTTCAGCCGCCTTCCTGGTCAGCGCCGACCATGTCCTATAAATATCGATTAATTTTAATCATGTATGATTAAGCTGTGAATAATCTCGATAGTTATGAAAATACTGTAAATAAGCTACGTGACCTTTTTTTCTGGACACCCTGTAGATCCATGGTAATCAAATAAACCTACACATAGAATCAGGTTTGTCCCATAGAACCAGGTTTTTTTCTGGTATTTTTAATTATGACCAAGTTTGCTTGATTTCGTAGCTGATTTCACATCTAGGAACAATCAAAATGATAACTGGAATACTTGTTGTCCAGATATCCAGGAAAGTACTTGTGAACGCTTTGCAGTTGGTGATTTATGATGGCTAACTGCTCCACCACCTGGTCGTTCTACTTTTGTGCGACGAATTTGTGAACAACAGTGCACACTGCATTGGAAACTGAACATATTCCCTATTCTGCAATGATTTATGGAGTAAATAGAGCATATGCCATGTGTTGAGACATTTGTCGTTGATACAGCATGTTTCACTGGTGCCCCGCCACTTACTTGATCATCTGCCCACAGAACCACAGAAATTGCTCATAGAATCAGACTTTTTACCCATAGAATCAGACTGATGCACAGAGGATCAGACAAACGGTTCCTCCCTGTGAGATTGGAGCCTGTTGTTCGAATCTGATCGCCTTCTCCTCCCAGACCATTTGATGTAATGTTTTAGCTTTGCATGTTGATACCATGGGAAAGTGCCCACGAACTGATCTAAGACAATATTCAATTTAAAAACACTTTTTTATGATTTCAAGTTAAAACAGTTTGACTTAATTATAGTTTGAATAATGTTATAGGAAATCTTTTAAAATTTAGAATATGGATGTAATGAAATCAATATTCATTGACACACAGACATTGATGCTTATTTGGTAAACAAATTCAGGAATTATATTTTATTGGCGTCAGAATCAATAAAAAGGAGGATGAAATTAACATATCAGCTTACTGAGCTCATTTCCTGTCAAACTATTTCTACTTCCGGTGTGGTGTAAATTGACAGCACGAGTGGAATCTGATACACAACTACTCTTTTTGTGAACATATGTCACTTGTGGAGTTGAAATGAACATCCTTTCGCTATACAATCGATCTTTATTGAGAATAATGTTCAAATGGGCTGTAATGGGGGAATGTGGTTTTTTTTCTTGAGAGTCACCAAATAGATGCTTTCACACTTGTGGATTAAACAGACTTGTCTTATGGCATTCTGGGTTCTTAGTGGTCAAAAGTGATGAACAGTATAAAGACATATACAATGGTTCCCCTCAAATAATACACCCTCAATAAAGACTTCCCGTCTATAAGGACTTTTCTTTTGGGCCCATCTAATAAGAACCCCCCCCCCCCCCCCCCCTCAGATAAGACCTTCATTTTGTGGCAGAGCGTAACTCTTATCTGAGGGGGACCACTGTAATACAAATAGTTTACAACATGGCCCTTTGTAGCATACGAAATGGACAACAGGACTGAAATTCGTGATTCTGGCAACTTGACCCGATACGAGGATGTTGGCTTGTTGATCGTGGACTGTGCCAGTGACATCGTTTGTAATATGACTTCACCATCACCCTCCACCTGGAAGTCACGTATAGACCCGGCTGTCGACATTGCAGCAGGAACTTACCTCTTTATTATCGGTAAGTGCATTCGACAATATTCAATTTACGTACGATAACAAAAACGATACTAAATTCGAAGGGTTGGGCCGGGGGATGGGGGGGGGGGGGGGTAATGTTGGTAATTTTCACTAATAACAACACACACGTTAGATATAAATATATGCCATTTTTGTGGAATATTGAAACACGACATAATGCTAAATGTGTTAAACAAAAATGTAAAATTTTTTAAACTGCTAAAAATCTTCCCATATTCACAAGTCGAGGAATGTTGACTTCGTGGCCAATACAGTTGCAGTAGAATACATTGTTTTTTTTTAATCTGGAATTACTTTAATTCAATTGTCAATTTATATAAATCAGAATCATTTGAATTTATACCTAAGTCATCTTTCTTTCAGGTTTGGCATCCCTTGCTTTGAACGTCCCCATCTTGAAGAGACAATTTTGTCAGTGGGCCTCGTTGTCATCCCTGGATAAGTTCATGGTAGCTCTCGTGGTCAACGACCTCGTCATGACTAGCATGTTTTCCTTTGTCATCTGGAGCTTCTACGCACATGCTTGGACTTTTGGAAATGCAGGTATCTACACAGCAACCATGCTATATGCTATAGCATATAATATCAACACATTCAGGGACACCGCACTTTGCAACTCCAATGCGATCAAGTGCACTGATCACTTTTGCGATCAACTGAATTAAGAGGATATGAGCCAAGCAACTAAAAAAATTTTTTTTCGATTTGTCGACTCACGTATCTCGATAAATAGACTTATTATCTCGATAAATCGAGATACTATCTTGATAAATCGACTTATTATCTCGATAAATCGAGATTTTATCTCGATAAATCGAGTTAATTATCTCGATAAATCGACTTAATATCTCGATAAATTGACTCAATATCTCGATATATCGAGATACTATCTCGATAAATCGAGTTAATTATCTCGATAAATCGACTTATTATCTCGATGAATCGAGTTAGTTATCTCGATAAATCTACTTATGTCTTAAGCATTTGAAATTCAAGTAAACCAGGAATATGCATAGAGTCACATTATTTATATTGAACGCTATATTGAGTAGGCTTATATGATCGACCATTATGACGTTAAATATCGTCAGAACAAACTACCGAAATAAAAACTATACTGAAGTCAATATATCATATCTCTTCAAACAATGCAACATGTTCATGAATGAAATTGGTATAATTGTTTGTTTTTTAAATATTTAGCTATGAAACATGGAATGATGTATATTCGTAACGTTATCTGGAACGGCTTCTTCAATTGGATAGTTTGGTATTAGTTCAGTGATTAGTGTAATTAGTTAAACTCCATATAATTTCATATGAGTAATCAGTATATATAGTGATATATACTCCATATAATTTTATATGAGTAATCAGTATATATTACGGAAGTCGATATATCTAGTTACGTAAGTCGACAAATAGAAAAAAATCTTTTAGTTTGGTAGCCCTAATCCTCTTCCGTAGAATATATATTATATGTATGTACATTGAAAAATTTCCCTGCAGGATGTATCGCATATGGGTTCGTGGGCTATATGACCGGTCAATGGAAAATAGCCGCTCTAACGTGTGTGGCCATACTTCGGTACAGAAAAATCAAAAACTCACATTTAGGTAATAGTAAGGTTAAAATTACATGTATTAATCTAACTCCGAATGGTTACCGATGTTATTACACAATTGCGTTTGTGCCCAATTGTATCGGCAACAATTTGGCTATACTGACCGTCAATACGTGACCGCGGGTGTCATGGTGCCTTCTTCCCTGCAGGTGAATGGCAAGAAGATAAGACTGTGGTCATTGCATCACTGTGTTTCCTGTACACCATGGTGTGGACAGTTCTACCACTGGGGGGTTTTGGCAGGTATGGTCCGGAGCCCAACCCAGTGTCCTGTAGCTTCGATTGGCTGGTGCAAGACTGGAGGCAGAGGGTCTATCTCGGTTGTATCATAATCATGGGGGAGGTAGTACCATTCACAGTCATCACTGTCCTCTACGCAAAGATATGGAACCAGGTCCGACACCAGGCCATCAAGTTCTACCATTCGATGCGAATGTTGAAGGTATGCTCATTTACTATTGATTTTTTTTCTCTTAACTGATGTTGATGTGTTGTCGTTTCCATGGCATGATTATGCATTATATGATTGTTTCGTGTGTTTTTTTATTTGATAGATTTGGGTGCTGCTGACGTGTGCTTTCCTGGTTGCCTGGGGTCCGTATGCTGTAGTCAGTACTGTTTCCTTGCTGGGCCGCGGGCATGTGTTGCCGCTTGTAGTCCATACGATCCCAGCATTACTGGCGAAAACTTCCGTGGTCATTGATCCGCTGATCTTCTACAGACATTCAGTTCTCACGTGCACAGACACAGACAACTGAACGTCTCACCGCCAGTAAAGTCTTTCACGTTTGACATCTATTTAGCTGGCGTATGCAATCCATCGTCGCACGACATACGGCAGCTGATTTAGGACATGCACATTTTTTTTGAAAATCTCGTTATTTCGACATTCTGATATAGGATACCGATAGATATTGTTTTTTATCTCGTTATTTCCATATAGTTATCTCGTTATATGTCGATATAGTATCTCGTTATTTCGACATATTTATCTCGTTATTTCGACATTTATTCCTCGTTGATTTGACATTTTTATCTCATTATCTCGAGATACTTCATTTCTCTGCCAACAGCTTGTTAATAGAATTCTTCACTATTCCTGTATATCCATTCTTCAATATATTCATAATCAATTTAACGATATAATGATCTCGAAATAACGAGATATTTATCTCTAAATAACAAGATACTTATCTGGGAATAACGAGACAATTATCTCGAAATAACAAGGAAAAACAATATTTCCGATGTCCTATATAACTATCTCAAAATAACGAGATGAAAATAACTGCATGTCCTAAATCAGCCATCGTAATATTATCTATCTCTTCATTGATATAATTATGTTGACGTATGAACCTTACTACATGTGCATTTCTCTCCTGAACAAGATACTACTTACGGAATCCTCCATGTATTTGGCCCAAGTATCATATCCTGCGCCTTCTTCTATATTCAATAAGGATTAAAAAGGTGACAGACGGATTAAATGGCATGCATTTATTGGACGAGTAGTATTAAGGTGCAGTGTATGATACTTGGGCCATGTATTTTTTCACTGCCCATGAAATACATTGTTTTGCGAGGAGCACACTGGTGGTTTTGACAAAGTCATTTGTGAATACCATTCTTACAAAACAATCACTCCATGTATCCCCAATGGTGTCCATAGCGTGCAATAAATTATTTCTTCAAAAAAATAAAAATCCATGTTTATTATCGCCCCTATTTGAACAAAAATATGGGCGATTTGCACAATGGAACCTACGTGATTTGCAGGCAAAGAAAACAGGAATAACCAGTGACACACACGTAATTCCGATATTATCCGTCTACGTGCGACACGTTATTGGCAAGATCAATCCCGCACAGTCTTTACAAAAATTACAGACATCCACGACATTTGGACAGTGGGAGTCATGGAGTTGCGTGTGCACAAGTAATGATATATAGAAAATGGTTGGAAAAAATGGCGTTTCGATCGTAGATTTGAAAATAGAACTGCATGAGTGAGTCATTACACTAATTCAAATTTATGTTGAAAACAATAATATTTTAATATAAAAAAATTAGCCCAAGGGCTAAGAATGGTTAAAGGACAATATATATTTTAGATATTAGCCTTTCGTCATATGACCTTGAAAATAAGGTCATTGGGTCAATTCAAGGTCACGAGAATATTCAGCATATATCATTTGTAGTATGACCACAATTGATTTCTAGCTGTAAAGTCGATAACAAGTGAGATATTAGCCATTTTGTGATCTGACCTTGAAAATGAGGTCAAAAATCAAGTTCAAAGTCATGAGAATATTCAGCATATATCATTTCCTTTATGTTCGCAATTGATGCTTAAGCTGTAAAGTCGATAATAAGGGAGATAGTAGCTATTCTGTTCGCTGACCTTGAAAATGAGGTCGAAGGTCAAATTCACGGTCACCAAAATATTCAGCATATATCATTTCCTATATGTTCACTATGGATTCCTAAGCTGTAAAGTCATTAATAAGCGGGATATTAGTCATTTTGTGCTCTAACCTTGAAAATAAGGTCAATGTCACATTCAAGGTCATCAAAAAATTCAGTGTATATCATTTTCTATATGTTCACAATTAGTCCCCAAGCTATAAAGTCAATAGAGAAGCAAGATATTAGCCATTTTGTCCTTTGACCTTGAAAATTAGGGGTCAAAGGTCGAATTCAAGGTCATGGCAATATTCAGCATATATCATTTTCTATATGTTCACAATTGATTCCTAAGCTGTAAAGTCGATAATAAGCGAGATATTAGTCATTTTGTCCTGTGACCTTGAAATTTAGGTCAAAGGTGAAGTTCAAGGTCACGAGAATAATCTGTTTATCTCATTTCCTATATGTTCATAATTGATTCATAAGCTGTAAAATCGATAATAAGTGTGATATTAGCCATTTTCTCCTGTGACCTTGAAAATTAGGTCAAAGGTCAAATTCAAGGTCACGACAATAGTCAGAATATATCATTTGTTCACACTGGATTTCTAAGCTGTTAAGTCGATAATAAGCGAGATATTAGGCCATTTTGTCCTGTGACCTTGAAAATGAGGTCAAAGGTCAAATTCAAGGTCACGAGAATATTCAGCATATATCATTTCCTATATGTCCACAATTGATTCCTAGTCTCTAATCACAATATTAAGTGAGATATTAGCAATAATGTGCCCCATTATGAAGCATAAGAGAATTGAACATGGGAAAGTCCCATTTGGGCCAAGTTTGGGCCAAAATGGCCCACTTCGAGCGATTCAAGCGCAATGAAACTTATACACATCACAGGAGTACATACGAGGAGTGTTATGTATCCAAAAAAAAAGGTTACTGAACAGATTTTGAGAACATGGCCGCCAAAATCAGGCATTTTTCGTCGAAGTCCAAAATCAGGCATTTCTCGTCGAAAACGGCCGCCATTTTGAAAAAAAATGGGAAAACCTGAAAACAAAAAAAGACTATCCTTGGAATATTTTTAGGTATTTTTGTGCAAAATTTCAGAAAGCTTCGACCGTAAACTTCAAAGATAAAAATGTGAACGGACGACGGACGCAACGCCACGGCAATAGGTTATCGGACCAACTATTTCATATCGTAACATACCCATAGGCGTTTGGAAAATCAAAACGTACTCATAACAAGCTACAGAATAGTAGAAACGGAGTGTTAAGAATATGTCCGGCGGAAATGTTTTTCTTTTTATTTATTTATGAATTAAATTAATATCTCGCCTATTATTCCCCAGTGCTCGAGTCTTCACTCCAGGTTTTTTAAGCGCATATGCCTAATATATCCTATTCCAAGTGCGATTCTAATATATGATTGTATTACATCAGCGTTATATCAGCGCGTGCAAAAAATCACTGCCTGGGCAAACAGAGTGACAATATTTGCGACCCCCGCTGTATCACACAAACATCCCTGACATCTGACATGAGACATTGTGAACTACAGTTCACAGCATAGTAAACGGGCGAAGCCTGCACAATAGCGCGCAACGTATGTCCACCGTGGAATCACTCCCTCACTGTCCGGAATCCGTTTCGGCAGAGGATATTGGAAAACGATATTTTTCGGTTGGGAAACGATATGTTCGATTGGGAAACGCCAAGCTGCAAGGGGGTATGTGTTGTTTTCCTCAATAAAGTATGAAAAAATAGGTGTAATCGTTGATCAGAAGAAAGACAAACATGCGCTAATGTTGTAAAAAGTCTTCAGTGTCGACCGAACCTGCTATACTTGATGTAATATGGTTTTCGTGACGTGAAATGCGATGAAAATCACACCGTTTTGAACAAATGAACACTGATGATTAAATATGTGTCTGATGCACACAAAAAGTAACACGAGTCAAGAGAAAGGTTTATTACATGATCCCCACCGAAAAGAATCATTTTACATCGCCTCATTAATAAATGTTTGCTGATTTTCTGAACCATTGATGTTTCGGTGGATAAACGATACTGTTACGATTGGAAAACAGTTCTGATATGGGTGTTTCGATTAGTAAACGATATTTTATTGGAAATTTATGCCCGTTAAGGCTCGTTTTTGGCTATTATTCATTCATTCTTATTATTCCTTTCAACAGATGGCGTCTCGCGGCTTCAAGGCCAGGTGTTATAACTGTCATTCCAAGTTTGAAGACTCTAACCACATTGTGAAGCACTCATTTGACAAACACCAAGAAAAAAACTTTTCTATACTGACACCCGCTGTGGATGAGGAAACAGGGAAAAATTAGCCCAAAGGCTAAGAAATGTTACCCGACAATTGTACAGTGTTAAGGTCTCAAAGTCTGCAATGGTAATTTTTCAACAATGTCTGCCCAGGGGGAACATTGTTATGTTTACAGTTGATTCCTGAGTTATAAAGTCGATAATGAGCGAGATATTAGCCATTTCGTGCTCTGACCTTGAAAATAAGGTCAAAGGTCAACTTCAAGATTATGAGAATATTCGACATATATCATTTCCTATATGTCTACAATTGATTCCTAAGCTCTGAAGTTGATAATAAGCGAGAAATTAGCCACTTTGTTGTCTGACCTCGAAAATAGGATCAAAGGTCACGAAAACTTCAAGCATATATCATTCCCTATATGTCCACAATTGATTCCTCAGCTGTAAAGTCGATAATAAGCAATATATTGGCCATTTTGTGCTCTGACTTTGAAAATGAGATCAAGGCCAAATTCAAGGTCATTAGAAAATTCTACGTATATCATTTCCTATATGTCCACAATTGATTCCCAAGCCATATAGTCGATAAGGAGCGAGATATTACCCATTTTGTCCTGTGACCTTGAAAATTAGGTCGAATGTGAAATTCAAGGTTATGAGAATATTCAGCACATATCATTTCTTTTATGTCCACAATTGATTCCTAATCTCTAATCTCAATATTAAGTGAGATATTAGCAATAATATGTCCCATTATAAAGCAGAAGAGAATTTAACATGGGAAAAGTCCCATTTGGGCCAAGTTTGGGCCAAAACGACCCACTTTGAGCGATTCAAGGGCAAAGAAACTTAGACATGTGGCAAAGGTACATAAGGGTGATTTTTCCAAACAATAATCTGAAAACCGTCTGAACAGTTTTTGAGACAATGGCCGCCATAGCCCAAAATTGACCGTTTTTCTGACAAAAATGGGCGTCTCAAGGTCATTGAAGGTCACATTCAAGATCACCACCGAACCACAATATATGAATTCCTATTTGAATGTGTCATGTATATATTTAAGCTCTATCTTGAAGTGTTGTAGGAGTTCACTCCATACAGCTCCCATTATGAAGGAGAAATTGCGTGAAATCCCAAAGAAGTTTTCAAAGGGGGGAATATCACTTTTTGGTTGGATATCACTCAAAACGAACAGTGACTTCATTTGGGACGAAAATGTTTTTTTTCACCAACCTGTCGAAAATTCAAAATGGCCACCGCATGCAGACCGGCGATTCAAGGGCAACGAAACTTATACACTTCAGAAAGGTACATAAGAGGAATCTTTTTGAACAAAAATCTCAAAACTGATCAGACAGTTTTTGAGAAAACAGCTAAAAACTTAATTCTCGGCCTTTTGAGTCTAAATATTGGGCCTATCGATCGTCAAGGCACTCCATCTTTATACACAATGTCAAGGACCCAAATTAGCATGTTTTGAAACAAAAATCTCAAAACTTTTTCTATTATGTCGTGCCCGGGCACATGATTCACCTTATTTCACACCCAAAATGTTGTGCATACAGTCATATAATTAATAATTCACTCGAGGTAACCTTTCACTAAAGACCACACAGTATTGCTCGTGTATAACAGTTGATTTCGTATTCCATATGTACAAAATTTTCCGTTTCCCAATCGAAACAGCATGGATTACCAACCGGCGCCTTCTCTATACGTATCGTTTACCCACCGAAACATCAATGGTTTAGAAAATCAGCAAATATTTATTAATGAGACGATGTAAAATGTTTCTTTTCGGTGGGGATCATGTAATACACCTTTCTCTTCACTCGTGTAACTTTTTGTGTGCATCAGACACATATTTAATCATCAGTGTTCATTTGTTCAAAACGGTGTGATTTTCATCGCATCTCACGTCACAAAAACGATATTACATCAAGTATAGCCCATTATAGAAGGTTTGGTCGACACTGAAGACTTTATACAACATTAGCGCATGTTTGTTTTTCTTTTGATTAACGATTACACCTATTTTTTCATACTTTATTGAGGAAAACAACACATACCCCCTTGTAGCTTGGCGTTTCCCAATCGAACATATCGTTTCCCAACCGAAAAAATATCGTTTCCCAATATCCTCTGCCGAAACGGATTCCGGACAGTGTCCCTGCCCATCACTGCGGGAGACCTCGCAAAACGGAACCAGCTGAAATTAGTGCGTTTTTAGTATATCCGGGCAAGGGGCCCGGACAAATAATATCTCTAGAATCATAACGTGCCCATGAATGTCTAAAAAATCATAGCGTACATATGAATATCTCGAAAATCATAACGTACCCATGTTTTCGCTATAGAGGGAGCGTCAATACGAACCCTATTCTTGCAAGGGAGACGTCATTAGTTACCCTTATACTCGACATGGGTATCATATAGCTAACCCTATATTCGCTAGGGAAGCCACCCTCAGGCCCTATATCTTAACAGACCCATGAATATTTTGAATATATATTTTCAGAAATTTTTTAATTTTATTTCTGAATGTTCCAAATATTACTTTTTTTCCTTTAACCCTTTCACCGCCGAACGTAATTGCATGATACCATTCATTTCCACAGTTATTCTTGTACGACCTATACTTTCGACGCAAATCCCTACACTACCTCCGTACATTGATGGGATTGTAGTGTTTGTTACAATTGCTAGGTGGGGAGAAAATAGTACATATATAGAGTGAAAATTCATGTAATCGAAAACGGAACTCTTGGGATTTTCCAGAATATTGTCCTCTGACAGCGACATCTGTCACTCGTCAACTCGCTGCCATCAGTCACAAAATGGACTAGTTCACATAATTTTCCCGCCATGAACTAATCTTCGGAAATCTCTAGTTTCAAACGGACCAATCACTGCTGCGCGCGTTGCCCGAGGCAACAAGTGTAACCATATACGGGAAAACCCAAAGTGCATACGTGCGGGAATCAGTAAACTCACGGACGTGGTTATAAGTTTCGCGCGTGATGTTTGTCGGTTGAAAAGTGCAATGTCGTGCGAGCCGGCGATTATTTTCAATAAACTCATCTGAACTTAAGATATAACAACTGAATGACGTGTAGAACGTCTATTTGTGGTTTACACAGTTATAACGGCCGAGAATTTGAAAGGTGTGGTGGGTACTCGATGCAGATGAAGTCGGAGTGATTACCGTTGTTGACACTTTCGGTTCAAAATCTGCGCGCAGCAGTCATTGGTCGGCTGCCTGATCTTTTCGGGAACACTCGGTAGAATATGGCGGGAAATTCTATGAACTAGTCCATTGGATATGTCAAAAGAAAACTGTTTGCTCAAGGGGAAAACGGTTTACCAAGGAGGGAGAGATTATTTTACACACAAGAGGCTGATAATCATTATCAGTCATATTCAGATTCTTGTGTGTAAAATAATCTTTTCCTCCCTGGTGAACGGTTTTTCCCTTTTAGCAAAGTGGCGTCGATCAAGAATCGAATCCAATGATTTGACATACTCGATTAAATGCGTAATCAGATCGATATAAGTCAGGAAAATTTTGAACTAAAAAGATGAGACAGGGACACTATGCATGCATGTATACGAGTCATCTGATTCTAGTGACGGTGATCTCAGACTCTTAGTGATAATGAATCGAATGGCCGTTGCTCAGGTGTAGAAACACAATGAAGCATGTACCTAAGGTGAGAAAAAGGATCCGATTTACCTTGTAAATCCTTGGCCTTGGCCTTGTGGAGCATGTTGATCTGGACGACAGTGACGTCGATGTGGCAACAGGTGACGATTATGGTGTAGCTGCTACCCCAGCTGATCAGGCCGAGGAGGATAATCCATGACACCTACCTAATAACATCGTGCGGAAAAACGCCTCAAAAACAGTGAGTGTCTGGTAGAAACGACTACATTCAACCCATACAAATAGCAGTCCTTTCTCATGTTTCTGGTAGAAACGACTAATTCCAACCCATACAAATACTGTTTCAACAATGATCTGTGTCGATTTGTGAACAATGACTTACTGAGCCATATTGCCACACAAACAAATATATATATCCACAGCAGTGTTTTGACAGTAATCCAAATATCCACCCAACCATGAATATCAACAACTTTTGTTGATGGGCTGCAAAAGGTTCCGAATGTTGTTATGCTTCGTGCATTTTAACAAGAACAGTCTTGCGCTGGATAACAATGACCTCAAAGAGGCCGCCTGTTCAAGATCAGGTCCCTGATTGACCCGCTTATTGTAAAGTTTCAAACTGTTGACATCCCTGATCAGCATTTGACTGTCGACTGAAGTCTCCTACTCTGGAAAGGACGCTTGCTTTCTTTTCGAGCAATACATACACATACAACGCGGTTTCGGTATCAAACTGTACGTCTTCGTGAAACCTCAGGATATTTCGTGCGCGTCCGTGTTTAAACAGGCACAGATGACCTTGCACATGACATGAATCAAATCATACCTGAAGGTGTACGTCATTTCAAGAAACCAGAGAAACTTGTCATTTTCATCGTAATTCCTTATCTCAACAAGGGGTACTCAGTGCTCGTGGATATCTGATATTCGACTGTACCACTCTTCATGAGGCTCACACCATGAGCACCAATGCGTGCGGCACATTCAGGGAGAATTGCGTCCTCTTTGCCATCCGCACATACAAAGTCCCATTTTTTTCACATCATAGTGATCCATTCACCTCAATTTCATTCACTGTATTATCCCGTGATTTGTATTAGTTAGGTATGGTATTTAACATTAATATATTATTAAGATATCCATCATGAAAGATAGAGATTCAACCTCTGCCACAGCCGCAACCACACTCCCATCTACAGCAATTCAATAATAATATATAATTGGAACATTTAGAATTTTTTTTAGAAGAATATCGGAAAATATATTGGAAATAATAATTAGGAACATCATCAAAATCTCGTGCTGTAAGGGCCGAGTGCTGATCCTTCACTTTAGCCATACTTTCATGAAAGTTTAACTTTAGTAGCACTTTTCTAGTGCTGACAACTTACTATCTGAGAAAGTAGCCCTTTCGAAGGCCAGATTTTAAGTGATAAGTTAGAGAGGTATGGGGTTCCCTAAACGGCCACTTCCATGGTGGTGACTCTGATTTCGCTAATCTTTTACACCGATATTTGCTTGATATTTTTGCGACGCTACACGATATCGTATTATAACTTAACAGGCTTCGCCAGGGAGTAAAACAGCATTGGTTCTACCCAAAGCTAAATTTCAGCCCGAAAGGGGATCTCAGAAATCTGGACATAATTCGATATTTTGTCGTGCTAACATCCACCAAGATTCGAAGTATGTATGTAATTGTGGACAATAATACACTTTGGCGGTGTATTATGCACAAACAAATTGATTTCGATGGTTACACCGTTACAAAAGCGAGTAGATAAAAATTAGCCCAAGGGCTAGGAAAGGTTACCGGACAATGTTTTACATTTTATATATTAGCCATTTTGTCCCGAGACCTTGACAACAAGGTCAAATTCAAGGTCACAAGAATATTCAGCATATATCATTTCATGTCCACAATTGATTCCTAAGCTGCAAAATCGACAATGAACAAGATATTAACCATTTTGTGTTCTGACCTTGAAGATGAGATCAAATTCAAGGTCATGAGAATATTCAGCATATATCATTTCCTATATGTGCTCAATTGATTGCCAAGCTGTAAGTTCGATAATAAACGAGATATTAACCATTTTGTGCTTTGACTTTAAAAATGAGGTCAGAGGTCAAATTCAAGGTCACGAGAATATTCAGCATATATCATTTCCTATATGTCCACAATTGATTTCTAGTGTCTAATCTCAATATTGAGTGAGATATTAGGCATATTGTGTCAAATTCAAGGTCATGACAATATTCAGCATTTATCGTTTACTATTTGTTCACAATTGCTTCCTTAACTGTAAAAATTATAATAAGCGAGATATTAGCCATTTTATGCTCTGACCTTGAAAATGAGGTCGAAGGTCAAGTTCAAGGTCATGACAAGATTCAGTATATATATCATTTCCTACATGTGCACAATTGATTCTAAGCTGCAAAGTCGATAATAAGCGAGATATTAGCCATTTAATTCTCTGACCTTGAAAATGAGATCAAACGTCAAGATCAAGGTCATGACAATCTTCAGCATATATCACTTCCTACATGGCCCCAATTGATTTGTTAGCTGTAAAGTCGATGATAGGTGAGATTTTAGCCAATTTTTCCTATGACCTTGAAGATGGAGAACAAGGTCAACTTCAAAGTCATCAGAATATTCGGCGTATATCATTTCCTATACATCCACAACTGATTTTCTAACCTGTGAAGTCGATAATAAGCGAGATATCAGCCATTTTGTGCTCTTGACTTTGAAAATTAGGTCAGAGGTCAAATTCAAGGTCATGGGAATATTCGGCATATATCATTTCCTATATGTCCACAATTGAACCCTAAGCTGTAAAATCGATAATAAGTGAGATATTAGCCATTTTGTCCTGTGACCTTGAAAATGAGGTCAAAGGTCAAGTTCAAGGTCATGACAATAATCTGCATATATCATTTCTTATATGTTCAGAATTGATTCCTAAGCTGTAAAGTCGATAAGAAGCGAGATATTAGCCATTTTGTCCTGTGACCTTGAAAATGAAGTCAAAGGTCAAATTCAAGGTCATGAGAATATTCGGCATATATCATTTCCTATATTTCCACAATTGATTTCTAATCTGTAAAGTCGATAATAAGCGAGATATTAGCTATTTTGTGGTCTGACCTTGAAACTGAGGTCAGAGGTCAAATTCAAGGTCACGAGACCACTGATATATTCAGCATATATCACTTCTTATATGTCCACAATTGATTCCTAAGCTGTAAAGTCAATATTAAGCGAGATATTAGCCATTTTGTGGTCTGACCTTGAAACTGAGGTCAGAGGTCAAATTCAAGGTCACGAGAATATTCAGCATATATCATTTCCTATATGTCCACAATTGATTTCGAGTGTCTAATCTCAATATTGAGTGAGATATTAGGCATAATGTGTCCCATTATAGGAGAGTTTAACATGGAACAGTCTCATTTGGGCCAAAATGGCCCACTTCCAGCGATTCAAGCGCAACGAAACTTATACACATCGCAGGAGTACATAATTTTTTGTTATGTATTAAAAAGAAACTTGAAAATGAGGCCAAAGGTCAAATTCAAAGTCACAAAAATATTATGGATATATCATTTCCTATATGTCCACAATTGATCCCTAAGCTGTAAAATCGATAATAAGTGAGATATTAGCCATTTTGTCCCGTGACCTTGAAAATGAGGTCAAAGGTCAAATTCAAGGTCATGACAATAATCTGCATATATCATTTCCTATATGTTCATAATTGATTCCTAAGCTGTAAAGTCGATAAGAAGCGAGATATTAGCCATTTTGTCCTGTGACCTTGAAAATGAAGTCAAAGGTCAAATTCAAGGTCATGAGAATATTCGGCATATATCATTTCCTATATGTCCACAATTGATCCCTAAGCTGTAAAGTCGATAATAAGTGAGATGTCAGACATTTTGTGCTATGACCTTGAAAATAACGTCAAAGGTCAAATTTAAGGTCATCAGAATATTCGGCATATATCATTTTCTATATGTCCACAATTGATTCCTAGTCTCTAATCTCAATATTAAGTGAGATATTAGGCTTAATGTGTCTCATTATAAAGCATAGGAGAATTTAACATGGGAAAGTCCCATTTGGGCCGAGTTTGGGCCCAAAATGGCCCACTTTGAACGATTCAAGGGCAATGAAATTTATACATGTCACAGGGGTACATATGTGGAGTGTTATGCATCAATAAGAAGAAAAGTTACTGAACAGATTTTGAGAAAACGATCGTCAAAGTCCAAAATTGGCCATTTTTCGACGAAAACGGCCGTTCTGACCTTGAAACCGAGGTCAGGGGTCAAATTCAAGGTCACGAGAATATTCAGCATATATCATTTCCTATATGTCCACAATTGATTCCTAGTCTCTAATCTCAATATTAACCTTTTCACTACTCATGGTTACGCTGCGTAACCATACCACACCCCTGCTGCTGTACTGATGGTTACGCTGCGTAACCATAACTTTGGCAACCAATAAATGTGAAGGTAGCTATCCGCTTATTGTAATAATGTTATATATGATAGAAAATGCAACTACAAGCTAAACTAACATATTTATGTTTTCACCGATTTAAATTTACAAGCTTAATTGACTGTTTAGTTAATTGAATAGTTAATGTGGCATTAACCTTGTGACGTCACAAATACTGATTACAATAGGTCGGACTACAGACCGTTTTCACTCAAACTTCAATATTTTCATAATTAATCAAGATATTGACATGCTGTAAACACTATCAAACCCACGAAATTCATTCCATTACAAATTGAAGAAAACTGCAAGTACTCAAACAAACGTATTAGGTTATATTTCATCACAACTGTATGGCTGTATGGTAAAGAAAATAGAAACACATCATTTGTTCGGTCACTAGAATTCTCGTTTGTTTCCATGGTAACCAATGGCCCGGGCCTGAAAGGATACAGTACTATATTGAAATAGCACACTATAATATTACTTTATTTTAAAACATAATTATTCCGAAACATCTTCAAAAAAATAATCAAACATTGAAAAATCAATTCATGCATGAATCGGCTCAGTATGGAGGCTGAGGGGTGGGCCAGTAGTGAAAAGGTTAAGTGAGATATTAGGCTTAATGTGTCCCATTATGAAGCATAGGAGAGTTTAACATGGGAAAGTCCCATCTGGGCCGAGTTTGGGCCAAAATGGCCCACTTCGTGCGATTCAAGCGCGACGAAACTGATACACATCACAGGAGTACATATGAGGAGTGTTATGTATCAAAAAGAAAAAAAGTAACTGAACAGATTTTGAGAAAATGGCCGCCAAAGTCCAAAATCAGGCATTTTTCGTCGAAAATGGCCGCCATTTTGAAAAAAATGCGAAAATCAAAAAACTAAAAAAAACCTCTCCTGGGAATATTTTTAGGTATTTTTGCCAATAGGTTATCGGACCATAGGTCCGGTAACCTAAAAAAAGTTACACTCTGTATATCAACGATAGGGCTAAAATGAAGATTGGGGTAGATTTTTCTTGATAGGGGATAGTGGAATGGTGGATTGGCAAATTTTCATGCAAATGTATAATATGGTACTATTTAACATCGCAAAAAACGGTGTTAACGAGTTTAGTTTAACAGCAGAGTATAGTTTAATAGCTGTCCATGACACATTGGTGAAATATGACGTCAACGTGGATTTCCTTGATCGAAATGCGATATGACTGACTAATCATACGGGATGGGATATACCTATATGGTTGCATTTGTTCTATCACATTTTCGTGTTGGTCTATAATGATTATTAATAAACTTTGCCGCTCATTAGTCGTTATGAGTACGTTTCTTCACTACGTTTCTTCACCCAATTTTTTTGTTCAGAATTATACAAGGTTCACGATTTTGACGAACGTGAACTGTCTGTCAAATGCAATGACAATGCATACTCCATATACATGCATATCTCAATGTTAGGAGCGGCACATGACATAAAGATGAACTTTTGTGGATGACCACTCCAAGTTGAACTTTGTGAAAGTGACACTAAAGTCACACTAAGTAAAGATCACTAAACCGGAAAGTTCTACTTTCGAATAGTGCGAGATCAGCACTCGGTCCTAAGTGTTAATAGGTTGACATATAGGTTTATTTGACTCGATGCTCTTGTGCCGCATAGTAGTTTTGTTCTATCATTGTATGTAAGTAAGAATCAATCTATTACCACCAATACAGCCACATTTTTGATGATTATATTACTCATAGTGTTGTAATGATGTCAAACCATCAACTCAGTAGCCTTTTGGCTTGTGATTAGGTAATTATGTACTTGTCGTACATCTATTCCATGGGCATGATGGGGTTTGTTTTGGATTCCTAAATTAATTTTCATATGTTGTTGGGCAGTTGTATACCGATTCCTCCAGATGTACAGTAGAAACTACATTCACACGCTGTCTGTTTGTCGTTGGATGAACTATTTGGTGGGGCTTTGTTCCTATTCCAAAATGTTGTATTTTACATTTGTTATTGGCATCATCAAAATTTAGTGGTATCGGTGGTAATAGATTAATACTTACATTAATGCATATTTACATGCTGATAATGATATCAGTGTTGCTAGCGATATGCTGGTAATGTTACTAGTATTACCAGTGATATGTTGGTAATGTTTCTAGTATTACTAGTAATATGCAGATTCACAGATTTTATACAATAGTATAGATATTAATGAAATGAATAACGACGAAAACTCTCCATTATCGCCCGATGTCGAGAAATTGGGGGGTCACGATTTTGATTATTTTTGGCCAGCGACGTTTCAGTGCAAATTTCTGCGCTCATAACTCAAAGGCAAACAATCCGATCGATCTGAAATTTATAGGCCTGGGGTGCTATAGAAGTGGCTCGTTCTCTTTCGAATTTTGTCAAAATCGGATAAAAACGAATGCCATGGCAACGGAAAAAAGAAAATCACATAATTGGTTATAACTCCGGTTCTAATCAATATTAAATTATCCTCCTATTTTTGTTTTTTTCTTTGGCCAATTCCCGATCGTATGGCGTACAACCGATGGTCTCAAGACCAAAACTCTCAATTATCGCCCAAGGTCGAAAATTTGAGGGTCACGATTTATACCTTGTGAGTGTTCTGAGATTCCAGAACATATTGTGAAACCAGTTATCAATCTGTTGAAACCATTTTAGTTCATGAGATGTGCCTTCATAATAGAAACATTACGGTGAATTTTCACAGCTCAATATTGAACGACAAGGTCAAGGTCACAGAATAGGTCAGAATCGAAAAGTTGCAATAACTCTGTTTATATTCATGATTAATTTTCCCTAATAATTTTGTATTTTTCTGTGGTCAATTCTCCATCATTTGCTATATGACCAATGGTCGTACGATCAAAATTCCCCAATATCGCCCAAGGTCGAGAATGTAAGGGTCATCAGCTGAAATTACTGATTCGTAATATTTCAAGTAGTAATAATTCAGAAACCACTGAAGATATTCAATAGAATGTTTTACGCAGTTTATAACTTAACAGGCTTCTCCAGGGAGTAAAACAGCATTTTTTACGAATTGCAGAGTCCTATCGCGAAAATGGAGGCGTTGGTTCTACCCAGAGCTAAATTTCAGCCCGAAAGGGGATCTCAGAAATCTGGACATATTTCGGTATTTTGTGGTGTTAACATCCATTGGTGGTAATATTGGTGGTAATAGTAATATTGGTTATGATATCAATAATATATTGGTTATGATATTACAAATCATACCTGGAGGTGTACGTCATTTCAAGAAACCAGAGAAACTTGTCATTTTCATGGTAATTCCTTATCCCAGCAAGGGGTACTCAATGCTCGTGGACAACTGATATTCGACTGTACCACTCTTCATGAGGCTCACACCATCATACGTCACTTCAAGAAGTTTTGGAGTGGTCATCCACTGGAACCACGAAAACTAACTAAAGTTCATCTTCATATCATGTGCCGCTCCTAACATTGAGAAATGCATGTATATGGAGTACGCATTGTCATTGCATTTGACAGACAGTTCACGTTCGTCAAAATCGTGAACCTTGTGTGGCGATTTTGCCCTAAGCACGTGGCAGGTGATTGTAAACATAAATGCCATTTATGTGGCCTTTTCGTACTTGGCCTTGTTTTGACACGCTCGGTTCGAGCGTGCGTTGCCACGGCGACGCATTGTAATTTACGCTCCAGTAAACTATAACAATGGATCGATTAGACCTCGCGTGCGCCCTACAGCTTGTGGTGTATTATATATACACTGGAAGCGACTCGATCGAGGAGATTGTCCGAGAGAGGCAGACCGCGGCTCGCCAGGCCCCGCCAGTTAACACCGTGGTGATGAACCAGTTTCTGATCGGTGTCCGTATGCCTCGGAGTGTTGGGTGGGCTGTTACCTGGTTACCGTTAATGCTGAAGTAGTTACCGTGTCCGCAGCGACCTCCGGTGAGCGGCCCCGATGAGAGAGGACTATCCTCGAGGATCCCGAAGAGCGGACGGTAGTCAATAACTTTACACTTGTATAATTCTGAACAAATTTGCAATTCACTGACTCTGCAATTCTAAATAATCCTAAATAAATCAACAATAATATAGTGGTAATATTGGTGGTAATAGATTGATACCTACATTCATACCACTGAGTCGGTGTCACTGCTGGCGGACGTTAAATCTGTCCCCGAGGATACCATCAACTCAGTAGCCTTCGGGCTTGTGATTAGGTACTCATGTACTTGTCATATATCTGTTCCATTGGGGTTGTTTCGGATTTCTAAATTGTTTTCATAGGTTGTTGGGCAGTTATATACTGATTCCATCAGGTGTACAGTAGAAACAACTACAGTTACCACACTGTCTGCCCCTGATGACGCCAGTGTGTCTTTGGATAAACTATTCGGTCGGGCTTTGTTTCTATTGCAAAATATTGTATTTTTCGTTTGTTATTGGCATCATTAAAATCTCACTGTATTGGTGGTAATAGATTGATACCTACATCCACCAAGATTCGAAGTATTTATGTGATTGTGGACAATAATACACTTTGGCGGTGTATTATGCACAAACAAATTGATTTCGATGGTTACACCTTTACAAAAGCGAGTAGATAAAAAAAAGTTACACTCTGTACATCAATGATAGGGCTAAAATGAAGATTGGGGTAATTTTTTCTTGATAGGGGATAGTATGGTGGATTGGCAAATTTTCATGCAAATGTATAATATAGTACTGTTCAACATCGCAAAAAAAACGGTGTTAAGGCCTAAAAAAAAAAATGCTGTGTTTAGGGTCAAGTGCTCAAAAAAAATTAGAGTAGGTAGGTAGGGGTTTTTTTTATTTTATGCATTTTTTTTATTCGTACATCTGAGGATGGACGCGTTTAAACACAAAAAAGAAAACCTTTTTTCATAAAAGTTTATTAAAAACAGTTTCAAATGCTATCATGCATCTATATCGAGTTCAAAATCCATTATGAAAAAATACATTGAATAGAAAACAGATTTCAACAAAAAATATTGGTGTATAAAAAGACATGGAATCAAAATAAATATTCCATAAACTAAAATCTGACTCAGATGAAGAATTGCGAATAAAAGTCTGACTTAGACGATTGTTCATCAAATCAAAGTTCACTCATACTGTTGCGTGTTTCACTTTCTCTTTCCATAAGGCATGTGCGTGATTGGCTGTTTTGACTGTCGGCACTCCTCACATATTGGCAGCACAGTTTTGTAGTGGTTTTTCAAGTCCAAGTCAACGACAGCCTCCTCCTCTCCACAGTGAGCACACACATCCTTGCGACCTAGTGAGGAAGAGTAAAATGACACCTCCACAGGCAGTGAGCAGGATCTTCTTAGCTTTGTTGGCAGGCCTAGCCTTGTGTGCACACGTTCCGAAAGGGAGTGCCCAGGTGGTAACACCGGTGCACCACATGTATAGTCATTAAGCTCTAGACCTGCCAACAAAGCTATCTGCTGTCGTTCAGTGAGCTTGTGTTGAGAATATAGAACACGCGGTTTGTGACACTCTACACAGGTGACTGTTGATCTGGCATTTTGGGCAGTGAACAAGGCCTTGGTGAATGATGAACTGGACTGTGGGTCATCTACAACTGGCCCAGGTTGACTTCCTTCTGGTTCTGCAGTGAGTAGATCTGGATTTTCTGTCTCGGTAACTTCCTGTCGCTTATCCTTTGCAGGCGCCAATTTTGTTCTCTTTGCTTCCTTGCGGGGCTTCTTAAGAGATGGTCTGTCTTTCTCTGAAGTTTCCTTCTGCTTGGCCTCTGAATATGACTGGAAATGTTCTCCATCATCTTTCAAGACAGGGTCTGGAAGCCATGTCAGTGAACTCTGCTGATTGACAGGACTGGAGCAGCAGGCACGGTCTTCACACTTTCTGATTTGAAAAGTGTAGTGACGTGATTGGCAGTGTTTTTCACACCATGTCAGATATGCTTCACACTTTGATGTGTGTACTTTCTGCAGCTTGTCGAGCTTCAGTTCAGGAAACAGTTCCCTGAGGTGTCTTTGCAGGTTGGCAATCTCTTCATCAGGGATAGGATCCATGCCTCTGATTGGTTTGTCTTTCAGTTTGAGACGATCAAAACGGCCTTGAATTTTGGTTTGAACAGGCGAAATGGATTCTGACCATTTTTCCTGTAGGTTGTTCATGGTTTCCGCCTTCAGCCGAGTTTCTGCCATCGAATTGCACTTCTTCAGTACAGCTTCAGTTTCATCATCCATTTTTTCTCGTTCCAGGGCACAATTCTGCAAGGCCAAGTTAAGGATGGACATGACCCTCTCTGCCGGGTTAATGAAACTTTGTCCAGGAGCACAACGACCAGCAATAATCATGTCCAAATCCAGCTCTTTGAAGACACAAATAAGTGCGCACTTGACCTGCTCCAAAGTGATCCTGTGGTCAGTGCCACCATCACTGAACTTGAGCAGGATCTTCTTTTGGTCGTCCTGTAGTATTCTGACAAGCATAGCAGCATGCCTGAATGGAGTGCTCACCTGGAACACTGTGTCATTGACGCAAGTGTACACCTGCCCCTGAACGAATGACTCATCTACGTTATTCGGGATGTCAATCTTCAGGACTACACTAGGAGTTAGAGACGCCTTCACTGCCATGTCATGGTCAGCAGCAGACAACTGGGACTCGGTTGGAGCAATGGACTTCTTCCCCCTCACTCCAGTGGATACACAGAGCCCCGGTTCCCCCACAGGTACCTTTGCCTTGTCATCAGCGACGATGAAGGTGCAGTAGTCATGAAGTTCAATGGCTCGTTGTCTTAGATATTTGAACTGTGCTGAACAGTAATGCTGATCTTCATGAGATGCTCTCAGCTGTCTTGTCTATATCTTGTACTGGACATTTACACGGCTGGTGAAGTTGATGGCTGCATGTGTGTACTTATTTCTTGGTGCAAACTGAAGTCGCACAGTAGCTGGTGATGGAATTGGAGTACCTTCCTCGAGTCCAACAGAGGCTTGTGTGATCAGGTCTTCCAGGTTGATCCATTGTGCAAGATGTGTCTCACCATATCGGCGTTCATCAGCAGCGGTGACTTTCTCCACTTCTAAAGCCAGCTTCTCAAAGAATGCATCGAAAGTTGATCCAGGTCTGCCCGGATTCATTTTCCGAAGGTCAACTAGCAGATCTTGGTCGCCAAGAAATATCAACCGCAGTCGCTCTTGGGTAGCAGGATGAGTGGCCACAGATTTGTCTAGGGAAAGTTCTTGATAAATGAACTCTGCTACACATGGTAAAACACCTGAAATGTTGCTCAGCTGGTTCTTGAAGGCACGCTTCTGTTCACGAGTATGGCACTCCCTCAGGACCGGACGAAGCTTTGCAAGGTTTCTCGCAGCTGTTGTCAAACGCAGGTCTTCATCCATTTGTTCAGGTACTTTGTAAATACAAACTGTTGTGACGGCAGAACCACCAGGAGTGAATCTGTAAATGTCAATCGGCACAGACAGCTGCAAGTTTTTGAGAAAATAATAGCGCTGCTTGCGATCCAACTGTTTCCCAATGTGAGTATTTTCGTCGAGGAATATTGGTTCGTCATCTGCTACTCTCACAGCTTCATCCAATAATCTGTATCTGTCAGCACCAGGGTTTTTGGCCTGTGTTCGACAGTGCTGTCAGTAGCCAAAGTTCTCACTGGGCAATCACGACCTTGGTTTTCCTGTGTTTTCTCATTTTGTTCTTGGAGAAAATCTTTGTAGGCACCAAGACAAGCTGCGAGTTCCTCGATCCCCTCTCCAACAAATGTCCATCCAGGTGTTGACTTCATTCTGGGCTTGAGGAGCAATGAGTAAAGGGCTTGTGAGTGCGACTCAAGCAGGGTAGCAGATAGCTCACGCTTGGCGTGCTTTTTCTTGACGTTGTTGTCATAGCCGGAATAGTCCTGGAACAGAGCTGGCACTCGTTTCACAGTTTTGTTTCGTGCTGCGGCTTTGTTTATCGTCTCATGATTTTGGTCAATATACCAGAGAGCGTTCCGTAGAACCTGAGAAACAAAACAGTGATACACGTCAGACATTAAAAATTATACAAAATAGTTTTCTTACAACAGTCCTGCATGTCAGAGAGATATTATGTCGAAGTATAAGTTTATTAAAACAAGGATATTCCCCTATCTCTGACATGTACTCGATGTTTCCAACAAATTTGAGTGGACTCTGTTCAATCTATGTAAGAACTTACCGTCACAATGTATTTGCCTTCGTCCAGTTGTTGTCTAGGGATTTCACACTTATCAAAAACTCGTTCCAATAGATCATTTGCCAGCTGATCCTTGCGGTGAATGCCAGCTTTCAAGCCCACACTGAATATGAGAAATAAAAAAAAATAAAAAAATATTGCAAGCCATCTTTGGGGTCTAGTGCATGATAGATGCATGTTTCTAAAAATATTCGAAATATACCTGCATTTCATACAATTCAGAACTAAATTTAGATAGATTAGAATTCAAAAACAAGTAGGACCAACCAATTGTATTTTTTTCTGGTTCAAAATTTTACCACAAATTGATTTATGACTGTGTACCATGACTGTGTCGAAGTATGACCGTGGGAAGTTAATGAATGTATATGTATACATATTGTCCCTAAATATATACCTTTTTGTCACTTTAAGTTCTTTCATGGATGCTTTTGCATGGCCCAACACAGTGTTTATATCTCGTAATTTTGGTTCCGAGATCTTGACAGGAATAGGTTGTACTTCGGTGCAATTGAAGATCAGTGTAGTCACAGACGGAAATCTGTATTAAAAAGTTGACATGAATGAGTTGACATCATGTTGTGAATGAAACTACACAAATAACATCTCAAAAGTATACAAGCTTTGAAAGGAGTATTAAATTGCAAACTTGGAAACTTGATCTAGCAGTAGCATTTACGGTTGTAGTAGTGTTAAACAAAAATATCTATCTATCCTAAGATAGGAAATGCATTTGAAAAACTCACCGTTCCATTAAATCTTTCACCAGAATCTGTGAATCGATGGAAATAGCTTGGCCATTTAGTTCCACTGCCACCGTGAAGTGACTTTGCACCCGTGAACCGGCACTCCCCGATGTACTGCCAGGCCTGTCAAAGCCGGCTTCAGACTCGGAGATTGAGACCGAGTCCGTTTCTCCACTGGCACTGCCACTGCAGTCTTGCTCCACACACTCATGTTGTCCCACAGTATGAAACACATTCTCCAATGTGTATGCCGTCGACAGCTGAGAGATTTTTGCTTTTTGTACTTCGGACCTGCCACAAATCAACTTAACGGTGAAGATGCCAGAACTGGCGGCTGCCATGATCGATGACACATGCTAAGGCAGAAAGTGAATACAGACTCCAGCTGGGGAGGTCACTACCACGCATTCTATATTTCTTGAATGTATGCACACGTGTGCTGGGAAACACTGAACAAGGCACTAGACACATCGAGCGGGCGTGACCCCCTCATCCAAGAGAAAGCTCTCATTTTACGACTTGTGGTCTAGCCCATTGTTGACAGCACTAAATATACCAAAATATCGCTCGCCAAAAAATGACGGGCCAGAAAACTTGACATTGATTTATTCAGTGAGATCTATTCCTAAAAAAAAATAAATAAAATGTTTAGAGTCGGGTGCTACAAGCTAGAGTCGGTCGGACGACCCTAAACACAGCATTTTTTTTTTTAGGCCTAACGAGTTTAGTTTAACAGCAGAGTATAGTTTGATAGCTGTCCATGACACATTGGTGAAATATGACGTCAACGTGGATTTCCTTGATCGAAATGCGATATGACTGACTAATCATACGGGATGGGATATACCTATATGGTTGCATTTGTTCTATCACATTTTCGTGTTGGTCTATAATGATTATTAATAAACTTTGCGGCTCATTAGTCGACATGAGTACCTTTCTTCACCCAATTTTTTGGTTCAGAATTATACAAGGTTCACGATTTTGACGAACGTGAACTGTCTGTCAAATGCAATGACAATGCGTACTCCATATACATGCATTTCCCAATGTTAGGAGCGGCACATGACATAAAGATGAACTTTAGTTAGTTTTCGTTGTTCCAGTGGATGAGCACGCCAAGTTGAACTTTGTGAAAGTGACACTAAAGTCACACTAAGTAAAGATCACTAAACCAGAAAGTTCTACTTTCGAATAGTGCGAGATCAGCACTCGGCCCTAGGTGTTAATAGGTTGACATATAGGTTTATTTGACTTGATGCTCTTGTGCTGCATAGTAGTTTCGTTCTATCAGTGTATGTAAGTAAGAATCAATCTATTACCACCAATACAGCCACATTTTTGATGATTATATTACTCATAGTGTTGTAATGATGTCAAGCCATCAACTCAGTAGCCTTTTGGCTTGTGATTAAGTAATTATGTACTTGTCGTACATCTATTCCATGGGCATGATGGGGTTTGTTTTGGATTCCTAAATTAATTTTCATATGTTGTTGGGCAGTTGTATACCGATTCCTCCAGATGTACAGTAGAAACTACATTCACACGCTGTCTGTTTGTCGTTGGATGAACTATTTGGTGGGGCTTTGTTCCTATTCCAAAATGTTGTATTTTACATTTGTTATTGGCATCATCAAAATTTAGTGGTATCGGTGGTAATAGATTAATACTTACATTAATGCATATTTACATGCTGATAATGATATCCGTGTTGCTAGCGATATGCTGGTAATGTTACTAGTATTACCAGTGATATGCTGGTAATGTTTCTAGTATTACTAGTAATATGCAGATTCACAGATTTTATACAATAGTATAGATATTAATGAAATGAATAACGACGAAAACTCTCCATTATCGCCCGATGTCGAGAAATTGGGGGGTCACGATTTTGATTATTTTTGGCCAGCGACGTTTCAGTGCAAATTTCTGCGCTCATAACTCAAAGGCAAACAATCCGATCGATCTGAAATTTATAGGCCTGGGGTGCTATAGAAGTGGCTCGTTCTCTTTCGAATTTTGTCAAAATCGGATAAAAACGAATGCCATGGCAACGGAAAAAAAAATCACATAATTGGTTATAACTCCGGTTCTAATCAATATTAAATTATCCTCCTATTTTTGTTTTTTTTCTTTGGCCAATTCCCGATCGTATGGCGTACAACCGATGGTCTCAAGACCAAAACTCTCAATTATCGCCCAAGGTCGAAAATTTGAGGGTCACGATTTATACCTTGTGAGTGTTCTGAGATTCCAGAACATATTGTGAAACCAGTTATCAATCTGTTTAAACCATTTTAGTTCATGAGATGTGCCTTCATAATTGAAACATTACGGTGAATTTTCACAGCTCAATATTGAACGACAAGGTCAAGGTCACAGAATAGGTCAGAATCGAAAAGTTGCAATAACTCTGTTTATATTCATGATTAATTTTCCCTAATAATTTTGTATTTTTCTGTGGTCAATTCTCCATCATTTGCTATATGACCAATGGTCGTACGATCAAAATTCCCCAATATCGCCCAAGGTCGAGAATGTAAGGGTCATCAGCTGAAATTACTGATTCGTAATATTTCAAGTAGTAATAATTCAGAAACCACTGAAGATATTCAATAGAATGTTTTACGCAGTTTATAACTTAACAGGCTTCTCCAGGGAGTAAAACAGCATTTTTTACGAATTGCAGAGTCCTATCGCGAAAATGGAGACGTTGGTTCTACCCAGAGCTAAATTTCAGCCCGAAAGGGGATCTCAGAAATCTGGACATATTTCGGTATTTTGTGGTGTTAACATCCATTGGTGGTAGTATTGGTGGTAATAGTAATATTGGTTATGATATCAATAATATATTGGTTATGATATTACAAATCATACCTGGAGGTGTACGTCATTTCAAGAAACCAGAGAAACTTGTCATTTTCATGGTAATTCCTTATCCCAGCAAGGGGTACTCAATCACAGTGCTTACACAGATTAAGGTACCGCGCGGTACCTTAATCAAAGATGGCGGGAGGTAGGTTATGCTTCGACCTTTCATCGGCGATTTCTAGCATATACATTAGGAATGCGCGTATATTTGTGTGGTTTCTGAGAGGGAGTTACATCATATACACTGTGGATAAGTTACAAGAGATGCTATACTGGCAGTCGCGAGTAATTTGAGGGAGAAGAAATCGGCTTGATTATGGTACCGCGTGAGGTTGATTAAGGTACCACGAACAGCCTTGAATCGTGGATTATGGTACCACAACTACCCAATTTATCCATTTAATGTTTTTTCTGTTAAAGAGGTGCTATTCCAGTGTTACTTTCTTGACACACAGTCACCCGAAAATGGCAATATTTATGAGGTTCAGTCTGTTTAAAAGTGTTTAATGTTTAAAGGTGTTTAATGGTGGTTACCAACTTTGTCCTAGATGAACATAATATATGAAATAGACATGCTGATACCACCGGCCTCAAGGTAGGGCTCGTTTCCATGGCAACAGGTCTATTTCCCTTCAAAATGGCAAAAATATTGAAGATCGGGCAGCTTTAAAGTGTTAATGTTTAAGGAAAGATCAACAACCTTGTCTAAGATATAAACCACCTGTGGGACAGGGATGGAATGCTACCAGCGTGGCCTCTGTGTGGGACTCATTTCTATGGCAACAGGCAGTCTTAACCATCCGTGCCAGTTCTATTTTTTTGCACAAAAGGGCAAAATAATGAAGATTGGGCTGCTTGTTAATGGATAAATAGCGAGGATAATCGGCAAGAATTGAATATATTACATACAAGTGTAAATGACAAGTTTCCGAAGAACAATATCCTACATTCAACGCAATTTTACTGCAATATCTCTCAAATTTTTGTTTCTATTGTGAGCCAGTTTTGTACAGCTAATAGTCAGATTCTATTCATATGACTCAAATGATAGAACTAAAATGATTAAACTATAAAATTTACAGAACGAGTAATCATACAGACCCCAATAGAACAATTTATGTGCATTTCATAAATACATCACTGCACAGTGCACCATCCTATTGTATGCCAGTTATAAACCTCGCTGTCACTATAGTGTCAGAGGACTCAATTGAATATTCAATTGATTGACAACGCGGCTTATTTCACATGAACGGTTCTGCTGGCAATCTCTAATATCTAAATCACCTTTCATTAACACCTTGCAGCAGTGCTAGACAAGAAAAAAGTCTCCAAATTTCCTGACACAGATTCGGTGGCTAAGTTCTGTGATCGTTTTTGAAACGTCTTCAGCAACAAAATTGCCAAGATTACATTAACGTTCTCTGATGATCACCCAGTGCTAAATCAGATACAAACTGTATATGCATACAAACTGTGTACGCATTGTCATTATGCAATGACAATGCGTACTCCATATACACGCATTTCTCAATGTTAGGAGCGGCACATGACATAAAGATGAACTTTAGTTAGTTTTCGTTGTTCCAGTGGATGAGCACGCCAAGTTGAACTTTGTGAAAGTGACACTAAAGTCACACTAAGTAAAGATCACTAAACCAGAAAGTTCTACTTTCGAATAGTGCGAGATCAGCACTCGGCCCTAGGTGTTAATAGGTTGACATATAGGTTTATTTGACTTGATGCTCTTGTGCTGCATAGTAGTTTCGTTCTATCAGTGTATGTAAGTAAGAATCAATCTATTACCACCAATACAGCCACATTTTTGATGATTATATTACTCATAGTGTTGTAATGATGTCAAGCCATCAACTCAGTAGCCTTTTGGCTTGTGATTAAGTAATTATGTACTTGTCGTACATCTATTCCATGGGCATGATGGGGTTTGTTTTGGATTCCTAAATTAATTTTCCTATGTTGTTGGGCAGTTGTATACCGATTCCCTCAGATGTACAGTAGAAACTACATTCACACGCTGTCTGTTTGTCGTTGGATGAACTATTTGGTGGGGCTTTGTTCCTATTCCAAAATGTTGTATTTTACATTTGTTATTGGCATCATCAAAATTTAGTGGTATCGGTGGTAATAGATTAATACTTACATTAATGCATATTTACATGCTGATAATGATATCCGTGTTGCTAGCGATATGCTGGTAATGTTACTAGTATTACCAGTGATATGCTGGTAATGTTTCTAGTATTACTAGTAATATGCAGATTCACAGATTTGATACAATAGTATAGATATTAATGAAATGAATAACGACGAAAACTCTCCATTATCGCCCGATGTCGAGAAATTGGGGGGTCACGATTTTGATTATTTTTGGCCAGCGACGTTTCAGTGCAAATTCATAACTCAAAAGCAAACAATCCGATCGATCTGAAATTTATAGGCCTGGGGTGCTATAGAAGTGGCTCGTTCTCGTTCGAATTTTGTCAAAATCGGATAAAAACGAATGCCATGGCAACGGAAAAAAGAAAATCACATAATTGGTTATAACTCCGGTTCTAATCAATATTAAATTATCCTCCTATTTTTGTATTTTTCTTTGGCCAATTCCCGGTCGTATGGCGTACAACCGATGGTCTCAAGACCAAAACTCTCAATTATCGCCCAAGGTCGAAAATTTAAGGGTCACGATTTATACCTTGTGAGTGTTCTGAGATTCCAAAACATATTGTGAAGCCAGTTATCAATCTGTATAAACCATTTTAGTTCATGAGATGTGCCTTCATAATAGAAACATTACGGTGAATTTTCACAGCTCAATATTGAACGACAAGGTCAAGGTCACAGAAGAGGTCAGAATCGAAAAGTTGCAATAACTCTGTTTATATTCATGATTAATTTTCCCTAATAATTTTGTATTTTTCTGTGGTCAATTCTCCATCATTTGCTATATGACCAATGGTCGTACGATCAAAATTCCCCAGTATCGCCCAAGGTCGAGAATGCAAGGGTCATCAGCTGAAATTACTGATTCGTAATATTTCAAGTAGTAATAATTCAGAAACCACTGAAGATATTCAATAGAATGTTTTACGCAGTTTAAAACCGAGTGAGCCTGCAAATTTTGGAAGGTCAGTGTCAAGGATTCAGGCCGTGGTCGAGAATATGGTCAAAATAGAGAAATCACAGGAACTCTACTTTTATTAATGATTATTCCTCCCATGATTTTTTTCTCTATGGCCAATTCCTGACCATTTGATATATGACCAATTGTCGTATGACCAAGATCCCCGATTATCGCCCACGTTGAAAATGCAAAGGTTATCAGCTTTTGACTAAATCTGAAGGGCGAGGGTTTGCAATCTCTGATTGTCTCGTTAGCACTGTTTTCGGGCACGAAAAAAGGACGAATACCTTACGTAATTAATTTATTTCGTATACAGCAAACAGCAAACCACCGAGTGTGCGTGGGATACACGTTGTTCTGTCAATGGAACATTATTATAAGCATGAAACACGTTGGGGTACGAAAAAAGGACGAATACCTTACGTAATTAATTTATTTCGTATACAGCAAACAGCAAACCACCGAGTGTGCGTGGGATACACGTTGTTCTGTCAATGGAACATTATTATAAGCATGAAACACGTTGGGGTTTAGATCATAATTTACATCATAACCATATACTCTGATTTCTCGTTTAAAATGTTTCGTTGATATTTTGACGATGCTGAGTGGTATCGTATTATAACTTGTCATACTTCATCTGGGTGTCAAACGGCAATGCCTCACTGAATTTCATACCTCTATCGCGGAAATTGAAAAAGGGCAAAAACGGTGTAAACATACTAAAAAAAAACAGAGTCTGGCACATGCGATGAGAATTGCATATATGATAAAATATGAAATTAATGTTTATTGGGAGCAACATACATGTCGCACGTATATCATTTTCGTTCTGTTCACATAAATAAACTGTAGTTATTTAAAATTATTATCTAGACCACTCACTACAAGAATAACGCTTTTCGGAAATACCATACAAAAGCAACATACCAAAATCTTAGTAATATCGAAACAAATATTTCGTGTTCACTGAGGAAACATAATAGTGACACATTTTAGTGCACCTTTTCATGAACTAACGAATGAGAACGTCTGCTGAAGCGACCGTCAAACCAACTACTACATTCCGAAGCTTTTTCTCCCCAGATTGTTGATGAAACATGGAGTTGTTTAATTGTGTTCAGGCGTATAATTAGTTCATGCGTTTATCGTTCTTGTGCTGCCGTGTGGTTTCCCACGGAATTTGTAGACACACTTTGATACTTCTTCCGGATCAACGTGTACGCCAAAAAGTTAAAAAGACCACCAACGTTGCTGAAGAAGACAGCAAACCAGAAAATCACGAATGGTGGCACAGAAATGAAGCCCCAAATGGCGTAGAAAACGTAGCCCCACCATTGAAGGATATATACCACAACGAATAGCATCATGATGCTAGCCGAGCGGTGGTACTTGTTGTCTCCATTCTGCTTGAGCGCTACCTGGCGAATGCGGAGCCAAACGCCCAAGTAGCAAACAACATTGAAACCGAAAGTGATGATGATAACAGCAGCAACCACATTGCCCAGGATTACGCCTAGGGGGCGCCTCATGTCTATGTAACACCTGAAAAACAAATGGATTGTACATTTATTTTTGATTTCCGAATAACATACATGTACACATAATTTGGACAGTGTCACATGGTATCATGGAGTATCAAAACAACTTCAGTAATAATAAAAAATGACGTCGTCGGTACAAATTCGCCCCCTAATTTACATTCGTATTATCATGCATTATTAGCTTATATGATCTACATCTATGCCATTCCATTATTTTCGAAGTTTTCTTTTTATCTTTCTAGTAAGTAAGCCTAATTGAAAAAAACATATTATATTGATACAACTCTCGGATCTGGTATATAAGGTACAACATAGCGTCGGGAACTGATTGCTTATTGCGAATAGTAATAGGCTTTTAGTATGATAACAAATCACCACCAGCAATACATACCAAGCTCCAGACGGCCCGAAGTTACTAGTGGACACTCCCAGTATGCCTAACACCATGGGTATGCCAAACGCAAAGACAAGAAGCCTCCAGTCATACTTCCCGATGTTTATCTTTTTGGATAAGACAACCATCACAAAGGAATTAAGCGGCACGAAAATCAGGAGTAACGCCTGCCCAATGATAAACTCGTTCAAGAAAAACGCGAAAGTTTTGCAGACTGGATCTGGCGGATGCATCCATGTGATCAGCATGTAGGCATGGTCAAAAGTATGACTGATAGAGAAAAATAGGTCACAGAACGCCAGGTAGAAAACGAGCCGGTTTCCTATTGGTCGAGAGAAGAATGTCTTCATTGGACGAATTATGTAGATTAGCACTCCAGCGCTTATGGAGATGCTGATTGGTTGAACTGCCAGTGCTGTGGCGTGGATCAAGGTGAATTGATATCCCGGGAGACCAAACACTGGAAGTTCGTCCTCTGCTTGTGAAATCATGTCTGGGAAAGCATTTCCTTGTGTCGTAGTTTCATCCGTAAAACCTGCATTCTCGTGTGTTGAGTTTTCCATGGATCACTTCATGAAGTTTTCCCTTGTATATATTGAAAACACTTGGTCAGAAACTCCAGGTTCACTGCGATAATAATATTGAAATTTCCCTCTTCTCCCAGGTTCTCGCAAGCAACAACAGAACTTCATTGCTGAATGACACGCGACCGACTTATATACTGCCAAATACGTGTATAAAATGGCACGGACTATCAAGTGCTTGTTATTCTGACGACGGCACAGAGAAAGCCACTTGACCACGATGCGTGTCTGAAGTGGGGCGTAGCTATGATCAATCTGTAGCAATTAACCGCCTACATTTCTACATGCAACTGCTCAAATTAGCTAACGTTAACGCGTCATTCATCAATGGAAAGGAAACCAATTAGGCATGAACTACATCTAGTAGTCGCACAGTGGCACAGTGCTACTCCTGTTCAGGAACACTGGAGAGATGCTTGCCAGTGAGAAGAGACTCATAAATACATGGAATGATGATGGCAAGCGGTGACCGTGTCATGCTAACTTCTTTGATCAGCGGTATCTCAAAATGATATGCTTACGAAATGCCACATTATTGCATATTGAAATTATGTGTATAGTTTACTTGTTCATAAATTACCCACCTACGTGATTTTTTCCTGATTCCCAGCATCAATGGGTAAATTATATGTTCAAGCTTTGAAACATTTGCAACTAGGGGTGAAACCCATACCTATATTGGCTGTTGGAATCGGTTTATCAAAACAACCCGATTCTAGAAATTATAGAAATGATCTTCCAAAATGTAAAAATGTCAATTCGCGTCCTACAATGATGTGTCTATTCCAGTGTGAACCAAACAATGGATGAAAAACAGACCATGAAAAATTGTGTGTTTTAAAATAACGTTCCTGCATTATACCCTTGAGTATAAGTTCTAGGCCATCGTGATTTGTTTGCGATATTCTAGTTTTTAGTAAGAAACCAGACGGTACAGTTGAACAAATGTGCAAGAGTTACTGAGTTTTGTTGTTTCTTGGTTTAGATATTAGCATAAAGGTATATCATACCATCCCTCCCCCGAAGAAGATATTTATCTTTTTTAAGATAATCTGGAATATGTATCTACAATTAAAAAAAAAAACATATGACTAGAAATTAGAACGGTTGGTGTTGATAAAACTTATATTGTTGCTGAAAAATCTTATATTGTTGCTGAACAAGTTGGATATAATCAGACACGCTTTGTGAAAATGAGTACGCGTGACATCTTTCACGATATAGGGCGTGGATGCGTAATTATATGAGTTGCGTAATTCATTCTAAGGTTCGTACAATCTCTCCAAAGTGAATGTGTTTCGCTTGTCTTTCTCTATAATGGTCGCTCCACGGTAGAGTAAAGTATTACAACTTTGCAAGGTATTTACTTTTCTTGCCGTAACAATGTAGGCAAACTGTTCTAAATTCATTGAATACAGAATTCCGAGTGACTATATGCTGGGGTCAATCAATACTGGCAATATTGGCAAAACATACAGTATAGATGCTCAATATTTGCACTAGCAAACACTATCTGAAATCCGAAGCCTATGAGCCAACACACGCTGTACACTATCAAAACAGTTTTCATTTTTTCAGTGATGTATTATTGTACTTGTCTCCATTTGGGCAAGTTTGATGGATAAGAAATGAAAGCTCACCAAATAAATCAGTGTGACCATGTACAATAAAAACATGCAAGCATGGATCTCCATTGGTGGTGAACATGGTGGTAAATGGTGAGGCTTTAACTGTATCATCTTGAACATTATCGCACTGAACCCAATCCAGACGATGTTGTCAATTATTGAAGAGATCACAACTGTTCTCATTGACAAAGTAGATCCAATTGTCATTTTTTTTCAGTGACAAATACAGGTCCAAGATCATAATAGCTAAATGGTAGCCATATATCCCATACGATGCTCGAAACACCCATGTTAAAATCACACACATCGTCCAGTTTTTTTACAGCAAATATGTAGTAAAATCCACAGAGCATTGTAGACAGACCGACAATACTTCCCGCAGCACTGTTTTGGACCAGAAAACATAGTGCTGATTTACGTTTGTGTCTTGTCAGGCAGATATGTGCTATAGCTAGTACGTTGAATGTGAGAGTCACGAAACCTAGCACACATAGCAGCACGCCAAGTTATACCATGAAAGTCATTTTGACTCTTACTCTTGCTGATTGATAGGCGACCAGATATCTGACTGACTTATATACTGCCACTTTCAAGTACTGGTTATCATTGTTATTGTGACCATTACAGGGAGACCACGAGGTCATTACATGCCTTCCAGAGCAGGGCGTAGCCATGATCAATCTGCAGCAAATAACAACCTCGTAAATGAGGCTGTTCAAATTAACTAACACTAACGCGCCATTTATCGATGAAACCAATTAGGCAAGAAACATATACTACTAATTGAATGGGCGTAGCTAGACTCCTGGTAATCAACACTAACGAGATACTTGCCAGTGACAAGGGACTATTATATTCGAATGGTAATTCATGCTAATACTTTTGGCGGTATTATTAAAGCATTTTGCAGAAATTTTAAGCACTGGTCAAAAATGTTGTGTGGAAGACGCCTACTGTTTTTAAGTCGGCTCCGGCTACCTGAAAAAAAAAAATCATTCGAAAGAGAGCTACTTTTTATGTTTAAGGCATTTCGGCAGAAAGTCATTATGTTTTTCTCTGCCGTTTGGCTTCCAAATAATAAGCCCCGGTTTGGTTTTCAGGACTTTATCCAGAAATTGCATTTCCAGATGATTATTAGGATGATACTCTACACAGGAAGCTCCAAGTGGTATAAATTGTGGCATAAAGAATGTCCCTATTGCTATACAAGACTGTATAAAACGCAGCTTCTGATCCAGAGGCTGAACCGTGTTTGACCAGTTCTAGATTTCACCTTTTCGCTACAGTACTGACTCACCCTTCAGATTCCATTCCGATCCGATCCTTATTTGAATTATATGTTTTCTAGGATATATTTAGGATTTCTATATGTCTGATCAGTTTTAATTAAAGTTGTTTCAGAATATTCATGTGTGAAAATAAAGCTATCTCAATATAGTAACACTGTGCCAGTGGTTACCGTGGAAACAATCAAAAATTAGCGACCAAACAAATTTACATTTTGTTTCTACCATACAGCCATTTTCGTGTTTGTAATGAAATATAACCCAATACATTTCACTTAAGAAAACGAGACATTCTTCATTTTTGATTAAGTATCTCGTGTGGGTTTTGATAGTGTTTACAGTATGTCATTATCTTCATTAGCTATGGAGATATAACAGTTTCAGTGAAAACTGTCTGTAAATCGATCCAATGTAATGATCCTTCATCAAAATGTACTCGTCTCATGACAACTTGCTCGCAACTGCATGATTCTAATTTTGGTCGAATCGTCAAGACCCTCCTTCACTGTCTGCCACATGAACATGTAGAATACATCGGTGCTGCCGATCATCACCTTGGGTGCGGCAAGCTGGGGACAGCATCGCCTGTCAAGCATTGACGCATTTCACATCCGTGCACCTAGATTCTCTTCGGGTGTATTTGAACACACACCTCGAGGTGACATCGAGCGGACCAGTGCCAGTGACAGGCAGTAACGAAATAGTAGTGCAGATTGTGCAACATGGACCCAGCACGTGTTACAAGACAATTGTTCATGCAAAAAGATTAGTTGCGCCCCATAAAGCCAACTGGGTATCACGCTGTACACAGTGTTTCTTTGACATAGCTGTCGACATTGACCACCAGAAATCCGAACGTACAGGATGTTAAGAAGCATTTCCCACACTGAGGAATATATCAAGGTGTCGATGCATTGGACTCATCGTCGGGCCCTTGCTCAGTTCAGATGGTGCAGCACCTCATTCAATGAGTAATTCGCATTGAATGACAGAATTTGTTTCGACTTCAGCGATCATGTGGAGGACGAATTGCATGTTATCACTGAAAGCCCACTACACAATGACATCATGAATGAACTAGACAAACGATGTGTCAATGTACTTGAGAAGACGCAGCTTATCGAAAGTTTATGAAAAGTGATTAATCTGAACCGAACACCCATCACCCGTATCAGTTCATTAATCCTATATAATATTATCTTTGTCAAATAATATTCAGTTATTAAAGAACCGTTCCGCAGCACAAGACCGACTTTAAAAGCAAACAGAGCTGATCTCAAACAACAGGGAAAGATTAAACGGCCGAACAAATCAAGGCATCTGTGTGTAGATGAAGATAACCTGATGTAGCACAAGGGGTTCCTTGCACAAGAAATACCATCAATCGTTCACGCTGTTCTACTACCTCAGCCTGAGACTGGGAATGAGAGGACGGGATGAACATCACAAGATAACTTGGGGCGACTTTAATTACCAGAAATGGATAGGACTGTCTCATCTTCAGAAAAAGAGTGATTCTGCTTCATCTTCAGAGAGAAAGAGACACGATGACTCGGGGGTTTAACAAAACAGAGGATATACTAGTATGTGCAACACAACAAATACTTCTGTCAATCCAACACTTACCCCAACAGATGTGTCTGGAAGTCTGGAAGAACCATCCACTCGTGAATTTATACAAATATTGACTGTTGCTGAGGTTAATACGTAATTATCTTCACTATCTTACAACTTTCCAACAAGTGAAGATAATCACGTAACCGCAAGCTAAAATGTCAATATTTTTATTATTATCAAATGTGTGGACAATTCAGTCCACACAGACCGAACTAAGAACACCAAGAGCACACATGACAACAGTTACTCTCCAAGCGCTTGGTCTCAACTAAAGCTTGTATTTTCCTCGGACTCGGAAATATCACTTTCTTCAGAACATCTCGACCAGGATATTGTAGTATCATTTTAATCACGTTTACGTTTACGTTCACGGCCTCGTTTAACCAATCACAAATAGGAATCTTATACAGCTAATAAAAAAACCACATGCTACCGGCTCCTTAAATGAGAGTACAACATGCAGGGTACAAACAGATCAACAAATCTGTAAAGGAAAAAAAATGCATATTCTCTACCGGGACGATCACAGTCTTGTAAACCCAAAATTACGCCCACAATCATTATGAGTGTCATGTTGTGCTTCAATGATTATATTGGAGTATCATAAAGTTCCTTAAAATATATGATTTGCCTGACACTTGGCGATTTTGTATACTTTATACTTCTAAAACCCATGAAATTAGCTTTGAAAGTCTGTTATCAATGTGGCGAAATATGTTGATGCTCGGGCATTAAAAATTCCTTGCATACTTTCCAGAAAATGAAGCACGGCGAGGTACAAAGGCTCCGTGTACGTGTTGTATTAATGGGGGTTCGTAAAAGGGCATTTTGACGCCCTGAAGTTTTGCAAGTCCCATTTTTCCATTGACATTGTCTGTGTTTTCACGTATTGCGCAATGTGAGGCACTGAACGTTGCACTTTGTGACAGAGGAAACTTGGCAAATACATGTAGTCGATTTCTACGTTATACTTGCATTAATGTACTTGCAATACAAAGAAATTCCAAATGTTCGCCAAATAAGAGATTGCATTATCGTTATCAATAGTAACAGTTACGCGTGAAAAATTCTCTGCCAATGCACGAAAAACACCGCAATGTACACACCAATTCTGTTGCCAAGTGACTGTGTATTGAACATGATTTACTCGATGATGACATTTATATGCCTATATGAGTTAATGCACGAGGTATAGTCGACAAACTGTCAGACACAGATACCAACTAGTACTCAGACGTTCGGCTGGAACTTTGTCATGGAAAATTCAACTTCGTTTCCGGAGGACAGGATTGAAATCCATGTTGCACTTCAAGTTCTAACAATAACTATCTCAGCCTGGGTAGTGGCTGTCAACGCCATATCACTTCTTGTGACAGCTAGGTCGCAACTTATCAACGAAAAACGCTATATTCTGATAAAAGGTTTGATCTTTGTGGATTTTCTGACAGGAGTTGGATGTTTGATTTATGCAACTATGTTATTTTACCTGGAAGAATCGCTCGTATTCTGGATACGCATTTCTATGCAGATATCTGCCCTCTCGCTTATAACATTATCAATTTTTCACTTGGTTGCCATAGCAATGGAACGATATATTGCCATAGTGAAACCTCTGCACTATGAACGACTCATGACGAAAAGAACATTTAAATGGATTAAGGTCTTGATATGGAGTGCGGCCATGGTCATCCCCTGGAGTGCCATAGCTTTCCCTTTTAGGATGTGGCATTACGACAAGCATTGTCCCTTCATTCCTATGTACCCTAAAATATTCTTCCTGGTTGAAGTTGTCGGAATAAATGTTGTTTTGATGACAGTACAAGGCTTCATATATACGACTATCTTCATTGTAGCGAGACGTCAGGAATCACGAGTAATGACTATTCAGGTCTCTTGTGTCAACACAGAGGGAGGCGATACAAGAGAGCGAACTTCACCAAATTCTCAATCGTGGAAGATACTTGTCTATGTTTATGGAGCGGCTTTTATTAGTTATGCGCCTTTCATGCTTTACCACCTGGTTTACTATGTGCGAAATACACAAGAAGCGTCGGCAGTGGAATGCCAGATAAGCACAGCAACCATTGTTTGGACTCTGGCTAACTCGGGTACCAATTTCATCATATACGTTCTGAGAGACTCGGTATTTCGCAGAGCGCTGAAAAGGACCCTGTGCCAGAGTCTGGAATAAAACTGGGAAATAAGTTTTGTGTGTCCTTGTGGCTTTGGACCTAAATAAATTTTAAGACTCCGTTTTTATTATAATAATGTTTGATGTTAGGTTATTTTGATGACTATCATCAAGATATTGGTAAAGCAGTGTTATTTCAGTATTGTTCGAAAAACTAGAGCCCCAAGTAAGCGATATTTGTCTAGAGACTTGAGATCGAATCGAGTACCGTAAAACTTCTAATAGACGCCCGGGCGTCTATTGATTTCAGTTACACCCTAGACCTGGCGTCTGTTAGAACCCGGCGTTTATTAGAACCCGCCATTTATTGATTTCAGTCATTGTCTGACCTGGCGTTTATTGGAATTGGCGAGGCCTGTGTCACCATATGACAAATCAGACAACAGTTTAGATTTTTAAAAGCTGGATATTCTCAACTGGGATGCGTTGACATTGTCGATATTAGTATCTATACTAATACACAATGTACGTAGACCCGGCGTCTATTAGAACCCAGCGTCTATTAATTTCAGTATACCTAAACCCCCGGCGTCTATTAGAACCTGGCATCTATAGAAACCCGGCGTCTATTAGAAGTTTTACGGTATTGCCCTTGTACTCGACTCTTGGGATCCCATCATTATGCAATAAACTCTTCTAAAAAGAATTGTATACTTTCAAAGTCATTTTCCAGATTATTTTTTTATAGAAAAAAGGGCAAATGTTTTACCCCATGAACACTTGAACAAAATGATTATTACCACATTTGCAATGTCTTATATACTGTACTATTTTATTGGCCTTAGGTATCAACAGATTGAGAAAACTTATTTGTGTGAATTTATTTGTATGAAAGGAACCATAATAGTGCCAGAAGGCCAGTGCTGGTATTAACTTTTGCAACGATGTATTTCATCCAAAACTCCATTGCCTGGCCATGTATATCTCTTACAGGTACTGTTTAGAAAATTAGTAAACAGATAGAGTGGATTCCAACAAAATGTTCACATTAGTGAACTAGAATATTGCCTTTGAACACTGACTTTCAAATCACTATACTGGGGTCTAGCACTGTATAGCTGTCGCTTTTTTGCTTTTTTCGCTTCTTGGAGGGTCTTCAGCCAGTTGAAGTCCTTGGGAGCAGGGCCGTTAGAGAGGAGTGTCATCAGAGACTGCATGCTAGCCAATGACAGATGGTTTCTACGTGACATCTTGAGAAGGTTCTGAACCCTGAACGATCTCTCACTCAGTAGTATGAACTTGTAAGACCAGACATATTGCTGCCAGCTCTAACACATTTGGTAAATCATTCTTGTTGTATTTGTCAATGATAGCCCACAGCTGTGATGTCGTCAGCTTTACATATTCTGTTCTCAGCACCACTTCTTTCACTTTTCTTCATTCCTGTGTTGTTGACAGTGGGTCCATCAAGCCGGAACAGATTCTGCTTCTTGGTGTATTTGTACAGTCTCAGTTTGTCGATGTAAGTATCAATCTATTACCACCAATACAGTCAGATCCTGATAACGCCAATAACAAACGTAAAATACAGCATTTTGCAATAGAAACAAAGCCCGTCACTTGTCCCTACAGACACTAAGGCCTGTATTCTGAAAGCCCACTCACACTCATTGGGTGTATGGTCGGCCTCAGCGAGTGGAAGGTCGACCTCACCCTCCAAGCATTCAAAGACGTCACTCATACCTAATTGAGTGCAAGATTCTAAAAAAAAAGCTTGAGGACAAGGTACACCAGCTTTTGGTCTTCCTCACTTTGGTAGTCTGTGTACAATCATGGTCGATAGGCGACCAGAGACTTGCAAATATGCATGTTTTGGAAAGTGTAATGGTAGTCACTTGAGAAGAGTTCCATAAGGTCAGCGGCTAGCAGTTCCGGATATGGTACAAGATAACAAAGGACACCTTTCAGGGGCTATTGATACTAGTATCTCCAGCTATAGAACCACATAATTAGCGTAGATATCCAATTCATACATACATATAATTATTGTTAGGGTCACATTTCTATGTTGCAGGTACCTTTCAACTTGATATTTTTGAAAATATACAATGATGTGTTTTACACAGTTTGAGATTTACAATATTAGAGTGATCATGACTACGATATTAATGATAGTGACTCCTAATGAATGAGCATTCTTGAAAAATAATTACAAATTTTGAACTCAATACATATATCATCTCGGACCCAGGAAATGGGTAGACACTATATAATGTCGGTATCTTGTATTCATGTAATGTAATATAATTGCAAAATATATTCTATTGCAATTAACTCCAACCAGAACATCGGTTTGTTAGGACAACATTTATTAGTAGAGTTTATAATTTATGCTAGAGATAGAAGTTCTGTGTTTGGTGGGTCATTCGAGAAATCGACACCTGTATCACTGTATATGAAATCTGAGTGTCTAGTTGGCTTCCTCAGGTGAGAAACCTCACTTGAGTATGAGTGGAGGATGAGTGTGAGTGAGCGTTCATAATACAGGCCTTAATCCCTCGATCTCACTTTTCCTAAAGACGCCGATCTTCACGAGACAACATTCCAACATATCTCATACTCAGAATTTCAATGTGACGATATGTGATGTGACGAGATCTAGTTTTCCAGAAGGAATCTTGTCTCAAGTTTCGTCATCACGTTGTTGATGAACTAGTATTTGAAATTTCATTACTGAGTTTTGAAAGTGGCAGTACTGTTGAACTTTACGCGGAATGTTCCGAACGTTATACCTTCTACGTAGGTAGGGAATTAGGCATATTTGTTCATTCACATTTGAGATGTGTAAATAGAAATAGGTATAAGATGACTTTTTTCGTCCATCCTCATTGAATTCAAAGCCATCAAATGAACTATTCCAGCCATTTTCCTGGAACCAACACTGCACCGACGACTCGGCGCACTAGAACCCAGATCATGCACTGACACAGAAATTACGTCGGACAGACGAATCCTTCACGAATTCAGCAATCTTTCCCATATGCCATTCATGAATAGAACGAACTGGACAGAGAATATCACACATCCTTGTAGCAGGCCAGGCCTTCGTACATCTGCCTCACCAGGTACGTGCTACCAATTCCTATTCTTGCAGTGTTCTCCACGGTGTATCTCCGTCCACCAAATCATATGCCTTGTGCAGACCAAGGACAATCATGTAAAGCATGAATGAGAATGAACGACTCATCAGTCTGTCCACTCCTCTCCCTGTCCAAATTCCTCTGTATGTCGCGCCACTGGACTTCTGCACAACGGAATAACAAAGTTCTCCTTCAAATGTGAGTTCCCATGCCAGCAATATTACTGCCGATCGCAATTTTGTATGAGCGTTCAAGGTCTCTGGCTTACCTTTCTCAAGCAGCAGTTAAGTGCGTTCTTCCTGCCAGAGATCAGGTATCCACTCTGGTTTCTACAATTGCTCAAATATCCCTATCAAAGCGTGGCATAGAACTTTTCCTCTTAATTGAATATTCATTAGGAATGTCTTCAAAATCGACTCCCTCACCCTCCCCTCATTCACTGCCTTGACCGCAGGCTCTACTCGTAAGTCTTCCATCAATGATCAATTTGAGACTGTCCACGAGAATGTTGATAACAAGTACAGTTTTCTGCAGTAGTATTGTCACTCGTCTTTGCCTGCTCGAAAAAAACCATCACTTCTTCTTGCATGTCTGGTTCAACACACCATCAGTGTCAATCCGTTTAGTTTGGTGACATGTGATATTTTTATCTCATTATTTGCTCCCCATAATTAGTTGAACGTTATTTTTCACCTTCAACACATTTATGGCAGCGTAAGTTGTTCTGATGGTGCATCTTCTCTGTAATATCATCTTTCAGGTGTTACGGTAGTGGCGTTGCAGGGACATTTGGCGAAAAACGTTTCCCTCAAAGCTCTTCGAAAAACAGAATCCCTCCAGACGAATATAACAGAATTCATTCCTGAATTTGACAAAACTGTGAATGTAGTAGCTATACTCAAGTGACACATGAGTGACACCGCGTGTTGGAGTCGATATTTAATTCGCTAGCCAGTGTTATGCCATGGTATACGATATACGGGATGTAGCATATAAATGAAGCGCCGAAAATAAAGACGAGAATTGTCCATGATCTGTTGCTCCTGGACGTGGAGTTGTGGTTCCGTCTATCAGAGTATACGTCATCACATTCGATATGCGTAACTGAAAAAACCTGGATGACTCGCAGTTCTTGGTATCTAGCAACAATATAGATCTTCATGTACAGTACACCTTGGATAACATACAAAATCATATAAGCTCCTAGCATGCCCACAGCCGAGAATATCTTCGGATAAACTGGCGTGAAAGCACAGCTGTCATGTAAATTCCAATACTCCAGAGGTATGAAAAATGAACTCAAGGGTAATATACAGGCTACACTCCACACAGAGACAGTGATTGCCTTGAACTTTCCTCTTGTCAAGATCATCTCGTAATGTAGAGGTTTCACTATCGCGATATATCGCTCCACTGCGATTGCCGTCATGTGGGTAAATGATGCTGTACAGAGAAACAGAGAGAATGCGTGGCCGAACATTCGAACTGACACATGTTGGTCTTCGAAATAAAATAAGACAATTGCCGTGCAAAGAGAAGCAAGCCCTGCCAGGAAGTCCACAAAAACTAAGCCCTTGATGAGTATATATCGTTTCTCTTGTAGCAGCGGTGACTTGGCTGCCACGAATAAGGACCATCCATTGGTAAATATCACCCACATAACAGTGGCAAACATGACAATTTGAAAACCAATGTTAAGTTCAATTAGTGGTTTTGTGATATAAATAGTGTTCTCGTGTACGTTTTGGTCGTCCATTGTGAATGGCGACAGGCACTCGTCCCCATTTAATCCAATCCTTGAATGGCAGATGACACAGATGATACAATCATGCGTTCAGCTATAAAACTGAGAGGAAATATTCAAACCAAATATACATCCACATCATATTCAAATTACCAACGGAATATTTGTTCACCATTGGGGCATTCCCGGCATTGCAGGGTTTTCAATGAGTGTCCAGATCAAACAGAAGAGACTTTTTTGTTGTCTGAGTCCACAAAAGCTGTTTTGTTGATAAACCAAAGAAATGTGATAGATCTATAATTGTTTGTAACTCAAAACTACAGTTTTTGCCAGTAAGCTTTTCAGTACTGCAAATGATTTGTGAGTAAATAAAGTTGCCTGTATAATGATGTTGGGAAAGGCAGACATCACAGGAAAAATGAAACCAGTTTTCATATCAATACAATGTCAACTCACACGGCATGCGAGTTTCATGCTCGTACCAGGAAATGAGCAAGTCCTCCAAACCGACAAGCTAAGAAGCTGCCCTAAATCTAGAAACATTGTGTCTATTCGCAAATTAAAGATATTATCATCAATGCTTATTGATGAATGAGTATTTTTGACAAATATGACAATCCAGCAAACACACCTTTGTTGTTTTCGAAACAAAAAGAGACAAAACAGTTGGAAGCGCATGTTTGACTTCCAAATTGTTCAAACAGTGAGTTGTTCTTTTTTTATTGTCATCATCAAAATCTAGTTCTATTCCTGATAATATGTTGATGCATGCATGTTGCTCATGAACCGGGGTCGACTTTCAAGAAGTTAAATGGCCCGATGCCAGATGAATGGAGGAATGAATATTGTTTATTTTACATCGCATAAACTATACATGTACATAACTACGGTGGCTTAGATTCGCCATCACGATTAATTCACACCCCATTCAGTTTCCACCTCGGTGAGAACCCTTCTCACCTAGCTGAAAACCTTCTCACCCCGGTTAAAACCTTCACACCCCGGTGAAAACCTTCTCACCTAAGTGGAAACCTCACCCCGTTGAAAACCTTCTCACCTAGGTGAAAACCTTCTCACCCCGTTGAAAACCTTCCCACCTAGGTGAAAACCTTCTCATCCCAGTGAAAACCTTCTCACCCCGTTGAAAACCTTCTCATCAAAAGTGAAAACCTTCTCACCCCGGTGAAAACCTTCTCAACCCGGTGAAAACCTTCTCAGATAGGTGAAATCCTTCTCATCTAGGTGAAAAGGTTTTCACCTGGGTGAGAAGGGTTCTCACCGAGGTGGAAACTGAATGGGGGGTAAATTAAACGTGATGGCGAATCTAAGCCACCGTACATAACTATACTTAACAATTTATTGACTTTTACGGAGGTCAGATTTTGTTGTTTTACAGACCTTCAGAAATAACATAATGACCGAGGCGAAGCCGAGGTGATTATGATATATCTGGGGTCTGTAAAACAACATAATGATCCACAGTGAAAGTCCATAAGTGTTTTATTATATAATTCGAGGTATGCTCGAGAACTTGTCCTAGAGCTCATTCTATTTTCCAGCACTCGATACCTCAAAATACATTGCAGAAGCATACATTTAATCTGATCTACTCACGCTCGCCTGAGCCATGATAAGTGTTTATCCGAGCTCCGATAGAAATGCGGAAAATTCGTGAGATGATCAAACACAAGAAAGACAATAATTTGGTGCCTGTCGATTCGCTGTCGTTTGTCATTCTGACAGTTTTCTGACATCTGATCAGCGTCAGATTCAGACAAAACACTCGTTCGTGATTTGCTATAAATGAATGTGACGTCACGATCGGGCAATACCATAATTTTATGACTCGTCAATACGGATCGATGCGCTAACCTAGCGTGTACAATAAAAGGTGACAATATGGTATATAATAAATGTATTTTGTATAGTGCCACCATGCAGACATGTTGAGTTATATTCGAGACAGAAAAAATAACTCTCCTAAGCTTTAGCAGAACTGACGCTAGCTTGGTTCCCACCAGCGCGCGCACTTGAGGGCATAGAAGTACAGACTGTATTTCTCTCTCGTATTTCTGTGGGACGACTGGATTTCTATGGAGGGGTGGAGCTACCTAAGTTGTGATCACATCAGGTGACGGTCTTTGATCACATTGATCATCATTAGTGCGAACACTAGGGTTACTTGTCACAACAAGTACTCGTCATTTGGGGTCACGGGACAAGGTTAAAGTGATGTTGGCAGTAAGTTATGGATTTTTCCATATCTTTCTGATCGAACGAAGAAAACATAACAGTTATATATCTGTACTTGTATGTCCAAACAGACGCACCTTTCTAATAGATTTCGTTGGTGGAGATATTTTGAGTTTTACATTACCGCCATTCTCGGTGCTTTGTATCCCGTGATGCAGTGCGATTCCAGCTTACTCGTGTATGTTCGAGCTAATCGAGCGTGAACTAGGTTAAGTCAGAGGTAACTCTGAGTGGCGCACAAAACAAAACAAAGCGGCTGCTAGTACTGTCATATGCTTGATTTATCCATTTGCTCAAGCAAAGTTTGTTTTGTCACCTATTATTCTGAGACCACAGGCATATATGTAATTGATTTGGAAAAAAATAGTTTTCCTGCCAACATCACTTTAACTGATGCATGCCCGACAGAAGAAAAGAAAAAAGTGGTACGGAACAAAACATACTAAAGTGAGTTAACTGACGTAAAATTAACCACACTAGATTCTCTAGATGTATGAATCAATCTATTATCAATACAATTATCATGAAGTCAATATAAATCCCTGAATGAGTAACTTCTGCAATAGACATAAAGCCCAAACAAATAATTATACAAAAAAAAAACTAGCGTAGTCAGGGAGCAGAGAGTGTGTACATGTAGTTGTTTCTACTGTATATCTGATGAAATTAGTACTCAGCAAGCCAAATATGCATCCCGAAAATAAATGCCTAGTTTGCTGTTCCAATGCACCGATGGAGTATATTCTTCTATGTATACAATGTATTGTTACAGGTCCTTAAGAACTGATTTACCATGATACAGATTCATATCTGTATTCTAACAGAACCCGGATCAAATACTGTATTTTTTGTAGAAGACGCATCCGTGTGTTGGGAGATGCCAGGGACCATGATGTGAGTCAGATGACAATGACTCGTAGTAATCACCATATAGAGTCAAGCTTTCTCTCGGAGAATATTCATGACCCTCGGTACAACAACACTTATTCCCCTTGTAATCATACAATAATATTTTCCAAATATCTTCTGCGTGAGGTGACTCTGCATAATTGGTCAAAATGGAAACCATTCACTATCCTTGTGAATGTTTGGTGATTTCGGGGATAAAAAAACATCAGTTTTTTTGTGGGAAAACAACCGAAAAATTTGTTTTTCTCAAAATAATGTCTATTTTAACCGCCCGCTGACGGGAAACAAAGAACAAAAGAACAATATGGCCTAAACCTTCTCACGTGTTGTAAATGAAACCGCTTTGGTTCTGTGAGGAATTGGAAGAGTTATATGTATTGATTGACAAGTTGGGGTATTTTGACCAAATGGACCCTGTTCTGTGTCTCTCCGACGGTAAAACATCGTATATGGAGATTGTTCCATCAATTTTCACTGTTTTTTAGGGTTTCCCTATCGGATTTCACTTTCTTCTGCCGGTCGGGAAAACTTTAATCACGCTGGTCAATCATGACGCACCCCAACATGATTGACCACGTTCATATGATATTTCCACCTCAATTTTAAAAACTACTCTCGGTTTTAGCTGTTGTTGATATATTGTCTAGGATATACATCGTATCAAACACTGGTGTATTTTAGTATCGATTTCAAAAAGCCGGCACGACAAACACCTACTTAATCAAATTGCTGTAATAGGAACACCCTGAGATCACTAACGCATACAGGAAGTTTTCATGTTTCAGTCCAGCAAACGAATTCAACGTAACGTTTATGCAACAACACGGAGTTCCGTAATTCCATATCAACTCGACGCCTATACTTTTCTATACACAAGTTCTAAGCACCAAAACTCATTTTAGCACGTGTAAATTACCCAGTTTTCCACGTTTTAGGTGGCCCTGGTGCCAGGCGGTAGATACAATTCCGACGTCTATGCAACCAAAACATTTGAGTAGATATTTCTGCTGCGAATTCATTTTCATTATTTGAATAGTGATGATATACGGATAGAACAATATGCTAATCTAACATGATAAGAGTATGTTCCGTTCAATATTCGTCGTTTGTTTTCTGGTCCTGTCGAGGGTTGAGACCGCCCAGCCTCACGAACTCCGCAACAGTACCTTGGAGTGCGGAGATTATGACATATTGAACCCGTCGGGAGACGAGAGTCTGAACTGTAAGTTCTGCTTTTACAGGAGAATAATAGTAATAATTAAAAAATTTACAATACATTACAATACTGTTTGTCGTACATACAATATCAATACCAATTTCGATGAATTTCGAAGTTTGTATTTCAATATCATTATTCAATTCTCATACGCAGTCACGAAACAGTATAATGGTCAGGAGATCGCATGCCCAGCTGGGAACACAATCGATCCAGTGGAAGTCTGCTTTGCGAAACACGCTGAGTCTGATGACAGAAACCTGACTCCGAAGGATACAGATTGCATCGCGGTACAAGATCGCCCGGTCATCGAGAAGTCTTGCTCAACGAGAACGTGTAAATTTAGACACCCAGGTGCAAATCTGTCAGAATGTATTGGAGGTGAATACTGGTTCATGGCCTATCGGTGTACACCATTGACGACACTCACAACAAAAGGTTAGTGATTGTGCGTGCGTGCGTGCGTGCGTTTTTCTATGAACATATTTTATTCATCGTATCACCAAATAGAAGAAACACTGATGTACCGGCTCTCTTGTATGTGTTTTAATCCCGTGGTTGAGCGAGCGAACCCGATAACGACAGATCGCAATGCGCAATCCACGAGTCGCCTCGAACTACGTAATTATGAGCATTATAGACGAGCACACAAGTATATTTGACTTTTGGCTCGATAACGTTCGCACGAATTGACCAGTATGACTTTGTAGTATTGAGAATTTTGAGAATTTTTTATTCACTCAATAAGACCCTGGACAAAGTCCTGAGGGTATGAGAGTCCTTAAACAATGTAAGGTTCAAGAACAGCTTAATTAAGGAGATGACAAGCCATTCTCAATCTTCTGAAGTAATTTACATATGAATAATTATATTCGCCGGAAGTCACCACTGCGACTCCGGTTTTACCTGAAAGCAACGATGCGAATAAATCCGAAACGGTTGAACGAGCGAACCCGATAACGACAGATCGCAATGCGCATTCCACAGTCGCCTCGAACTACGTAATTATGAGCATTATAGATGAGTACACAAGTAGGCCCAAGTATCATACGCTGCCCCTTAATACTACTCGTCCACTGACAACATACCATTTAATCCGTCTCGCACCTTTTTAATCCTTATTGAATATAGAAGGAAGCGCAGGATTGATACTTGGGCCATTAAAGAGATGACAAGCCATTCTCAATCTTTTGAAGTAATTTACATATGAATCATTATATTCACCAGAAGTCACCACTGCGACTCCGGGTTTGCCTAATAGCAACGATGCGAACACATCTGAAGAGACTGGAGGTAAGAACGAGTTTGTAATTTCTTGTGTGTAAATATTTTTATTTGCCTATACCATTCAAACTTCGAGTAACCAGTAAAGTTTACGTTACAGTTGATGGCGCCGTGATCATCTTTCTTTCAAGCGCGCTGGGTTTTGTGACTGTTCTGTACGTTTGTACAGTGATCGTCTTCGGGCTCAAGTGAGTAGATTCTGTGACGATCTCAAGATGTGTCTACAGGCTTGACATTCAATATGGAAGATTTTATTATTATTATTATTATTTTCATCAATTTTTTTTTTTTACTTTTTGTTTGCAAGAAATTTGTAACCTCATACTTAGTGCATTCTCACAAAACATCACAGCACATATCATACAAATATCAAACTATCGTAACCTATTTTATAGAGTACCGGTAATGAATTTCAGCCATATGTAATTTTGCCATTAACAGGCTCTATGATAAGTAATTTACTAACAATATGTGGGCGCTGCATTCGTGTCAACTAAAACACTTGTGGTAAGTGTAAATGTGGTAAGATGTATTGATGTTTCCCAGGTTGCGAGCGGTTCGCGGTTATGTTTTCCGTGCTGGCAGAGATAACCACGATAATGCATTGGATGAAATTAACGCACTGCCGTGTCACGATGAGGAAATCGGCCAAGAATGTCGACAAGAAACGAAAATCGTGACGTCATCGATTCAAGTTGGTTTCGCTGGGCAGGTTCCAGCCCTCCACGTAGAAAATGTTCAGGCGTCAACGTCAGCTAACGAAAGCGAAACCAACCAGGGGATTTCCATTCAACGTACCGCTATGCTGGTGGTGGCAGAGAATGCAAACCACAATTCTGCAGCAGCTTCTACCATGGTAACAGAAGGCAATGAATCACTGAAGTCGGCGGAACAACCAGAGGCGTCTACCGACGATGATGTGGATGATTTCGGTCTAACCCTTGTGGAGAATACCGAATACGCTGGTATGAACGGAGATATGAACGAATCTCGAGACGTAGCGCAAAGTAGTGTCAGAGATGATGATGATGGTGATGATGATGGGGAGGGCTTTGTGGACAATTCAGGGTATTCCCCTTGGGGGAATTCCGCGAGCGTCATTGAGCAGGAAGATGTAGTGATGGACAACCCGCTATATGACATACAGGGCATAGATTTATAAAACTTGTACAAAGTTACAAGGGGGAGGGGTGTTACTTATGGCGTTGGCATTTTTTTTATGTTTCATGTGCTATATAATCTCTGCGACGGAATTTGTGCAAGCAGTGGTAAACTTCCGCTTGACGATGTACAAATAAAAGGAAGACTTCTTTTTAGCAACTGTGTACCCTTACATCTACAAATATATAATAATTTCTAGCAAAACTTATCTGCGATGCTTAAAGAAAAGCAATACCAACGCGCATTGGAAAATAGCTTTTTAAAAAAATAATAAATTGAAGATTTATGTTATGGTTGTATTTGTTGTTGCTGTTATGTTTGACAGTATATAGTAATAGTAACGGCATAGGAAGTAACAAATATCACATACTCCAGATGTGTCATAACGCTGTGTATTAAATGGCTTTGTTCGTGAGGAGCAGCCATTTTGTCTTTGTAACATTCAAGGATAGTTTTTTGACGCGAAACCATTCAATTAAGGTATCAATGTCATAATCAAACTTACTGTATAAATCACCAGTTTTGTTAGAACTTGAATATATATACGGTTGTGTCATCTGCAAATTATGTGGACTATTATAATTAACAAAACAGTTATGGAGAACATTTGTATATACACGTACAATAAACAATGTCAGTCCCAAAACCGGACACTGTGTTTTGTGTTCTTGTATTATGTGATTTAAATTTTTCAAAAAATTAGTCCAAAGGCTAAAATAGGTTTCCGGACAATTTTGGTTTAAAACATTGCGAATGACATGCTGCCCTTGAGATTCACCACCCAAAGTCATTATTGTGAATTTCAATGTCAATATGATAGGTGTGCTGCATATATCTTTCTATGTGTTCATAAGCTATATTGACAAGTATTTCGTCTGCATTTTGACTTCTTATAAGCTTATAATACAATCATAACCTCTAGGTGCAAGCGTTTAAACATCAGCGGCCAATTTACACATTCCACGTCAGACAGTTAGCACTCGAGGTTATCAGAGGTCAAACTCAAGGTCATCATTAGTTGTTCCATATACGACTTTCTATATGCTTATATTGCAAACATAAGCTCTATCTACGAGCATTACGTCTCTAGAAGCATATTTGGGTATTTTTTATCCGAATTGGCTGTTTTGACCTTTCAAGGTCATCGAAGGTCAAGTTCAATGTCCTCTCACAAATCGTCATATATGACTTCCTATTTGAAAGTGTCAATATCTAAGCTCTAACTTCAAGCGTTCTATGAGCACAGTGATGGCAGCTCCCATTATGAAGGAAAAAAGTACCGGAAATTTTTTAGGTCAAAAATTTTTTTCAAAGGGTGAAAACATATTTTCACCCTAGAAATGGCCCGAAATGGATAGTAATGCGATTTGGGCCCAAAAAAATTTTCTTCGCCTCCTCGTCAAAAATTCAAGAGATCTGCGATTTAAAAGCAACAAAACCTATACACGTCCTAAAGATACATAAGAGTAATCTTTTTAAACAAAAGTCTCAAAACTGATCAGACAGTTTTTTGAGCGTTTTTCGACGAAAACAGAAACCATTTTGAGAAAAATTAAAAAATATAAAAAATACCTCTTGGAGTATTTTAAGTTATCTTTTCCCAAATTTTCAGAAAAATTGTACTGTGCACTTTAAAGTACTGTGCACTTTAAAGATTTTAAGGTTGAAGGGCTTTTCCCATGTTAAATTTCCTATCTCTTGTATGCCCCTCCCCAAATTAAACTCCTAAACACACTTTTGCTCATAAAAAACAGGTTATGGGCTATTTTTAGCTCTTTTTAAGCCCCTAAACTTCGGAAATTTGCCCGGCCGGACGGACGGGCGAAGGCAATAGTTTATCGGACCATAAGTTCGGTAACCTAAAATTGTCAATGAGTCAATAGTTAGCTTTTAAATCACTTCGAGGCTTTCTCGCGTACCGCATACCAGTCAAGAACAATTCTATGGTAGTTATTTTATTTTCGCTTGACAGGGCACGGCAGTCTCGTTCCACATAGATCCAAAAATAACGGTTCTATCTCGTAATTTTGTACTTCCGGGCCACGTGGTCATTTTTGCTGATTCAGCTTGAAATCACAAACACGTCACAAGTACATGTAGAGTATTTTATATATTTTTGGATTTTTTTCTCGGCTGTAATAAACATGTTCTGAATTATTTACCGACAACATTTCCAAAAAAAAGATATGTATTCTTCATATTGAAATCGGTCACCATCCAAGTGTTTTTTGTGAATGCGTTTCAGAGGCATGAATTAATTTATGACAAAATAATTTGTGTGTTATTACACTTGAGATATGACCCAAAATGCGCCTTATCATATCTAGTTCCTCAAATTACATAAAGGAAATAATACTGTTTTTGCACTCCAAGATCATTGTTTGTTTTGTTGTTAGCATTGAAGAGTATGAACAAAAGTTTATGTCACGGACACGAGTAACATCGTGTCAAATACCAGGATACGTGGTGTCGTGTCCTGTGTCCGTAAGCACTTTTCTTACCACATTATTATTTACACGTTGTTATCTCGTCCATCCACATTTAAAAATACATAATAAATGATTCAAAGGAAGGTATTTTTAGGGGTTTTTTTAATTCTCAAAGTGGCGGTGAGTTTTGTCGGAAATGTCGAAGGAAGGTATTTTTAGGGGTTTTTTTAATTCTCAAAGTGGCGGTGAGTTTTGTCGGAAATGCCCAATGTTGGCGACCATTTTCTCGGAATCTATCTCATGATTGTCGCCTCCATCAGGAGGCGACATATCCAAATACGATTAAAACGGCCCATGGATAGATCGGTCCTGCAATATTACCGCAGCATATGTTTTAGAAAATTTGGTGTCAACAACCAGACGGAGACAATCGCCAAAAAAATATTCCGGTTAGGTTGTGAAACGTTCTAAAATTTTCTTCATGCCTGACAACCGCAAAATATTGCGAGTACTTTGATAGATTTGACCGATCAGACAGCGGCTCCCGGCCTGGAATTCCCCGACTCAGTGGGGATGCCTTGCTGATATCACCATGGCTAGAGCACTGTTCCGAAAGATGTCATTCTTGAATGAAAACGTTTTGCCGACGATTCAAATAGTGATAATCGTCGGGGAGAAAAGTTTGTCAAAAAATGTTTGTGCACGTAATGGATGCCTTCTTATCAACCGATGTACTTGCGATCATGAAGTTTTAAACGTGATGGAATGGGCATTCATTTTGCAGCAATTCAGCGAAAACTTAAAAATATAAGGCATTTGTAATCATATGAATCTTTTCAAATATACACATCTCTTCAAATATCTTTGTGGAATTATATAGGTATGACAGGCAGTTAAAAACAGGCAAAAGGGGACGGATATATGGTGGTCAAATCACCGCTGTTTCTGTATCGATTTTCTACTCGGAACTGTGATAGGGTGCACAATGCTTTGCGGAAATATGTTTTATAACGACTTTTCCTGTTCGATGCAGTTGGACGGAATGTTTCACTCAAAAAATGTTGTTTTACAAATCGAATACTATATGTATGGATGTGAGAAATGGCGCCTAAGCGCACAAGTTAGTTTATGTAGCATGTTAAATTTATTTAAATGCACGAACTATCGTGCATAGGGGTTTCGAATTGATAAGGGTCTGGAAATGGTATGGAAATTGTTCCATTTTGAGTCTGGAAAGTCCCTGATCTTGTTATCCACAGAATAGTGAAAACTCTGTGACTATACATGTAATTGCAGTATAACTACAGGAATAACTACAGCAATGCAGACTCAAAAGAACTTCTCATTCCTCACATTGGAATCGAGCTATGCACTGCTAAGAGGCGACACATGTCTTTGACTACATTTTCTGACGCTTACTTGTTTTTTTTTCTCATTTATGCATAGGAATCCCTATATGAACCCTTCTGAAGTGTGTGAGTTTTGAGGTCCTTGAATCGCAGGCCTGTGTGTGGCGGTCATTGTGTTTTTTCTGACGGGTTGGTGAAAAACAAATTTCAAGTCCGAAATAAAGAAAGAAAGAAATTTGGGGAAATTTCATCCACTTTTCCATCATATTGGGAGCTGTAAGGAGTAAACACCTACTTCAAGGTAGAGCTTAAATACTGGCACATTCATTCATATGAGAAGTTATGGGTAGAGATCTCAAGAGTGATCTTGAATTTTACCTTCGATGACCTCAAAATGTTAAAACGGCATTTTTGGTGAAAATATCCATTGTGGCTTAACACTAACAGTAAACATTTCTCCAGTAAACTTTCTCAGTTCTTTTTTGTAGTTGCGGCGGAACTGTTTTTCGTTAAACTTACTGAGAGAACATTATTTACACCTTACTCCGGTAATATCCTGTTTGGTACAAAGGAATTTCAGAGAGAATTCTTCTGGGTAGTCAAAGATCTCTGCACATGACTTGTTTAGCGATTTTTGTTCTTCTTTTGCTTTTTGTTCCTTTCAATATATTATTCAAATACATAATGTTTCATCACAGAATGTGCACTTATACAGCATAATTTGAATTTCAATAAATTGTACTTTTTCTTCATATAAAAATCCCTCGCCCCGCATTACCACCCGAACGCCCCCGCATGGAATAAAAAGATCGATATTGGTAGACGCACTCGTCCTTCTTTGCACATGCGCACAAGCGCATGGCGCGTTTGTTGACTTTCGCATCTTGCAATTGCTGATGGAAGAGGGAATGGTCTCCAGCCACTTCTATAAATGTTGACAGTAGCTGTCGCAAATGTCGCGGTTCTGTGCCGCTTCCTAATCGGCGATGGATTCGGTGGATGCAATGAATTGTCTTAATTTTTTAGCAGCAATGTATAGGCGACCAATCAACAGACGATTGTAGACCTATCAAACGACAACATTTCAGGCACATGCTGGCTCGTGTGAATGATAAATTGGTAAAATCGATACAATTAAGCTTATTTGGTACTGTTTGCATACGAATCCGATTTTATAACCGAGGAAACAAAATGGACGAGCTATTCGTTTGTTATTCACTGACACCGAATACGTGGAATACTACAATATTCAACGAGCGGCGGGCGTGATATTGATACCGGTGGTTTGTGAATGGAAGCCAACGCTGAAACATCTGCAGCAGGCAGCTGGTCTCGTCCAGTGGGAACGCGAAAGCCGAATTGATGAACAAAGGCAGCAGGGTGTCCAATAATGCCGGTAAGAACTGATGGAGGGGGAAGGATGAACCTTGTATTTTTTTTTCCGCCGCCGACATACATACGGGTGGGCGTGATAGGTTTCTCTGTAGCGCTCTTACAGAATGATATATGTCGACTACTTTTCTTCTTTTCAATGCTGTACCTTCGTACCAATATAATTTATTGATAGACTTCACTACATGTATATGAAGTAGCGATAACTGGTTGTAATCATTGAGATTTGCATCAAAAACTCATAAGGCTGTGAATGTTACCTCCCACCATTCATTAGGTTATGGATTTTCATCGAACCAAAAACATACCGTATTTTGGGGTATACGTACAGGAATTCACCACTGGCGGATTCAGGGGGGGGGGGGGGGTGCACCCGGCGCGCACCCCCCCCCCCTAATCCATAAATCCTCGTTTGATATTTTTGACCATGCGGGGGGGGGGGGGTATTGGCAAGGGGGGGGGGGGGTAAAGTGATATTGGCAGTAAGTTATGGATTTTCCCATACCTTTCTGAAGAAAACAAAGCAGAACGAAGAAAACATAGCAGTTATAAATCTGTACCTGTATGCCCAAACAGATGCCCCTTTCTACTTGATTTCGTTGCGAGTTTCTGATGGAGATATTTTGAGTTTGTTTACATTACCGCCATTCTCGGTGCTGTGTACCTCTTGATGCAGTGCGATTCCAGCTTACTCGTGTATGTTCGAGTCAATCGAGCGTGAAATAGGTCAAGTCAGAGGTAACTCTGAGTGGCGCACAAAACAGAAGAAAAGCGGCTGCTAGTACTGTCAAATGCTTGATTTATCCATCTGATCAAGCAAAGTTCCATTTTTGACCTATTTTTCTGAGACCACAGGCATATATGTAATTGATTTGGAAAAAAATAGTTTTCCTGTCAATATCACTTTAATCATGAGTTCTTCAAGTTATATGACATATGATATGTAAAGTGACAATGAGTAGTTTTGGGATAAATAAATTTAAATACCAGCAATATTTACATGCATGTGTGGAATGAAAAATACTCAATCAAAGCCAGAGAGAGCTCAGAATCAACCACAGAACATGAAAAAAGCTCTGGCTTCTGCCGTGTAAGCTACCACCTATCCACCTCACTTCGCTCGGTCGCTTGGCTCCTCTAACCAGCTTGCCACCCCCCCCCCCCCTGAATAATAATAAATCTAGACCGACACACTTGACTTTATACTGAAACTGTCATTTAATATACACAGGGGATATTTTTTATTTTATTTATTTGTTACAGACAGTGTTCTTTAAAACTCTGGATATAATTCTGGATGTCGGCATAACTTGGAAGATAATATTTTTTAACTTGGAAGATCTTTTTTTTTTTAAACGATTGACCATCACCATGTCTGGTGCATAAGAACCTCAGAACAGCCTTAGAATGGTAGGACTATTAGACCTTCCTTTCTTTGAAAATCTATCCTTCATTTACAACAGAACTAAGCAGACTTCTAAAGTAAAATTCTACTCATTGATTTCACAAGGTACAGTTGTAAAATACACCTTAGAAACCATCTCAGAGACACTAAATTAAAAAAAATATCTCGGGGGCGTACAGCGCCCCCGAACCCCCAGACCGCATAAGGCTTCACTCGCTAGTCAGTGATGTATCCTCCATTCACAACAAAAACAGACTCCTAAGGCGAAAATCTACTTAGTGATTCCACAAGGTACAGTTGTAAATACACCTTAGAAACCATCTCAGAGACACTAAATTCCAAAAATTTATCGGCGGGCTTACGGCGCTCCCCAACCCCCCAGACCGCATAAGGCTTCGCTCGCTACGCTCGCTCACACTATTCCAAGATTACGTACATTTAAGAAGAGCACCCCCCCCCCCCCCCCTATTCAAAAATCCTGGATCCGCCCCTGTTCACTGTGGTCAGTATTTGACCCGAAATGCCAGGCTAATCGCGATATATATATATAGTATTAGGAACCAAGTATGATTAAATTACATGCGGTATTAGGGATGCACGTTTTACCGTGCCAAAAACCCGTCAAACTCCGCCAAATATTGATAATAGCATCACCGACACGCCTTAGAAGCTACATAATTGGATATTTGTTCAGCCTTGTTGTTGCCGTTATAGAAAACAGGTTTATCGTTTATCGTTTTTACAACGCGCAGGCACGTGAATATTAGTGGTTAGTCATCCCGCATATATTTAACTCGGTCGGTGTTTGTATGTTGCTGTAACTTCTTTTTCACTATTAAAACTCACCATCGTGGAAACAGCGCGCGAATGTAATTAATGATGTCGATGCTGGACGTTGGATGCAAGTCATAACGTCAACGTTTGCAATGAGTAATAGTTACAGCAACGATACAGCATGACTAAGATGGCATTATGGGAAAATTCCTATTGCGCAATTCCATTCTCGTTGTGACCAGGTTAACGCATATATATGCTTGCGTTATATTTCCAGAGTGACAATATCAATTTTCGTGACCGGACATGAAATTATGAAATTATTGAAATATTGAAATGTACAAGGAATTTAACTTCGATCATTATCGTTAGCATTGATCATTGCAACTAATACGTAGAACGTGATATAGGCATACAACCACACATAATTTATATAGGTATGCAATATATAATGTTTTGCCATATAGGCTATAGCCTGCATTGACAACAAATCATATATTAAAACTGATTTGACAGATAACAATATTATGGTGGTCGGCACCGCAATCGAGTCTGCCTGCCAGCAGATCAGGGCTTAGCATCTCACAAGTGAATTGAACTGCTTGATATTACAAATGTACACGGAGATAATATTTCGTTAGAGGAGACGGATTTTTTGTAGAAATGTACCAGACTTTCTGACTGTCAGGAAACCTAAAACATAATTTTCTCATAATAGATGAATGGTTGATCAACAATGTGCACCTATTATGTAACTTCACGCATGGATAATTGATAAGCTTTATGTTTATCCACAGGTTTCGCAGCTCAAAACCGGACACAAGCCTCTAGCCATCTGCCTTGACTTCTACCTTGACATCATTCGTCGAAGCGTGATCACCTAAGACCAACAACGGGAACAAACCCATGACGATAATACACCCATAGTAGACTAAAAACTAAAACCACCGCCGATCCACTAAGCTAGCTCCGCTCGTGACGTCATCATGGACCGTCTGCTCTCGACGTTTGGTGATCTCGGCCTTGACCCTAGACTTGGCGGAGCCGATAGTTTCTGTGACAGGCTGAACTGCAGAGTTACGGTGTTTGTTCTCATAATCTTTTCCTTGATGGTGACGGCGAAGTTCTACGTCGGCGAACCCATCAGCTGTTGGTGCCCCGCTCATTTCGAAGATAGCCACGTGGATTTCACAAACAAGGTACGATACAGTGCGAACCCGGTATAAGGCAAACTCGATATAACGCGGTTACAGTGTTCTATAATGGCGTCTTCAGTGGTTACAGTAAATATTAGTATTTACGAAGCTTATATATCATACTAAAGTTGAGAACTGTATACACAACTAAACAAGCAACCGCAATTCACCGAAATAGCTCTTCAGTATGAATGTAAGTACATGTATTAACATAGTCAATATGTATGGGATTATTCTCTGCATTTTGTGGGATATGAAATCACCAATCTGGTTCGATATTTCTTTATCTTGTGTTGATTGAACAAAATATTTGGTTCGCATCTCAAAGATTTCGTCCCGGGATTTCGTCACCGTGACTCATATATTTCTGAGGTTCAATTGCTACAAAGAAATTGTTTGTTTTTATCACACAGTTTATGTTTATCACAAATACCGGTCGTTTGTACATGTGTCAAAGAGAATGGTTTTCCGCTGGTTGGCAAATTTGTTATCCCAGAATAAATATAACGTATTAACCATGAAAACTTATAGCTATGAGCTGGTCATCAGACCACATTGATCAAGTTTACTTTTAAGCGTATGGCGTGTTCAATACAAATAATTCAGCGTTTGTATACATTGTACATGACCATTGTGATAATATTCAACAGAAAAACTCTTCCTGTTTTCACTTTGCCTTCACCCCACCAGTTGTAAATTCATGCCGTGAAAATAATGTGGCGGTTGGTCTTTTTTGAAAATCCACATTTTGATGATGTAGCAAGGACGGAAGGGAAATGAATATCTCATTACCAAATATGATTTGAAAATAGATAACGACGTCGAGCTTAATATGAGACTTTCGGAACGTCATACTTCGATATCACCAAATTTGGCCACGAACTACTAAGTATTTCAAGATGCTAATAACTCCACGTTTGGAATGTTATTGTGAACGCGTGACTGATGATGTGGAATCGATGAAGATATACGTCATAATATTGTATATTTAGTGAAATGTGATCTTATACCCAACTATCACCGTGTGTTGAGACCAGGCTTGCCATTAGGAGCATGTATAGTTCCACTGGATAAAATGGTCACTGTTGAAATTGTACGCGCCCGAGTTAATTGATTTAGAGTTGATACTGTTTTAGCATTGATACCAACTAAGCCCCTAGGTGGAAAATTTGGAATTGGAAACTCGTGGTGCTTTTTTTTCTTTGGAAACAACGTTGACAAGAATATAAGGGAAACAACCGAGTCATTTATCACCACTTAACACATTTATTCATACGTGTACGCTTGGCATGTATGAACATTCACATACCAGTAGTTGTAAAGAGAGATGATCTGCTAATTTTGAAAAAAAAATACTGCCAAGATTAAACAAACATCAATGAACAATTAGGAGATATAATGGACACATTATTCAAGTTTGTCGGGGAGAATAAAGGCGACCCAAGACATGGCGGAGCTGACAGTGTCACGGATCAGATGAATTCTGTACACACTGTCTTCATTTTAATGCTCTTTGCCGCCCTCATAACGGCTAGGAACTATGTCACCGAGCCGATCAGTTGCTGGTGTCCGGCGCACTTCGAAAGCAGCCATATTGAGTTTACTGACAAGGTACAATTATATATCATGGAGCTGTGACTAGATGCGACTCTATAGAAACGATAGCTTTGCGGAAATTAATGTCGGTTAATAAGGAAATATGGTCTCATAAATTTGAACACGAACGTATTCAAATTGATCCATATTTCATCAAGCTGTTACCAGTCTTATAGGACTATGTGCGATTTTGCTGATGTAGATGTGATATTGATTGAAATTATAACTCTTGCATCTCAACATGTTGCAGAACGCATTGTAAAGGCCTATGATGTGCCTGCAGATATCATGAATTTTAAATCGCTGAATGTATCATAATTTTGTATCATATATTTCCAGTTCTGTTGGACGACAAACACGTACATCCTACCATATGAGGAGGAGATTCCTAAGGAGAATGACCCCCATCGACACATTGGCTACTACCAGTGGGTCTCCTTGATCCTCGCCTGTCAGGCCATCATGTTCTACCTGCCCAGGCCGATCTGGCGCCTCTTGAACAAGAAATCAGGCATAGCCGTCAGCACGATCACGGACGCTGCCATCGAGTGCCAGAAGGTGTCCGATATGGACGTGCGAGATAAGACCATTCGCTACATGGTGAAACACATGGGACGGTTCCTTCTTGAGCTAAGTCGGAACCAGCTCATGACGACAAGTTGTAAGAGTTTCTGGTTGGCTCTCTATGGGAACTACCTCGTCATTATGTACATTGTCATCAAGCTGATCTACTTGGTGAACGTTGTTGGGCAGCTATACCTCCTCAACTTGTTCTTGGATACGAACTTCAACATGTACGGGATTGAAATTATGCGGAAAATGATCCAAGGTGTTGCATGGACTAGTTCAGATCGCTTCCCGCGGGTGACCATGTGCGATTTCAAAATCCGCGTACTTGGAAACGTCCACCGCTACACTGTTCAGTGTTCACTGCCGATGAACCTGTTCAACGAGATAATCTTCATCTTCATTTGGTTTTGGTTTGCCTTCGTAGCTGCAGCCACCGTAGGCAGTCTCATCATCTGGCTCTTCGTTTCCCTGTACTTCCCGTACAATAGAAGGTACGTGAAATCGCGACTCGTGGCTATGGATAAAGTGGAGGATATCTCTAAACAGAGAGATGACTTGGAGACGTTTGTTTCTATATATCTAAGAAGAGACGGGTGTTTCATCATAAGGATGGTCGCCAAAAATGCCAGTGATATCATCGCGGCAGAACTGCTGTGTGGACTGTGGGGGCACTTTCTAGACAACAAGAGGAAACTACTCAGACTCAGCAGCAAGTTCGCGAAAGATGAGGATCTTATGGACGAACTGAATGCATAGTTGACATTTTGCGAAAGAACAGTTGCGAAAACTTAATCTTCCCACACGGTTCATTTTATCAGACTTGGGATATGGTTCAAATCATTCTACAAATTTGCACCGCGTCTTGCTTGCTTGTAGAACAGTTCAAAAATTTGAATTGCTGTATCAAAATACACACCAGATATATAGCACGGTATGACACTGAGAACTGTGATCAACCATTTCTACCTCTGATTATAAGGTAAACTTTTCTCTATCTGTTTACACTCTATATAGACCTGCGAAATCAGGCATACCCACATACTAATTAGGTTATTCAGAATGTTACAAAGTAATTGGAATGTTCCTAGCCGGTCACTTCACCGTTTTTTCACACATCATGATCGCTCTCGCTCAACACTCACGCTCTCGCTCAACACTCACATGTTCTTAAAACATGTTAGTACTATACAAAGTCTATCGGTAATTATATCATTGTATCCCCAATCTTAGCATGTTATAGGTGAATCCCATACGCATTTTTTTCTATTTTATTTACTAGTATATTATAATTCCCATTATTTTCTTTTATATATGTGTACATGTATAAATTTTGATATATAGATTAAGTGTATGACATGTACTGTTTGCACTGTATATTAATGCCTCGACCCCTGTTTTGAAGTAATTCGTTGTCGTTTACATTTGCATAGATTATGCCAGTACATGTAGACTTAACAACTCTCCGGTGTGATGTATATTTACCTAATGCTTGTTCTTCTATATCTTTGAAATTGTAAATGCATGTATCTTCGTTCGGTTTCTCATATGTATTTTCATGGCAGGATGTTCAATTGGTATAATTATTAAAGTTAGTAAGTCAGAAAATCGACAGAGGATGCTCAAATATTTGAAGAGTTCAACTCGCCTAATAATAGGAAAATTGCATATCAATTTCTGACATATCAATTACTTATCTTTTTGCATATCCAACTTTATACATGTATACGCATTAATCCGTATATTTTGCACAATATTGTAAAAAAATACATGTATGGCATCATAAGAAAATATTGATTGTATTATTCTAGATTATTGACTCAAATAAAGTTTGATAACTCGAATGATCCGAACAAAACTTCATGATGATTGTCTCGTTTATATACACCATCTACACGTTATTATACAATAGTGTTATCCGCAATTCTCAGTAGTGACTGAAATCATTACAAAACTTTTGAAGATGAGATAATTAACACCGTAGAATTCAATGCAGCCATAAATTCATGGTGCTTGGTGCATGGTTAGTTAATTTGTCAGAGATATTCTGAAATTAAATGATGGCTTCTAAAAAAAAACTGATATCGAGGGGGGAGTTCCACATAAAACTTGGTATACTCAGCCTTCGAAATGAAGACTATTAACTGGTGCCTCATCGAGCCAGATATGATATCACGCTTGGTCAAAATTTGGACTACATGCACATACCATTGTGATAGGCTCAACTGCCATTGTTGGAAGTTGACGAAATATTTCCCAAAATCTGGCGAGAAAACACAAGTTAGGAAAGCTATCAAGATGCTTATTGATCACACATAATTCGATTAGAATCGTCATTTACATGCAGCCTACTTGAGGTCATTGGATATGGAGTGGACATATTCTGTCCAGTAAATCTTTGGCTGAACGTTATATTTGTATTTGACCACTAGGCTGACCGCAAATACCCTGGCCACGCACGACCACAATCTGACCACAACAATGAATATGCCTACGTAAGCTTGGATTTGTGGTGAAACGGCACATTCGTATTTTCAGATGGTTCAAGACGAGGTTGATTTACTTAAAACGAATAGCACAGTAGATTCGTCGGATCTATTCGAAACCAACAAGTGAATGTCTTCTTATTCTAATTATACGACGGTTTGTGTATGTGACAATATGTAATTATACTAGTAATTCGCTGGAAAACTTTTGGATTGAACGGCCGGTTCAACAACTTTGAAGACAATGTTGCGAATATTACGTTGGTGGCTCTGCTTTCGGTTTTGGGGAAAACCCATTGCCAATCGAAAGCGAAAGGACTGCAAATTGAACGACGAACCTGAAATATGGCAATCTTTGAACGACGCCATCTTGAAAACAGCCACGGGAAACGGTAGCCATGGGAACATCGCTTCCCTGCCTCGTTTCGTCGGTGTGGAATACGTTGCTGAGGAAAATACCGAAACGCATCCGAAATGCCAGAACGATCCGGAATGGTTGACTGTCACAGAAGCTACACCATGACTTTTGTTTGATTCGTTCCCGGACACTAACACCGAACCCATGATCCAACCTGCACACAGATTGAACCTAGTCAGCTAAGAACTATTTTCTGAATCGGAATCTTTCGATTTACACCGGAACATGTATCATCTCCTTCAAGCATGCAAATTGTGGGTTTGTTACTGAAAAAATTGTGGATAATATACACAGAATAATTGTCCTTGATATACGAATAATATGTGAATATTACGTGAAGCTCGTAAATTGATTACTATTCAATTACTGTGTTTACACTTCAGCAGTATACTTCGTATATGCTCAGATACATAACAGTAGGCCCCTATTAATGCCATTGTGTATGTGCTCAGATACATAATAGTAGGCCCCTATTAATATGTACATCAACTCAATTAAAATATTGTCTTTTTTAATATATCATTTTTTTGAGAAAAAAAATAATTGGTATTAATACTACTGGAGCACCAGATATATAACCAACTGTGTAAATGTTGGTTGAGATGTTGGTTTTTTTCAACATTTACGCTTAAATAATTGATAATTTTTCATGACAATTATCTTTTGTGTCTCGGGGTATTTGACTTTTACAGATTTCATGGCATATTGTGCAAAACCAAGAATTTACGGATGTTATCATTGTATTGGTCTGAACAATATGTATACGAAACGTACAAGATATTTACATTAAAACTATTTTAATTGATTCGGGTAGCATCGTGATATGTATCAACATGCGTCGTTTCATATTTGCAATATATAGTAAATTTCATGAATTGTATTGTACAAAAATACAAACGTCCCATCTCAAACAGCTTTTGGAGTGGACTTGGAAAAATAAACATAATTAGACGCTCTCCGGTCGCTGACGACTGCTGGGGTGTATCCCCCGTGACTTATCCATGTCGCCCCAAACTGAATAATAGATTCAACTGGCAAAAATTGATGTTAACTTTTTTCGTAATATTACCATTCGTACTACAACCATCAAATTTCTACTGACCAGAACCTTAAACTTGAGCTCAATAATAAATGTTTCTTGTCTTACCTTTTTATTGTGGTCAATAATAGACTTTACCGGTGAAACTACTGTTACCTTCTTCGGTTACAGCCATGAAATATCTATTGAACAAAATCTTTACTTTGTCGAGCCAATAATGAGTGTTTCTTGTCTTTTAGCTATTTCGATCGTGGTCAATAATAGACATAAACTTTCAACGAAAACATTTGGTGGAGATTGGTGGAACCCTGGAGGTCTCTCAGAATGCTCGCGTTTCGTGGGCCAAGCTTTGTACACGATAAACCTATACTTTGTACAAGTTTCCTGTGTACAGGCTTATATATGCGACCCCACATTTGAAATGAAATGCCCACCGACGTGCATGGTACCTACTTAAATGGTTGTCTGGGCACCTGTTATTCCAAGGTTTCTGTCATGAACTTTGAAATATTGAAACATTAATACATTGTTTCGAAAGACCTAGATTCCTGACGTCAAATATCCAGTTCATTGACACTCTCTTTCAATGAGACATTATTATTGAGTAACACGTCTGGTGTCACATGGGGGGAAAAATGATGTGTTTTAGAATAAAAGTATCGCGTGTCCTATAAGGCGGTCCACATCCTCCTATTCGATATCTAGGGGAGGGCAATATATGACTGTATAACACGGATGTAGTACGTATAATATTACCCGCACTCCCAGAAACCACACTTGTCATGTGTGTGTAGCTCTCGGCACACACTTCCCAAAGTCATTAACTAGCGTGCCTCTCCACTGGCGTGCCGCGTGTTACCAAGCAATTACATGTATGCATATCAATTACATGTACGATGTATGGATACAATACATAATTATTACATTGTTCTCAACAATACTTATAAAACGAATCACCAGCCATCGATGAATATTCGTGAAAATGAACGCACACGATATACATTGCTACAATTTTTACAAGCCAAGAAGATGGCAGAGAACCGATAGAGTACATTCAACTGAATATTCAGTATTGACAACACTTCGACCGGTGACCACATCACCCAGAATCGGGAAAACATGCATGCAAACTGTTCAGGTTGACAGCGACATTGTTATACAATAAAGGCAGAGGCCTCACTGTAATAGCAGGAACTGAATGGACTGTGAAATCTCCAGAGCTAGGGACGGCAATGAAATATAATTATGAAAGTTCACAGGAAAGCCTCACGACTATATTGCTGTACCAACTTGACACCTGTACCAGTTACCACAACAACGAGAACAGGTGAGTCATATTATCAATAACACTAGCTTGAGCGTTCTAAGCTCTCTGTTACAAATGACAGAAGATGTTACCAGTAGTTTGGTGTTTGTCTTCCCCTGCATTTTGCATTCTAAAGTCCAGAAGTGTTCGCTATGCCACTGTCACTTGTATCTGTCTGGCCACACACTCACAAGAAGATCAAAAAGTTGTATAGAACAGGGAGCTAGGAATATTTTATTTAATAAACTTTTTCATTGTATCCATATACGTGATTCACGCATGTCTCGGTATCAAACTGGTGCTAGTGCTATCAATCGTCAAGTAAATTATATAACAGTTGTTCATTCAGGATTTCTCCGTTCCAGTGTCTGACTGCCGAGATGCGAGACGTGGCTCTGGATTATACAGGATTGACCCAGGCGAGATGGGAGACAAGCAGGTGCATTGCGACATGTCATTAGCGGGCGGAGGCTGGATGGTATGTAGGCAACACTGTACATGCACGTTTTTAGCACGTACATGTACAAATATTTGGATGATAAAATACAAGACATGAGCTCTAACTTCAGAAGCAATATCAGGAGGCATGCATATATATGAAGAGTTCTTTCTCCGATAATTCATACTTCGTTGGACATTGGTTGTCCTGTATAAATCCAGTCTACGCCACTGATGATTTCAAGCATTTATTCTCATTACTCGTACACTTGACACCCATCACGATTTTGTATTCTTTTAATTTCTTGTTATCGGAAGGTGCTGTTGAGAATGGACGGCAGCGAAAACTTCACCCATAGTTGGTTGTCCTCCCGAAATAGAGTTGGCACCTTCATTGGGGAATTTTTGGCAGGTAATCTGCTTCAAAGAAAAAATAATAGAACATTGATCGCCTATGTTATCAGCGAGAGTAAAAATTATCATTTTAATACCATCACCCATTGTCAATCACATGTCCACTCCACATACAGGAAGTGAGTTCATGCACCGGATCACGTCGGTACTTGGCAAGACGTACCAACTGCGCTGTGACATGACGAGCTCTGACAACGGACATCGCTACGCCGAGTACGACAGGTTTCGGGTCGGTGACGAAAGTCTGCACATCGGCTGCCGCTCGGGAAATACTGGTGAGGATATATTACTCTTGGTCAAACCCCAATCTAGAGGAAAGTAGGCCAACCGTAAAACTGACCCTGTTGAAACATTTTTTCCAGATTTTTTGTAAGGATTACAATTTCTAAAATATCCTGCACAATGTAAAGTTTAGTATACATGTATTTGATAAATATGTCTGACGTTCTTCATTTGCAGAGGAACCCCTTACGTTCCAGGAACAACCGACGCCGTAGCCTACGGCTACCGCCGTGGCGCCGAACAATGACGCACACAGTAGTTTTCATTTCCATTGCGCCCAGTCAATGCACACCAGCTGGTAAAGAATCTCTCTTTGGGTGAACCAGCTGTTAACGACTCCGCACTGCCCACAGGGGGAATGAATACGGGCGGGACGTGCCCGGAATGGACGGGGGGTCGCATCGTTCGGGATCGACGGACCTGAGTGACCAGATGACGATCCGACCTATCCAAATCTGATGGAACACACAAAATGGCAGTATTAGTTACAGCACATATACTAATACCTGATTTTGATCGGTGGATAATAATATCAGTGTCTGGGGATAATAATATTGTGACACGCATACTGGTAGGCCTATTACCCACTGGATACAGGACGCTGTGCGACTTAATGAATATGTACATAGGTGCGTGTATGTTTGCTATGGCCTATGGCATATTTAAAGTTATACCTTATCCAAATTATATTTCATATATCCACGAATCAATAAAACCTACGATACCGACAGCATCCTGGTATTGAACAAGATGTTTTTGTGTCTTTGAAAAAAAATTGTTCATACTTTTTCAATGCAAACAACAACAAATACAAAACAATAATAGCGGGCTCTAAGATCATTCATTTGTGTCAAGAATAGAACCGTTTTTGAAAAATTTCAAGCAGTTTACCACCAACACTAACTCAACAGGATCTTGTTTCGATGATGACAACAACAAAACATTTTTGGAATAGAAAAGAAAGATTGACCAAATATATTTTTTATCCACCAGGGAGTAACATCAAGTATAGAAGAAGAAGAAGAAGAAGAAGAATTTATTTTACATATACTGAAGAACAAAAACTAAATTTCACAACACAATACATTCCAGCACATGCCGGACACCAGAAAGAGCAGGGCTCATCAAAGCTGGTGACCGTGGACAGACATTACACATACATGTAGAGAACGAAAGGAAAAATAAGAAAAAGAAATGAAAACACGAAAACTAAACAGGAACACTTAAGTACATGGAAAGGAGAACATATGTACAACACAAAGAACAAAACTAATATGCATATGCAAGGAACATGTACTTATGGTAACATACAATGGATTACTATTAGCCTTAATCAAAAGCAAGAGACGAAGAGAACGAAGAGATTACACTTGTCTTAGCATACAATACCTAACTAGTGAGCCCGAAGACAAGTTTATTGGGCTATAACAGTTGGACAGGACTACACAGGTTGAACTTGATGTTGGCCAGTAGCCAGAAAATAATATATTAATATAAAACATAGATCTAAGCATGCCAATGCAGGATGCAAGTATATCTGCATCACAATGTAGACTACCATGCGGTTTGAAGCTTAATTATCATGATTATGTACATTATAATAACATGCGATACTAGTGAAATTATTACAATCAATACCAACATGCAGTACATAAATTAAAATCATGAGTCCTTAATTATGTCCGAGTAGAGTGAAACTTATAGAATTGTTCATGCACACTTACAAAGTAAATGTCATGGCAAACTTCTCCAGGTGGTCTCAATGTTTTTCAATGTTGGTTTTGAACACTGAAATCGATGATGAATTTTGAATATGTGTAGGGCAGTCTTGCCATAATTTTGTACAGTAGTTGTTTAGGAGAAGTTTACCATGCTGTGTTTTTGGACGTGAAACTGTAAATAGCGCATTTTGTCTTGTTGTAATACCAACAGAGTCGGAGTTTGGATTCAACATAACTTTAAATATGCTGGGAATCTTGCCGATAGTATACTTAAACAATAACACGTACATTTTAAATAAGTGTATTTCATGTAGTTTCAGAGTCCCAGTATTTATGTACAACATATTGGTCGGGTACCTTTTTGGTCTGCTTGTCAGAATTTTAATAAGTCTATTTTGCATGATTTGCAGGGGATACAAAACAGTTGATTTGGCCGTGCCATATATCTCGCAACAGTATGCCAGCCTAGAATATATGAAAGAACAATAAAGTTGCATTTTGACAGCTTCAGGTATGTGATTTCGTATGCGGTAAAATATTCCGGTATATTTAATCAGTTTATTACATAAGTCCTCAACATGTGCTTCCCAAGATAAATTTTCATCAATAATCAGACCCAAGTATTTGGTAGAGTGTGTTTGATAAATGAAGCTATTTTCGAATGAGAAGTTGTCACAACAGGAGTGATTATCATTTTTCTTGGAATGGAAGATGGTAAAATTTGTTTTGCCCACATGTAGTGTTAGCCTGTTTGTGTCAAACCAAATTTTTAATTTTGTGAGAGCAATTTTGGCTTTATCAACCAGTTTGGAACAGTCTCGATCATACAGAAATAGTGTAGTTGTTTCTGCTGTACACATTGAAAAGTTCAGGCACTACTAGTGTTGTTATGAAATGCTTTTAGTTCCAGATCCGACCGTACCCTTAATTCACACGAAACATCATTAATGCCAGACAAGTGTGTTTCATCGATATCAGTAAGGAAAGTTCCGGACCTTAACTATTTTATTCCAAGCAGTAACACTCATAACAACTATAAAATTCAGTAACTCATTATACATATTTCTCACCAAAAACTTTATACTTTCCAGAAGTGAAACATTGCTCAATCCCCCAACATTATGGTACAGCCATGAAATCTCTACTGGACAGAACCTTACCTTGTTGAGACCAATAATACATATTTCTTGTTTTATCCATTTCTATTTTGGTCAATAATAGACTTAACTAGTAAAACTGCTGTTAACTTATTCAATTACAGCCAAGAACTCTCTACGGGGCAGAACCTCTACCTCGTTGAGTTCAATAATGAATGTTTCTTGTCTGAACTATTTTTATTGTAGTAATATCATTAACTGGTAAAAGTAATGATAACTTATTTGGTTACAGCCATGAAATCTCTACTGGACAGAACCTTTACCTGGTTGAGCTATATACTAAATGTTTCTTGCTCAAACTATTTTTACTGTGATCAATAAAAGATTTAACTAGCGAAAATAATGTTAGCATATTTGATGAAAATGTTGTTTTCACCAAAACATATCAGTTCCCTATTCTGAACAAGAATCCAGTGCCATTTGTCTTCATAGTACAGAGCATTGGAGTGATCACAGATGCCAAAGTGGGTATTTCAATGGTCGAAATAAGTTAGCCTTATAAATTAATAATATTTATTTGATCATCTTGGAAAACATCGAGCCTGTGTGATTTCATCATCATTCATCGAAAATTCCCACCCGTAGTTCACAAACCATGTGCGCTAAACGGGCTGAATCGAGCACAAAATATGTCGCCAATCGACCAATTTGGTTGCTATGGGAATGTGACCGTGACCTTACCATAAGATGTCTGTAAAAAAAATAATCTAGAGGCTAAGGAAGGTTACAGGATTATGACCAATATTTTGTTTAATGTTTAATATTTTGTCCCGCGTCCTTGAAAATAAGGTCACTGGTCAATTGTAGGTGTAAGGATAATCAGCATACATAATTTCCTATATGTCCACAATTAATTCCCAAGCTGTAAAGTGGATAATAAGCGGATAAGTGGATACCGATAATAGCCACTTTGTGCTCTGACTTTGAAAATAAGGGCATAGGTCAAGTTTAAGGTCAAGAAAATGTTCAGGAAATTTCATGTCTTATATGTGCACAATTCATTCCTAACCTGTAAAGGTTAGGTTGTGAAGTCGATAATTAAGCAAGATATTAGGCATTTTGTTATCTGATGACCTTGAAAATGAGGCCAAACGTCAAATTCAAGGTCATCAGAACATTCAACATGTATCATTTTCTATATGTCCACAATTGATTCGTGAGCTGTAAGGTCGATAATAAGCGATATTAGCCTTTTTATGCTCGGACCTTGAAAATGAGGTCGAAGGTCAAGTTTAAGGTCATGACAATATTAAGCATAGATCCTTTCCTATACGTCCAAAATTGCTTCCTAAACTGTTGTCGATAATAAGCGAGATATTTTAACCATTTCATGCGGACCTTGAAAATGAGGTCAAACTCAAGGTCACAAGAATATTCCAACATTCCTATATGTCCACAATTGATTCCTTATCTTGATATTAAATGAGATATCGGGGATAATGTGTCCCATTGTGAAGCATAGGAGAATTTTACAAGGCAGAGTCCCCTTTTGGGCCAAAATGGCCCACTTCGAGTGATTCAAGGCCAACGAAACTTATGAACGTCACGGGGGTTCACAATTTCAAATCAACGTAATCACTGTGAACTATTTCAAATAAACATAATGACACACATAGATGAACTCAACACAACAGGTGTTAAACAAACAACTGGTGTTTTGTGCGTGTTTATTGAATTCAAAACTTGATTTATATATGGCTTTATTCTACGCACACAGTCCTGGACAATGATAGTATTTACATCGCCAAATACTTTTTGATTGACCCGATACTACTCTGATGACACACACGACAGACATAGACAGGATTTGATTTTGGGTGCGATACAATCGAACATGTACGAGTTGTGACACATGTAGTAAGTACAGACTCATGAATATTCAAAAGCTCGTTAACAATACAATCTCTAACAGACTGCAATAATTGACATACACAGAAATAACATTTCCTGATCACTGGCAAAATACGAAGTTGTTAGATTTTGAACAGATTTTTTTTCACATATCCATCTCAAGTCACAAAATTACAAGTGTTAATTCTCACTTGGTATATTTTTGAAACACGATGAGCTGTAAGATTTCCCATGATTGGAAAATTACATTATTTGGTATTGAAGGAACAGAAATCTCAACTGGTCAAGACATTAACAGATACACACAAACCAAAACAAAGGTTAGCTTATTTCTAATATCACGTCAGTGGCATAGCTTTTTTTTACTCAACTGATTACTGTACACATATCTATAAAATTCATTTATATTTAATTGTGTTTAAATAACATTCTAGATATTTTGCATTATTTTTTGCAGCGGCCTAGAGGCCCCTGTTTTCTAAATCTTTAACTTTGTATATCCGTACAAGCCAGTGCTCTGTGGTGTATGCCTCTTCCAAAACATCCAGCTCAAAATTCTTGTTGCCTATCTCCACATCTCGAACTCTGTCCCAACCTGTCGGCTTTGCTGGAAAGAAAGGTGACATTCAGTAATATATTCATGTATTGCATACAAGTATTAACAAGTAGAAGATGTATAAAGAAACCCATGTAACAATGTCATAACGGTTCAAAGCATGAATATGATTCGTAAAATATCATAATGCAAACACGCAGCTCATATTTATATCAGATCATAATGTTAACTTCATGTCCCACAAAGATCCCGTTATGACCTCATGGACATTTTGGATGAAGCTTTCATTCATATCACGTATTATCATTCAAACCATTGACCCTGCTTCAAATGAGCCAAAAATCCCAATCCATGGTAATTTTTTCTTTCACTCTAAACACGCACGACCAACAACAAGATAGAAACCACCACAAGTCACTGACAGGCCTCGGTGTAGACTGAGCCGAAGCGGTAGTAGCACATTTTGTACATGAGACAGTTGAGGAGCGTGGGTGAGCCGTCCTTGTCGACTCGGAACTCTCCCTGTGGCGTGTAGTAATCACTCTCCTTGATGTGCTCGCCGCGGTCCGTCGACCCGCCGATACGCACCATCCACAGAAACTTGTTGATGTCTGCGTGTGGGGGGCAATCAAATACTTGTAACGAACTACTGTCACTTAGTAACTGAAGTGGGAAGACACGATTATCCATGACAGTGCAGTTTTTCATATTGTTTAATACAGTTCATTACAGATAAACATCCACTCTATATCCATGAATGAAGAAGTTAAAATGTCTATATCAACTTTTCATAATTTCCCCAAAAATGTAGAAAATATAGTTGATATCTACGACATTTTATTCAACCACATACCATCTGAGGAGTAGCCAGTCAGCCCTCCAAACAAGACGAGAACGTAATCCACGTCCAACTCCCGCATGATCTCATACGCTTTGTCTTCTGATGATGCCATAGCCTATTCAAAATATCATAATGTGCACAATGCATTATCCTAAGGTAAACATGTGATATCACAAATTATTATAGTGCAGTAATCATTTATTTGCCTGACAAATCTACATTACTTTTGTACAGCCCCGTTGGAAAACAGCAACACAAGCCGTTACTGCTCTCGAGAAAAGCTGTTATGTTTATTCTACGAGACGAGTGATGTATCAGACCAGGAAATACATTCCGATACATTTTTAATCTCGAACAATAGTTTCCTTTCACTATCCAAGTAATAACCAACTAACTGTTCAGTGCAAATATACAACAGAAACCAATTTTGCTGAATAAGCTGGTGAAGATATAGCTGAAATTCTATTGTTTGCTTCATGCAAAAGATATATTCTACCTAAATTACTAAAATACTGGTAAATGCTGTCAAATCTGACTGAGATTCATTATGATTTGCATCAGAGATGACGAACCTGTCCCACTCGGGAGATATGTGTGTTATTCCAAGTATTGTTGTCTACGAGAATTGTTCTGTTCGCCATGGCCGTGATCTGATATCCGTAATCCCACCAGGACATCACCTTAGCGTCCTGCAATCATGGCAACAAAAGCATGTATTGGCACTGAAAATCCTGAGAATCTATTGCAGTATGCCAATGTATCTTGTTTAGGAACAGAAAGTTCTGCAATGCATGCGTATTGTATTGTGTAGTTAGATTACAATTCATGATCCACTCTCAAAGATATCATTTGTTGTCATCAAGAATACAATATGCAAAACCTTTAAAAGTTCTTAATGTATTCACCACCGGTAAAACACCTCAATGATACACATACGATAATCTATACAAAATTTAGGAATATCTCACTCCAGCATTTGATTTCTTTTAAAAACCACAAATTATCGAATTCATTGTGTGTTTCGTGTATCTCACCTCTGGCGTGTTATGACGAAGCCAGTAGTATGCCTCCCTGAAATCGTCAAAGATAACGCGACCGCCCTCACCGCCACGAGCCGAGAGCACGATAGACGGGCTGGAGTAAGCCTCGGAGGTCACCCAGGTACAGTGGAAAGTGTAGGTCAGCAGGAACAGTGACATCATCAGTACAACGCCTGTCGCAACCTGTGGATGAAATTGTAATACAAGTGACATATTGTAGTGGAAAAAGGCAAAATATTTGAACTCATAAACACGATTTACCATCTGTAAACTGTTCAATTGAAGAATGAATTGTTCAAATGGAAACGTAGAAAATATTCTAAGCTTATAAACATTATTCATTGTTTCGTTTTCTTTTCAATTTTTGTGTCACATCCCAACAGTACATACAGTGTCCATATCACAGAAACATCTATTAAATCACTGAGGCGCAGGACACAGACCTCGTTTTTGATTGGGTAGTTGCTCTCAGCTCGCTTGGATTTCTTCTCGCGACGGCTGGTGTCCAAGTTCTTCATGTACGTGGTCAGCGTGTTGGACACAGCGATACCCGACAGGATACACATCACAGGCGCCAGAACCAGCATCAGACGCACCATCACACCCTGACAGTGGGAGAGGGGGGGGGGGGAAGTTTATTAGATATACAAGTCATTTGCGATTGTGGCAATCCGTTTCGATATTTCAAGTAATATCGATGGAATTTCAGGCAGTGGTTTCACATTCTATTTTATGTTTGGCCCATTCATAAGGTTTCTGGGTCATGAAGTTTATTTTGATTTGGATACTCACAGCAAAGTAAATGCTGGTGACTCCATACATGATGATGAAGATGTTGGCATCTGTCAGCTTCTTGAAGCAGAAGTACAGACCAGCTGTCATGGGAAAACAAAACAACATTTATTTCTTTGATCCAGAAACAATCCTGACGATTAAACCATAGGACTTACATGAACACTTACATGAAACACATTCCTGACGAAGTCATACTTTATGACATTGCTATTTCGAAAGCGCTGGAAATGATAACTTAACCTTAACGATGCCTATTAAGGCAACTCACACTCGCTATAGACTAAGTCAACCATCTAGACACTGTTAACTAAGTCCTTGTTAGCAGACCTAACTCTCATCCTATGGCAGGTGTTCTGTACCATACATACCTGGGAACATGAAGACAAGGATCTGGAGGTCAAAGTAGAAGGAGCTCCAGGTCGTAGGCTGATGCTCAGATACGGAGGCGATGATTGGAATGTTGTTCTTGGCGTATGACGGGTCAAGTAGAGAGTAGAAACGTCCGGTCCAGGGCGAGATTTCTGGGGGTCAAGGGTCAAGGAAAGGTGCTCTCCAGGTTTGGGTAGCGGTCAAATTTTCATTCCCAATTGCACGTGATAACTTTAATGTATGGTTTCGTATACTTCACAATATATGCTGTATTGGGCTTGGATTCATGAAGATATTGTGATACCTAATCCAACACACAAATTTAGCTAACTCTGCACTTGCTCAAATTCAATAGTCACACTTTCACTGGACATGCATGACCATGATCACCAGTAGAGCATATAAGGATACTGCCAAGAGCTGTGCCGATGCCGAAAGCCGACAGTGAGACGATGGAGAAGAGAAGGACGATACTGCGGAAGAGAACATCAAACTGTTCCCGCGTCAGCTTGGAGCGCACGTAGTCAACAAACGCATGGATCTGACACAGACCAAACACACCCAGTGCCTGCAGAGGAAATGAAAACCACATTACATTTAAAACCTCTTGAAACAGAAAGTAGTTACAATCAATTTTCCATTCCTTTTTTTCTTGAATGTGTCTGGCTCTGTGCATCTTCTTTGTGAGAAATTTCATATGGACCTTGATCATTGAGTTTTTTTTTAAAGTATGTGTAGAGGAAATGGTGTCATACTAAAGTATGCAAGATAACAAAAGTAGTATAGAAAGGAAATTTGAGCATAAAATTCCGATATAGTGAATAACTTACAGCCATGTGTTCACTGGACTGGACCGGCTGGAAACCGACGAAGGAGATCTGCATTGACAGGATTGTCCCCAGACAGTACACCTATCAAATAGAAACACAGATATACACTGTATATAAACATGTAGCATGTCATGGACTGACACCAGTTCCATGGAAAATCACTCTGTGCATTGTATAAAGACTAAATGCACAGTCTTTGGCAATAGTTCTGAGGCGGCAAGAAAAGATCGTGAATAATCTGGGATAAACGGATGGACTAGTTAAGTTAACTATCACAATCTATAATTGTGCTTGATAATTTTGGACATTTTGCATTTCCATCCATGACTGCTAAACTTACACCAGAGTATGCGACGTAGACACGGTGAGAGAACCGTCCAGTCAGCATCAGAGCCAACACGTGGAGCGGAATCAAGTTGATCAGAAACACGTAACCTCCCCAAGACGACACCTGGCACCGAAAAACAGTAAAAAACACCATGGTAAGTTACTGAAAGGTGATGAAATGTGCTTTGTATGGTTCCAGTCTTCATGTATCTTGAAATGATTCGCTGTTGTTTACCATGTTGTTTTGTTTTAGATTATCTGATTACATTTTCTGATTTTCGCTTTGACAATTCTCAACAAATGTCCAGAAATATACAATCGCCATCACTCCTTTCTAAGGTTTAACATATTTTCACACAAAAATACTAGAAATTTGTTCACTACTTGTAACGCTATACACATCTTGCAGAAGTATACCAATGATGCTGTTTTATTTAATAACTTTGTCACTAATTCTCCCTTTGTTCTTAATCTCAAATACTCAAATGACCACATCATAACATCATCTCCTCCAATACCATGAATACTAGTACTTCCATACTCACCATGTAGAAGTAGGCCAGAGAGCAGAGTACACTCCAAAACATGGACCCGGTTTTGACGGACTTGATCCAGAGGGCGTAGGTCAGCAACATACAGAAGATGGCAATGCCCTCGTTATCATAGGATCCGGCTACAGAACGGGAGATGTAGCCGGGAACGATCGAGATCATGGCGGCAGCCACCAAACCAGCACCTGCGTCCTGTATGGAGAGTGAAGTTTTCAACTGATATACGAGTGTATGGACTTCATCATTATTTATGATTTGAATTTGAATATGATAAATATTTTTTTCTTGAAAATCTAATTCATTTTTCTAAAATAACATTCTCAACTTCAACACATCTACACTTTTTATACTTGAACATCCACAATAAATGCCCCAACATTGGAAGTCAAGCAAATAGCAGGTTTTTACATCATCGGATGATCAGATTTCATTAGTTACTGAATCACACAGACCATGAGTTCTCTGGTGAATGCGTAGGTGACGATAGTCGTCATGCTGGAGAAAAGTGGGGCCAGGAACACACAGACATTACGGATGTCTATGGTGATGTGTAGGAAGTGCATGATGTGGTACAGGATAGCCGAAGTCACCATCAAACCTGCAATAATAAAGATATTCAATATTATGATGAGCAAGATTTATAAACACCTCGTATGATATCACATTGATATTTAAGTTAGAAAGATGCCATTCAAAGTGCGCAAATAATTCCTCGAAGACTTCAGACTGGAATTGAATTCATTGAATTACACATGGCCTCTTTTAAGGGGCCAAGTGCCCTATTTACAAGCATAATTCATGAGACTGAACCGTTGATCAATGCACACAATTTACAGCCAGCACCGAATAAAGTATTAATTACCTGGATAGATTGTGCCTCCGATGATTCGTCCAAGGGGATACCAGGCACGATCATCAAACCAGTTGTGGAAGTTGTAGAAACCTTCCTCGGCTAGGAACCGCGTCGTCCGGTAGTTAAAGTACGGATCAAACTCGTGAATGACGCTCTCAAACCGGAGCACAGAGAACAACCGAGTCGAAAATGCTGCAAGTAAAAACCGAGATGACGAATGATTGAATGTCCAGGGAATAGATCTAGTTTCTTCTACAAGATCAAATAAAATTAAATTGTCCTCCGCGGAGCACTGGCATTTCGAAGGTGTTGCCAGTATGCCATTCTTGAAATCACAGAACTTTATCGAACTGCAAACTTGCAATTTAGTATTCATGCCTCACTCACATAGGATCGCTGACATCGTCAGGATCATCATCTTCAGGAGTGTGTCTTGTTTCTCATGGGACATCCTGAACAACCAGAACGTCGACGACTTGAAGCCGCTCTTCGCCATGATTGTGGTGGTGTTTCACTGCAACATAATCAATGAATCATAAACTGGTCAGGGGTGAAGCTCGAGAAGCGAAAGCTAGCCAATTTACAGAGGACAGTGAGTGACATGTTGGAATAATACGCATGAATGATCGATAGTCCTTCTCATTCTCAATTTGATCAAACTTAGAACAGGCCGTGTCGTGTGCATGACCGTGTGACCGGTGCATGACTGGTAACGGTCTGCAGCCTGGTCAGGCTGGTGGTGTGTCACAGTGTGTGCGTGTCGCGATGGAATGAAAGTGTTTACTTTCACGTCATATGTTGAATTTACGACAAGTACAGTGAAATAACCTCTAATATCTTGGCAGTTTAGCACTCCAGTTTGAATGCACGTGATACTTACGTTATTTACTACCCACATTCAATGAAGTGTGCAGAAATAGCACAAATTTTGTCCAGCTCCCTTGCACTTTTGCCGAAATGGAGCCGGTGTGATGTGACAACGTGGCTAGGTGCGCTCTGATTGGCTGAAACCTGGACAGAAATTAGGTCGCGTGAAATCGAGGGCGTTGTATGGAAGAACAAAGTGGCCATCGCGCGACTAATTTTCAGCGCCCGTGTTACTGGTAACCCCCGCAAATAGACCGACACGATATCGAGTCCTATTCATGGCTTTTTTTTAAAAAAAAAATAAGCACAGGGCGTTATTGTATGTTTTAGAGAAGAATGATCATAAAAACTGGTATTGGTCTGTAGGCTATATTGTAAAACGATGTCCAAAACTTATTAGCCCTATTAGGCTCAAATTGCGAATAGGTCTAAAAAAATCCTAAACACACATCGCACGTGTTTACTTTGTGTTACTCTTTCCCTGGTTCAATAATGTATTATAATTAACTACTGTTCAAAACATAAATCCGAAAATTTCCACCTGCATTTTTTTTTATCTAATTAATTATAATTAATTGCGTTTGAAATAAGTTTCGTGGTACATGTACTAATATTTACGCTGTATAGGCCTATTGTAGAAATGTATAGGCTGAATTGACATTGTTGTGGAAGAACGGCATGCAAAACACAATTGTAGATTTGCACATTTGTTCATTCACAATACATTATGATTGTGCCCGCATATCAAACCTTAGATGTATTTTTATGTTATTATTATCACCAGTTTCATGAAAGAATATGTTTCAATTTTTGCACGTCGAACATTACATATGCACGTGTACATATCAATGTACATGGTCCAAGTGTATTTTTAGCCCCGGGCATAGTCACGTGACTTGATGTTTGCAAATTATCTGGGGAGTACCACACCACCTGGGAAGTATTATAAATATATAATTAGTATAACGAGAAGATGGCATATAGACATAGCGCACAGGAAGGCGTCAAGCACTTGCTGAGGGCATTATCGGCAGGGTCGTGAGTATAAATAACAGAAGATTTACTAATATATGGTCTGACATGTAAATAAACAAGTGGTAAAAATGTTCGACAATAGGCTGCTTCCATATAAATTATGTATGTTCACATATTGTATGTGGAAAATACATATATGCCTTATTTGATTGTTACATTCTGATTGAGATGGCGGATTTCTTGTCCCCATTGTGGGATGAAATTTCATTTCATAGAAGAAGTCATGAGTGTATTATGAATGTTCACTATGTTCGCTTTTATCCGATATCAACTATAAGTATGGAGTAACACTTGGGCCTTTATGTCCAAGTGCTTTCTGGTAGACATAGCAGTAACAAACCTGATCAGGACTTACAGATACATGTGCATAATCAAATTAAACAAAATTTCAAATCCTATTAATAATTTTCAGTTGCCGATGTCCTGCACATGCAAATACATACAATCAACCAATTGGTTTGTTAATTACCATATTTTTGTCGTGTTTATCCTGATACAGAATTTTGATTGAGATTCGATCAGATTAAAACATATTCAAGATCCTCAATTGGAACATATTCAAGTTTAGAACATATCCAAAATCCCACTTATCGACATGGTTTTAACCTTTATTTTCGTAGGACAAATTCCTAACTTGATTCAACCTGCATCAAAAACTTGTCAGCATGGGAACAAAACCCACTCAACATCGGCAACCGAGACGGAATATGCATTCGAGGTAAACGTAGTTTGATCAAATTTATAGGATATCTATATGCGGCGGAATATGCCAACGACGGAAAAAATATATATATGCGTGTAGGCCTATATATGCAGTTTTCATGAGACGTGATCCACAATAATAAAGAGCTCAAATATAAGTATGAACTCCACAATGTAATGTGCACGATACATAGTACAGATGCAAATATATATGTAGCCTAAAACAACTTATGATATATGACGTAGGCTTACACTTGAACGTTAACTTATTCATTTTTCGTTCTGTTTTTCGTTTATTTTGAAGATGGCATGTTCGAACATCCGATATGGTATCGGTGTAACGAAAGAAGTTGGAATGGTAAAGAATGACTTGTGGTGTGCTGTTGAATATGTTATTATATAACTTGATACATGCCCTGGACTGGTACATGAAATGATGAACAAGATTCCTCCCACACAGATATATACCAAGGGATATTCGTATGCACAAGTAGACTATACCGATACATACACGTTTATGTACATCTAAGACTTGTATGACCTAGATGAACTAAGATACTAAAATGAACGTAAGGCCGTGTTGTTTTTCTTTGTTTCCAATCAGCGGGCAGGTGAAAATAACAATTATTTTGAGAAAAAACACAAACGTTTTGGGTTTTTTTCCCCTCAAAAATTCTGTTTTTCTAGCCCCCGAAACACAGAACTTCGTGAAGGATAGTAAATGGTTGCCATTTTGCTGTTTCCCTCTCTGTTATTATCAATAAACTATTTAATAGCTTAGAAAACGGTCAAATGTCATTATTTTACATTTTTGGCATGAGTTACTCTGTGAAGAAACGTCTGGGGTTTTTTTGTGTTCGTTTTTTTTCCTGGCTGGCTGGTAGTTTTCGAAAAAAAAGTTGACGGGAGACTAAGAAAAAACACAACATGGCCTAATAAAGATCAGGTCAAGCACTGAAGTGTATCACTGGATTCAGGATTGTCGTAACACCGGGATGAAAAAGGTTTGTGTGATGACGGACTCAAACCTCGCCAAGCTTGCCCCGGTCTCCGTAGCTCTGGAGTCCCTGACGAAAGCTGGAGTACAGTTTGATGTCTTTGACCGCGTCAGAGTCGAACCCACCAATAGCAGGTTCGGTACGATAAAAAAACATGTAGTGGCCTCTATGTGTACATTACCATGCTTAATATAGTGGGACATAGTCGTTAACTACCTTATATATCTCAAGATCGGTCCATGGTCAGAAATTTTATTTCTGAAAATTCATGAAAAATTAATTCTTTCGTATCACTATAAAATTCATTTATTTGATGCGAGGAATTTCAATCGCCATTCAACAGCTTACAGGAAGCTATAGACTTTGCGAAGCACGGGAAATTTGATGGGTTTTTGGCAGTGGGTGGTGGCTCGGTAATGGATACGTGTAAAGCTGCCAACCTCTACGCGTCCAAACCAGATGCCGAATTACTGGACTATGTCAACGCCCCCGTGGGCAAAGGTTTACCCGTGACTCACCAACTCTATCCACTCATTGCAGGTACTTTGCCTAGGTATATATTATTGGCTGTTATTTGATAAATTTTGTGAAACAACTAAGTTTACTATTGCAAGACATGTAAAACTGAGAAGTGCTACATTGGTGCCGTGACCAGGACATTCGTACATGTATGCATTGTAGCATATATTCGTTTTTAGTTCCCACGACCGCGGGCACAGGAAGTGAGACAACAGGGGTTGCAATATTCGACCATGAACCACTGAAAGCAAAAACGGGTCAGAATTATTTTGATCAAATTCATGTACATGTATCTTTATCAGTATTTTATGGGATATATCGTATATGTACATTTGAGACTTGTCATACATGCATATCCATTATTGTTCTATTCGACCATAACCATGATAACTGAATTGAACAACCTCAATGGGAACATATATGGGTCAAAATACGCTAATGCGTACCACACTGGGTACTTCAAGTTTATAGGATTCTAACTTTGAGACACTTGAATATAATAAAACGATTTTTTTTGCATCGATTAGGTAATGATATCAAGACATACTGTCCTTAATCTTAATAACATTTGATGGAAAAAAGATTTTGTAACTACATTGAAGTACTTTGATGTGTCGGATTTCGGGGACATTAATTGTGACATACGGTATACACGTGCATTTGAAACCTCCACAAACCATTATGATTAATATATGTTCTTAATTTAAAAAAGGGAATATAACTAATGTTTTATGGAGAATGTATTTATTCATCCATATTTGTCATTCAGCGACTAGAATATCCTGATATTTAATAAAAATTACAACTATATCGGTCGTCACGTTGTCCGTCAATCAGGTATGGGAACTTCAACAACTATTCGTGCCCCCCAAAAAGCATGATCATATCATGTCACACAACTATAAAACTGGTTTTTAGATCCTGTTTTGTGTTAAGACATTTGAAAATACATACACACAACATAAATAACACATTTTAGGTTTTATATGTAACTATCGACAATTCCGTCAATGAATCACGCCCGTTTTTTCTGACATTCAGGTGCGATTTTCGAAAGTTGTTCGCGGTCTTGATGTATTTTTGTTGTATATGACCATGTTCACTTCATCAATATTGCCGTGACGTCACCAGTTTTGGTGAATCAGCCAAAATGTCTTTCCGTGTCAATTTTGTAATGTTTCCGTCCACAGCGATTTGCTTTCATCACGCCCATACCTTTCATCACGACCGATCTATTTTGACAAAATTGTGGCCGTAATACCCAAGATCATTATTCGATAAGTCTTGTAGATTGAAATCTCAGAAAAATCGGTTAACGTGAATGATTTTGCAAGGAATGTCGATAGTATAAGGTCACATAGAACACTCTGAACATGTGGTCTGTCCACGTGTGTTATATCGGTCGTGACGCCTTGACCAAACCACCGAATAACGGTCATGATGTTTGACTTGTCCAACGTAACGCCCGTATATAATGGCTGAAACGGGCGTGATGTATAGACGTGCACGGGCGTCATGCATGGAAATGAGTTCATCACGTCCGATCACTATCCATGAAATAGTATCGTACATACCCGTTATAGGTATACCTGATCTGTCTAAACAGAACATCTCAAAGAACATGGGTTCAACGTCGAAAACTTAAATTGCAACCTGGCGATATAATGTCCAAAGGAACGTCTGTGATGTGGTCTGTCCATGTGTTATATCGGTCGTGACGTATGGACATGCACTCAATGTCTGTCATTTATCATACATTTTGGACATCAGAATGGTCGTGATGTTTTGACATATTTTGACATCGTCACGTTGTGTGATCGATTATTTTTGTATGGTGGTGCTGAACTACTGGTATCATTGATATTCTGTTGTGTGACAGGTTAAACTTTTATCTGAACCTGTGAACGGAAAGGACAGGACAAAATGGTGACCACGTCGGACTGGTGATAAAATGCCTCAATACCGATTGACAAATAAGATTTCTATTCCTTTGTTTTTTGTTACACGAAGAAGCCAACCAGACACTCTATATAATATGGAAGGTGTCAATTTCCCAAATGGCCCACCAAAATACAGATTATCTAATTCCAGCATTCGTAACTCAATTAATGGATGTTGTCATAATAAACGGATGTTCCACTCGGAAGTTAATTGCAACATAATATATTCTCATCTGTCCAGCCTTATCTGTAAGGTGAAACACATCATTGTATCAACAAAAAAATCAGAGCTATTTCAAAATTGAAAGGTACATGTAGCATGGAAACAAGGCGTTAGCAACAATTGTGTCTGCTGGAATTGGATTTCCACGCTAATTATGTGGCTGATTAGCTGTAGATACGAGTTCCAACAGCCCCTGAAAGGTGCCCTTTGTTACCTTACACCGCATCCGGAACTGCTCGTCGCTAACCGTATCTCTTCTCCAATTACTATCATCATCTTCTAAAATATGTACATTTGCAAGTTTGTTTGATCACCTATCAGCCAGGATTGTACAAAAACAACCAAAGTGAGGAAGGCGCAAGGCAGGTGTACCTTCTCCTCAAGCTTTACTGAAAATCGTGCACTCAATTAAGTATGAGTGACGTCTGTGAACGCTTGAAGGGTGAGGTCGACCTTCTACTCACTGAGACCGACCTTACACTCAATGAGGATGAGGTGAGACTCAATAAGTTCGTGGTGAGACTCAATGAGTGTGCTTTCGAAATACAGGCTTTAAGTATTAAACAGGCTTCGCACATAGACAAACACGAGCCGAATTGTCACCTACATGTACTTCATATTGCGGTAGTAATATCAAGTCGTAGTTCTGGTTGGTTCCTGAGAAGAGCCGGTAATATGCGACGATTACTACATACTGTTACGTTAGTCGCCTAGCCATAACATATATTTTCAGATTTCAAGCACTACCTTAATGTCTATTTGAAAACTATATCAAAATACATTTATATTTGAAAACACATGTATAGTATCAAACTATATTTATAGTTTAGTTGAAATATATTTATTTACATTTGATTTCCCAAAAGCTGTCGCTAATCGAGGGGCGCTCCACAACATATAATATACAAATAAATACATAATTTACAATGGGATGGACTGGGTTTTAGATTCAATGGTGAATCAGTAATTTGTTAAAACACACGTATTGTATCAAGGTTGGTGATACAGGTTGTTGTCTGGCATTGTTCAAGGGAAGGTAAATGTTTTAGGAGAATCGTTCCGTTCTGATCACATACTAGTAGTCCACAGGAAACAATTCGAATATTATCCATTACACTTAAGTAGCTCAGGATTTTCATGTAGCAAACAGGCTAGCAAAATATTTATTGACTAAACATGGTAGGAGATGAATATTGGTGTTTGACCCGATTATGTCACGAATCGCTCCAAGAAGTTTGGACCTTTCGAGTGTATAATTAGGGCAGTCAATTAGATAGTGGATGCGGTCCTCAGATGGGTGACCATAAGAACACTGAGGAGTTGGTGTGAGATTTCTGGAAAAGAAATCAGCAATCTGGTATTGAGATGTAATCTTGTGGTGAGCTTGTTTTCCCATTATTTTCCCTTGGCGGTACCACACTGGAGGGCTTTTGACAGAGTGCTTTTGTTCACCGCTGATAGATGGATTTTTCTGCAATAGATTCGGACAGAACGTTCTAATCACGAATCGAGTGACGAATGAGCGCCTTAATCGTTCAGTTTTGCATCTCATATTTCTCAGTCCTTGGGATCGAAGTTGGTACCGCTGGTCAAGCGGAGGAATGCGTGGATTATATTTGTCGGTCAGATATGTAAGACACATATCGTTCAAGACCTTGTACACATAAGTGAACCGAGCGATTTCACATATTGAATTTTACCAGCAGAGTGACCTGGATATAGACAATTTGTGTTTTACAGTTTTACATACTGTAGTAATCTCCACTCTGATATCACCTTTGAGCTTCTTTAATAAGTTTTGAGGTCGTAAAGTTTACAAGTTTTGAGGTCATCACCCACCGGTATTTTGTGTGTTTATTGAAATAAAAATTTCAAGATTGCATGTGTGATTTCTCTTACCTAATAAATTAGTGTAATAAACACTCATCTTCGTTAATATATTTTGCTATACAGCAATCTTATTATAAATGATACCAAACTAGTCATAAAATAATATTAATGGACCATGTGTTACTGTATGTGTTAGCATTCTGCTGATCATTCCAATATTACCACCAAAACACGTTCAAGTGACATGAATCTCTCTACAAATGTGCTCAGGTGATTATCATTGATATCTTTACCCAGGTACATGTTATTGCCAAATACAACATCATCATTGGAGGATCACGACTGCTGTGTTGTATTAAGTGACAAATTATATATTAGGCCTGCACATTATAATGACATGGTCAAACGTCACGGCTGAATCATCACGACCGTTATGACTTATGTCAAACGTCACGGCCGAATCATCACGACCGTTATGCCTTATGTCAAACGTCACGGCCGAATCATCACGACCGTTGTCTCATGTCAAACGTCACAGTGAAGCCCAAGTTAAGGAAATATGTAATAAATCTTATAAATACTGTATGGTAAGCGAATATTTGCATTTAATAATGTTGATTTTCAAGATGGTGGAATAGATTCAGTTGAAAGTGCTCTGATTCTTTAATTTTCACCGTATAAACAAAAGATTTGCATTGGTTCAATTGACCTGTTGTCACGCACTCATTTCGAAGAGTGTAACTGTGTCGGATTACACTCCAGATGTATGAAAATCACTGGAGGAGTTCGTGCTAATTTTATCTTCGACGCTCCTGTAAATATTACATGTGAATAAGCATTACTTGAGTAAATAGGGGGAAAACATTGATGTCAAAATCACGCCCGTTACTTTTGGTATCTATATTTCAAAGTTAAATTCTACGTTCTGTATAATATCCATTATCTTTTCGATGTCATTTTCGGAAAATTATTCCATAAAACTGACATATTAAAACAATTTCAACACCAATACATTCATTTCATTTTGGGGTTAGCATGTCACACTTTTGGTCCCCTTTAGCGTATTATGACCCATATAGTATGTTGTCCTTTTCCTGGATGCCCCGGGAGTAGGAATCGCAAACAGAGCTCTGCGTCCAAGCCTGGGTATAGTTGACCCCCTGCACACCCTCAGTATGCCAGAGAGAGTCACTGCTTACAGTGGCTTCGACGTTCTCTGGTTAGTCTGCTTTTGTCAGTTGATCCGAAAAGTCCAAACCCATAAATTGTAAATTTCAACTTTATATGTTAACTACAGTGTCTAGTGCTTGATGTAAACCAGTCCCTGTCAACGTAAAAATCAACATTTGTAAATTACTTTCTCACTTGGCATGTCTGTATCAAATTGGGTCCAACAATGCATGGTTCTCATGTATTCCCAGCCATGCTCTAGAGTCGTACACAGCTATCCCGTACAATGAGCGTGTTCCGAGACCCAAGGACCCAAAGGAGAGGCCGGCATACCAAGGCAGCAACCCTATCAGTGACGTCTGGTCTCTACATGCCCTTGGTGTCGTCAGGAAATACTTCAAGAGGTATGAAATATTCAAGGGAAGCGGATGATAGCATTTGCGTACAAAGTCAAAGCCTTGCAAGCATCCATCAAAGGGCACCATTTCATCTTTACATTACTGATTTGAGTTGTTCGTGTACACCAAACAAGAATTTGAGAAAGAGACCCAATCTTCAGTGATAAAACAGTTACAATCTATTGTCTAATTATAAATGTAATGGAAATGTTTTAGAGCCGTGAGGAACTCTGATGACCTGGAGGCGAGGTCACAAATGCACTTGGCTAGCGTATTCGCCGGGATTGGGTTCGGTAACGCTGGAGTTCATTTGTGGTGAGATTTCGTGATTTTTTTGTGATAATTTCGTTGGTTCCCCACAATTAAACACCACATGTACATTTTCACCAATGTTTCACTAAAAGGATGTACTGGAAACACTCCGAAACAGTCTTTCCAATGAAAATTTTAACAACTAATGTGTATATTTGCAGCCATGGCATGTCATACCCGGTATCTGGAAATGTCAAATCCTATGTAGCTGATGGTTACGAGAAGAATCACCCGCTTGTGGTAATTTAAAAAAAATGTGACACCGCTAATATCATAACTTATTTAAACCCAAAACTTGACTATATATAATTTCACTCAAGTTGCTTAAAAATGCATCATAAAATACTCATACATGAATATTCACAGCCACATGGTCTTTCGGTTGTGTTGACGGCCCCGGCTGTGTTCAGTTTCACATATCCAATGTGCCCAGAACGTCACATTGAGGCCGCGGGGATTCTGGGTAAATTAACTTATCTAGAAGTTCATTGTATGTTTGTGTCAACAAAATTAATGTTTTAAACAATACTAAACATTGTTCTTGGATGTGGACGTCTACCAGACTTACATAACAAAAGTAATACAAAGTGATGACAAGGACAATGGCCAACACCCTTCCAGGTGCGGAGACGCGCGGGGTTCAGAAGGAGGACGCTGGACGTCTACTAGCGGACACGGTCAGACAATACATGCTCGACCTCGACATAGACAACGGACTGGAGGCACTGGGGTACAGCGGCTCCGATATACCGGCACTCGTCAAGGGCACGCTGCCTCAGGTAGGTCTACCATACATCGACGAAATTACACCTATACTAGTATTTAACAAGTAAAATTCGTGCATGTGGTGAAACTGGCTATTGAAAAGTTGCATATAATCAGTGATAATGTGGAGTAACAAGTCACGATTATTATTTTAAAATGTATAACGCAATAATACAAGATAGTTAATAATGAATTTGATGCTTTTTCATTTATGACAGCATCGTGTTACAAAACTGGCTCCAAGACCACAAACTGAGGAGGACCTAGCAAGACTGTTTGAAGCCTCAATGACAGTATACTGATCAAAATCCACCACAAGCTGTGTCTTCCTGATAAAATTTAGGGGTCTACTATGGGACTAGTCACAAAATTATTTTTTTACATCATGGTCGTCTTGCAAAATGTCCTATATATGTCCAATATTTTTCTGATTGGAAACATTATTTTAATTTGTTGACGATTTTATATGAGTAGTTCCTACGAAACTGGGTAATACGAGTTGATCATGTTGATGTATGTTCAATGGTTTCCTGCAAAGTAGTTTTTCTTTCTTTTTGTCGTTGTTTTTGTAACATTTTGTATACAAGATATAGTTGGTGATGGTGCAAACATATAATATTAGCAATAACTGAATATGTACACATGTAAATGAAACATGAAATACATTTGTTTTAGCACGCTTTAGATCTGTATTGCTCAATGAATAAATGATGCTGCCAGTAAATATCACCTTGCAATTAAATATCAGTCAGAGGAGAAAGTTTGAACTTTCCAGTATTTATTACATAACCAGTAAACCAGTATTTATTACATACATACCTCTATAATAAACACTAAGTGATCTTGCTTTGTTTATTGTAGTAGTACAGTATGGCAATAAACGGAAAATTCTCACATGCAATTCTGAAAACGGGCTACGGTATTTGGAGGGTCAACATGTATATGAACCCATTCATGAGACTGCCCCTTAGATAAGATTTTATTTTATGGTGGAAAGTAGGTCTTTATCACAGGGAGACCATTTAGGTACAAATTGAGCAATTTCATTTCGGCAAAACATCTTGCGATAATTAAAGTAAATACCTAACTTAGAGGATTTGGATGAGTGCTTTTCTTTCTTTTTTTATGTCAGAATGTTTTATTACACAAATACATTCAATATACAACAGTTCATGCGAATGAAGCACAATGGTACACACACACACATTGCAAGCATCTCCAAAGTTTTTACATTTTAATTCTCACTCCGCTCAGTTTTTCATTTCATACACACAAAGCTTTCCTTTCTCACATGAACAACAGTATTCCACGTCACACATTTAGATCAGAACTTTGGCAAGCATTTGATGAGTGTGTCGCGTATTTTGGCCCGGAGTTGTTCGTTCCCCTGGCAGATAATGTGCGTGGATCCCTCCTCTATTTGTATCAACGTGTCTTCGCTTTGCTGAAAATGACACACAAACGGTATTGGATTGTGCCACAGTTTAATACTCTACAAAGCCATTAAAAGCCAAATAGATGATTACAACTTCAATTAAAAGTAACAATGAGAAACAGAAAAGCTTCATTTTGGTGACAGGTGGCACAAAACCTACTCAACATTTATCAACATTTCACATAACTTCCCAGCACACACTCCATATACTATATGTACTTACCATGTGTATGATATGACCCCCTGGACAATCTTCCACTTTGATGTCTGTTACACCTTGCTGGAACAGAAAACATCCGCCGATAAAACAACACTGTACATATATCTTCGTGAGTCTGTGAATGCTTGGTCATTACATGTAAATCAAATGAATACATATATGAATTGGAATTTTTTTTTTCAAACTTTCCATTATAATTTAGAAAAAGACAAAAAAATCTTTTGAATACATTGTATCGAGATGACAGAAAAACCATGCCTCAAAATTCAAGCAATCCAAGAATATCTTCCGATTTCTGAAATCAGTGATATATTTATTGCACACAATATGTTTGAAGGAGCTTGAGCAAATCACACTATTCTGACCTTTTTCAACTTCTTGACAAAATCGAACACATCGAGACTACCCCAGAGATAAGTCGGTTCTTTGACTTTTGGTTTCTTGGCCGCAGGTTTGCTGTCCTCAGCATCAACGGGCTGCAATAAAAAATGCCATGTATAAATTTTTTATTTTCTCTGAGTTTCGTCAATACTATGGAACAAACACACAGCAGACCATGTATTAAACAACACATCTGGCCAGAGAGCTATTATTTATTAAGTAGGGTAAAATTCAGGTTCCCGGACATCGAGATATACTTTAGGTTACCTGTAGCAAGAACTTGTTGTCGCGAGCCTGTAGGTTACCGGTGATCACTGCGACTGCTACCCCAGGCTTAACTTCCTTCGGAACAAGCGATGTTGCTAACTGTGAACAGAAAGGGTATATTGAAAAAATCTCATGGATTCCAAACATTAACATAATCATAACCGATATTTAAGTCAGCAAATATGGCTTGTATGAGATATGTGATATTTTCAAAAACTCTAAGTGATTAAAATACCAGAGTTTATTGAAATATTCTCCCATACTGCGTGCAAAGTTTTAGTATATTTTTAGCAAGTGCGACCCACAACAAACCTTGGGATCCAGTTCAATTCTCTCGTATCTGCGTTTGATTGGGAGAGTTTTTGCCATTCGTCGCTTGATTGAAATAGGGGCAGGATCCTACGAAAACATTTAATATACAAACATGAATTCATTTCAGCAAAAGAATTGCTAGTTTGATATTGGCAGTTCTACGGCAAAATTTAGTATAACTTGTGATATAATTATTATGTGTACCTATTAAAAGCATTACTTTCCCTCCAACATTTCACTGTCACACTTTCACATCTGGACACCAAAATTTTGTATTTATCAATATTTTACTGATATTCGAGAAATTAGACAAACCCGTTCGATGATCAGGTCATTCCTGTGCTGGAGCATGAGGGGAGGTGTCAGATACTGTTCTGGGATTACCAAGTGTATTGGTTTCAGTTCCTTTATCAGTTTGTTAGCCTGGGCGAAGCTCAGACTTGTGTCTATTGGGCAGTATGATACCTGCCGAAACAGACGGAACAATCATTCAAAATGATTTTTGACCCATGATTATGACTCTAATTGTGAATTTACATATGTTTTATCATCTAAGATTATGACGCCTTTTTTTATGAGCACTGTCTGCATGGGAAATCAATGAATTTTGCATAAACTTTTGAGAACCAACCTTCATCGCAAGAGGCTGGAAAGGGGCCAGCGCTTCTAGGTATGGAAAGTCTGGTTCTGTAAACGAAAAGTAGAAATAAGTTTGAGTAAACGTAAAGAAACAGCAGTCGATTGTAGAATAGATGAACATACTGGCAATTATTCTTTATTACAAATAAAAATGCACATTGCCATACAAACAAAACAACTAGTTTAATGAACGGTATATGTATTTTAGAATAATTAATCAACAACATTGAACAAGGAATTTATTATTATTACTCAGGTCATTTTTTGCCATTATCATGATTTCTAAATGAATTGCACCATTTCCAGGAGGCAGAAAAGTGCGCTATGGCACATCACATCAATATATGGATACCCGGTGACTGGTTCAACAGAACTTCTGGAACATCGACATGATATAAACTCTGCCTGACCAGTAAAGAGAACAGCGTTGGAACTCGATGATCCCCAGAGCTCTATAAGGTGTATAACGTCCCCAAATCGCAGGGACGGGTGACCTGTGAACACCACACAGGGTGTCCGCATCTCCGCGTTAAACCCGTCTGAAATAGAAAGGAGGCGGGGGGCGGGGGGCTTGAAAAACATCGCTCCAAGATCAACAATATCAAGAATGGTTATGTCTGAATGGATAGGATTAATTTTTTCTATGAAATTTCTTTGATGACATTTGACAAATTTGAAATTCGTACCATGAATGCTTGAGAAATGCTTGAGTCGACCAGTTTTTATGAGCTGAAAAAATATAACATACATGTATAAGGTATGTGTATAGATTGGAATGTGTTCTCAAAAGGAAACGGTGGATCAGTTGGCTTTAAGAGATTATTCAATGACATCATTATCACATCCTTACCTCTGCATGAGGGAATGGAGATTCAGGAAGGTAGATCTTTGACTGTTTATCATGCGACAGCCTGGGAATCAACAAATACACATGCACAAATCAACAACATTAGAGCAGCCCAGTGCAAATGACTAAAAACTTGCAAAATATATCAAAGGGTGCATACAATGAACAAATAATCAAAATTCACTGGCACAAAGGCCCCATGTTTTAGGAGGCCCACAGTAGGCTGCAAAAGCCTGTGCATGTATTAACAAACAGTTATTCATATCAATATCATAGAAACAGTCGGCAAATTGTCACTAGTCATGTACAGTGGTCCCCCTCAGATAAGACCCCCCTCAAGAAAGACTTTCCCCTCTGTAAAGACTTTTTCTTGTGGCGCTAGAATGACTTTAACATGTGAATGAACCCGTCTAATAAGACATCCCCTTAGATAAGACCTTAATTTTGTGGCAGAAGGGTAGGTCTTATCTGAGGGGGACCACTGTATATATGACCAGTACCCACCATTCGGCGTAGATGTTAGAGTAAGCGAGGCTGCTGTCCGCCACGGGGGATATAAAGTACATTGTCACACTGCTAAGGCCCACGTTGTCAAGGTGACCAGAGAGGCACTCAAACAGGTCATAGATCACGCCCGACGGGTAACACGGGACCAAGACGTTACCTCCGTTCTTCAACGTCATGGCTGTAAATGTATGTGTATAGTATGGTATTGGGTATATTTTTGCAAGGATGATCATATCGTGGAGGGAAGTCAGAGAATCTAGCAAAAACACTGATTTCAATTCTTGAGATACATTTTTCACATAGATGTATTTTTTTTGGTAAAGGTGTTCAATATATGTATTGTATACACAATCACAGCATCACAAATGTTCTTGAATCACACTTGTCTGGGGGTGAAAACTGCCAACTAGATTTGGCAATTCGTCTTGTGTTTCTGTTTCTATCCATACCTGCGTTGACGCAAAATTCCCCGATCTTCGTGTCCGGATTCGCTGTCGGCGTTTGACGCAGACTGCACATGATCAAAATATCGCTGTTTTTGAGGGGAGATTGCTCCATCGGCTATAAACAGGGAACAGGAATCACATGAAAGTTGAACTCGAATTTACCAGGTGGCAGCACATTGAAAGATGACGAGTTTGAACAGCATATGGCTAATACATTCGAATTTATTTTGAATTTTGAACGTAGCTGAAAATTGGGTTCATTTTGAAAAAATGCTGCTACTGTAACTATGGTAATAATTTCTTAGATTTAGGAGCCATGAAATATTCCAAAACAGTTAAAGATTTGTATATCCATGACTAGAGTCTTTTGAAATCTTTCTAAACTATCCAAACTAAAAGTTTATCTCCTACCCGGGGGTGAGTTGTCAATGTTGAGGAGCCACTCACGTACGTGATCTAGGGATGAGAATCACGATCAGTTCACAATTTAGTGTAACTAGCCATTATTTTTTCATCATGTTCATGTACTGGTACATATTACGTAAAAGATTTGGGAAATACAGTACCGATTTTGCAAAACCTCACCAAAATGCTAGCATGAGTAACATGGCATTTAGCATGTGATAGCCCAACTTGATGTTAGCATTGTGTATGCGAGCATCGCTTGATGCTAGCATTGCTTCTTGGCGCTGTGGCACACTAAAAGTATTTCGCATTCTTTTGTGAAGGCCATTATATACTTGCATATGCTTGCAAACACATGGTCGATTGGTTCATAGACAGTCTGTATCATGTAGATCGTACGGGCAAACGCAGTGTTAAAGTTCCGTTCATATTAAAGTCTGTATTTGCATCTGAAATAAAGGATGCACGCATCTGTGCGAGACTATGCTCGCCTGTTCAACTAAGACGGCCGCCTGATGCGATGGCATGGTGCCCACTGGTCACACCATGCGAGTAGATGCTAGCATCAAGTCGCACCTAATCGCACGGCCTAGCATTTAGCATTCGCATGGCTGGTGAGGTTTTGTGAAATGTCTATGATGTAAATTTTCAGTATCTTATATGGAATCATACCACACTGAGCATGATTATATGCATTCAAACGAGCTGTGATTAACAAACAATAAATATGTTCACTCACCTTTTCATAGTTGGACCGGATGACCCAGTTCGAGCTGCCGAGACAGAAGCCTGAGCTGCAAGCCATCACGTCCAGCGCTCCAAATATATCCTGTCATAGACATGCTATACTTTGCATCAAAGGCATTGACTCTGGTGGTTAATGAGTCAAACTTTATACAATTCTTAGGAATTAATAGCAGTAACGAGTCAAATACAGTATGTGTAACATGAAAAGTTTTTCTCAAAAGTTGGAATGATAGCAGATGTTTATCACAGAGAAAATTCCGTCTTTCTGCTCTCTGATTATTTATTCAATGCGGCAGTATAATTTGTCACCTTGTGTTCATTGAAGCCGACCGTCTGGACCTTAGCCAGCGAGGCCTGGATGTCGTGTTTGTTGTAGCAGTGACGCCACATCGTGGGGGTGATCGCGTCTCGTAATGGGTACGGCAGACAACTGGTAACCATGGCAACAGGAATACATACTACAGATTCATAAGGATATAACTCTCATTGAATAGGACATGTTTTGTCAATAAATATTTCACAAAACCTTGCGATTATTAACCATGTATATATCGAAAAGTTCTCACCTGATTATATTCGGCTGTTTCCACTTTGAAGCCCTTTTATTCTTAGGTGCTCGATTCAAATATTCCACCATTTCCTCCATGTATTGCCTGCAGAAACACTGCCCAATTTACAGATCGAGAAACACCAACATAAAAGACAAAATGTTAAAAATATCGAAAGCTCCATGTTTCACGAGTGAGTGGGGGTGTGTCGTTACCTGCCGATGTGCAGTGTAGGGTCTGTAGCGTAAACAACACCTCGGAAGTTTGTATATTCCGTCAGGTACGGCAACGCAAGCAAGCAGTGGTAGTTGGATATCAGTATCGCATCTATTTCAGACATGTCCACCGTATTGAACTGTAAACACGAAATCGTGAGACCCCACAGACATACTACCACATCATCGTTGTCATAAACCACTTTGTCATTTACATGATTTGGTCAGAGGTGTTTCACTCACCTCAGGTATTGAAAACTCTGGTTCCCCATCTAGGAAAATTTTTCCTCCACATTCTTTGAGTTCCTACAAATGATTATTGTTAAAATAAGTTATAAAACTCAAAATGAACACCAGTACATGTAGTTAGTGTTTTTGATAGAAATATGCTCAGATCCATACCACTAATAAGCTATTATTTTTCTAATTTTCCAATTGGTACAAATGCTTACCGTATCAATTTTGGCAGAGGCGGGAACTTCCCTTGGACTCCAGCCTGGCGGGTTAGAAAACTTGGCACTGACGGCACAAGAGGAGAGAGAATGAATGTATATATATCACACATGTACCAATGATATTCTTCTAACAATATTATATGTTTGTTCTAGAAACACTTCAAACGAACCACTATAGCACATCTCCTAGATTCCCCACATTTATATTTCATTCTCTTTATTTAAAATTGCTGACTGGATTAACATTGGTTGACAACAGACCTGGGCACAAGGGGGAGCGGCAAATAGTGAAGTAACGTCGACACGTCGAGTGCGCAGTCTAGCATTAGAGTCGTGTGGTTGAAACGGAGCACGTAGCAAGGCTTACTAGCCTGTGCGGAGAGGCAATACTGAAACAAAAAAAAACACATGAATTCTTTCTCATTTTTAGTGGTTGTGGTCACATTTAATTTGCATACGCTGCATTATGTACAACCAACTTTGCATAATCTACTTTCTTATAATATTTTGGGTTTTAATGCACGGTGCTAATTCTTGAAATAAACACACTTTGATCACTTGCAATGCATAGGTGTATCTCCTGGATGCCCTATCATCGATCGCACCCAAATGTAGATGAAGTATATGTCCAACCAACTGCTGTGTTAGCTGGTGAACTTGATGTTAAATCATTCAGTGTATGTAATATTGCATGGGTTTCCACCAAAAAACATATGTGTACGTCAGCTCATAACCATTGCTATCTGTTTTAAAATTTCTGGACATCTTATTAATCATAGGCATCAAACTGTCACAACTTTTTTGTGATAAAGTACATGTACATGTATGTTCACGATCGCCAATCATTAGTCATTGTGATCTTACAATTTCAAGCTTAGTTGGAAAACACAACCTGCAAAGCATTCACACTAAGGTATCTATATGGACACAGATGATGCAATACGACAATTGTAAATCCATAGTTTCTGCCAATCTTCGTCACATACAATAATGTTGAAATTGGATCATCAATATACATGTATGTCTTTACAGGTATTTTCCACATACCAACTTCATCTTCTCACTATTGGTTATGACTCATACATCAGAAACTTCTGCAAAAGTAAAATAAACATTCCGATCAGTGACTGTTATAGGCACACACCTAGCTTATGGCGTAGTTCCTTCGGTTCAAAATCTAACTCATTTAGAATTGGTTTTCCAGGACAAATTTATCCTGGAAGATATTGTGTGTCATCATTAGTAAATGAACAGCAAACAACTGCTGCAATATGTTCTGTGTGGAGTTTTCAAACTATTTTTGGTAAAATGTGTGCTGACCAAACGTCAATCCGTTCATATCGGGAGATTTTGAACAGGTTATAAAGAAATTTCAAGTGGACATCACTAAAAACCATGCTTGCAAAAAACCACAAGCCCACGCCAGTCTGATGCCACTCGAGTATGTTTTTGAGCAGTTGGCTCTTCGTCGTTAGTCGACTTTGCCTATGACGGTTATTGAAATAAACAATCACACTACATCACAGGTACAGTGATGACTTTCTGAAGCATGTGAACCTGTCTATGTAATTGGAAGTCTAAATTAAATTAAAACATATTTCAAGGAGAATGAAATGATGGAAGACTGTTCATGAATTTAGACAAAATAATTTATTACCATACAGAAAACTTGTACGTCAAATTAATGCGTAGATGGACATCACATAATACATGTACTGACATTCGAGAAACGACCGATCAAAGTGCTGTCGGTGAATTCGTTGTACCCGGTAACCTACATGACAAATGACATTTCCTGGCTTTGAAATAATGTGAGCGATAATAGGGATGTTACACGGATATCGTGTCGTGATGGATGTGTATGATAATCAGTCAGCAAATTAAACAATTGCACGTGTAACATGTGCTTTATTTGCATATTATTACAGACGAATTGAGATTTAATGAAGTCGAGGAAAGGGGAAATCGATAAATTATATTGACCGGTTGACATTTCTCACTGCCTCTCAAGGCACCATTGTTTTGACTGACACTGCGCATGCGTATGATACTTGGACCAATCAGAGACGTCCACGAAACCGGCAGCGAGTGACATGTAAAAGGCCAAGAACAATCCACATTTCCACATTTGAGAGCGGTTACTGCTAAAAGTACGACATATCAGGCGAAATGAAAGTGTATATCGGTAAGTTCAGAGTTTCTATGTTTTATCTGACAAGTTTGAATGAACATGCAGACGAAAAAGTAAAATAAACGACGTTTACATTTTCTGTCTGGATCAGAATTTTTCGTTCAGTTCAGTGCCAGGGAAATGCCACTTGTGCTGCGTTCTATGAAGCGGATTTACTGACAAAAATACAGGTCGTGTCGTTTTAGTTTGGTTTCGTGTGATGTGTCCGTTCGTACGCTGTTTTACTTTGAAATCGCATCGTGTTGGTTCATGGTTACGTGCTTCATTTTAACATAGGTTCGTGGGCGATGTCCTCATTTCGTGAGTCACTTTGACACTAATTCGTAGGATATGTCATATCTTCATAGATCTAGTTGTCGTGAGATACATATAGGCCTAAATATCAGAATATGCCATCTTTTCATTCTTTAAGTCACAATCTCGTAAGTCATTAAGACACTGATCACTGTTTCGTAAGCAATAACAATCTCCCGTGGTGCATGTCACTACGTAACACTCTCTGTTCGTAAGCGATCTTATCTCGTGGGCTTTGATTTGAACGAAAATGGAACGTTCTTTGGGTCATAATTCCCATCCCGTTTGCATTCACTGCTCTTAGATCCGTTATGTGCTGAGCTCTGCTCTATTGTGCAATATGGCTGGTCATTCATGCTTTATTAAATCGCGCTGCCTGATTTCTGAATAGTTCATAATTTGCCATTGTTAAAACACGTAGCACATTTCCAAATCAAGCCCCATTAAACTGGTAGGCCTACGTGATTTGAAAATTTTCAATTCGTGCAGCATCGCCCCCATTTGCAAATCACCCACATCACGCACACAGCAATAGCAGCGCCCATTGGTACCATAATCAGTGTGAAACCTTCTAATTGGTCAGACACATTGCATACGGGGTGGAGTTCTATGGCCAAGTTTTTATGGTGTAGGACTATTGCTGAGGAGTAACGGGGGGGGGGGGGGGGTGGAGTGGGGTCATGCTACGTAACATAATTTGTTTGTCTGAAAAATACAATTAATCCCAAACTCGTACATGTATAAATCCAATCCATGTGCTGTAGAATTATCTAATATTTGATAATACCGGTATTTGAATGGTACCTATAGATACTCTAATTTTTCTAACTCGTTTACACTGTTTTTCGTTGATATTTTTGTGATGCTAAATGGTATCCTTCTATAATTTGGTATACTTCACCTGGGAGTCAAACGGCAATTTTATGCGAAATTTCAGACTTCTATCGCGAAAATTGAATAAGTTGGCAATCTACCCCAATGTTAAATTTAGCCGTGTAATTTTTTCTGGGTCCTCATAAAATCTTGTACTTGGGCTCGTCTTTGTAGGGCTAAAAACGTTAGAAATCAACATGTTTGTGTCGAATACACCCCACTCTGTCTTCTGGTCCAAAATTACAATAGCATTTGAATTCTGATGGATGTAAACACGATTAAATCCTCGAATATGCTCAATTTTCGAGATCCCGTTTTGGCCTGAAATTTGTCATTGGGGTAGATTGCCAACTTCTTAAATTTTTTATATAAAAGTCTGAAATTTGGCACAAAATTGCCGTTTGATTCATAGGTGAAGTATGTCGAATTATAGAAAGATAACATTTAACATCGCAAAAATATCGCCAAAAACTTGTGTAAACAAGTTAGAAAAAAATCATTTTATAGTGCATTTTTCATGATTATATTATACCATTCATAAAGCCGATAAGCGTGAAAGACCAGACATATATTGCACAATGAAGCAGAGCTCAGCACATAGCGAGAAATCTAAGAGCAATGAATGCAAATGGAATAGGAATTATGACCCAAAAATCATTCCATAATAAATCAAAGCCCACGAGATAAGCAGATAAGGTCGCTTACGAAGTGACATGCACCACGACATGCAGTGTCAAAGTAACTCTTACTGTGTACAGCGCTGTATGGACAATACAGCGCTGTACACAGTAAAGTAACTCACGAAAATATGACATCGCCCACGAACCTATGTTAAAATGAAGCACGTAACCATGAACCAACACGATGCGACTTCAAATTAAAAAAACAGCGTACGAAATGTCACATCACACGACAACATGACCCAACACAATACGGCTTTTCAAAAATAAGCACGATGCGAGTTCAAAGTAAAACAGCGTACGAACTGACACAGCTCACGAAACCAGAATAAAACGATACGACCTGTATTTTTGTCACTGAATCCGCTTCATAGCGTTCCAATCACGTTGTGCAAATGGTGCGCACGGGTTTCCGAGGAGTATTTTGCGTTCTATTCATGACACAATTGGGAAATTCCCATTTGCACAACCTGTGAAGTTGAGGCAGTTGTTCAGACTCAATGTGCACAAGTAGGAAAAACATGGCGCCAAATGGGGTATTTAATAAAAGTAATACATAATAGAAACATTTTGTTAGTTAAACCTAGTACCATACATACAGTATATGAATGAAATGATTCAATACTGAAATTTAAAGTGAAGATTTGACTGAATTTTCAATTATTTTTTGCCTGAGTTAGTTCGAATTTTTATGCAATAATTAGGGTGGCAAAATGTGTGCCTTTTGTCAATGGAACGCAACAACTCGTACTCTCCAACTTCCCGCTAGTGAACACCATTTGCACAACATGATTGGAACGCAGCATTGTTTGCAGAATTTCAGAATAGGGTGAAAACTGAAAAACCGTCTTTTGATGTAGTGAAAGTGACTAGTAGTCGTTCCGGGACCAGTGCTCGTACAGCCAATAAAATAATCAAATTATGGCAGACACATTTTTCATGATTCTGCAGACAAGAACGAATGGGGATAAATTTACCTGAAAACAAAAACTTCCAATTTCACACCATGTCAGCAGCTCATAGATCTCTATGACACATTTCATTGAGTGTACGAGCACTGGTCCTAGTATGAGCACTGGTCACCTCACTATAGCCCTACAGCCCTACACTGATATAAAAATAAACTGGTATTATTGGTAACGTTGAAGCCACACTGACTAGGTCTATTTACAATGGAAAGTAGGGATAACAGCGAATTGATTATAGGTCATCTGGATTGATTTTTAAACTAAAGATTAGCCTAGACTTCATGTCATTCGAGTGTGTAGACAATCCGACTCAAACAAAGACTCCACTCGTGATTTTTTCAACTCGTTTACACAGTTTTTCCTCAAACAGCAAATTTTTCAACCAAATTTTAGGGTATCTCAAAAATTGAAAATCTAGTTTAAAAGTCAGAATAGAGACTAAATCTAGTAATAATCTACCCATAAGATTCTGAGTTGTCAACCCTCATTTTTCTGACCCGTAGGTAACAGCTGTAGTTAGCTCTCAGTCCTGATTTCATCCCCAAATGTTGGCCAATTTGGGGATGCAATGAAATCAAGACAGAAAACTCATAGTTCGGTAATGGTAACAGGTTCCATGGATCATGTAAACTGACACATTGCATGTATGGCTTGCCATCCCCTCAGACTCTGGGTCTCGTATCCTCAGGTCTAGGGTGCTATTGAGTAATTAAACAAATTATCAAAATTCTGTGTTTCCCTTGTCAGGACTCAAGTTTTAGCAAGGTACAATGGTATGACTAGTGGCTGTGTCACTGAACTGCCAATGAAAATTGAAAAAGTCTAGACAGATGAAAAAGCAGAAAATATATTAATATTCACCGAAATATCGAAATAGATATATAAGATGCTGAGTTCAGGGGCATGTTTTCCAGGTGTAGTGTTGGGTCTAGTGGCCAGTGCGGCGGCTCTGTATTCTCCGTCCGATGATGTCATAGAACTTAACCCCAGCAACTTCAACAAGCTTGTCATCAATGGCGAGGGACTTTGGTTCGTGGAATTCTACGCACCGTGGTGAGTATTTGAGGTTATTCAGTACATGTCGTCATTTATTACCTCAAATCATAAATTACCTAAGTCTTCTACATTGTTCCAATACAAGCAGTATTGAAACCAAAATTCAATTATTGGAATTCTAACATACATGTAAGAGAATTACAACATAATATATGTTCTTTGTATTTTCATATTAACAGGTGTGGTCATTGCAAAAGTCTTGCTCCGGAATGGAAGAAGGCAGCCAAAGCACTGAAGGTGTGTTTTCTGTAGTTTGTTTTGAAATGGGTAAAGAAAATTGGCTTTATTTGCACAATGAGCCATGTAGCGATATGTCATTGCATGTATTTTGTGAGAATGGTGATCATGCCAAGAGAATTTATAAACTAATCCATAATCAGACAGTTTTAAATTGGAACATCAGTGATGATAACATGTGCATCAAGTTGATAGTCAGTGATCGAGATATTCGTATGCTTTTCTGTAGGGCATTGTGAACGTAGCGGCTGTAGACATGGACCAGCACCAGTCGCTCGGCGGCCCGTACAACGTGAAAGGTTTCCCCACCATCAAAATCTTCGGAGCCGACAAAAACAAGCCTCAGGATTACAATGGTAAGCATTATGATTGGACATGATGAGAACGTTATGATTTATTGTGAGGAACATGATGATTGTGACAGAACATTATGACATAAAGTCATGTCAGAGCCTTTGGTGATTTGATGAGTTTAAAATTCTTCGAGGTAATATTTGGTGGGGAGATGAGGGTTCGGCAGTGATAAAAAATGTAAAATAGCAAATGTGAACAATAAATTTGACATGAATGCAATTCTATGAATTTGTTATCAGCGAAAGGTTGACATGAATTTTATTGCTCAAAACCTATTACTCAAATAATGTTCACAATTCCATTCCAAATACCATATGACTTACCATGTGACTTATATATGAATCTGTCTTTATGCAGGTGCAAGACAAGCCCAGGGTATCGTAGACGCAGCCATGTCACAACTCAAGTCTATGGTCAATGCGAGGCTGAGTGGTAAATCCAACGGAGGTGGCAGTAGTGGTGGAAGCAGTGGCGGTAGTGGGGTGAGTTTGGAATCAATAGCGTCTTGCAATAACAGTTTTTGATACACAAAGTATTGTAATTCTTAGTTCAACTTGTTGTCAGTGCTTTCAAGGGAAGAAGAACCAAGTGTTCCAAGATATATGATAATTTTTTGTGCAGTAATTAGAATCTATGCCGTGGATCTGTTGTATTTAAGTTATGAAAAAAGCGTATTTTTTCTGAAAAACAAAAAGTCATGTAAGTTTGATAAAAATTAACAAATTTTCTCACACAGGGTGGCAACGCTGCCGATGTGATCGAGCTGACTGACGGTAACTTTGAGGAGCTGGTCCTAAACAGTGAGGACCTTTGGTTGGTGGAGTTTTTCGCCCCATGGTGCGGACACTGTAAGAACTTGGCACCCCACTGGCAGTCTGCCGCCACGGAGCTCAAGGGCAAGGTCAAACTGGGCGCTCTCGACGCAACCGTCCACACCGTCATGGCCAGCAGATATGGCGTAAGAATCGCCACTTTTTTTTTGGCACAATCACATGTATACATATATATATATTCCATCATTGCCCATGTTGCCTTTGTCCTGTTTTATCATTGAGTAAGTTGTGTTTCATCTCAATTAGATTGAGTCAGAACGATTTCTGTATTGTAAAAAGTTAATAAAACCTCTCACACTTAAATTATTTTGTGATAGGGATATGTTTTCAGCAAAAAAAAAAAAATGCACCACAGCTTGAAAGTGAGCTACCTTCAACATGCCATTGTTCACACTATTCATATCTTTACCTATACAGGTGCGAGGTTACCCAACAATCAAGGCGTTCCCCGCCGGTAAGAAGGACGGTGACAGTATTGAGTATGATGGCGGCCGAACCAGCGGAGATATTGTACGCTGGGCATTGGATAAAGTCGCTGAAAACATCCCACCACCAGAGGTCAATGAGGTCAGTGCGAGAGAGTGAACCTTCTGATATGTAAACACACAAAGAAAACAATTCACTGTCATTTTGTGTTTTGTTTGTAGTGAGTTTGTTCTCAAATTATTCCGAAGCTGAATGCCCTGTTTCTGAATTTTCATATTGAATAAGTCTCCTGACATGGTTGTCAATTGCCATACATACATTGTATAATAACTTGCATAATATAGTATTGATATGTCTGTATTTATTCACCAGCTGACGAGCCAGGAGGCGTTGACGAAAGCCTGCGATGACCACCAGCTCTGTATCATCTCTGTCCTCCCGCACATTCTCGATTGTCAGAGCGAATGTCGTAACAACTACATCAAGATTCTCAAACAGATGGCCGACAAGTACAAGAAGAGGATGTGGGGGTGAGAAGTCCTCCTCAGCTTGTTTTGAAGATTGTTTTGAATATTGGCGTAAATCTGTCGTTACAATATTACCAGAAACTCATAAGATCTCTCTTATGGGTTTCTGATATTACTAATGTTTAAGGTTATCATGGTTATTGAGAGAAAAAAATCAAATTTATACGGCTATTGTTCATCTGACTTTGCAAATATGTTGTATAGCAAAATAAATTAAAAACTGTATATCAGATCAGAAAATTACATACACAAGAGAATACAAGCTATCTGTGACTCATAACATATCCCTTGTTTTCACAGTTGGCTGTGGACTGAAGGTGGATCTCAGCTAGATCTGGAAGAGTCACTGGGGATTGGTGGCTTTGGTTACCCGGTATGTCTTCGTTTACTTGTCTTTGGTGGAATAAATTTCAACACATTATTAATTGTGATGCCTGGACTTTCAATCTTTCTAGTCACAAATAGTTTTGTGAAAATTGAATCCTGAATGGAACAAGTCAAAATATTTATGTGTATCGTTTTCCTGCATCTTTAATAGAATTTCGACTGTGGTACCACCAAAGTAGTAGAAAAAGCAGCGTCATTACTGCATGATCTTTGTATCTCCTGAGATGAACCTTATGATGTTTAAATTCTGCACTGATGAATTATTAATTCATTCATGTTTTACAGGCTATGGCAGCTGTCAACGCTAGGAAAATGAAGTTTTCTCTGATGAAAGGATCTTTCAGTGAGACAGGCATCAATGAGTTCCTGAGGTGGGTTGTTCTGTTTAGTTGATTGTTTATTAGATATTGAGGTGTCAGCATTGTACTGCTTCTGATTAGTTGTCATATTTTGCATGAAAATTCCAAGAAGTTTCTTTCTTGATTATTGGGCAAGTAATCAACCTAAATTAATAAGCATTCAAGTCTACTTTGTACAAATACACTGCATTGTAAATTCTTACAAATTGTATAATACAATCGTGATCTCACAGTATCAATGACAAAATTATAACCGCATAAATTCCTAACACTGAGGGCCCTCTTGTTCTCTGATAATAAAATATGAATATATGATTGTCTGTATACACAGAGAGCTGGCTGTCGGTCGGGGCTCCACAGCTCCCATCAAAAACGCAGAGCTGCCAAAAATCCGCTCAGCTGATCCATGGGACGGAAAGGATGGAGAGGTATATGTACCAAAAGTAGACTTGTTAGATATGGAGAGGTGTTTGTCACTCAAGTGAATGTTCAGGAAATATTCAATGAGATTATCTGGAGTTTACATTCGTTAACATATATAATCGAGAACCTTTAAGGATAACTGGAATGTACAATTTGAATTTTCGATAGAAATATTTATTGGAATTATTGTTGTGCATAAATGCAGCATTTTGAAATAAATATAAATGCAGCATGATTCTGGTGTTCTAATCACAGGGGAAATGTTCCAAATTATTTTGCATGAAGAGTGGGTTTATTCCTTGCTATTAGCAAAGTTTTGTGACACTTTTTCTTCATCTTTTTCCCCCTCAGCTGCCCCAGGAGGAGGAGTATGATCTGAGTGATGTAGACCTTGACGATCTTGAAGATCTCGACTCCAAGGTCGAGCTATGAGATTCATGAATATTCAAATTAGATTCACAATTTACACCAAATTGTGTAGAAAAAAATATTGTGTTGATAAATTTATTTTGTTATTGAGCAATTGTACAGAAAATGACGTAAATGTAGTGTGAAATGTTTGTGAAGATTTCAGTGACTGCGGTTTTTGTTGTTTATGAATACATGTATACTTACTGCCTAAATTGCACAAGGAAAATGTATAAAACAGTTTTAAAATGTAATAGTTAACTACTGAAAAATTGGACAGATTATGTGTACATACCTTCACCCACTGAGAAAAAAAAACACTTGTTAGATCTCTATTTGTTAACATTTGGGAAGGAGTAGTATATATTTTGTCAAAAATTATCACATACCAGTATCAAATATTTCTCGATTCTGTGCAATTTTCTGTGCCCGTCCTGGATAATATATTGACTGGATTGTATATTTGCCACGTGTCGTAAATGTTCTTTGTATGAATGAAACCTATTCGTCAGAGCCTGAAACGACGCTGTGATTAAGTTGTACAAAAACATGTGTGAAACCTTCGTGAATTAGGCTCTGTATACTGTCTTGAAGTTAGTTTGAATGAAAGAACAAATTGCTTGTCGTTTGGTGTTACTGGTATAATCTAACATTGAATAGAATTCAATTGATGTGACGTTGCTAGTATGTGCTGCATCTGTATTTGTGTGTTTGTAGATTCTGTTTGATATTGTGAAGCTCACCTGTATCAAAAACACTTCATCTCATCCTTTCATTTCATACAGAGCATTGCATAGCATATTCAGAAATTTACTTAGAAGTGTTTGTGGGCAACCACTTGTGTGTTGGCAAGGAATTGTGTGTATTTCACTAACAATATATACATCATCATCTTTACAAAGTGAAAATAATGAACTTGTCTCATCAAAATATGAGTGGTCTGATTTTGATGTAAATTTAATAGTACTAAAAATAGATCTGTTTAACCTAATATTGTTGAAATCAATGGAAAATAATGTGTAATGTAGTCTCGCTTAACTTATCAATATACTGTCATGCTATGAAGTTGTTATGTCATCTTGTTTCTGATAAATGTGCAAAAATTTTACTGTACATTACTTACCTTTCATGGTACAACAGGAAGTCATTAATTTTGAGGTGCCGTACTCGAAACTACTCAAAATGCGAATAGTGAATAAAATAGGAAATAAAAAAGTATTTTCACAATCTGCTGTTTTTCAATACCATTTAATTATGGGTGGGATTTTTTCGGCCCCATATTGTGCATATTTGGTCAGCTTCATCTTGAGTTGAGCAGGATGATACAGCCTATGAACTTGTCAAATAGGGTGATTATCTGGTGACACTGAAGTTGAGGCTAGATAAACTTATGATTAAAAAATGCAATATAAAAATTAGCCCGAGCTCTAAGAAAGGTTACCAGTGAAATGTATAATGTTTAGCCACAAAAGCGGCTATTGAGTTCCAAATTGTGAGTTTTTCAACAAAAAAAGCTGTTTTTGACTTTTAAAGGTGATTGAAGGTCAAATTCAAAGTTGCCACTGAACCACAATATATAATTTCTCATTTGAATATGGCAATATTTAGGCTGTATCTTGAAGTGTTCTAGGAGTTACTCCATACAGCTCGCATGAAGAAAAATCTGGATGAAAGAAAAAGTCAAAACAAAATTTCAATGGTGAAAAAAGACAACTTTCTGCTGGAAATGGCTCAACAGTGACTTGATTTTGGATGAAAATTTAATTTTCGCAAAAATAATTCGAGAAAGAGGTATTTTTCAGTTTTTTTAGGTTACCGAACTTTTGTTCCGATAATCTGTTGCCGTGGTGTTGCGTCCGTCGTCCATCATTGCCCGTCAACTTTTTAAAGTCTTGCTGTTCACGTTCGGCACTCAGGTGGCTCTCCAAGCCACGCCAGCTACCCTCCATTAGCCTCTGGTCAAATGTGGTTCTGCGCTGGCCCATATCAACCGCTCCAGAGAGCAGTCAATCTCAGCCACGAGACACCAAGTAGCGCGAGTCAACTGTGCTTGCTGAGTGATCCCAGGTTGGGTCTCATGGCCAAGAGCGCTCCAACTCCGGCATGCCAAACTCCTTTAAGGTTCAGGGCACTGGGTTTTTGCAAAGCGTCGTGTCATGTGGTATTCATTCTGAACCTTCTTGCCGATGGTACATCGCCAAAGTGACCGACTAGCGGAGAGTCAAGTAGACCCGGATGGTTTGGCACCACTGTGACAGTAAAAAGATATCACCTGGATGTACTGGTACCCACGCAGTGTGACCTGGTGGGTATCCGGTTTGTCCAACGTGAGCCAATTTTTTTTTCCAATCTGGGCCTCACATTTTGTCAAAAGCCCATGACAGGAGTGCCACCCTCCACGGGGACAACTACCGCATCATTACCAGTTTTTGTCGATTTGGAAAGATGGGAGCTGTAAAATCTTATTGTGGTTGTCTGTGGTTCTTCAAAGGTACGAAAGTCTTCTTTCCCTTTCTTTGCCTACTTTGTCACATTCTGTTTGACTGCATAGGAACAGTAACAATCATGTTTTGTGGCATTCCACGGAGGTGTCTCTCCTTGCGAGCGGGGAAGTTTTTGACATTAGAGCGTTGGGGGCGAAGCCCCCAACCCTCTAGGCTGCACACCTGGGTTAGAAGGCCCTATATAAATCAATGTAAATTTCCCCACTTCGGACCCTCTTATCTCTATCAAAGGGGAAGAAAATAAACTTATTGTTCATTTTTTCTGACAGCTACATCACTGGGCTGTAATAAAAATGTCATTTCGTCATATGGTCACACGCTCGTTTTTTCGCTAAATCTAAATGAAAAAAATCACCAGTTTTCGCCCGTTTTGCCGACGAGCATCTGACAGCCGAGGTCCCCTCGAAACATGTGTGTTCGGCGTAGGAATACCAGACATTTAATGTTTTGTCAAAACGACATGTAGTGCAATGTTCGAAGCTTTTTAGCTGCAAAACACCACTAGTTATATATTCAATATCCACAAAGACTGCATACATGCCTGAAATCCAAGGTTTTTTTAGGCACTATTTGATTGGGTACACGGATGTTCATCGGAGGTATCCCAGGTGTGATACCTCTACATGTCTATGTGCTGACTTTTTCATGGAGGTTTCATGCCAACCTATCGACGCCCGTTTTGGCATGTAAACGTTTAGATACCTACTTCAAATGAGAATTTTCTTCGTCCTTGACATAAAATCTCTCGAATTGATGGCAAACTTTGAATATTCCACAGATGTATAATGCATAAATCGATGTGTTAGGTTTGAGAAAATTACGCAAAATGCTGAGATTGTTTTGGAAACGTCAAAATGGCGGAGCCGATGGAAATTGACGTTCCCAGAATGCAAAGCAAATTTTACCGCAATGACGCGTATTTTGGAGCACACAATTTTCTGTGCAGCAATTCGTGCATGCATGCCGTGTGGCATTCTTCGGTGTTATGAAGTGAACACAACGATACGTCTGCGATGCCACGGCTACATTTACCTTAATTTGACGTACCTTATATGTCAAGGTGTTGGCTTTGCGAAGCCTTCGGACAATCATTTATATTTTAAATGTTGGATACATATCTCTAGAACGTATTTGAGTTTTATATGTTGCGCAAAGTACTGTGTCGTATTTGAGTTTTGCATTTTTTGTCATTCTCGTTGGAAGCGTCCGTGGAATAAAGTTGTCACCAAAAACTGTGTGATTTCCTGCAACGTACAAGAGACATTATTTATTGGTATAAATAATAGAACATGGTGACCCACGACGTTGTGATGAATCCCTTCACTGTGTATAATTCCCACCATTCATAGAAGGTGTAATTGTCGTGTAGAACTGTAGATCTACTTGACTTTACAGTTGTTTTGTCGAAGCTATGGAACGCCCAAACGGCAATAGCATACATTGAACACTCGTCCCAAGCATGTTTCAACAGCACTGATTATCTCTCGCGTGTGTTAGTGTATAGACTCAAATGGTCGTAGACAAATTTGAACTATACCATACTAGATCCAAATCAACATAAACTGTACACACACAGTGACACACAAAATGGCTGAAGCAGTATATACACCGCAAAACAAAGTGGACTGGACATCAGATTCTGCATTCACTCAGTTCAAGTTATGGCGCAGAGAAGTCGAGCGTATCTTAGATGGACCTCTTGCCAGCAAATCAAATGCTGTTAAACTCAACCATGTTTATATTTGGGCAGGCGCTCATGCTGAACAATTAATTGAAGCCAAAACAAATGAAGATCCAGATCTTCAAATTACAGACGCTACTGTGCTTCTTGACCAGTTATCATCTTGTCTCACACATTCAACATTCTTCAGAGAGGCCAGAGAGGAGTTCTATAATGTCAAACAGAACTCAGGCGAAAATGCAACCACATTTTTTGCACGGATCATCAATTTGTACAAACAAGGGGACTTTCCTGCCAATACTGATTTCTTAATCGTGGATAAGCTCATTCATGGATGTATCAATACTGAATGTAAACGCAAACTCATGGTAAAATCCAAGGACTGTAAAATCAAAGACTGTCTGGAGGTCTTGCGACAGCATGAAGCTGTTGATGCCACAATGAAGCGTCTTGAAGAGTCCAGGACTGCACCCAGCCAAGTCAGTGCTGCCTATAGCCGTGATCCGTCAAAAACATCTCAGAAAAACGGGAGTAGGAAACTTCAGGGATCTAGATGGAAATCGCCAAGTGCTCCCAGCCAACAAAAAAAAAATGAAAAAGATCGGTGCATATGGTGCAATGGAGACACTCACAGCAGAAACAGGTGTCCTGCAAAAAATGCTACATGTTCTTTTTGTCAGAAAGATGGACACTTTGAGAGAGCCTGTTTGCGAAAAAAGTCACGATCCCAGTCACAGAGACCAAGGCAGCAGAATGCCATATCTGCACATTCAGAGCTCGAATCCTGCGAATATGATTATGAAGGAGCATATGATCTAGGATCCATAACAATACACGCCATCAACAATGGCACACCCAAGGAAATTTTGGCGGTCATTGAATTTCACCCCGAATCACAGTTGCCTGAGCCAACTCAGCAATTTTCAATTGAAGGGAAAGTTGACACAGGGGCAATGGTATCATGCATACCAGTAGCAATGCTGCCCGAGGCTGGACTTTCTGAGAGAGATTTAGCCCCCAGCAATGCAGTTCTGCGTGGTGTATCCGGGGCCAGTCTACAAAACTGTGGCACTGTAGATGTTGAAGTAACTTGCAATAATCACCGTGCGAAAGTCAAGTTCTATGCAACACCCTTTGGAAGTGAAGTAATCCTTGGTTTTCCTTTCTGTAAGGAATTTGGACTCGTGAACATTGCTGAGACATGTATGCAGCGAGAGATCACTCTAGAAGACATGGCTGCTGTCCACATTAAGGATGAGTCAGAAGTTGACTACTCACCTCTACGTGAAAAATGGAAAAAGTATTTGCCACTGGGAAAAAGAACAGGAGATCCACTTGAAGACCTAAAGTTAATTTTTCCCACAATGTTTGATGGCAAAGTCGGCCTTTTCGAAGGTGAAGTGGACTTAAAGCTTTCCAGTGAAGCCAAACCAGTTCAGCTGCCACCGAGAGCTGTCCCACAGAGTGTGCTCCCTCAACTTAAGGAAGAGCTGGATAAAATGGAGCAAGAAGGAATCATACGTCCATGTCCAGAAACAACAGAATGGGTACACAATCTCGTCATAGTCGTTAAAAAGAATGGGGACCTTCGGCTCTGTTTGGACCCTAGAACCCTGAACAAGTATCTGACTCGGTCTGTGCACTACACTGCCTCATGGGAAGATGCCAAGTACAGCTTTCGTAATGGGCAATACTTCTCTACTCTCGATGCAAAATCAGGTTACTGGACAAAGAAACTCAGTGAAGAAAGTCAGCCACTAACAGCATTCAACACACCTTTCAAGAAGTACTGCTTTGTCCGCCTGCCATTCGGTCTGTCTGTATCTTCAGAAATCTTCTGTGAACAGATGGATCGTGCTTTAGATGGCATTCCTGGCACTTTTCCATGTGCAGACGATGTCAAGGTGCAAGGGTCGACTGAAGAACGTCATGACATCCATCTCCTGGAAACAGTGGCACAAGCAATGAAGGCTGGAATCAAGTTCAATCCAACCAAATGCAACATCAAAAAGAAGGAAATTGAATACTTCGGCAGAGTAGTGACACCTCTGGGCATCAAGCCGTGTCCCAAGAAAGTGGACGCCATTCTGAAACTGGAAGCACCAACAGACAAACAGGAACTACAGAGTCTCTTAGGGACAGTGAACTTCATGTCAACTTTCATCCCAAATCTCTCAAAGAAAACCTACCTGATGCGTGGCCTGCTCAAAAGAGATGTCCATTTCCATTGGACTAGTGATATGCACAAAGATTTCATGGACATCAAGCAGAACATTGCCAGAGCTACTCAACTTGCTCACTATGAACCTGAAGCCCCTGTAGTGATTGAGACTGATGCATCCCAAAAAGGCCTTGGAGCAGTCCTGATCCAAGAAGGCCGACCAGTGAGATTTCTCAGTAAGTCACTAACTCCAGCTGAGACAGACTATGCCAATATTGAACGTGAACTCTTGGCAGTACTGTTTGCATGTGAGAAGCTCCACACATACACTTTTGGACGGAAAGTAACCATTCATACTGACCACAAACCACTAGAACTGATCTTTCAGAAACCCATCAGCCTAGCTCCATCAAGACTACAGCGTATGCTACTCCGTCTGACCAAGTACGATGTTCAAGTCAAATATGTGGGGTCAAAATCTGTGCTGCTGGCCGACACTCTATCCCGACTAGTCAAGGCAGGCCAGGATCCTGCAATACCGGACCTCACTGTCAGCATTGCTCAAATCTTGAGAGTCAAACCAAATTATCTTGAATCGCTACAGGAAGAAAACAAGTCGGATACAACTCACATAGAACTTCGCAACTTCATAATGAGCCTCAGAGGAATGAAGGAGCAGCACTGACAACAGCTGATCAGCCACAGAATGAGACACCAGTGGTACCTCAGACTCCTGAAAAGCAGCCAGAAGACCCTGCACCCCAAAACAGTGATGTTCACCACTCCCACAGGGACTCTGTTCGCATCTCAAGATCCGGACGGCAGTTGAAGGAAAAACGGGATCCAGACTTTCTGTATTCATAGATATTAATGTGGTGCATTTATTTTTATTGTTCTAAAACTGTCTCAAAAAGGGGCATGTTGGATACATATCTCTAGAACGTATTTGAGTTTTATATGTTGCGCAAAGTACTGTGTCGTATTTGAGTTTTGCATTTTTTGTCATTCTCGTTGGAAGCGTCCGTGGAATAAAGTTGTCACCAAAAACTGTGTGATTTCCTGCAACGTACAAGAGACATTATTTATTGGTATAAATAATAGAACATGGTGACCCACGACGTTGTGATGAATCCCTTCACTGTGTATAATTCCCACCATTCATAGAAGGTGTAATTGTCGTGTAGAACTGTAGATCTACTTGACTTTACAGTTGTTTTGTCGAAGCTATGGAACGCCCAAACGGCAATAGCATACATTGAACACTCGTCCCAAGCATGTTTCAACAGCACTGATTATCTCTCGCGTGTGTTAGTGTATAGACTCAAATGGTCGTAGACAAATTTGAACTATACCATACTAGATCCAAATCAACATAAACTGTACACACACAGTGACACACAAAATGGCTGAAGCAGTATATACACCGCAAAACAAAGTGGACTGGACATCAGATTCTGCATTCACTCAGTTCAAGTTATGGCGCAGAGAAGTCGAGCGTATCTTAGATGGACCTCTTGCCAGCAAATCAAATGCTGTTAAACTCAACCATGTTTATATTTGGGCAGGCGCTCATGCTGAACAATTAATTGAAGCCAAAACAAATGAAGATCCAGATCTTCAAATTACAGACGCTACTGTGCTTCTTGACCAGTTATCATCTTGTCTCACACATTCAACATTCTTCAGAGAGGCCAGAGAGGAGTTCTATAATGTCAAACAGAACTCAGGCGAAAATGCAACCACATTTTTTGCACGGATCATCAATTTGTACAAACAAGGGGACTTTCCTGCCAATACTGATTTCTTAATCGTGGATAAGCTCATTCATGGATGTATCAATACTGAATGTAAACGCAAACTCATGGTAAAATCCAAGGACTGTAAAATCAAAGACTGTCTGGAGGTCTTGCGACAGCATGAAGCTGTTGATGCCACAATGAAGCGTCTTGAAGAGTCCAGGACTGCACCCAGCCAAGTCAGTGCTGCCTATAGCCGTGATCCGTCAAAAACATCTCAGAAAAACGGGAGTAGGAAACTTCAGGGATCTAGATGGAAATCGCCAAGTGCTCCCAGCCAACAAAAAAAAAATGAAAAAGATCGGTGCATATGGTGCAATGGAGACACTCACAGCAGAAACAGGTGTCCTGCAAAAAATGCTACATGTTCTTTTTGTCAGAAAGATGGACACTTTGAGAGAGCCTGTTTGCGAAAAAAGTCACGATCCCAGTCACAGAGACCAAGGCAGCAGAATGCCATATCTGCACATTCAGAGCTCGAATCCTGCGAATATGATTATGAAGGAGCATATGATCTAGGATCGATAACAATACACGCCATCAACAATGGCACACCCAAGGAAATTTTGGCGGTCATTGAATTTCACCCCGAATCACAGTTGCCTGAGCCAACTCAGCAATTTTCAATTGAAGGGAAAGTTGACACAGGGGCAATGGTATCATGCATACCAGTAGCAATGCTGCCCGAGGCTGGACTTTCTGAGAGAGATTTAGCCCCCAGCAATGCAGTTCTGCGTGGTGTATCCGGGGCCAGTCTACAAAACTGTGGCACTGTAGATGTTGAAGTAACTTGCAATAATCACCGTGCGAAAGTCAAGTTCTATGCAACACCCTTTGGAAGTGAAGTAATCCTTGGTTTTCCTTTCTGTAAGGAATTTGGACTCGTGAACATTGCTGAGACATGTATGCAGCGAGAGATCACTCTAGAAGACATGGCTGCTGTCCACATTAAGGATGAGTCAGAAGTTGACTACTCACCTCTACGTGAAAAATGGAAAAAGTATTTGCCACTGGGAAAAAGAACAGGAGATCCACTTGAAGACCTAAAGTTAATTTTTCCCACAATGTTTGATGGCAAAGTCGGCCTTTTCGAAGGTGAAGTGGACTTAAAGCTTTCCAGTGAAGCCAAACCAGTTCAGCTGCCACCGAGAGCTGTCCCACAGAGTGTGCTCCCTCAACTTAAGGAAGAGCTGGATAAAATGGAGCAAGAAGGAATCATACGTCCATGTCCAGAAACAACAGAATGGGTACACAATCTCGTCATAGTCGTTAAAAAGAATGGGGACCTTCGGCTCTGTTTGGACCCTAGAACCCTGAACAAGTATCTGACTCGGTCTGTGCACTACACTGCCTCATGGGAAGATGCCAAGTACAGCTTTCGTAATGGGCAATACTTCTCTACTCTCGATGCAAAATCAGGTTACTGGACAAAGAAACTCAGTGAAGAAAGTCAGCCACTAACAGCATTCAACACACCTTTCAAGAAGTACTGCTTTGTCCGCCTGCCATTCGGTCTGTCTGTATCTTCAGAAATCTTCTGTGAACAGATGGATCGTGCTTTAGATGGCATTCCTGGCACTTTTCCATGTGCAGACGATGTCAAGGTGCAAGGGTCGACTGAAGAACGTCATGACATCCATCTCCTGGAAACAGTGGCACAAGCAATGAAGGCTGGAATCAAGTTCAATCCAACCAAATGCAACATCAAAAAGAAGGAAATTGAATACTTCGGCAGAGTAGTGACACCTCTGGGCATCAAGCCGTGTCCCAAGAAAGTGGACGCCATTCTGAAACTGGAAGCTCCAACAGACAAACAGGAACTACAGAGTCTCTTAGGGACAGTGAACTTCATGTCAACTTTCATCCCAAATCTCTCAAAGAAAACCTACCTGATGCGTGGCCTGCTCAAAAGAGATGTCCATTTCCATTGGACTAGTGATATGCACAAAGATTTCATGGACATCAAGCAGAACATTGCCAGAGCTACTCAACTTGCTCACTATGAACCTGAAGCCCCTGTAGTGATTGAGACTGATGCATCCCAAAAAGGCCTTGGAGCAGTCCTGATCCAAGAAGGCCGACCAGTGAGATTTCTCAGTAAGTCACTAACTCCAGCTGAGACAGACTATGCCAATATTGAACGTGAACTCTTGGCAGTACTGTTTGCATGTGAGAAGCTCCACACATACACTTTTGGACGGAAAGTAACCATTCATACTGACCACAAACCACTAGAACTGATCTTTCAGAAACCCATCAGCCTAGCTCCATCAAGACTACAGCGTATGCTACTCCGTCTGACCAAGTACGATGTTCAAGTCAAATATGTGGGGTCAAAATCTGTGCTGCTGGCCGACACTCTATCCCGACTAGTCAAGGCAGGCCAGGATCCTGCAATACCGGACCTCACTGTCAGCATTGCTCAAATCTTGAGAGTCAAACCAAATTATCTTGAATCGCTACAGGAAGAAAACAAGTCGGATACAACTCACATAGAACTTCGCAACTTCATAATGAGCCTCAGAGGAATGAAGGAGCAGCACTGACAACAGCTGATCAGCCACAGAATGAGACACCAGTGGTACCTCAGACTCCTGAAAAGCAGCCAGAAGACCCTGCACCCCAAAACAGTGATGTTTTTCCCACAGGGACTCTGTTCGCATCTCAAGATCCGGACGGCAGTTGAAGGAAAAACGGGATCCAGACTTTCTGTATTCATAGATATTAATGTGGTGCATTTATTTTTATTGTTCTAAAACTGTCTCAAAAAGGGGCATGTTGGATACATATCTCTAGAACGTATTTGAGTTTTATATGTTGCGCAAAGTACTGTGTCGTATTTGAGTTTTGCATTTTTTGTCATTCTCGTTGGAAGCGTCCGTGGAATAAAGTTGTCACCAAAAACTGTGTGATTTCCTGCAACGTACAAGAGACATTATTTATTGGTATAAATAATAGAACATTAAACTGGTCTTTTCATTAGCCCAGTGTAAATATGTTATTTATTACTGAGTATGATATCAGATGCAGATATTCCTTATACTAGTAGTTTCCAATATTTTTAAGGAATATTTTATTAAGGTTCAATATCATTTTAGCAGGCGTACAAATGTATCTGTTTCATTGAGTTCAAAGTGAATGTTTACTTATGAGGCCTATGCTTCCATCATAATATACGGGAATGAATTGGAATCGTGTGGGGGAGGATATGCTAGCGTTTGTTGTGGGGGGGGGGGGGGGGTAGGGGGGAGTAACGTTGAGTAGTATACATTCAGCTGTCAGGGTGATGATGATGTGCTCGAGGTCTAATGTCGACTCTCGCAGTTAGCTGCATTTTCTTGTTGTAGCTTGATATGAACATTTATCAGCGCTCTTGTCTTTACTCCGCTGAATTGATGTCTCTATCCCAGTCACTCGGAATGTTTGGCAGGGTTCAATTCCACGACATGAACGTAAAAGACACTCAATGCTTGCCATTTTCGTGCCTCGCCTATAAAGAAACGATATGCTCAGAGTGTGGCATAAAAATACATGTAATGCAATTCAGAGTGTATACTATTCATTTTATTACCCAATCACGATGGAACGTTATGATGAATTAAGTAATTAATTTTGTTGTCTTTATTATAATCTCTAACAAGGGTTTAGGTGACATCACGTTCCATTGTTTCCACGGTTTTTAAGTAGTTTTTTTTAGGTTACCGAACCTGTCCGATGTCGTTGCGCCCGTCGTCGTCCGTCTACATTTTTATCATTAAAGTTTACAGTTGAATCTTTCTGGAATGTTGCACAAAAATGCCTAAGAATGTTTCAAAAAGGGATATTTTTATTGTGACTTTGACGGTCATTTTCCAAAAAACTGTTCAGCCACTTTTGTGATTTTGTTCCAAAACATTCCCCTTATGTACCTTGTGATGTGTTTCGTTGTCCTTGAATCGATGGTCTGCGCGTGGCAGCAATTTGCATTTTTTCGACGGGTCGGTGAAAAAAATATTTTGTCCGAAATCACGTTACGTACTATTCATTTTAGACCATTTCCAGGAAAAATATTTTGTTTGGCCCCATTGAATAAAATGTTCGCCACTTTTTCCCTCAACCATCTTAGCTGAGACAACTGTTAACCTAGAACGATTGAAGATAGAACTTAGATATTAGCATTTTCAAATGGAGAGTCATACCGCATAAGCTATGCAAAAGCTGCTCTAATCACATATAGCGACAGAAATAGTAAAGTGAATAAACTATATGATTTGTATGAAATTCCCCATATACTTTATATTTTATGACCGGTTTATAATTTATATGTGTGTATAATATTTTCATTCGTGTGAATAATAACAATAGTGAGTTTAATTTTATTTCATTTCGGGCCAAATGGAAGACAGCTTTTAGCTAATTTGGTCCCTCAATTTTCATCACAAATACTAGTTTTCGCCAATTTATCATTGTATATAACGTTATTCAGTCTGTGTGAAAAGGCTTACTGTAAAAAACGAAACGAAACGAAATGAAATGAAACGAAACGAGTGAAGTATAGGGTGTTCTCAAAATATTTTTTTCTCCAGATTTTTTTCCCAATTAATTTCTACAATTTTTTTTATAATCCACATCAATGAAAACAACAGGTTCCTTTTTTGTTACCCTCGCCCCGGAGGGGGGGGGCGAGGGTATTGCACGTCTGAATGTCTGACTGCCTAAGTTTTGACACCAAATATTGTACACACATGACATGTGATTTTACATCAAGGACAGCAGATATCCCTGGGAGGCCGGCGGAGATCAAGTGCATGAGAAATGTGGTGGATGTACATACTGCTGCTTGACACATGATAGTTTATGGTTTAGAGATCACTGGTCAATTATTAGAATTTGTAACCAAAAAAAAATCTTGTTTCGTTTCGTTTCGTTTTTTACAGTTACCCACCACCAGTAACTGTAAAAAACGAAACGAAACGAAAAAAAAAATTTTTTGGGGAGATTTTCACAAAAATTCTCAAAGACCTTCAATATGAGGATCTGAGCTTCAGGGTCAGTTTTGACGCCAAATGCACACATGACATGTGGTATCTATTACATCATAGGAGACTATTTGCTGAGAAGCCTGACACGTCCCTCAATTTCTAATCCCAGTTTGTGGATCCCAACGTGGCATTATGGTGCAGTGCAGTATCATTAATGTGTCAAGCTGATTTAACATCACGGACAGCTGATATCCCTGAGAGGCCGGTGGAGAATAAGGTCCATGAGAAAAGTGGTGGATGTACATACCGTTGCTTGACATATGATAGTTTATGGTTTAGAGATCACTGGTCAATTATTAGAATTTGTAACCAAAAAAAATCTTGTTTCGTTTCGTTTCGTTTTTTACAGTTACCCACCACCAGTAACTGTAAAAAACGAAACGAAACGAAAAAAAAAAATTTTTTTTGGAGATTTTCACAAAAATTCTCAAAGACCTTGGTATATGCCTTCTTTATGAGGATATGAGTCTCAGGGTCAGTTTTGACACAAAATGCACACATGACATGTCGTATCTATTACATCACAGGAGACTATTCGTTGAGAAGCCTGGCACGTCGCTCTATTTCTAATCCCGGTTTGTGGAACCCAACGTGGCATTGTGGTGCAGTGCAGTAACATTAATGCGTCAAGCTGATTTTACATCACGGACAGCAGATATCCCTGAGAGGCCGGCGGAGAATAAGGTCCATGAGAAAAGTGGTGGATGTAGGGCAGATTCAGGTAGACCGATACACTTAAGACTTTTGACTCAATTGACTGATTTTCTGGCTCATGATTAATAGACGGGCGTTATACTGTGGCACGTGCAGCATACACATATGCATAACACAAAATCCTTAATGTAAATTTTTAATTGCCATGCATATTGTTATTTACACACATACTTTTTCGCTTAGAGTCGGTGTATCGGTGAAACTGATGCCATTCAGTTTGACCGATAAACGTGTTTCAGGCTGACCGATACACCAAGATCGAGACATATATACACCCTACATACCGCTGCTTGACACATGATGGTTTAGAGATCACTGGTCAATTATTAGAATTTGTAACCAAAAAAAATCTCGTTTCGTTTCGTTTTTTACAGTTATCCACCACCAGTAACTGTAAAAAACGAAACGAAACGAAAAAAAATTTTGTTGGTGATTTTCACATTTACCAAGACCTTATTGGTATAATTGTTTTTGAGGATTTGAGCCTCAGGGTCAGTTTTGACACCAAATGAGAAAAGTGGTGGATGTACATACCGCTGCTTGACACATGATACTAGTAGTTTATGGTCATTGACTCGTGCATCACTACAACTACTCCCACTATATTACTGAAATTTGTCGCACAAGCAAGTACGAAAAATCTCCAAGGGAATTCATTAATAACAAATCGATTAACGGGACAAATAAGTACCATTCAAAGACATATGTGTTCATTTAAGTAACTCACCGACACTATCATATGAAAAATTGGATTACACATGTGCAAAATATAAGCGGTTGAACTGAAAAATCACGAATTATCGCCCAGACCCAGCCCAGATAGCAAGACGAACGTTATCTGGTTTTTTGAAAATCGTGTTTCCTATCTGTCACCATGTAATGTGGAGGGGGGAGGGGGGGGCTGGGCGATAATTCGTGATTTTTCAGTTCAACCGCTTATATTTTGCACATGTGTAATCCAATTTTTCATATGATAGTGTCGGTGAGTTACTTAAATGAACACATATGTCTTTGAATGGTACTTATTTGTCCCGTTAATCGATTTGTTATTAATGAATTCCCTTGGAGATTTTTCGTACTTGCTTGTGCGACAAATTTCAGTAATATAGTGGGAGTAGTTGTAGTGATGCACGAGTCAATGACCATAAACTACTAGTATCATGTGTCAAGCAGCGGTATGTACATCCACCACTTTTTAGGTTACCGGACCTATGGTCCGATAACCTATCGGCATGGCGTTGCGTCCGTCGTCTGTCGTCCGTCGTCCGTCGTCGTCCGTCGTCGTCCGTTGTCGTCGTCGTCGTCGTCCACATTTTTATCTTTTTTGTTTACAGGCGAATTCTTCTGAAATTTTGCACAAAAATACTTAAAAATAATTCAAGAAGGAGGTATTTTTTAGTTTTTTGATTTTCGCATTTTTTTCAAAATGGCGGCCGTTTTCGACGAAAAATGCCTGATTTTGGACTTTGGTGGCCATTTTCTCAAAATCTGTTCAGTAACTTTTTTTATTTTGGTTACATAACACTCCTCATATGTACTCCTATGATGTCTATAAATTTCGTTGCGCTTGAATGGCTCGAAGTGGGCCATTTTGCCCGCAACTCGGCCCAAATGGGACTTTCCCATGTTAAATTCTCCTATGCTTTATAATGGGACACATTATGCCTAATATCTCACTTAATATTGAGATTAGAGACTAGGAATCAATTGTGGACATATAGGAAATGATATATGCTGAATATTCTCGTGACCTTGAATTTGACCTCTGACCTCAATTTCAAGGTCAGAGCACAAAATGGCTGATATCTCGCGTATTATCGACTCTACAGCTTAGGAATCAATTGTGGACATATAGGAAATGATAAATGCTGAATATTCTGATGACCCTGAATTTGACCTTTGACCCCATTTTCAAGGTCATAGGACAAAATGGCTAATATCTCGCTTGTTATCGACTTTACAGCTTAGGAATCAGTTATGAACATATAGGAAATGATATATGCAGATTATTGTCATGACCTTGAATTTGACCTTTGACCTCATTTTCAAGGTCACAGGACAAAATGGCTAATATCTCACTTATTATCGACTCTACAGCTTAGGAATCAATTGTGGACATATAGGAAATGATATATGCTGAATATTCTGATGACCTTGAATTTGACCTTTGACGACATTTTCAAGGTCATAGGACAAAATGGCTAATATCTCGCTTGTTATCGACTTTACAGCTTAGGAATCAGTTATGAACATTAGGAAATGATATGCAGATTATTGTCATGACCTTGAATTTTGACAAAATGGCTAATATCTCACTTATTATCGATTTTACAGCTTAGGAATCAATTGTGGACATGTAGGAAATGATATATGCTGAATATTCTCGGACCTTGCATTCGACCTCTGACCTCATTTTCAAGGTCCAAGGACAAACTGGCGCATACCTTGGTCCTCTATTGACTGTATGGCTTGGGAATCAATTGTGGACATGATATAGAAAATGGTATACACTTAGTATTTTGATGACCTTGAATTCGACCTTTGCTCCTTCATTTAAGGCCACAGCACAAAATTGCTGATATCTCGCTGATTATTGAATTTACAGCTTAGCAATCAACTGTGGACATGATATATGCTTGATGTTATATATGCTGAATATTCTCTTGACCTTGAATTCAACCAGTGACCTGGCTAACATCTAAAATATTAAACATCGTCCGGTAACCTATCTTTGGCCCTTGGCCTAATTTTTATGAAAACATTGATCAACTTTTACTTTAAATTTGAACTTGAGACCATGTTTGGCACAAATTATCAGTTAAAATATAACTTATGGTGAAAAATTCGATCTGGCTCCAATTTCGTCATCTTGAAATGCAGTTTTGGTCAACTTTTACTTTGAATTTCAACTTGAAAGTATGTTCGGCACATATTATAAGTCGAAATATAACTTATGGTGAAAAGTTCGATCTGGCTCCATTTTCGTCATCTTGAAATGCAGTTTTGGTCAATTTTTAGTTTGAATTTCAACTTGAAACCAAGTTTGGCACATATTATGAGTTGAAATATAACTTATGATGAAAAGGTCGATCTGGCTCCAATTTCTTCATCTTGAAATGCAGTTTTGGTAAACTTTTAGCTTGAATTTCAACTTGAAACCAAGCTGGGCACATATTATGAGTTAAAATATAACTTATGACGAAAAGTTCTATCTGGCTCCAATTTCGTCATCTTGAAATGCAGTTTTGATTAACTTTTACTTTGAATTTCAACTTGGAACCATGTTTGGCACATACATGTATTATGAGTCGAAATATAACTTATGGTGAGAAGTTCAATCTGGCTCCAATTTCGTCATCTTGAAATGCATTTTTGGTCAAATTTTACTTTGAATTTCAACTTGGAACCAAGTTTGTAAAATATTCTGAGTTGAAATATAAATAGGTGAAAAGATTGATCTATCTGTATATTCATTATTTTATCAAATATGTCGAATGGAAATTCATATAAAGAGATTTCAGTGGTGATTTTGAATTCGACCTTCAATAACCTCGGAAAATCAGTGCAGCAATTTTGGTGGGGAAAAGAAAACAGTTGTGACTTGAGATTTAACATTTCTCTGGTAATCTTTTTTAGCCCTTGCTCTAGTTTTTAGGTTACCGGACCTATGGTCCGATAACCTATTGCCGTCACGTTGCGTCCGTCGTCCGTCCGTCGTCCGGCGTCCGGCGTCCGTCGTCCGTCCACAGCTGTATCTTTAAAGTTTACAAGCGAATTTTTCTTAAATTTTGCACAAAAATGCCTAAAAATATTTCAAGAGGGGTTTTTTTTTTAGTTTTTTTATTTTCGCATTTTTCTCAAAATGGCGGCCATTTTTGACAAAAAATGGCCAATTTTGGACTTTGGCGGCCATTTTCTCAAAAACTGTCTTATCAGTTTTGAGATTTTTGTTTCAAAAGATTCCCCTTATGTACCTTTATGATGTGTATAAGTTTTGTTGCCCTTGAATCGCCGGTCTCCGTGTGGCGGCCATTTTGAATTTTTGACGGGTCGGCGAAAAAAATTTTTTTTGCCCCAAATCGCGTTACTATCCATTTCGGGCCATTTCTAGGCAAAAAAAAATTTTTCACCCTTTGAAAAAAATTTTGGACTTAGAAAATTTTCGGCACTTTTTTCCTTCATAATGGGAGCTGCCCGGACTGTACTCATAGAACGCTTAAAGATAGAGCTTAGATATTGGCACTTTCAAATGGGAAGTCATATATGGCGACTTGTGTGGTGACCTTGAATTTGACCTTGGATGACCTTGAAAGGTCAAAATAGCCATTTTTGGGTCGAAAAATGCCCAAAATTGCAGCTTTTCTGTCTTTTCTCGAAAACTGTCTGATCAGTTTTGAGATTTTCGTTTCAGAAGATTCCCCTTATGTACCTTTATGATGTGTATAAGTTTTGTTGCCCTTGAATCGCCGGTCTCCGTGTGGCCCCAAATTGCCCCAAGTCGCGTTACTATCCATTTCGGGCCATTTCTAGGCAAAAAAAAAATTTTCACCCTTTGAAAAAAATTTTGGACTTAGAAAATTTTCGGCACTTTTTTCCTTCATAATGGGAGCTGCCCGGACTGTACTCATAGAACGCTTAAAGATAGAGCTTAGATATTGGCACTTTCAAATGGGAAGTCATATATGGCGACTTGTGTGGTGACCTTGAATTTGACCTTGGATGACCTTGAAAGGTCAAAATAGCCATTTTTGGGTCGAAAAATGCCCAAAATTGCAGCTTTTCTGTCTTTTCTCGAAAACTGTCTGATCAGTTTTGAGATTTTCGTTTCAGAAGATTCCCCTTATGTACCTTTATGATGTGTATAAGTTTTGTTGCCCTTGAATCGCCGGTCTCCGTGTGGCGGCCATTTTGAATTTTTGACGGGTCGGCGAAAAAATTTTGTTTTGCCCCAAATCGCGTTACAATCCACTTCGGGCCATTTCTAGGCAAAAAAAAAATTTTCACCCTTTGAAAAAAATTTTGGACCCAAATTTAATTTTTGGTCGTTTTCCTTCAAATTTATCTGATCAGTTTTGAGATTTTTGTTATAAAACATGCTAATTGGGGTCCCTGACATTGTGTATAAAGATGGAGTGCTTTGAATTGCTTAAAAGGCCCCTTGAGTGTGTAAATTGGCCTCTACAGCCAAAAAATGTTTGTAGGTATAGCTGGAATTGGAAGTCATATACATGTATACCACATATATATGTGGCTTTTTTGGGTGACGTTGAACTTGACGTCAGATGACATTGAGTGCTATATCTCAGTGTCACGTCCAACAAGAAATGTGTAAATTTCGTTTATAGACAAAAGACTTCTAAATAGACCTTGTATTTGTATTTTGAACATACATGAATACAAGGTTATATGCTGCACACTTAATGATGACATTGAAGTTCACGAAGATGATTGGTTTATCTTAACGTCATATCTCACCTGTCCTGTTTCAACTAAAGTTGTCCGGTAACCTATCTTAGCCCTTGGGCTAATTTTCTCATTTGGTGTCAAAACTGACCCTGAGGCTCAAATCCTCAAAAAACAATTATACCAAGGTCTTGGTAAAAGTGAAAATCACCAACAAAATTTTTTTTCGTTTCGTTTCGTTTTTTACAGTTACTGGTGGTGGGTAACTGTAAAAAACGAAACGAAACGAAACGAGATTTTTTTTGGTTACAAATTCTAATAATTGAAAAGTGATCTCTAAACCATCATGTGTCAAGCAGCGGTATGTAGGGTGTATATATGTCTCGATCTTGGTGTATCGGTCAGCCTGAAACACGTGTATCGGTCAAACTGAATGGCATCAGTTTCACCAATACACCGACTCTAAGCGAAAAAGTATGTGTGTAAATAACAATATGCATGGCAATTAAAAAATTACATTAAGGATTTTGTGTTATGCATATGTGTATGCTGCACGTGCCACAGTATAACGCCCGTCTATTAATCATGAGCCAGAAAATCAGTCAATTGAGTCAAAAGTCTTAAGTGTATCGGTCTACCTGAATCTGCCCTACATCCACCACTTTTCTCATGGACCTTATTCTCCGCCGGCCTCTCAGGGATATCTGCTGTCCGTGATGTAAAATCAGCTTGACGCATTAATGTTACTGCACTGCACCACAATGCCACGTTGGGTTCCACAAACCGGGATTAGAAATAGAGCGACGTGCCAGGCTTCTCAACGAATAGTCTCCTGTGATGTAATAGATACGACATGTCATGTGTGCATTTTGTGTCAAAACTGACCCTGAGACTCATCTCCTCATAAAGAAGGCAAATACCAAGGTCTTTGAGAATTTTTGTGAAAATCTCCAAAAAAAAATTTTTTTTTCGTTTCGTTTCGTCTTTTACAGTTACTGGTGGTGGGTAACTGTAAAAAACGAAACGAAACGAAACAAGATTTTTTTTGGTTACAAATTCTAATAATTGACCAGTGATCTCTAAACCATAAACTATCATATGTCAAGCAACGGTATGTACATCCACCACTTTTCTCATGGACCTTATTCTCCACCGGCCTCTCAGGGATATCAGCTGTCCGTGATGTTAAATCAGCTTGACACATTAATGATACTGCACTGCACCATAATGCCACGTTGGGATCCACAAACTGGGATTAGAAATTGAGGGACGTGTCAGGCTTCTCAGCAAATAGTCTCCTATGATGTAATAGATACGACATGTCATGTGTGCATTTGGCGTCAAAACTGACCCTGAAGCTCAGATCCTCATATTGAAGGTCTTTGAGAATTTTTGTGAAAATCTCCCAAAAAATTTTTTTTTTTCGTTTCGTTTCGTTTTTTACAGTTACTGGTGGTGGGTAACTGTAAAAAACGAAACGAAACGAAACAAGATTTTTTTTTGGTTACAAATTCTAATAATTGACCAGTGATCTCTAAACCATAAACTATCATGTGTCAAGCAGCAGTATGTACATCCACCACTTTTCTCATGCACTTGATCTCCGCCGGCCTCCCAGGGATATCTGCTGTCCTTGATGTAAAATCACATGTCATGTGTGTACAATATTTGGTGTCAAAACTTGAGGCTCAAGCCAAGTCCATACCGCTTCATCTCTATTAATCTCACATCGATCGGACCATTTGTGTCGGAGTTATGCGCATGGACAGACAGTCAGACATGCAATACCCTCGCCCCCCCCCTCCGGGGCGAGGGTAACAAAAAAGGAACCTGTCGTTTTCATTGATGTGGATTATAAAAAAAATTGTAGAAATTAATTGAGAAAAAAATCTGGAAAAAAAAATATTTTGAGAACACCCTATACTTTACTCGTTTCGTTTCATTTCGTTTCGTTTTTTACAGTAAGCCGTGTGAAAATTGAATAAATTGCTATCCTATCCTATCCTAACGATTTGTATGGTGGCCTGGCATTTGACTTTCGATGACCTTGAAGTAAAACGGCCATTTTACATTGAAATCTTGCAGGACCCAATCAGGCCAATCAATTAGCAAACTAATACTTTACAGATTCTTTTTATAGGATTATTGTTGATCGTTTTATTAACAGTGACTGATAACAAGGAGAAAATAGAGTCGTCCGGTGAAACGATTTTTTTAATTTCCGACCCTAGCTAATCCCTTGCCGCGGAAGTGATGAGTCAATGACACCTAGTATTCCATACGAACCCGTTCGACTTGTCATTGATTAAAACAGCAGATCACCCCCAGTGAACCGCTTCGTGAGCAACTTGTTTTATACAGACATAGGGAGTTGCATGCGTGCAATAATAAAGACCCTTTTGCTTAGAAACAACACATCAGCGCCATAACACCGATTTCAGATTTATTTAGTTGTTTTATAATCTTTTTTTATAACTTTACTGTCTTTTGTTGATTCTGTTATCAATTGATATTTTCCACTAGTTATTTGATCCATACGGTGGCTGATTTATGACGTGCAAAAAAAATGTTTTATATTTCGTTATTTTTAGATAATTATATAGGAAACAAAAAAAATATTATTTTTTAGCTCGTTATTTCGAGATTATTATCTCGAAAACTATCTCCAAATAATGAGATACTATCTTGAATTAATGACATAATTATCTCGAAATATTGAGATACTGTCTCGAAATAACGAGGTAACTATCTCAAAATAACGAGATAAAAAAAATATTTTCTGGAGTCTATGACTGAACTATCTAAAAAAAACGAGATACTATCTCGAAATAATGACATAATTACCTCGAAATAGTGAGATACTATATCGAATTAACGATATAATCATCTCAAAATAACAAGATACTATCTCGTAATAACGATTTAAATATTTCGAAATAACGACTTAACTTTCTCGAAATAACGACATAATTATCTTGAAATAAGGAGATAATTAACTAGAAAAAACGAGATAAATGAGAATATTTTTTGTTGTCGTGAATATTTTTTCTCGAAATATTGATAAAAAATGTTCCGGGGTGTCCTAAACCAGCCATTGTAGGTCCAATGGACTTTGAATAAATCTGTACTTTTATTGTTCCAGATAAAAAATATGGTACAAACACATTTTTGATGCGAAAAAAATACATAAAAGAGGTACTCAAAAAAAAAAAAAAAATCAGCGCCATAACACCGATTTCGGAGCATCACTGGGATATATATGTTTTTGGCCGTATGTTTTTATTATGAGCATTTATGAAGTCATTTATGGCATATATAATGGTGTCCTTTGAATTTGATCTCTGATGATCTTGAGTGTTCAATCTCACGTCTGAAAGGATATGTGTAAATTAGCCTCTGAGGCTGAAATTTGAAAAAGCTCAGGTTGGTATTATAAGCATAAAGGAAGTTTTACAATATCATATGGGGAACATGAACTTGACATTCAAATGACCTTGAAGGCTAAATCTCAAAGTCGCACCTGGCATGTGTATTAGATGTGTATTAGCCACTACAGCCTAAATGTTTGAGCTTATGTATTGTATTATGAGTATAGAGAAAGTGTATATAATATGAGTATATAATGGTGACTCTTTTGGTGAGCCCGAACTTGACCAAAATGACATTAATTGGTGAATTTCAATGCTACCCCATAAATGCTTGATAAATGCTACCCGCACTTGCTTTCAAAGGGTTCAAATGAAATCCAACTGAAGAAAATATATAAATAGATATATAATAGTGCAGGTTTCGATATCCCAGTTTCATACACCAAAATATAATCTGAAAACGCATATAAATGGATTATGACTTCCAAAGGCAATTGCACATCGTAAGGTCAAGTACTGAGTACATAGACACATATTGATTAATAATTTACCTTTCAATTTGAGGGAATATAACTCGAGATTTGCATGACTCTGGGGTCGGCGGAGAGGGGGGGGGGGGGTGTATCCTCAGTCTATTTTGGTGGCGTTTTATCGACACGTTCACTTTCTACCTAGTTCTAAGAACCAAAAGTAAATATGACCAGTCACAACTTGGTGTTTGATGAGAATTACTCGGAAAAGTCAATATGAATGAGTGTCCTCCATTCATTCACCGCTTTCAGACACACATTGTCAGGTGGCCATACATTGGAAGAGAATACAACTGAACTTCTGACAACATGTGCAGGGCACGTTATTCTGTGTGGATGTCGGAATCATTTTCAGCGGGGGTCCAGCTTTTTCAATTTTCGCGATAGAAGTCGAAATTTGGTCGAGAATTGCCGTTTGCCTCATAGATAAAGTATTCCAAGTTATAAAACGATACCGTTCAGTAACACAAAATATCAACAACAAAACGGTGTAAACGAGTTAGAAAAATCAGAGTATAGGCTGTACACTGCATCAGAAATGTATCTTATATTGTACCTAAATTGTTGTTATCTTTGAGATAATTAATAGGCCTATTATGTTCAACTGCATCACATGGATTCCTATGTTTTATTTAATCCGCTGATGTAATCCTATCTATGTTTCTTCCACTTAATTCGATACAGTTAGCTGTGGATGCAAAGGACTAATTCAAACGAATTATATCGAATATGGTTCATCGCGTTCTGTACGTCTGAGCGTTTCAAATATTTCTCCAACATTTTCATTTCACGTTAGCATATATTGTGCTATTGTACAAGGTAATTTGGTGCTTGTAATGTTTGTAACTAATCCGTTATATCTTGTACGCATTCATAATATTCTGAACAATCATGTTCATTCTCCATTGAATAGGTTCATGATATTTTGAGTATGTCCGTAATATTTGAACATACACACATCATGTTTATTCAATGACGGGTGATGTCATTGAAAAACATACGATTCACTGATGAAACACAACTTGTAACATCGAATGATTTTTAGTTTATTTTTATCTTCTGTGTTTGACAGGTGACACCAACTCCAATATTTAGAGCTTAAAAAATAACGCATTCTTGAAAAGGAGAAATAACTGATAAATAGTTGTTAAATATTGATTATTGGGATTCGATAGTTTTCTGGAAATTCCACAAGTGAGCATGCTGTGTTTACTTACAACCAAACACTTAGGAAATATAAACATACAGATACCAATGAAGAACAGTCAAAACATGCTAAACATTGATTTGCGTACACCTCAGGTCGGTGGACTCGGTGCAGTTATCTCGAAATAACGTGAAAGATATTGCAACACGGAGTGATCTTCTCAGCGTATCGATCAAAAATAACAAGATCAACTTCATATTAATCATGAATAAATAATCGAATCCATATCAAACTCCACGTTACTTATATAACAATGGCAAAATAATTTGATGCAAATACGCATTTTCTCTGAGTGAATAAAGATGAAAGACAATATAATTGACGGGTGACCTCAATTATAAATGTGTTTGCTTGTGCAATTGAACATGGACTGATTCCGTTTTCTTTTTAACCTTCTTCCTCTTGTGTATATAATCATGTTGAAAAGTATGTCGAATGTCACCAAAAGCAGACAGCAACATTTGTTCAAAACTATGTATGATATAATCATGTAGACTTAGCTGCCGTCTTTCTTCATGGAAAATCTATAGATGAAAATAAGGAAATGTTGGAAGTATACAAGACATCGGCTCGCCTGACTGCATGAAATATCCAAATAACCGCCATATGTTAGTTGCAAGATGCAAAGTCGATATATTGGAAGTTGACGTGGAAGAATACATACAATACAATTTGAATACTCAAAGGGAGACAAATTACTAACGCCTCCAATGCATGCGGCATTTGGAAATCCAACCCGAAGATTTTGACATTTTGAGTTTTGTATATGTTTCTGTTGAATGAGTCCCGGTTTATTCCCTCTGCATACTGTGAAGTATGGAATAATTTGAAATGTGTCCAACTGTTGCCATGAAAGACGAAAAACATCTGAACACAAAATTAACTTGCGTTAAGAATGAATTACGGCACACAGTGCGCGTGGCTCAATGCATGCGCATTGAAATCCCCCACGTGGAAAATTCGTTCAAATCAACCCTCACCAAAGATACACGCATCCGTTGTAAAAATTGTATTTTGGTCTTGCGGAATGCCAGGCGCACATCCGCATGCATCACCAATTTAAAATAGTTTATAATGAAGGACAGTGCCTGCTTGGTAAAGTGCTTGATGTACACCTGTTCCGTAAAACGTCGATCGATTCTTGTTTAATCAGACTAACCTCAAGATGACCAGGTGCAGTTTAACACGATGTGGAATGCGAGGCGTTTTCAAATGAAGTCAACTCGAATTAAACACGTGTAGTAGCAAATACTTGGAGGAGCGAGTGGTTACAGCGACATACGTACAAAAACGGATTATTGATATTAAACAACGACTAGTACCATGCACATTTTATCCGTAGTTCAACGTAATTTTGCCTGTCATTAGCGGAATATTTTTGGTATTTGGAAGAACAAAAATAGAGGGAAATAAGAGAATGAAATGATGAAGATATTGATGCTTTGAAGTCATTTATTGTCTACTATCGAAAGCCTGTCGAGCGCGTTTGATTTATGCGATAACAATGGCTGTATTGAAGGTGTGTCGGCGGTCGTTCTGGTTCAACAGGAAAATGCACGGACTCTTTGGAATATCAATGTTCAGTTGGGTTTTGATCTTGTTTTTAATTTTTTACATCATAGGAAGATTGGACTTAGGAAATTCGTCGGAATATTCACCTCGGCACATTTCAAAGCGTAACACTGAGCATCCGGATGATTGGATACAAGCCCTACGACTCTTCTCAAAGCTTGAACACTCCGGCGGTCAATCAGCCGAACAGGTACATGAGTTCCTGCAACCTTACGTGAGCATGGACAAGACGAACAGCGCTGAAGCACTGGGGCATCTCTGGAGGGCATTTCTCTCGAAGGAAAATATAACGGGCGTTCACCCGGATAACTCACCCGTTAAAATGAAGGAGTTGCTCCAATGGGCGCAGTTGTTACAAGACAGCGTGATCAGCAATGCTACGCAGAGCGCAAGGAGCGGGAATTATCGGAGGTTAACTCCCCCCTATCGAAAACTGTCGGACAAGGCGTTGAACTCTCTCAAGTCGCTAGTGTCCGAGATGGGCAGTAGAAGTAGGCCGAGGAAATCACTGGGGGAGAAATTGAATATCTACAATATCTCGGAAATCAGTAGGTCAGTTAACACGTGTTTTCGTGGATCGATTATAAAGAAACCATAATGCAATGAAATATCGTCAATATACTAAGTATTAATTGCGTTCTTTTTGTGCATATAGCAATATTGTCTAAGGAAAAATACTCAGTGGGTTGTATTGTTAATCAAATTTTAGCGTGATTTCATATTGTTGCGTGAAAAGGAAACTGGACTGCCATTAAAACAGTGTCGTCAAGTTATATTCAATAGTCTTTCTGTTTGCACAGTTGCTACATTTTTCATGATGCAAGTTATCTGTATTAAAGTATCACTCATACAAATCACCCACCCTTTTCATATTTCCAAAGGAATGAATAATGACTATCAATGGCTATAAAAAAAAAATAAACCATGCACAGGTAACCTCGTGAATAATAAATTAATTTCAGTGTAGCAAAATTGCAATTCAACACAGCTTCACATACCGAACTACTTGACTGTGACTTCAATGCGCGGAGTGACAGCTGTGCAGACGTGTCGTACGCGTGAAAGCGCTTTCAAGTGTCGCGTGTGTGAATTTTTAATCACATCGAATGCTCGTCTACACCATTAACGCTTATTCAACTGATTAATTCTTTATTACTTGTCCTAGTTATCGTGGGAATGATCGTCAGTCTGGGGATTCTTTCAACTGCCTTCATATCGATTTTGACATAAATGTAGAGTCGACAACCTGACGTTTAACCTTCACACCCACACAAGAGAGACTTCGATATTTCCAGACATTTTTCTTCTTTCAAATTTACTCCATATAAATGTATTAGGCCACCTAAACAACAGGAATCAATGCTATGCCGGCCAATCCAGTGGCAATCCCTGGCAGAACCTTCTCATTGCAAAAACCAGACAACGATAATGGGTTTCTGCAAATGCTCTTTGTCGGCGAGAACGATAACTTAAATGCATTTGAAACCGGGGGGGGGGGGGGGGGGGGAGGCATTTGAAACCGGCACATTGTGTGAACTGATGGGAGTGGGGCATCTCTACCCTCTGACATCTGGCAATTTGGAAAAAGCATTTTCGCAAAGTAGACGGAAATCATTGTTACTATAAACACTTACGAGTGTGTTGAATTTAGAATGGTAGCCATCTTTTCTCGGCAACAACATTAGAAATAATGTTTCATCAACACAAACAGAGAAATACTTATTTTAGGTCCATTCAGAAATCCCAAGAAAAATCTCCGTTCAGAAAAACCCACAGACGAGAACACAGTTTTCTCATAATGCAGTGAGCGACAAACTTGGTTGCCACTCGACAAATGATTTTATATATTTCCCCTCTGTTCGCCTGACAGTGATACCACATCTGACACGGAGAGTGAACGAACTAAGTCAGAACCTGAATTGCCAGTGTGGAAGCGCTTCCAGAACAACATGAGAAGACATCGACTTTACGATCCGGACGATCCGGATCTTCAACGGATACTGGAAAACCTAAGGACGCTGGAAATTACCGACATGGATATTATTCCGGACTCGGGCACTCAAGTCAAGATGGTGTTCTGGCTGTCCGACGGGTCCAGAGCAATAGCCAAACCTAGACGGTAGAGTAGCATTACTTTTCCAACTACCAGTTATTGTATTTTATCGTATACATTTATCCAGATGGGCATGCAGACCTGTTTTGAATAATTTATTACTGGTTCTTTCTAAATCACCCAGTATGTATAAAGAACTACCAGATTTAATTGCTTGAAATTAACTAATTAGTGTCAAATATGAGCTTTAACACTGAAATAAAATACCGGTACATTGTGTGAATTTTATATGCAAATCTAGTATACATTGACTGACAGCGTATTTTTTTGTTTGATACTCCTCAGAATGCCCATTGAGACGGAGGCTGGGCCAGACACGTACTATTTCGATGATTTTGAGCGTTTCCAAGCTGAAATTGCAGCATTTCATCTGGACAGGTTCGCTGCATTTTACTCATGGCGTCTATATACAAAAATAGTTTCAACGCCTGTATTTGAAACAATATCTCTCTTGAAGTAAATGTAGATCACGGTTTAAAGTTTCCAAAACAAAATTAGAATCCATATAAAACTCAAAGCATTTTTGTTGGCTTTGACCTTAACTACTTCCCAAGTCGGAATCTCACCTAGAACGTCTTCGTTGACCAAAAAACCCCTAAAAATGTCCACTTAAAAAAATAAGTGCCCATGAGCTTTAACATATTGTTTTATAATTTTAGTTCGATCACTCCCATGTTTAGTATACTGTTGAGACAATGTATATATATAGCCAGGACATGACAATCTTTGCAGAATCCTGGGATTCTACCGAGTTCCCCCAGTCGTGGCCAGATACGTCAACATAACGTCTGAAATATATGACTACGCGCCTTCTAAATTCAGAAAAACCTTCTACCCGTCTATTGGTGAGTTCACACAAACTACCAGTAAGCATCTATCCGTCTAGTGGAGAGTTCAAAACCTGGGGAAACATAATATTTATCCGTCAATCGGTGAGTTTATACGAACTGGGGAAACCTTCTACCCGTCTATTAATGAGTTCACACGAAGTGAGAAAAACTTCTACCCATCTAAAGTTCAAACAAAATGGTGAAAAGCTATCAAACCCGTCTATTGGTGAGTTCACGAAATCTGAATGAAACTAGACGTCAAGGCCTGAAGATGCCTTGGGGGCATTTCGTGTGAGTTCTATTCCTACCTAACATATACCTAAGAGACCGTGTCTAGAACCATGATGACTCTTTAACTGTCCATGGTCAAAGTTTAAGTGACATACCCCGCCCTTAGGCATCTTTGCGTTTCGCTCTACAACGCACCGTTTCCGAGACACGGCAAATAGGAAGTGCTGAGTCGGCGAAAAAAAATCGACACCAGAAGTCGTCTCGACCCAAGATACCCTCTAGGCTAGTTAGTCTAGTGCCAGGAGGCTGAAATTAAGCTCTGTTTCGCTCTACGACTCACCGTTTCCGAGACACGGCCAAACAGGAAGTGCCGAAAAATTTGACACCAGAAGACGTCTCGGCCCAAGATACCCCCTAGACTAGTTTGTCTAGAACCAGAAGGCCGGAATTGAGCTCCGTTTCGCTCTACGACTCACCGTTTCCGAGATACCGCCAAACAGGAAGTGCAGAGTCGGCAAAAAAAAACAATTCGACACCAGGGGCCCTTTCGACCCAAAATACCTCTAAGCCTAGTTTGTCTAGTGCCAGAAGGCCGAAATTGAGCTGTTTTGCTCTACGACGCACCGTTTCCGAGATACGGTCAAACAGGCAGTGCAAAAATAAATTCGACACCAGGGGTCTCCACCCAAAATACCCCCTAGCCTAGTTTGTCTAGTACCAGAAGGCCGGAATTGAGCTCCGTTTCGCTCTACGACTCACCGTTTCCGAGATACGGCCAAACAGGAAGTGCCGAGTCGGCGAAAATCAAAATCGACACCAGGGGTCATGTCGACCCAGGATACCCACTAGACTGATTTGTCTAGTGCCAGAAGGCCGGAATTGACCTCCGTTTCCCTGTATGATGCACTGTTTCCGAGATACGGTCAAACAGGAAGTGCTGATTCGGCGAAAAAAAAAATTGACAACAGGGGTCGTCTCGACCCAAAATACCCATAAGCCTAGTTTGTCTAGTGCCAGGAGGCCGGAATTGAGCTCCGTTTCACTCTACGATGCACCATTTCCGAGATACGGCCAAACAGGAAGTGCCGAGTCAGCGAAAATAAATTCGACACCAGGGGTCGTCTCGACCCAAAATACCCACTAGGCTAGTTTGTCTAGTGCCAGAAGGCCAAAATTGAGCTCCGTTTCACTCTACGACGCACCGTTTCCGAGATACGGCCAAACAGGAAGTGCCGAGTCGGCAAAAAAAAATTCGACATCAGGGGTCGTATCGACCCAAGATACACACTAGACTAGTTTGTCTAGTGCCAGGAGGCCGGAATTGAGCTCCGTTTCGCTCTACGACGCACCGTTTCCGAGATACGGCCAAACAGGAAGTGCCGAGTCGGCCAAAATAAATTCGACACCAGGGGTCGTCTCGACCCAAAATACCCACTAGGCTAGTTTGTCTAGTGCCAGAAGGCCGGAATTGAGCTCCGTTTCGCTCTACGACTCACCGTTTCCGAGATACCGCCAAACAGGAAGTGCAGAGTCGGCAAAAAAAACAATTCGACACCAGGGGCCCTTTCGACCCAAAATACCTCTAAGCCTAGTTTGTCTAGTGCCAGAAGGCCGAAATTGAGCTGTTTTGCTCTACGACGCACCGTTTCCGAGATACGGTCAAACAGGCAGTGCAAAAATAAATTCGACACCAGGGGTCTCCACCCAAAATACCCCCTAGCCTAGTTTGTCTAGTACCAGAAGGCCGGAATTGAGCTCCGTTTCGCTCTACGACTCACCGTTTCCGAGATACGGCCAAACAGGAAGTGCCGAGTCGGCGAAAATCAAAATCGACACCAGGGGTCATGTCGACCCAGGATACCCACTAGACTGATTTGTCTAGTGCCAGAAGGCCGGAATTGACCTCCGTTTCCCTGTATGATGCACTGTTTCCGAGATACGGTCAAACAGGAAGTGCTGATTCGGCGAAAAAAAAAATTGACAACAGGGGTCGTCTCGACCCAAAATACCCATAAGCCTAGTTTGTCTAGTGCCAGGAGGCCGGAATTGAGCTCCGTTTCACTCTATGATGCACCATTTCCGAGATACGGCCAAACAGGAAGTGCCGAGTCAGCGAAAATAAATTCGACACCAGGGGTCGTCTCGACCCAAAATACCCACTAGGCTAGTTTGTCTAGTGCCAGAAGGCCAAAATTGAGCTCCGTTTCACTCTACGACGCACCGTTTCCGAGATACGGCCAAACAGGAAGTGCCGAGTCGGCAAAAAAAAATTCGACATCAGGGGTCGTATCGACCCAAGATACACACTAGACTAGTTTGTCTAGTGCCAGGAGGCCGGAATTGAGCTCCGTTTCGCTCTACGACGCACCGTTTCCGAGATACGGCCAAACAGGAAGTGCCGAGTCGGCCAAAATAAATTCGACACCAGGGGTCGTCTCGACCCAAAATACCCACTAGGCTAGTTTGTCTAGTGCCAGAAGGCCGGAATTGAGCTCCGTTTCGCTCTACGATGCATCGTTTCCGAGATACAGCCAAACAGGAAGTGCCGAGTCGGCGAAAAAAAATTCGACACCAGGGGTCGTTTCGACCCAAGATACCCCCTAGACTAGTTTGTCTAGTGACAGGAGGCCGAAATTGAGCTCCGTTTCGCTCTACGACGCACCGTTTCCGAGATATGCATGAAAGCCTCAAGGATGAATCAGCAAAAATTCTTCCGAGCTCTAGATCAAAGGTCGTTCGACGTATTGATCCCAAAATCAATAGGGTTCTTCCTTGGTGGTATATGAACTCCCATGCACAGAATACCTGCCATTGCATGAATACTTTTTGAGTTATCGCTCGGAAACCAAGTCTCAAAATCAACCTTGATTTCATCCTCACGGACCTCACGGACCCCGGAGCCGCCTCCAAAACAATAGGGGTTTTCCATGTACTATTTCTGACCAGTGGTGTAAATTTGGACAAGATCCGTTCAGGCGTTCTCGAGTTATTGATCGGAAACCTAACGGTGGAAAGTGAAAAAAAAAGAAGAAAAAACAAAAAAACAAAAAAAAAACAGACAAAACCATAATAAACTTATTAATTTAGTTCCAGAAAAATTTATTTCTTCTGAGCAATTTGAGTTCTCAAAACTGTGGTGGTCTATCAGGAAGTTTCGTGATATATAGACATGTTTGTGAAATATTCTGAAAAAACTCTTTAGCTTTCTCTTTAGATTTAGATTTCTAAGCACGTATATATTCCGCAGTGTTACCGATCACAATAAACAGTCTAGATTTGGTTCTAGGTGTGTCGTCTTTTCTCTTTCATCCACTTTCTATGCACTACACGTCATTATTGAACATCGAAGAATTGCTAAAATGCAACAAACACTTTCTCCATTGGGTTAATATGACATGATCACGTAGCAAAATGAACAGGATCGTGTCATGTATTATCACATCTCTCATCACCATGTACATTTTCTGGAACATTATGACAAAATCAAAACAAGTATCATAGCGGCTCCATACAAACACCACACCTCTAAATCAATGATTATTGCCATGCAACTGCAAGATGGCATTTATGTTTAAAGCATTTAGGTTTTGATCAGGATTAAATCCCAATGATGGAAATTAATCCACAATGAAAAATAACATATGACTCAAAATTTGAACTCACGAGTACAAGTTTAATGAAGGTGTAAGTATCACTATATTACCACCAATGCAACTAAATTTTGATGATGCCAATAGAAAACATAGAACAACATTTTGCAATAGGTCAAAATGAAGAATCAACAAAACCGTCACTGCCGAGCTACAGCAGGCAAATCTTTTTTTATCCAAGTCGAATTTCTTCAAACCCTTTCAAAACGCAGTCAAAACACTTGATTATCCGTGCCCGAACGTCGCCATTTTCCCCCTATTTATAAATGTTTCACGAAGGGTCATCGCAACTATTCAAATTCAATAAAATACGAGTTTCTCTATGTTGTTTCAATATTCTCTTTTCATTTCCTATACACTGAACACCACAACTAAATACCGACGAATTATTTAATGATACAACATAGCAGTTTCTCACGTGTACACGTGCTATTCACAGTGGGTAACCAGTGTTTCTACGGGATATGCAGTCAGTTCTGTGACACACCGTTTGGTGTCTGCGGTAACCCAGACCTGATAGAGACGTCGTTCGCCTTCTACCTCCCCACACGCCTCAAGGCTGACAGGACGTCCTGGGAGAACCCCTGGAAACAATCCTACTCCCGTCATCACTCTGCACCCTGGCAGGAGGACGATGACTACTGCTCTGACGTCAGGGAATGGCCACTGTTTGTGGACAACCCACGACGTCTGCTGGACATCATGGACTTGGCGGTCTTTGACTTTATGCAGAGTGTGTATTCTGAGCGGTGACGTTACTAGAATATAGTTGGATCATCTAACTAACTAACTAAGTATTCACTCGAAGGATCAAATGTCTCATCACATTAGGTGATACTCGTAACAGCAGTGTGATTATTCAGTTCATGTAGAAATATTTATTCATATATAAGTAAGCAATTTTTAAAATGAACATGCCTATCTTGTCTTCATTTATGATTTATGAAATGTCCTATTTCTCTCATATTCGCAGCTAATTTAGATCGACATCATTTCCATACTTTTGAAGTATTTGACAACGATACCAAGTTATTTTGTTATGACAACGGCAGAGCGTAAGCATTGACATATGAGTAGTATCGAGTTGACCATGAACGTCACATGTACATGTAGCAAACGCCCCAACTCTTGTGGAACCACATGGTCACCAATAAAGCAAACTATGTCTCTATTGTAAATGAAATACAACAGTGTCACAGTAAATGACATTATTGCAGTTTAACTAGATGTGTTTTCTTCAGTCCAGTTTGCTCCATGTTTCTGTACCTACCGTGACTCTTACCCCATGTGTTCTGTAGGTATGCGAGGTCGTACAGGGATGAGATGGGACTCCTAGCGCCCATTACCCAGTGTTGTCTCTTCCGGTTCTCCACACTAGAAAGACTCCTCCAGATCTACCTGGACCCGACCAGCCTCAGCAGCAAGATGCGCACGTCCTTGGCCACGGAAGTCATCCACCCCCTGCTATCAGAGGGTCACCTGCAGTCCCTAGATCGCCGGCTTGTGATCATTTTGGAGCAGGTCCACAAATGCATCGAACTCGCCGAGCATCCCGAAGACGTTGTCATTGATGACGGATACTGAATTAAATAAATTGGATGGTGTTGTGGGCTTTATCATGTGTTGTCAGTCTGAAGGTTGTATCACATGTGAACATGTCCAAAGCATAACTCAATACAAACATCTACTCTTAATTTAAACTGCAGTATCAAACAATACCATCATTAATTTGTATCTTTATTTTATCTTTAATTTTAATTTGTAAATACATTATAAAGAATGTATGTATACAAAATATTGTCAAATGAATGGTGTCATTACAACGAGAATGACCTATACTTTTTTGCTTCGGATTTCCAAATTAGTTTCATAGGTTGTTGGGCACTTGTATACTAATTCCATCAGGTGTACAGTAGAAACAACGACATTTTACACCCTATCTGCCCTTGATGACGCCAGTGTGTGTTTGGAGATACTAATTGGTAGGGCTTTGTTTCTATTGCACAAAAAAATGTTGTATTTTACGTTTGTTAATATCACCATCAAAATCCAGTTGTATTGTATTGGTGTTAATAGATCGATGCTTTAATTATATCCCACCTAGCATGGAAATAAAAATGCACTGATATATTGGTGTTTGTATACCGTAAGCATAACGATTACAGATGCACCAACGAACTTGTCTGATGCCATCATGATGTGGTTAATAATTATGCAATGCGTCCAAGGGAACTTGGAATGCTGTCAGTAGCTGTCAATAATGAAAAAACAGACACCATCTTGTGCACACAATCTTCTCGGATCGACCTTGATACTTTAGTATCACACGGATTTGACGACTCACGCTGATTTTGTAAAATTCGTCTATGGATTCGGTCTTGGAATAAAAATTTGTCTATCGGAATCCATTTCTACGACATCTTTGGCAGCCTGTGACAAGGTTGATACTTTCATATATAATGTTCATTGTTACATCTGCCCCGTTCTGTATAAGGTAACTAACATGGGCTAGCGAGAAGAGGCTGCACCTCGGCGCCATGCGGGCAGGTCAACAGCACGTCACAGAGACTGCTTGGCCTAAAGTGTCCACTCCTATGAAAAAAAATTGTTTTCGTGAGAACACCTTTTGTGTATCCGGAGGATACCATCAAAATTTCACAATTAATACTGGATGATAATGCGTTTTCTTCTTTACCCATTCTTTATCTTTTTCGGCATTTATTTTCAACTTCTGGATTCTGTTAGCTTCTGTCACAGGAAGTTGATGTTTTCCGTGAGCTTCTGGTATTTTCTGTGAGGATTATAAAGTAAAACCTAAATGCAGTTCTGGGCGTGATGGTCTAGCCCCATGCTTATTTTAAGAAATGTCAACAGCAATTAACATACCCAATTCGGCTGTTGGTAAACACGTCTCTAAGTGAGGGTTATGTTTCCAAATGTTTGAAGTTAGCCAAAATCATTGTTGCCTCCATCAGGAGGCGACATATTCACATACGATGAAACCGGCCCATGGATAGATGCGTTTGTCTGGTTCTGCTGTCTTACGGCAGTATTTGTATTAAAAAATATTAGTCTCAACCATCAGGTGAAACAATCCCTCAAAAATTATTTCCGTTAGTTTGTATAACGTTTCCTAATTTATTCATGCGTGATATCCGCAAATATTGCATAATCTTTCGAACGTTTTGACCGATCAGATAGCGGCTCCCTTGGAATTACCCGATTCCGTGATCCACGGTATGGCTTGCTCATTAACAGCTCATAATGCTTGAGCACTGTTCCGAAAGATATCGTTCTTGAATGAAAAAGAATGTCCGGACATTATGATATTGGTCGGGAAAAGTTTTGTTTAAAAATTGTCGCTCGTAACAGGTACAACGCAGCGATGTTTTTTTTTTTTCACTGGCAGTGCCAGAGATAGTTTTCCAGAAACCCAATGCAAAAGCAAAGCTCTAACATGCAAGCTCATTGGCCGATTTGTTTCTAGGAGAGTGATAACTGCTTTAGCCAGCCAATCAAGCGCTTCGTTTCAACTGATTTTCACTGGTATAATAGCACACATCAAGAACTTGTAGAAGTGAGCACCCTTTTGTCACTTCCATGAGTTATTGTCGGAGGCGACATACTCAAATACGATAAAAACGGTTCATGGACAGATGCGTTAGTTCGGTCCTGCAATAGTACTGCAGCATTTGTTTTAAAAAATTTAGTGTCAACAAGCAGATGGAGGCAATTACTAAAAAAAAATATAGTCCAGTTTTGTGAATTGTTCTCAAATATTCTTCATGCCTGACAACCGCAAAATATTGCGAGTACTCGATAGATTTGACCGATCAGACAGCGCCAGTAGGCTGATGTATCATCAATAAGTATCCACACACGATAATCGATGAACACAAGTCATGGAAGTTGTAAACAAAGCGTTTATGACAATTCGACAGAAATACAAGTATGGCCCAAGGTCACCGTCAAAACTAATAGCGCACTATGGCGCACGATACAGATCATACACGTAAACTACAATAATACTGGCGCTACCCTTCTTCCTGAAAGAAAAAGAACACATGAAATGATGAGAAAATTGCGAATACATGCATTCAAGACTGATTCATAACAAAGTCCTGGAATCTGGAAGGCAGGCGGACAGTTCTTTTGGGACGAGACAAAGGGACAGTTGTTGTTGTGTCACTAGTAGCACCAGACGGGACAGAAGTGGTGGACTCAGCGGGTGTAGAGAGCGATTCTGGTATCTCCGGTGGACATGGCAAACTAGGAGGGCCGGGTAGGCCAGGGTGACCATCAGGCAACGGATCCAGAAAGCTACTGGCGGCGTCAAGGACCTCGTCATGATGGTCAGCCACACTCTGTGAGGGAGGTAACCATTTGACTGTCAGTGGTACTCGGTAGCATTCTGACCTCTTGATGCGGTACGAGTATTCCCGAAGCTGGTCCCAGCAAACTTTTTGATGTTAAACCAGGAGCCATCAATCGATGTTATGATGTATCTGTCACGCTGCTTATGCTTGTTCCTGTCTCTATACAAATAGACGAGGTCACCAATTTGAAGGACGTCACTTTGTGTCGTAACGCCAGAAGAACACTTGCTTTTCTCACTGTATGGATGATTAAGCTCTCGAGCTCGATGTTGAGAGAGTATGAGATCCTGATCCAACAGGGGAAGTTGGGTGTTGGTGAACTGATCTCGCTGGAAGAGCATTTCACGTGCGGAGAGGCCCCTTGAACGAACTCTGTTGTTCAGTGTGGCTGTTGCTAGAGCAAGAGTCAGAGGTGTGAGTGAGCGACATGATGGGTCCTGCTTGATAATCTCAAACTCAAGTTCCTGTATCGCTCTTTCAGCCACGGGGTTTTTGTTTGGATTCCTTCGACGGCCAACCTCCAACGAAATGTTGTGACGACGCAACAATGGATCATTAGTCAGAGCTTGAAATCCAGGGGCAGCATCAGCTCTGACAACAACCGGTGGCCCATCAATGGGACAAATGGGACACACAGCAGAAAGCAAAGCATCACGGAGTGTTTCATGTCGTTCATTGGCAATCAAGACAGCAGAGGTGAAGCTAGTGACACATTCTCGGGTAACCAGGATACACTGACGCTCCCGTCGAATGACATCAGTAGCGAACGAAACACCAACTGTAGGAGGAGGGTCATGTGTAGACTGTGGGGATGGCAACTTTGGCATCTTCATGAGTGAGCTGCATTGGGAGCATTGACGGCTGATGTTACTGACAGATGTATCAAAATCGAGGGCGAAAAAGTACCGTTGGAATACCTTCTTCAGCTGGTGAAAGGAGGGGTGTTGTAGTTGCAGATGAAGGGATGTCAAGAAGCCATCAAGGATTTGTCTTGGGACAATAATGCAATCACGTCTGGGTGCCAGTGGATCATGTCGTTGGACGACAAGTAACCCGTCTTTAGCTATCGATGCCACTTGTAAATAGCGCTTGACATCCTGAACATTTGTCAACTTCTTCGAGGGTCTTGTACCTTGAGACAGGTGAGCATGTGTGCGTCGGAGACTAGAACAATCACTCTGGATTGAGAGCCAAGGAGACCTGCTGGTGAATGGTAACTTGGCAGATCCACTGAGAACATCTTCGACACTGACTTGTCGGACAACAGATGAATTGGTCTCATGGATGAAGTGGCAAATTTGACAGTTGGGTTCATGGCATGGTTCGGCATTCCTGCTGGCATGATCAGATGGCAGAATTGCTAGCCCTGAGACATGGCGTATCGATACCTGGTATCGACTGACAGTGGAGAGGAATGTATACTCTCTTGGGCTAGCTGAGAACTCGCCCCTGCACAGTTTTTCATAAGCCTGCACACAAGGCTTGCTGTCGGTGAGGATGCAGGTATGATGTGCTGACTGAATAATGTATGGGCTGAAGTGTTTTGTTGCTGCTGCTATGCTAAGTGCCTCAACTTCACAAGGCAACCAGGCAACCTGTTGAGCTTTCAGCTTGGCAATGAAGAAGCCACCCAGCAGCAATTTCTCTTTGCGTGCAATGTACAATGCTGCACCCAGTCCTGGGGAGCGGACAGCTCCATCGGTCACAATCCAAAGTTGGTCGTTAGACTGTGGCAGGTAGATGGTTTTGCAAGAGTTCAGTCGCTCCTTGGCTTCTTTGAAGTCACTATTGAGTGCATCGGTCCAGGCTATGGAACTTTTTGAGTCTTTGCCAGCGACGCATTTGTCAAGGTTAGACAAGATCTGTGAACAGTTAGGAAGTACTCGAGCCAGGATCTCATAGGCTCCGATGAACGAGCGGAGGCCATGGATGGTTGTTGGTCTCTCACGAGAGGCTAGGGTGGATATCCTATGGCTGCTGGCACGCAATGTTCCATGTTCCCATACCCAGCCCAGTATGGTAGTGGACTTTGGTGCAATGACTGTTTTTCGTGCAGACAGGCCCAGACTGCATCTGTGGAGGGCCGCTAGAACACCTCTACAGTTTTCAAGCAGTTCTTCATAACTGTTACCACCACAATACAGGTCATCGGCCAGTTTAGCAACCTTACCGTCAACGAGAAGATCTCCCAGAACCCTATTCATCAGCTCTTCTAAGGCGACCTCGGATCCTGGCATACCCATGGCACATCTCACATAGGCTCTGACTCCACGGAATGGTGTTGAGACACCACAGTACTTGATAGAGTCACGTGAGAGGGGTATCTGGTAGAATGCATGGGTCAAGTCTGTGGCTATTAGGTATTTCCACTGAGCAATCTGGCGTAGGGTTGAGTCAACGTTTGGCATAAGTGACGGTTGGGGTTTACTGTATCGTCCGACATCAGCGAAATCTGTCACAAGACGGAAGTCACAGACGGCTTAGCCACCAGGAATGAGGGATTGACATACTCAATGTCAATGTCAACATCCTCAGGCTTCATGAAAACGCCAGCTGCTTCCAGAGAGTCAAACTTCGTCTGTAACTCCACGAGTTTGTTTCTGGAGTACTGAGGTACTTTACCTTTTCGCTGTGGGGGCTGAACTGGTCCCATGTGAACCTTGGCAGTGAACGGGCCCAAAGCTCCATTATACCCTTTAATATTCGGATCAAAGACGTCATCGTACTCCCGAAGGAGAGCGGTCATCTTGCTTTTGACTGCATGTGGAAGGGTGTTATCTGGATCCAGAATGATGCCATCTGAGTGACAGCCCTCAGTAGTGATGACAGGCACAGCTGGTACTGTACCATCACGTGTGGTGGATGGGTAAGACTCATCAAGGGGGGTCACTTGGCACAGGTGACTGTTCTTTGCAATGACCACGGGTTCACTAGAGAGGTTAGGGATTCTCACTTTGCCAGCGACACTGGAGACGATAGATGGGTTTGGCCACGGGTTGGCTGTAGCAGTAGCACAAACTTTCACTGTGTCAAATCGAGGTTCGACTGCTAGTGTGCAGTCAGTCAGTGTGTCAGAGGGAACCTCTACCTCGAGGAATTCCCCGGGCCACAGGGTGGTTACCTGGTTGGGTACTCTCAAAATGTTAGCTCGCCTAACAATGAGATTAGTTGTCCTCGAGGAAGCTCCATATAGGTATATGTCATGTCCACTGAGAATGACCTGATGTTTGGCTGGACGGACACTTATGTCATTGACTTCCATGAACGGGGTACCAGCCAATACCTCAACATCAAGGTCCTCGATAACAAGTCCTTCAAACTGTAACACATGGCTGTCCCTGGTGAACTCAGTGCGAGTTTCCCCAATCACGTGAAGGGGAGACGAGCCGTCAGCCTGGTGAGCAGATTGAGTGGTCTTGGTAACTTTTGCACAGAGTCTGTATGCAGTGCTGGCGCGAATCATGTTGCCAGTTGCCCCACTATCTAGAGTAACTCTGACATTGTGATGTCCATGAAAGGTGTCGAGGTAAGGTGATTGTCTGACATGGACTCGCAATGCTGATGGGGAGGGTGACGATGCCTCAATGATACATGTGGTGCGTGCTGTTGGTGGGGCAGGGTCACGGTCTTTAACTTCAGAAGCCTCCTGGGTTTCTTCGTTATCAAAGTCCTCCTCCTCAAGACTGCAAGCAATCTGACGAGCACGAGTGATGAATTTCCTGTCACGTTCAGGCAAGTAAGTGCACTCACTCAGGAAATGATTGTCAGGACGATCTGCTTGTTGCATAGGGGGCAGGTATTGGTGATGCGGGGTTTTTGTGGCCGTCGTAGTGAGGCAAGTTGGTTTCTGGGCTGACTTGAAGTCTGGGATCTCATTGATTTCACGTCTTCCGATACCCTGAGGTCATTGAGGAGTGAATCGAGTGCCTGTGATATTTCCGGTTTTATTGATGCGAGGGTGCGTGACCTGAGTTCTGTATCATAGCGCTGTTTCACAAGTTTTGGTAATTCGGGGTTGATCAGCTTCAACCATGTCAAGACAATGTAGTTTTCCAAAGTAGGAGTAAGCTCCTCATCCTCACTGATCTTCTGGTCATGGTGGGTAAGTCCGGAGTCCTTCTGTAACAAATTGTCTTCGATGAACGCCATAACTCGTTGATACAGATCTTGTAGAAGTGGGCTCCGGTGGACTGGAACCCATAGTGCAGACGGATGGTCTGCCATACACTGTCAATGGATGTTGAGTTTTTGACGATAATGTTCCTGGAAATGACAGGGCAGAAATTGGCTATCTGTCCCAGCATTAACTCAAGCATAGATGTTTTTTGTTCTTTAGTTAGTCTTTTGGCTTCAGCGACATCGGGACCGTCGTCAGTGAATCCTCTGTGCTGTGTGGTTTTAGTTTTCTTCGTCCATGCTGCACCATCAGTCAAGAATGGTGCAAAGTTCGCATCTAGTGACAGGGTATAAACTATATTCTGCTTCCAGTTCTCAAACGAGTTAACTGTCTCGTGTTTGGTGAGGCACCACTGTTTCGGTGCTCTTTGTGAGGCAGCCATGGTTGGAATAGCACAGTTTATGTCGTGACAATACCGGGTCGTTGCAATGTACACTTTCCTCAACTACCGTTCACAAGCGTATGACGGGTGGATACTCTCAGCCCACTATTAAGTTAGAAAAAGTCAGAAAACTGTCTGATACTGTACCAAAAGTTTGTCCGTGGGTGTTTCAACAAACCGCTGCCACCACGCCAGTAGGCTGATGTATCATTAATAAGTATCCACACACGATAATCGATGAACACAAGTCATGGAAGTTGTAAACAAAGCGTTTATGACAATTCGACAGAAATACAAGTATGGCCCAAGGTCACCGTCAAAACTAATAGCGCACTATGGCGCACGATACAGATCATACACGTAAACTACAATAATACTGGCGCAGCAGCTCCCCTGGAATTCCCCACTCCGTGGAGATGGCTTATTGATATCACCATGGCTTGAGCACTGTTCCGAAAGATGTCATTTTGAATGAGGACGTATTGCCGACCATTCAAATTGTGATAATGGTCGGGGGGAAAAAGTTTGTCAAGAAATATTTGTGCACGCGCGCGTAGCGGATCCCTTCTTATCAACCGATGTACCCAGTATACTTGCGATCATGAAGTATTGAAGATCGAATGGACATAAAGGCATTTACATAAAGACATATGAATCTCCTCAAATCTACACAATCTTTATGAAATTATATAGTTATGACAGTCAATTGAAAACAGGCAAAGGGGGACGAGTGGTCAAAACACCCCTGTTCTCTGTATCTATTTTCTACTCGGTACTGGTGACAGGGTGCACGACGCTTTGCGGAAATATATTTTATAGCGATTTTTTCCCGTTCGATGCAGTTTGACGAAATGTTTCACCCCCCAAAAATGTGTTTTACAAATGGAAAACTATATAAATAGATGTGAATAATGGAGCCTCAGCGTACAAGTTAAGTTTATGTAGCATGTTAAATTTATATTTAAGAGATAAAAACTGGTTTGCCATGATGTTTGTGACGATTAGAAACGCTCGAGGGACTGTGTCGCAGATTTGAGACCGACCCGAAGGGGAGGTCTCAAATGTAGCCGCACAGTCCTGAGTCTCACTGAGGGCGTTTCTAATCGCCACAAACGTCATGGCAAACCAGTTTTTATCCCGATTAGGGTCGAGGCGTCAAATGTCGGACAGGCGGGGAATTCAGGACACAGGCTTGAACTGTCGTAATGTCAGATAAAAGGAATAAAATTTTCAAGAAAATACATGTTGTGTCGTTTTTATTATAATAAGAAACATAAATCGTTTCCGATACTGAAAACAAAAGGTAAAAAAAAAATCGATTGAATCGGGGAAGCCCTTATGACGTCATGACGTTTCTTTTTGCACGCGATTGTTTGAGAGAATTCTTGGGAATCACCGATTTTGACACAGGCGACTTTGGTTCGTATTTTTTTTATTTATTTGTGTTCTAGAATGATATTTAGGGCAATGTTTATCAGAAAAGACTAAATAACACTAGCAGGAATCAGGATATGCCGTTTTCATGATGGTGAAGCATATATTTTTCAAGCAAACACAATTTAAGTAGATGTCCAACGTTGCCCCGCCCACACTGTTACGTCACTACGCCCTGCCCATTTAAATGTACAAGAAGTAGTCCCAGCTCATTTGCTATCCGATATGAAATGCGGGTGATCAAATGATATGAAAATTTCAGTATTGGAATACAAATTCGAGCATTATTAGAATAGAAACGTGGTTTGAGGTGGAGAATTTCCTTGCAATATCCAATCAAAGAATGAAACTGGCAAATACGTTACTATGATTTGTACAACCTACAGTCATTAGGCCTAATATTTATAATATGCCATAGTTTTTATTTCATTACCGTCAGATCCGTGACATACTATTAGGGCTATAGTGATTGTTTTAATAATACTAGCTCATACTTACTTGTATGAGTAAGCACAAGGTGCGCACCTGGAACAGTGATGACCTTGAGAAGGCCCTAGAAAACGTGGTATCGGGCACGTCGATCCGTGGCGCCGCTGTTCGCTACAATTTCCCGAGATCAACATTACATGACTGTGTTCGAGGTGAATAGCTGATAAATCCTAATCGCATTTCCATTAAGCCATAGGTGCATATATATGTGCCTAGAAATTACTTGGAAAATTGATATTTTTTTTTATTGCTGTATGTTTTCAAAATCGCACAGGTCGTAGTGAGGTTGGGTCCAGCCTGTGTCGCCCCCCTGCCTTACCAGCAACGGTTGAGAAGGAAATTGTCGGGAAAGTGTTGGAAGCTGCCGATAAGGGATTTGCCATGGGGAGGGCGCAGCTATTTCAAAGGACTGGTACGACTTAACATATCGACGAATTACGAAAATATGTCTGAATATGTATGTCGGAGTTAAAGATGTATACATAACACATTCAATTTTGCAGGTCAAATGGTGAGCAAGTTGAAATTCAAGACCCCTTTCAAAGAAGGGAGGCCGGGCAAAGATTGGTTCTCGGGATTGAAGGCGAGACACCCAGAACTGGTCCTTAAAAAACCAGAGGCAAGCTCTGCTTTAAGATTACGGGCCATGAATCGCGATGTAGTTGGTGAATACTTCACGCAATTAGGTGAAATCTTGTCAACACTAAACCTGACCAACAAACCAGATTGCGTCTGGAACGCCGATGAAACCGGCTTCCAGTTCCAGCACAGACCTGCGAGGGTCTGTGCACGGAAGGGCAGAAAATTACTGGTTGGCAGAACATCGCAATCACGCGAGTCAGTTAGTGTGTTAGCGTGTGATAGTGGTAGTGGTGTTGTCATGCCACCAATGGTTGTTGTACGGGGCAAAACTTTCAAATCTCTGAACGCATGGTCAGTCAGTGAGGGTCCTGATAACACCTTGTGGTCTTATCAGGAAAAAGCATGGATGGAGTCTGGTCTTGGGGAGGAGTGGTTCAGGAGGTGTTTCCTGGCAAATTGTGGACCAGCCCGACCACAACTTCTTATAATGGATGGGCACAGCAGCCACGAGTCGTTGGCGCTTTTAGAGAAGGCCAAAAATGCCAATATCCACATCTTGGTCCTCCCTCCCCACACCACTCACCATCTCCAGCCTTTGGACAAGTGTGTGTTTGGTCCGATGAAAGCTAAGTATGATTCTGCTTGTTCTGAGCACATGCTACATGATCCATGCAATAAGGTGGATAAGGCATCATGGCCCAAGATATTCAAGGAGTCGTTCGACAGTGCGATGACATCAGCAAATCTGTTGAGTGGGTTCAGGGCGTGTGGAATATGTCCTTTCAATCCATCCGTAGTGCCCGACAGTGTATATGCCCCTGCTGAGGCACTGAACATCTCACTGGCCGCTCCTGATGTCCAACAAACACCCCCGGTTGAGGTAGCTACAACTCCCCAGTCAGATGTGTACCCCTCGACCAGCGCGCCTAACATTTCCCTTTACGACGCGGATGTTCCAGCACTCCAAAACGTGTCCTCCCAAGTGATCACACATGCTGAGATTCATACATGCCCGATCTCTCAGCCCAGCACGGAAGAACTATCATCCAGAGTTGAGCCTACAACACAAAAAACGGCAATAGAGTTGTTAAAATCAATGGCCTCGCCAATGGTGGTCGACGATCCAGTCACGGAATGCTCCAACAACACGATCACGCTGGACTTGGAAGAGCTAGAAAATCAGTTGGAGGAGATTTTCTCGATCCCGCTTCCCCAGCCCAGGACACAAAACCCCAAACACACGAAAACCCCATCTTCATGTAGATTGCTTACCAGTGATACCATCATAAATGCTAAAAAAGAGAAAGAAGAACTGAAGAGAAGGAGAGAGGATGAGAAAGCTAAAAGGCTGCAACAACGACAGGAAAAGAAGAGCAACAGAACAAAACAAAACATAGCTAAGACCATCAAGTCTATGCGTAGAAAACAGACCACTAGTATTCAGTCTGAAAACAGCAAAGATGGAGTATGAAACGAAGTTAACACGAAAATCAGTTACTGGTATACAGTTTGTATGTAAAGTGGTGGAAACGTGGTGTAAATGCAGATGTATGGGGTCGATTATTATGAATGCAACATCTTGATATGCGTGCGTGTATCCCGGTAGGAATCGATGGATCCGAACTAGCTGTCATCGATACGTCATTTTGTTTTGTATTTTTGAAAACTGTTATGAATTCGAACTTACATCTGTGCATAGCAATACGGTATACAAATCGTTCGACATCTTTTTGTGGATATGTATTTAAGGAAGTATTTTTTGACGAATAATCAGTATTTTGAGGAATAAACAGTATTTCTCCATATATCAAACTTGCAATTGATACACTGCATATCCATACATCACATGAAATCGCCCATCAAATATATCTGTATATCCATACATGAAATGAAATCTTCATTTAGATGAATCATATTTTATAATGTACATGTATATCATTGATGTTACCTAACATCTTAAAATATTTATTGTGTTTCATTATATAGATTCAAGCCAATGCCACTGTGAGTATCAAGGAGCGAGAACTTGTTAGCGGAACGTCTACCTCTGATTATCTGTTCGGAGCGAAACTCGTGTGGCTCGGTAGGCTGAATGATATGGGCGAACTTCCCGACCTGGAAGATCTTCGAAATTCACTGATTGAAATTTTGAATAATCAGGAAACGTCATTCAATCAATTTGTTATGAAACACATGCTGTCCATCATTCACGATGATGCACATATCACAAGACATTACCCTCCTTGTCCGACTTTGCCCCTCATCTGCATACAATGACTTCTCCCTTCAAATTACCTTCTTGTGATATGCTACCTCGCTCTCGACCACATTTTCGGAAAGCAGGGAATGCCTTTACGCTAAAAATATATGGGATATACTGGTTGTACTAACAACAATCTTGTGTGGTTAAGTAATACCTGAACCCGTCCGACATTCGACGCCTCGACCCTATAACATGGCATTACATTTTAATTGTGTCTTACTTGATTTCCATATGTTTTTGAGCTGGAATAACGCTTATTTTGCCTTCGAAGTGAATGAAGCTGCAAAGTTTTGAACCTGGGAAAGGCCCACAGTTTCGGTCCGGAAAGAAAAGGGTCGCGTTCGATTAGGGCAGGATTCTGACACTGGAGTTGCGATACACGCAAGCGCATTTGTGTGTATGCTTTGAACGGTAGAATTGCAACACTGGAGTCAGGAAATGCCAAGCAAAACTTATAGCTGGCGAAACTTATAGTTGGCGAAACTTATAGTTTCACTGCTTTCAGAACGCGATCGTATTGTGGAATCAGCTTCACAAAGCTACTTTTGATCCATCACGCCACGAGTTACAAACGATAATAGTGAAGCTATCCCATAATGCCACGCGAAATCCTCGTTACTCCCAGAAAATCGGGGAGTGAAACCCTGACCTAGATTCTGAACCCCGAGTTCGAACTCTCGCCGTTCGATAGGGGTAGAGTTCAAACTCGCGGGGAAATCCTGCCCTAATGGAACGCGACCAAGGATCCATGAAATATCCATGACAACGCACGCGCGGAAGCGCATGTTACGTACACAAAACAACGACGTCATGGCAACCAGCAGCCGGTCTCAAATGCCGGTCTCTAACACTTATTAGAGACCGGCTTTGGCTGCTCAAACATTGCCGCATCGTGGGTATGGATGCTGATGCTCAGTTGCGGCGTTGTCGGTCATCAGCGACCAATGAAAACATGCATATATTTCTATCAAAGCACTTAATTATTTGAACATCCAGAAAGCACTCACAAAAATTTCAAGATATATGTATGCTTATTTACTACAACTATATTGTGTTAGTACCATTTTTGTGTGGAATAATTCGGTTAACCTAGTTGAAAATATATTCCTGAAATCTGTGAATCATTCATATAATAAAATAAATATACTTGAGCAATTAGCACGCTGCATTAGAGAAATGCAATGAAGATCAGTGTTTGAATAAATATGCATGGTTTCGATCACGGTCATGGAATACGATATTTAAATGAAATGAAGTCGATGCCGCCATCTTTATCGTCAAACATATATAATATGCTCCTCGTGAATTTCATCGGTTTGGTTTATCAACAATTACATAAAAGATTCTTGTCTGTTTGAGTGTCTATTTTATTTCATCAACACGATACATGCAAGGAACACAATATTATTACATACAAATAGTCTCATTAGCCCATTGATAGAATATTTTGAGTGTAGCAGATCTACATCTTATGTCAGTCTCTCTTTTTTTACATTTCCTTAATACTACGCTACCATTCACATATATTTCACATATATTTTTTACCGTGTCAGCAAAATCCTTTATTTCTTGCACCATAATGCCGTCCATGCTATGACAATGGGCGTGTGGGCAACTTTATTCATGGGTGTTCGACATTCGACACCCCCGTGTCCGACATTACCCTCCTTGTCCGACTTTGCCCCTCATCTGCATACAATGACTTCTCCCTTCAAATTACCTTCTTGTGATATGCTACCTCGCTCTCGACCACATCTTCGGAAAGCAGGGAATGCCTTTACGCTAAAAATATATGGGATATACTGGTTGTACTAACAACAATCTTGTGTGGTTAAGTAATACCTGAACCCGTCCGACATTCGACGCCTCGACCCTATAACATGACATTACATTTTAATTGTGTCTTACTTGATTTCCATATGTTTTTGAGCTGGAATAACGCTTATTTTGCCTTCGAAGTGAATGAAGCTGCAAAGTTTTGAACCTGGGAAAGGCCCACAGTTTCGGTCCGGAAAGAAAAGGATCCATGAAATATCCATGACAACGCACGCGCGGAAGCGCATGTTACGTAAACAAAACAACGACGTCATGGCAACCAGCAGCCGGTCTCAAATGCCGGTCTCTAACACTTATTAGAGACCGGCTTTGGCTACTCAAACATTGCCGCATCGTGGGTATGGATGCTGATGCCACGTTATAATAATAACGAGCTATCGTGCATAGGGGTTTCGAGTTGATCTGGGTCTGGAAATTGTTCCATTTTGAGTCTGGAAAGTCCCTGATCTTGTTATTCACAGAACAGTGACTATAATTGCCGTATGTATGTCTACAAATAAACTCAAATAAACTTCCCATTCCCCACATTGGAATCGAGCTGTGCACTGCTAAGAGGCGACACATGTCTTTTACTACATTGACGCTTACTTGTTGTATTTATTGAAATCCTGTCAAGTCAAACCTACAAATTCTTTATGGGCTTGCTTTGATATGACAATTAGTTGAAAACTAGCAAAAGGGATCAAACTACTTGGTGATGTCAACAGGAATCACTTTCACCACTTGAGGTAACCCATTATATGATCCGTAGTGTTCAAGTGGATGCATATACTAGTATTGATGACTAAAGTTCGGCGGGCGCCCGCTACAGGGCGTCCGGCACTACTCTACGGAAGACTACAACCAGGTACAGTCAGCCCGGAACGAGTCCGGCCGTCATACATAGTTATGGTAATGTAGCCGTATGTAGAGCCCGAGATGCCATGGGAGCGGCACCACGGAACCCGTACACATGGGCATGTTGCTGGCCGGCCTCGCCGAAGGCACTGTCGCAGAGATGGAACTCTGAGCCAGCCCGACGGTCTGCCAGAGCCTGTGTCACACCACCCCAGGTGGTAGAAAACCGGTGATCCACAGGGCGTGAGCCCCCGAGTCAGCAATGGTCTCCCCAACCTGGGCCCCCAATGGAAATCGTCCCCAGGGCCCGCGTGGGCCTTACCCAAGATACAGGGACGTAAAGCTCATGGCGGGCCTCTCGTCCTGCCTCTTGGCTTGCTCTGGGACAATCTCACAGACCAAGCAAAATGCTCGTATATATCGAGCCAAGAGGTGGGGGAGAGACTAGGTCAAACCACTTGTTATAGTTTACTGGGCGTGATTGGGTACAGTGCGTTGCTAGGCAGCGCACGCTCCGAGCTCGAGCAATCTTAAAACAGGCCGTAATACTTTATCGCCACATTACCCCCTTCTTACAATGTTGGTCCCCAACATGTTCCGCCCGCGCCAAAACTGCTGAAAACGCGACGAAGGCTTCGCATGGCGGGGTCCGGGAGAAGGCAAGATAAACAAGCTAAAATTTTGACCGAGGTGGTCCAAAAAGGTGTGGTGACCTTGGAAGGTCATCCGACCGAAAAGGACGGTGTGTCGAGTCTTTGGAATATCTTTAAGGTTAACCTTTAAATTTGGAAATTTGGTAAAACGACACACCGAGTGATCAAAAGTGATAGTACCTCTAAAAAGTGTTGCTGGCCGGCGCCTCAGACCCGCCGGGCGAGTCTGAGGTAGAGCGGAGCCGCGGGAAGCAGCTCCGGTCAGTCCGCACAGATATACATACATCTGACAAACATACATACACCTGCGGACAGCTGTCACAGACAGCTATCATCGCCAACGCAGCAAGCCGCGCCGACTGCCAGTATCGGTATACTGCTACCTGGGCAGGCCAGTGTAGAGACGCGCAGACAGACGGACATCAACAAATGAATGTAGATACCCGAAAACCACACACCTGAACACGGCCCGCACGGGGAATTTACCACTGGCATAAACTCGCGCATCTCAAACGCCGGCCACGCGGACCCCTCGGGATCCAGCGCCACAGCAGCGGACGAAATGCGAGTGGCACAAAATAAATGCGCCAAACATCTGGAGATTTATAAAAATAAATCCGGGTACGACATGTTTACATATATATACATGCAACAAATGTTGACAGCTATTTTACGCGCGCAGCAGTGCACGCGGCGTCGCTGAAAACTTCTGTCCCCGGTCATAACGACACATTGCCGGACCAAAATACAATCGCTATTAACTCATGCGGATGCAATCATTTCCCTCCGGCGACTGCAAATCAAACCGTGTATACGGGTAGAAAATGAATCTCTATCCCGGGGGACCTTGCAAATAACATACAGTAATTAAAATTAGCCATTAGCTTTTGCTGCCGCACTGGCGGACAATGACGTAAAATTAATCACCTCAGCAAGGTAGAAATTGGCTTAAAATTGACAGTAACCACTAACTTGTGGCTGGTACGAATATGTCAGACGAAAACAACAATAAATTGTCATTCTCCAGTCTTTTCGAATATGCACATCACACCGTCACTGTCAAAATTAACGCAATTCCTTACACCCCTCTATTGCACCGGAAAGGACATTTCACAAACTTGTCTCATTTGTGTCATTAAATGAGCAAGAACAGAATTCTCCAGAGACATGCCGCATACTTGTGGTTTAAATAATCCACTCAGTAAATAATAACATGAGATGGATAATTAAACAAAAAACACTCCCCATAGCCGCTGGTACGCTTACAAGGCGATCGAGCAAGCCCATGACAGGCGGACAGACAATTGGGCGCCCTGTGAGCGTTCATGACGCGCCCACTAGCAACCCCAACGTACAGCCCGGCCGTGGAGCAAGCCCGGTCAAACCCAGAGCCCAAACAAACGACTACCGGAGCGCGGAACCAATAGATTAGACGCGGGGCCGGCATGGGCCATAACCTCAATGGTTAGGGGGCGAACCCTTCATCCCAAACATGATGAAATCAATAGCCGGCGCTCGACTGGAACTGCCTGCGAACAGAGTCCAGATCCAGACAAGTACCATAAAATGGCATATTGACCTTATCCAATGATAATGACAGTGATTAAAAACCACAAAGTATGCTGCGCATGTAAAATACGACCCCCTTCTTAGAAGGAGGCCGGGGATCCGGTCATTACGGCCGGACCGCATATTGTAAGGTGCGATCCGGATGAAAATGAGCGTCCCCCACTGCTGCTGCTGGTCCACACGTGCCGACTTAACAGCCGGTCCATTGAAAATAATGGTTAAACGATTTCCTGCCATTAGAAATCTTAAACTACTATAAACTTAATTACAGTAGTGGTGCACGGCTGATGACACACCGGAGTGTGTCACCCAAAAGCATCCGGAGCGCCGGACGAGTCCCACGGACGAACCGCGGACATCAATCCACACATCCGGACGCTATCCCCGCGTCCATTGCCAGTTCCCCAAATCCGTGGGAAGGCGCTTCTCCCGTAGCGGACGTAAATCCCAACCTCAGTCTGGCCATATAAGAGGTTGTCCTGGGACTAGGGGCGCACAGCACATCCACAAAAGGGTCCGGCCAGCATAGACACTGTTTTAACTACGCAGGCCAGTCTACCTGATGTGGATAGGGTTGCCACACGTCCCTAGCGCTAGAAACTACGGGAGGGTGGATGCGGAACGGCGGCGTTACGACGCAAAGATGTCCGCGGACCTTAACTCCGGAGATAGCCACAAAGTAGCTGCTCACGGAGGAAAGTCGTGCGGATCCTCACGGAACGACCTAAAATCCATCCCTGGTGTGATAGATGGATACCACAGACGCATCCGCATGGGCGGAACGTTAGTCCCACCCATATCGGGACGGCGCACGAGGTTTCCGGCGTGGCCGCCTGACATCTGCAGGTTGTGGAGGGAGCGGGAGACCCACCATCCGGCGCACACGCTCGTCCGGAGTCCGCGGATGCTGACCGGACGGATCCCCTAAGGGAGCGTCATCCGGTTCTACATCTTGAACTAGCGGATCCATGACAAGCGGGCCCTCGTACTTCTTCAGGTTGTCTATGTGACCCACCAGAACCCTATCCGGGTCGGTGTCCTTCCGGATCCGGTAGTCCACGTCTGTAACCTGCTTAAGTACCATAAACGGGCCTATCCACGGCTTAGCAAACTTGTCACCTTGCTTCAGCGGTGGATAATAATAACGCACCTTGTCTCCTACCGCAAACGCGGGCCTAGCCTTGGCATGGGCATCATAGGCACGCTTCTGCCGGATAGCAGACTTGTCCAGGCGCGCTCGCGCGAAATCATGGGCGTTCGCCAGGGCGCGGCGAACCCACTCGACATACTCCGGACCGCACTGGGGTACCGCACTGGTCTCCGCCACAGTTGGATACATGATATCCACGGGCAGATTGAGTTCCCGGCCGTACAACATCACGTGCGGAGTAACTCCGGTCGAAGAGTGGACCGACGACCTGTACGCCATTAAGACATACGGGAGGTGGTCATCCCAATCATTCGCACGATCGTTCACAAAGGACGCCAGCATGTTCAGGACAGACCGGTTAAAGCGTTCAACCTGTCCGTCCGACTGGGGCCTGTAAGGGGTGGTACGCACCTCGGTACTCCCTAGCATCTGTGCTAGGTTCCGGAACATGTTGCTTTCAAATTGCGTGCCCTGATCCGAATGTACCTGCTTAGGTACACCATGGTACACCACCCACCTATTCACCAGCAACCGAGCTACCTCGTCCGCAGTCTGGCGGCGCAGTGGGTACGCGTCGGTATATTTGGTGAAATAGTCGGATATCACCAGAATGTACCGGAAACCATGTCGGGTGACCCGATGGGTATCCAGTATATCCAGCGCTATCCGGTCGAATGGAGCGCCAGCCTTAACCGTGGTTAAGGGGTGGTGTCCAGGAGCCGGAACTCCTTTACGAGCTTGACACCGAGGGCAGGCTGCGCGCCATCGTTGCACGTCCAAACTGCTACCAGGCCAGTGAAAGCGCTGTTGTAGCCTATGGACGGTCCTCCGGATTCCCAAGTGACTGGTCACCCGGAGGTCATGCAACTGATGGAGCACCTCTTTCCGCAGCTCCGCCGGAAACACCAACTGCCAAACCGGTGGCAGTGGTCTCGGTGGCTCATAGCAACGGTACAAGAGGCCATCCTTCAGGGAGAGTCTTTCCCACTGGGAGATCAGAGACTGGGTCTCCTCTCGGTAGGTCTTCCGCTCATCCTTAGAAGGTTTCTGGCCGGCCTCAAGGGCTTTTATTACCGGTGCCAGAGCACTGTCAGCTCTCTGCTTCGCAATCAACTGTACCGGAGAGTAGCCACCTAAGTAGTTAGGCTCCTCCGGATCCGGCACGTCCGACTGCGCTGCAGCGGCCATCACCACTGGGGGTAAGGACCGCTCATACTCAGACTCGTCCGAGGATGCGGAGGGTACCCACGAGGAGTACACCGCCGGACTCGAGGAAGACTCGCTGGAGCTGAACCGCACCTCCGATTCATATGCAGGACGCCATCGCCGGTGCCGGCGGGTCCGCGCGCGGAGGTGAGCCCTGGATGCTCCGGCCGCCGTGTTGTTAGAGGGGGCGGCGACCTGCGGGTCTGAGGAAGAATCCCCGGCGTGCTGGAATGGGACCATCCCTGCACAGCCAGGATTCTTGCACTTATGACAACGGGACAGGCCATCCGCGTTGCCGTGCAACTTACCGGCACGGTGCTCAATTTTCATGTCATACTCCTGGAGTTTGACGAGCCACCGCACCACCAAGCCATCGGCCTCACTATAGTTAAGGAGCCATCTCAGCGAACTGTGGTCAGTCCGCAAGCGGAAATGGCGTCCCAACAAATAGTGTCGGAAACGCTTGGTCATCGTAACCACCGCGAGCAACTCACGGTGAGTGGTGCAGTAGTTCATTTGAGAGCGGCTCAGAGCCACACTCGCATAAGCTACTACCCGCTCCTGCCCGTCCACGACCTGCGAGAGGACACCGTCGAGTGCAAAGTTACTCGCATCAGTGTCCAGGATGAACTCGCAATCCGGACGGGGGTGCCGCAGCAGTGGCGCATCTGCCAAAGCATGCCGGAGCGCCGAGAAGGCAACTTCCTGCTCAGCTAACCAGACGAAATCGGCGCCCTTTTCCGTAAGGATAGTAAGGGTGCGCGCGATCTCCGCAAAGCCTCGCACAAACCGGCGGTGATAACTCGCGAAGCCCAAAAAGGACCTCACGTCCGCCACGCTGCAAGGCCGAGGCCAGTTCTTCATGGCCTCTAGCTTCTTGGGGTCTGGTCTAACTCTGGTGCCCGTTACCATGATGCCCAAGTACAGGATCTCTTGCGCGAAAAATTCGCACTTACTTGGCTTCAACTTAAGGCCTGCTTCGCGGACGCGATGGAGTACCATCTGGAGGTTGGTGAGGGTTTCCTCGAACGACCGGCCATACACGATGACATCGTCGATGTAGACCATACATCGCTTCCAGAGGAACCCTTTAAGTACCATCTCCATGAGGCGCTCGAACGTCGCTGGCGCGTTACAGAGCCCGAACGGCATTACCTTAAATTGGTAGAGCCCGTTCTTGGTAACAAAGGCAGTCTTCGCCCTATCGCTTTCCTCCATCTCAACCTGCCAATACCCGGAGGCCAGATCCAAAGCACAGAAATAGTACGACCCGGCCAGGGAATCGAAGGTATCCTCGATGTGCGGGAGAGGATATGAGTCCTTCCGTGTGGCATCGTTTAGCTTCCGATAATCCATGCAGAACCTCCACGAGCCGTCCTTCTTCTTCACCATAACCACAGGACTTGCCCAAGGGCTATCACTGGGTTCGATGTCTAGCTCGAGCATCTTCTGCACCTCCCGGTCTATGACCTCTTGGTGCACGATCGCTTAATAGGACGCTCGTTGTAAGAAATACATGTATGTTTCTTGATGTATGGTTACATTATGATGTATCATTATTACCAAATGTCGAACCTCATGATTGAGAAAATTGAAGTCTCCATATAGCTAGTCGCTATGGTCAAATGATTATGTCCTAGGATTGGAGATTCATAGGTACCTGGTTCAAATCCACTATTTTCTAGGAGTTTTATTTGTCATTTGTTACACATTTTTCTCACCTGTACTTACCTGTATGTCACGTGATGTTTGTTCAAAACAAACAGTTGCCATTTTTCTGCCATTTGAACCGTTGGTCACACAGAAGACAGATCAAGGATTTTAACGTATCCACTCATGTATTAGGAGACACAGATTTTCTGAACCGTACGACCACACTACCGTACAACCGTACTACTGCTACCATACAACAAACAAACGACTGTAACGAAACGATGAAATAAAGTACTCATCTCAGTATCTGGTCTCATCAATTCAACGCTCCTGTAGAGGTCCTTGGACCTCTACATTAGTTCAGAAAATCTTCCGAGATGGCTACCGAGTCTGATCCTGTCTACATGTCCAAGAAACGATGACAAACAACAGTGAAATAAACAAGCTGAGGCAAGGCGGCGAAACTCGTCTGGGTGACGTCAAACAAAGACTCCAGGAGTATAGCAGCCTGGTCCACGAATACCAGAAAGCACATGAAACACTAAATCACCACCTAGACGTCGATCCCGCTCTACAAGACAGAGAAGAAGAGCGCTTCCTGGACCACCTCAAAACAAGACTTCGAGCAAGCAACGACGTCATGGGTCACAGAAGTCGAACACAGGCTATATGACCAAGTGGACGAGATAGAAGACAAGAGGTCAACTCGTACAAGATCAACTCAATGATCCAGCGGCCACTCAACACGATCAGCCAGAGCACGTGAAAGGGCTCGATTGGCCGAACTATTGGTAGAACAACGTCAACAAGCTGCAAAATTCAACCTGAGAGCTCAAGAAGAGACCTTCCAACTCAACCTCGAGATTGAAAAAAGTCGCGCTCTCGAACAGGTGTACGCCGAGATAGAAGCAGATGAGGAGGAGCGATCCAACCGAAGCAAGTATCGATCTACAGCCCTGATACCAGAAGATTCCAATAACGCTGTGCCAAACATACCAGGGCAAGGGAACAGCCAGATAACATCACTACAACCCAACGCTAGACCGTTCAAAATGATTGCTCAACCGCAAACCATGGAACCCGAATACAACATGCACCAGTCAGATGTTCCCAAGGTAGAACCCACCATGATGAATGTTCCTAACTTTGTACAAGTGAGTGGTAATTATACGATTGTAAATCCCAAAAACGATAATGTGCCTGTCACTGAACATGATGTGATGTCAAATGTTGTAAATAGTGGTCATAATGTTCGAAGAGTTGTATCCCACAGGGACAGTTATAGTGTGTTAAACAATGTTTCAAATAACATGTACACAACTGAAAGTCCTCCATTTGACCCTTGAAATGTACAACCCATGTCAAATCACGTAATCGCTCCTGAGCATAGTAGTGGTATGAATAATTACAGTGCCCTACAGGGCCCACAAAACACAGAGTATCAAACAATGAATACCACTGTGTCAAACCAATGGCCACCAACAACAATCTCATCCCAACCAGTGACGAACGATCAACAACTGCAGGTTATGCAACAAAACCAACAGCTGCTGGCAGCACAGCATCACTTGGCAACAGCACTGTCGCTCCCAAAGCCCGAAGTCCAAAAATTCAACGGAGACACGCTCGAATACAATACATTCATCAGGGCCTTCGACGCCAGAATTGCATGTCGGACTTCTCGAGAAGCGGACAAGCTGTACTATCTGGAACAGCTATTAGAGGGCGATGCTAAAGAACTGATTGGGGATGTCTATACATGAATCCAGCCACAGGATATCGAGAAGCTCGAGCACTTTTGCATCAAGTATACGGTGACCCACACAAGATTGCAACAGAGTATATAAACAGGGCTTTGTCTTGGCCAGCTGTCAGACATGATGACGGTACAGCCCTGAGAAAATACAGCCTCTTCCTCACGAGGTGCTTCCATGCTGCATCTCTCATATGACAGTCCTAAACCACACTCCAAACCTCCAATCTATTGTCCTCAAACTCCCAGCATATCTGCAAAACAAATGGAGAGACAGCTAGCAGACTGAGAAGAGATAATCAACGTATGGCTACAATTCACGACCTCGTCACATTTGTTCAGTCCGGCGCTGATGCAGCTAACGACCCAGTATTCAGTAGAGACGCACTAATCAAGGGCTACAGTGGTCAGAGCACGTCAACATCACACAAACGAGCACCTGCAAAAACACACAGTTTCGCAACCAATCTGCAGGCGAATTCAGACAACAGACAAGCAACAAGTGATCGGCGACACTGTCCAGCATGCGAAGAAGCACATGACCTCGATGTCTGTCCCAAATTTCTGGACAAGTCCATACCCAAACGACGTCAATTTCTCAGGGACAAGAACCGATGTTTCGCTTGCTATGGATACAACCACACCTCGAAGGCATGTCATCATGAACGAACTTGCAAACGGTGCCACAAGAAACACCCAACGGCACTACACATGGATAACTTCCAAATGACCTCAACAAACAGCAATGACACTACTGGCAGCACCGATGTAGTATGTAATGCTAGCAATACCAGTAACCAGGGTAATGGCACAAACGTGGTCCTTCATGCAATCATCCCCATACTGGTTCAACAGGCTGGCCAAGGCGAAAATATCGTCACTTATGCATTCCTAGACAACGGTAGCAGCGGATGCTTCATATCTGAAGAGCTGGTAGAGCAACTGAACGCAAGCAGCACTAAAACCACCATAACTCTGAAAACGATGCATGGTCAGAGTACTATGCAAACCTTGGCAGTGGAAGACCTCATGATCTCCAACCTTGACGGCCAGAACACAATCGAACTGCCTCGAACTTATAACAGAGACACTATACCAGTTGACTACTCTCAAATACCAAAACGAAGTGCATTGCTGAATTGGGATCATCTACACGAGGCAACACAGAGTTTGCCAGAATTCATGCCACATGTCCCGATTGGATTGCTGATTGGAACGAATTGTCCCAAGGCACACCAGCCAATGAGGGTCATCCCCTCAAAAGATGGAAGCCCTTTCGCCATGTTGTATCCTCACGGATGGACAGTATGTGGACCACTCGAAATAAACAAGGAGGGCGAGATCACCTGCAATAGGATCCAACTACACGAAGTTATATCTGTCCATGAGTCACTCACAACAACGCAGGTACTAAGAATGTTCGAGTTGGACTTCATTGAACATAACAAAGCTTCCTCTCCCGACCAACGTGGATTGTCTCAGGAAGACAGAAAGTTCCTGACCATTGTGCAACAGAACACGCAATTCCAAGGCCAACACTACGAGATCCCACTGCCCTTCAAACGAGACAATACCGTCATGCCCAACAACCGTGTACAAGCCACCAAGAGGGCAGAATGGCAGCGGAAAAAGATGAAGAAGAATCCTAGCTATCTACAGGACTACGTGGGCTTTGTTGAAAAACTTCTTGAAAATGGATATGCAAGAAAACTCGAGCCAAATGAACTCCGAGCACAAGAGGGAAAGGTTTGGTACCTCCCACACCATGCAGTGTACCACCCAACGAAAAACAAAACCAGGGTCATGTTCGACTGTAGCGCCCAATATGGTGGAGTTTCACTGAATAACACTTTGCTCCAGGGTCCAGATTTGACAAGTTCGTTAGTGGGCGTCCTGTGTAGATTTAGACAAGATGAGGTAGCCCTTATGGGCGACATAGAAGCCATGTTTCACCAGGTGAACGTGCCAAAACACCAGCAAGACTATCTTCGCTTCTTATGGTGGCCGATCAGTGATCTTGACGCACCACTTGAAGAATTCTGCATGACAGTTCACCTGTTTGGTGCGACGTCATCACAAAGCGTTGCTAATTATGCCCTGAGGCAAGTCGCAGAATCAACTACAGATGACCTCATCAGTTCGACCATCAGGCGAAACTTTTATGTTGATGACTGCCTGTGATCGGTACGAGATGAATCCACGGCAGCACACCTGTTACAGAGCCTACAGCAAGCATGCAAAGAACATGGCTTCAGGCTTACAAAGTTCTCAAGCAACAAAACATCCATCATCGAAAAAAATGGACGAAAGGGGCCTACCAACGGAGAGAGCACTCGGTTTGCAATGGACAGTCACATCTGATTCCTTCACATTCACAATCAACATCAAAGACAAACCCGCCACCAGACGAGGCATTTTATCCGTCACATCATCTATATATGACCCACTGGGATTTGTCTCACCATTCATACTCACTACCAAGAAAATTCTTCAGGATCTTTGTAGAGAGAAAACGCTCGGCTGGGATGAACCTGTTCCCAACGAATACTTACAACGCTGGACATGCTGGCTAAAGGACCTCCCTCTGCTGGAACACGTGAGCATCAAACGCTGCTTGATAACGCCAGGGTTTGGAGAGACAGCAACCTATCAAATCCACATCTTCTCAGACGCCAGCACCAAGGGCTATGGCTCTGTTGCCTACTTGAGAGTGATAAACGCGCAAGGACACATCTACTGTGCATTCTTGATAGGCAAAGCCAGACTCTCTCCACTAAAACCAACAACGATCCCTAGACTGGAACTGACTGCCGCAACAGTGTCAGTTCGGCTTGCAATGTTCCTAGAGAGAGAGAGCTTGACCTGGATCTGAAAGATACAGTCTATCACACAGATTCAACTACAGTCCTACATTATATAGCAAACGAATCCCAACGATACTCTGTGTTTGTTGCTAACAGGGTTCAACTAATCAGAGAATACACACAGCCTCAACAATGGCGTTATGTCAACACAAAGCATAACCCTGCAGACATTGCTTCACGTGGATTGGATGCGAGCAACATGGGCCTCATGAAGGAATGGCATCAAGGGCCGAAATTCCTGCGGGAACCAGAAGAGAAATGGCCAACTCAACCCATAACGACCCATGACAGTTCCATAGAGACGATTGGATCCGCAGCAACAACAGCTACAGAAAGTATTTCCCCAGCCTCACGCTTGTTGAAGCATTATTCAGACTGGTACAAGATGAAACGAGCTGTCACAGTGTACCACAAACTATTCAAAGTGCTCAAACAGAGAGTCGACTCCAGAAAATCACCTGAAGGATTTGAACTTGACACCCAATCTCTTGAAACAGCAGAGCTTTCTATTGTCAAATTCGTCCAAAGAGTAGCTTTCAATGATGAATTCCAAACACTATCTGAAGACCGTAGTAAACGGGGCCGAGCAGCAAAATGCGACAAAGCTATTTCTAGAAATGGCAGGTTGTACAGACTGGATCCATTCCTGAAAGAAGAAATTCTCAGAGTTGGCGGTCGACTGCAACGTTCAGACATTGACGATGATGCAAAGAATCCAATTCTCCTACCTCAGAAGCACCACGTCACAACAGTCCTCTTACGTAGTATCCACCATCAACTAGCGCACGCTGGTCGCAGTCATGTCTTAGCCAAGCTGAGATCACGATACTGGGTCATCCATGCCGGAGCTGCTGTGCGAAGCATCATATCCCGCTGCGTAACATGCAAGAAACAACGAGGCACGGTCTGTGAACAAAAAATGGCTGATTTGCCAGCCTGCCGCATCAGCCAAGAACCACCATTCTCTCTCACTGGCGTGGACTTCTTTGGACCGTTTGTCATAAAGGACGGTAGGAAAGAGCTAAAGAGATACGGTGTTATATTTACCTGCATGTCCAACCGAGCTGTACACATAGAGGTGGCGAACAGTCTCGACACTGACAGTTTTCTGAATGCCCTCAGGCGCTTTGTTGCACGTCGAGGTACAGTCAAAGAAATCATATCTGACAATGGTACAAACTTCAAGGGAGGCGAGAGAGAACTACGGCAAGCTTTGGAGGAAATGGACAGTGGCCACATCAAGGATCAACTACTGAAGCAGCATATCTCGTGGCGGTTCAACCCACCTACTGCACGTCATATGGGGGGCGCCTGGGAAAGGCAGATTCGCACAATAAGGAAGACTTTGTCCCAACTCTCAAAGGAATTTGGCACTCAATTGGACAGCGAATCACTACATACCCTCATGTGCGAAGTCGAGGCTATAATAAATTCCAGGCCACTGACAACAGTGTCAACAGAAACCAATGACGATGAGCCGTTGACCCCTAACCATTTGCTTATGAGCAAATCAACGATTGTACTCCCCCCGCCGGGTGATTTCCAATGCCCAGATATCTACATGCGCCGAAGGTGGCGAAGAGTACAGTACCTTGCAAACATCTTTTGGACAAGGTGGAGAAGGGAATACCTACCAACACTTCAATCTCGTCAAAAATGGAACAAAGACAAACGGAACATGAGAGTAGGTGATGTAGTTCTAATGAGAGACGATTCATCCCCACGAAATGCATGGCCACTTGGAAGGATAACGAACGTCGAGGCCGATAGCAATGGGTCAGTCCGAAGTGTAAACGTGAGAACTTCTAGCTCTGAGTTTCGACGGCCTGTTGCCAAACTCGTCCTCTTGATCCATGCTGAAGAACAGCAGTAAAAATTGCGATACACAAGAATCACCGAAACGAAAATGTATTCGTAGTTTTATTCACCGATTTAGCTTTGAACAAACATGTTGTTCAAGGGGCTGAGTGTAAGAAATACATGTATGTTTCTTGATGTATGGTTACATTATGATGTATCATTATTACCAAATGTCGAACCTCATGATTGAGAAAATTGAAGTCTCCATATAGCTAGTCGCTATGGCCAAATGTCCTAGGATTGGAGATTCATAGGTACCTGGTTCAAATCCACTATTTTCTAGGAGTTTTATTTGTCATTTGTTACACATTTTTCTCACCTGTACTTACCTGTATGTCACGTGATGTTTGTTCAAAACAAACAGTTGCCATTTTTCTGCCATTTGAACCGTTGGTCACACAGAAGACAGATCAAGGATTTTAACGTATCTACTCATGTATTAGGAGACACAGATTTTCTGAACCGTACGACCACACTACCGTACAACCGTACTACTGCTACCATACAACAAACAAACGACTGTAACGAAACGATGAAATAAAGTACGCGTCTCAGTATCTGGTCTCATCAATTCAACGCTCCTGTAGAGGTCCTTGGACCTCTACACTCGTCTAGGAGGTTGATGCGGTGTTTGGCAACGTCCGTCTTGCCAACCGCACCGTCCGGACTCATAAACACATCCGCATACTGCCGAAGCAGCTTGCGGAGAGCCTGACGCTGATCTTCATCCAGCCGGTCCTTCGTAACTCTAGATTCCAGATGGTCCGGCAGGGTGAACGGATCATCTCCGGCGGCTGCCGCCGCGCACGCAGCGCGGCAGACAGGATCGTCGGGGATGACACGACTCGACGACGCGGGCGTAGCAGTAGCTGCCACACAGCCACGCCGCAGTACAATGGGAGCATCCGTAGGATTCACCACAAGGATGGGTATCGTGCGGGCGTTGGACTTGACCAGAGCCCCATCGGCTGTACTATACACGGACATCCATCGAGGGGCATGCGGGGACGACGCGGCCTCGCCTCAATGATCATCTCGCTCATAGGCGGCACTACCGTGGTGCGTGCCGCCCGGAGTTGGAACGACTTACTCGGACCTGCTCGGAAGAGAAAATGGGTGTCCTCTCCCATCCGGAGTTCGCCGGAGTAGAAGTTGGCGATAACCCGGTGGATCCGGAGAATCTCATTCCAAGGATCCCAGGCGCTCCGATATCCGCAACGAATGCCTCTGTGTTATACACCTTGTCCCCACGAGTAATAGGCAGATCGATGATACCATGGATACGGATGCTATCGTTACCCGCTCCCGGGATCCCGCAACGCCTTGTCACGGAGCGCTGGCTCGCACTTAAACGTTCCAGTGGCTACAATGGTAATCTCTGAGCCAGAGTCTACGAGGAACCGGACCGGCTCCCGTCCAAAAGACAGGGGCAGGTACCAGCAAGGGTCCATCACCAGTGCGCACGTTAGATGATCGGAGTCATCCAGAACACTGGGCTCAGCTACGGAGTCCTCGTTATCTGCCTCAGCTGCGGAGGAGGTAGACGAATCCTCAAGGAACACTTCCGGAGAAGTTATATCTACTTGAGGTTCGTCCGGCTTGTCCGCAGATGGGGCAGCCTTAGGCGCCACCGACCAACTGTCCCCGGACGCAGTGTTGGTCACCACTACGTCCGGCTTCAGTTTCCCTGCCATGAGGGATGGCCTTGTTGTCCCGCAGGACCAGGCCGAGGATAGACACTCCGGCGCGGACTGGGAAGCGTCCCCTGGTATCCGCACGCCCGCAGTCGTTCTAGCAGTTCCGGACATTTCAGCCAAAAGTGTCCCTGTTTTCCGCAGAAATAGCAGGGACGGTTCTGAGCTGGTCCGGAGGCGAACGCACAGCACTCCGCGGGCCCCGGAGAGTCGATTCCAGCGCAGTACGCAATCATCTGCGCGGTGCCGAAATCATACTCCTCATAGTCACACTCATCCGAAGACGGACATGACGCGACAGCTGGTGCCGCTTGAACAGGCATCCCTTGCTGGGGTGCCGGTGAACCAACCCATGGAGGGTTGGACTCCACGGTGGGTTCCCGGGGAACCGGGGCCGACCATGGGATCACCTGCGATGCCTTGGCAGGAGACGGTGCCACCGCTTGCATGGGGACAGCCGGGGCCGGAGCCGGGGCCAGAGGCATCTGTCCGGAACGGACAGCTACCTCTAACGCAAGGGCGGAGTCGATTGCCTCCTCCATCGATCGCTTTTCATGGGCGGCCAGCCCGTAGGCTAAGTGGTATGGCTGGCCGTCGATGAATTGATCGATTAGCATCGGTTCAAACCGACTGGCTTCCATGTCCAGATGTCGAGTATGCGCAAATTGAAAGCATACTCGGTAACGGATTCAGTTGGTAGGCGGATCCGAGCTTTGAACTCCCGTTCAAACTGCCGCCTGTTGGACGTCGGTGTGAACAGTAGGCGTAGTTGCCGAGCAACCTCGCCGAAAGTCACTGGTCCCACTGGCAGACACTGCATCACTCGGGGAGCCTCACCCTCTAAGCTCCCCGAGAGGATATGCCCAGCCTCATGCTGGGTCCATCCTTCATATACTGCCGTCCGCCATATCTGGAGTAAGTAGTCCTCCAAGTCGGCGTCATCCCCGTTGAACCTCTTCTGCCAGGATGATTGGTCGGGCGCCTTGTCACGCGGAGAGTGCACTCGACCGGCGAAACCGGCTCCGGCAGTATAGGACGGCAAGGCCCGTGTACTACCTGATCCCGCGACGGAGTCCGCTGAGGCAGACGTCCACGCCGCTGGCATGGGGGCAGGATAGCTCACGATTGCCGTCGGGTACATTCCCGCTGTCACACTACCCTGACTCGGTGCGGCCGGGACTCCCATCAAACCCACTGGGTAGGCTCCAGATGGGGCGGCATAGCTGGCGTAGCTCGGGGCCGGAGCCGCCGGTTGACTGCCAGGATAGACTGACTGCCAGGATAGACTGACCACGCAGCACTAACTCCGGCCGCCGGAATGGTCGAAGCTGTGGCCGGCGTGGTGCCCCCGAGTCGCTGAGCAGGTGCGGATCCCATTGCAGGGACCACTGGCGTCTGCGGACTCAAGGACTGGGGGAGAAGCCATAGGCCCAGTCATCCCCGTGGCGTAGGGGACCGTCGGATCGACGCTCCAAGCAGGCTGACTTCGCTTGTATTGGTCAAGCGCACTTGAAATCAGCCGCTGTTCCCTCTCCGACCAGGGCCCCGAAAGGCTCCGTGACTGCGGAGAGGGGGAACGGTTCCTCCGGTCTGGTCGTCCCTGAGGGGGCGACCAGACACGGCCGTAACGCCCTAGAGGAGTCAACTCACTCAGTGTGTTGGTAAGTTGGTCCACTACACCCGGTGCGGACCGGTCGGCATCCAACCTGGGGACTCTGGAGGGAGTCCACCCAGATGGATTAGGTTGCCGGTACTGAGGGTCCGCATGTCTGGAGCTGGTCATGGCGACTGGCACTCGATTCCGGATGTCCGGATCTCCGGGTGTCCCGATGTCCGGACGTCCGGATCTCCGGACGTCCGGAGACATCCCCGCATGTCCGGAGCTGGTCATGGCGCCCGGCACTCGATTCCGGATGTCCGGACGTCCGGAACTCCGGAGACATCCCCTGGAAGAGTGCCGCTTGCCACGAACGTTGTCCGGACAAGGGCGGGCGCGGTGTAGAGCCGTTGCCAGCTCCGCCGACCGCGCCTAACACATCGGGGCTAGGCCTCGATGGCAACACATGTTGCAGCCCCGCAGGGCTCGACTCGGCGTCCGGAGACGGAGCCGCGGCCGCCGGAGTCGACTCCGCAGACTGGGTACTGTCTGTGGAGGGCTCCGCGCGCTCCGCACCGCCGCCGGAGCCGCCCAGAGGCAGCTTCGCATCATTACCACCCTTTCCCTTCCCGCTGTCTTTCTGTTTCTCACTCACTCTCTCAGGTATCTTGTCCCGGAGGAGCGGACGGTCCCCAGGGACGAGGGAGCAAGGAACTGTGACGTTAGGCTGCAATGGAACGCCGTCGGGCTGATCCTGGTCACGGCACCACTGTAAAGTTCGGCGGGCGCCCGCTACAGGGCGTCCGGCACTACTCTACGGAGGACTACAACCAGGTACAGTCAGCCCGGAACGAGTCCGGCCATCATACACTACGACATAACACATGCATCCCACCAACTCCTTAACTACAACATGCATATTACATAGTTATGGTAATGTAGCCGTATGTAGAGCCCGAGATGCCATGGGAGCGGCACCACGGAACCCGTACACATGGGCATGTTGCTGGCCGGCCTCGCCGAAGGCACTGTCGCAGACATGGAACTCTGAGCCAGCCCGACGGTCTGCCAGAGCCTGTGTCACACCACCCCAGGTGGTAGAAAACCGGTGATCCACAGGGCGTGAGCCCCCGAGTCAGCAACGGTCTCCCCCACCTGGGCCCCCAATGGAAATCGTCCCCAGGGCCCGCATGGGCCTTACCCAAGATACAGGGACGTAAAGCTCATGGCGAGCCTCTCGTCCTGCCTCTTGGCTTGCTCTGGGACAATCTCACAGACCAAGCAAAATGCTCGCGTATATATCGAGCCAAGAGGCGGGGGGAGAGACTATGTCAAACCACTTGTTATAGTTTACTGGGCGCGATTAGGTACAGTGCGTTGCTAGGCAGCGCACGCTCCGAGCTCGAGCGATCTAAAAACAGGCCGTAATACTTGCTAGTGTTTTGCAAAGACTCCTGCCGCGATCTTTGGGCAAAATCGCCACAGATGTATGTGTTTCCATGTTTTGAGAAGGTAACCAACGCCACAATCTCAGTATTGATTTTCTGGGCACCGGTGACAGGGTGAACATTGCTACGCGGAAATATGTTTTATAAATGATTTTTGCAATTCGATGCAGTAACGAAATATTTCAGCCAAAATGTTGTTTTCAAGTCAAGATCAGCGCATACATAGATGTCGATATAAGTGTACAAGCGTGTTAAAATCATATTCAGGAATTATCGAGCATAATTATCGTGCTCTGGTTTGCGAGGGAGTTTTAGGGGTTTGGAAATAAAATTATCTGGAAATTGTTCCGTTTTAGGTCTGGAAAGTCCTTGATTTTGTTATCAGCTAGAGTGGGAACCCTGTGACTATATTTGCAGTAGGTCATGAGTTCAGAAGTCCAGACTCAAAAAAGGCCCCAGTGCCCCACACTGGATTCAAGCTACGCACTGCTAAAAGGCGACACGTGTCTTTTACTGTATTTCCTGACGCTTACTTGTACCTATTTACTTACGACTGGAAGGTTTGTTTGCTGGCTAATAATGGCTACGTTTGTTAGCTACCTTATGAGAAATCAATGATTTTGATTGTCATAGACTGATATATCATCATATGTTATCATTGATCAATAATGTATGCATGTTTATTCCCTTGATTAGCTTAAGCTATTGGGCGATCCAGATTAAATCAGTATGTTTAAACTAAACAGTCGCCATTGGTAGAATAGAGAATGCGGGAATTGTAATCAACTGACAGGCAAATTTATACATTGCACTAAGGCGAGGACATGATATTGGTAGGGAAGTGACGACACATGGGATCTTTGCGTAATTTACTCTTTGACTTGACAGCTTAATGATACAACATTGAAGAAACCTCCAAATCAAAAATGCATTTTCATGTGTATATTGCCCGTGCATGATTACGTATTTTCATATCTGTTTCATTTCAATAAATATTGAACACTGAGAAGCTCAAGCTGCTATTCATTCCATATTATCGTCACAATGACCTTGCTGTACTTGTACAGTACATTTGTTGGTAATTCTGAAGTTTGGATCGATCCATGCTGTTATTATCAGGATTGTGATGTATATTATTATTCCAATCACATATTAATATTTCAAACCTATTGAAACAAAACTGAAAGCACAAACATAACGTAATTGTATATACTCGCGAACTGCACAAAAGGAAATATGTTGGGTTTTCCATAGACATAGAATCAATACCCAGTATTAGGTATTCCGAGCGAACAAAACAAGTTCCATAAATCCAACCATCTCTCTAAGCCAACCGTTTTTGGTCGGTCGACTTTGTAAAGCCACTAAATTTATCAGTAAATCATGACTCAGTCACTATTTTTTCTGACGCTAACTTCTTGTATTGCCTATAAAAACCGCCTCTGTGGCCGAGTGGATTGGACTGGTGGCTCTTGAAGCAACGAAGCTCAGAGGCGGTAGGTGACGCGGGTTCGATCCCCGTCACTGGCACAAAGTAGGTGGAGTTTTCATCCTGGCACCGCAAAGGTTTCTCCATTCGAATGTGCTTTCCAAATTCAAAATTGTCACTCGACGGGGGATGGGGAAGACAGGCAGAATTGCCTATCATCATAGACCGTCGTTAAATAAATCTGATTATTATTATTATTATTATTATTATTATTATTATTATTATATTATATTATTATATTATGATGGAGTTCCATATATTGTATTTTGACATCGTTCAGTTTAATCACCGTGGTCACCTGTTCAAACAAACCCGTGTTGGTCTATCTTGTAAAATATGACAGGTCTTGCCTGCAAAATCGATTTCAATATCTACAGTAACACATGGTGAAAACTAAATTTGGATATTCACAACCCAAGAGGTGCCGCAATGCCTGCAAAAGCAACAACAGAAAACACTTGCCAGACCTGAGCAAATAGTTCCTTTTCGTACTCTTATTAGCTACATTCGTGTTCTTTTTTTGTCGATTGTTGTAAAGTGTTTCGTTTTTCTTGCATTCTATACCTACACTGGCTGATAAGTGACATTGTAAAAAAACTTATTCATTTCTCGAAGTAATCCTGAATGATACATAATTAACATAATGTCCGCGTAGATAATGTTATTTCCGAGTAAATAAAGTTATTTAAGCATAAGTAACGCTATTTCTGCGAAAATAAATGTCTTTATGCGGAATTAACGTTATTTACGCGGAAAAAAACATTATTCCCTTCTAATCAAAAAACTATTTGGTCGGGCTTTTGTTTCTATTGCAAAATGTTGAATTATACGTTTGTTATTGGCATCATCAAAATCTGACTGTATTGGTGGTAACAGATTGATACTTACATTCTGCCCTCTGTGAGATACTGACCAAATACTGCCCACACCTGCTTTTATCTTTCTTTTGGTCGATGGGGTAAATAATGTTATTTCCGCGTAAATAACGTTAATTCCGCATGGATATAAATAACGTTATTTACGCCTAAATAACGTTATTTACGCGTAAGTAACACTTTTTATCCAAAAATAAAGTTTTTTTACGCAGAAATAACGTTAAAACGTAGCAATTAAGTTTGAAGTTTGACTTAATATTGTAGGCGTTTCAATACTATAAACAGTTTCATAAACAACATAGCATGCAGTGGGTAACATTTTGTTTAATAACATTCCATTTTCGGCACATTGATTGTCACAAAGATCCCAAAATTGAGGTGTATTTACTTTATTATATAACTAACATTGTGATATTATATAATTAACAGTGTAATATTATACAAATATTGATTTTTGGTGAGGTGAATATGTGAAAATATGTACCTCTCGCAAAAGACATATGTCTTTGGCGAGAGGTACATATTTTCACGTATTCCCTGAAACCAAAAGTTAATATTTGTTTTATTATATAATACATGTCAAAAGTTCATGCAAATACTGAAGCAATGTTTATGTATGACGTGGATTTATGATATAAACATAATACATTTAAAACTATCATGTGTTGATTCGAATAAGTACTGCGCCAGTCACGCCTTTAGATGTTGATACTTTATTTCACCAAAGGCCTCGGGCCCATGTGCATTTACAAGAAAGTGCAAGTGTGAGCGAAGCAAAATTCTAACAGATTCCTTTTACAGATGACAAAATTCACGATGACAAGTAAATGCATTTTAAATGTAAGCCGCTAAATCTTTGATGGTTTTGTGATTTTTTGATGACAATATTCTAACAAAATTTTCGGTTACATTGAGATTTCGCACAATATAATTTCCAATATAATATTCCCGTATCTCATCGAAAAGTGGACACACTAAGAGAAAATTAATTTCATCTTCAACAATTTCCAAACCGCGATCTTTACAATACCCACATAAACGCTCTTGTCTGTCCTGGTTTATATATCTACCACGCTCAATGGCTAATTTGTGATTAGAACAACGAAATCTAGAAAGTGACACCCTATGCTTCCAGTACAGATCTATTGACAAATACAGTTCATAATCTAAGGCAGTTTTATACATGGAATACTGATTCAGTTTTTGATTTGCAGACACGTCGGAATACCAAATTTGACCAGCATTATCAGATAGTCGTTGTTTGAATACACTCAGAAATATGTCAGTATTGCCCACACCCTGATTCAACCAAACGTCACCGAAACCAAACCGATTCAATATAGACTTCACTTCTGATGCCCAGTTATATCCTGAGATATCTCGAAACGGTTTAACATATTGTATAACGATGTTCGAAGTCTAGTTTGATCATCATGAACAATGTGTAACCAAAATTTGATACATCTGTAAGTATATCTGACAGATAGGGGTGTACGACCAAGCTCTCCTAGTACGGCAACATTAGATGTATTTTCAGATACAGAAAGAATATATTTACCATCAACTCAGTAGCCTTTTGGCTTGTGTTTGGGTACTTATGTACTTGTCATACATCTATTTCACGGGGGTTGTTTCGGATTGCTAAATTGTTTCAATAAGTTGTTGGGCAGTTGTGCACTAATTCCATCTGGTGTGCAGTAGAAACAACTATAAATACACACTGTCTGCCCCTGATGACGCCAGTGTGGCTTCAGATACAAAGGTTTGGTCGGGCTTTGTTTCTATTCCGAAAGTTTTCGATGTTAGGTTTTTATTGGCATCATCAGAATTTGGTTATCAGCGGTAATAGGTTAATACATACATTTCAAATGAACAATTTCTATTGACTCCCGATTCCTAGTACCCCAAATTTCAGACCCATACAGCAAAATGGGTAGAACCATTTTATCAAATAGATCCATAGCTAATTTTATTGGAATTCCGCTACATGATTTTATAAAACGTTTAAGTTGAAAAACCGCTTTCTGTGCTTGAGATGATAACGTTTTAACTGCAGGTGACCAACTCAGTTTCGACGAAAAAACGACCCCCAAATATTTGTAATGATTCACACATTCTAGTAATTCTCCATTAAGATAGAAACGTTCGTTATGCCTTAAGTATCCCCCATTTCTGAAAACCACCACATTGGTTTTGGAGAGATTGACTTTCAACCCGCTTTCTTTACAAAACGAACTCAAAGTGTTCAATTGAATTTGTAACCTCCCTACAGTGTCGTTAACAATACAAATATCGTCCGCATACATTAACATATGCCCATCAGGGAAATCGTTGTCAACGAATATACTTGGACATTGAAAATCCTGACACTTCCTAACAAACTCATCAAAGTACAAAGCGAAAAGAAAAGGACTAATCATACATCCCTGGCGAGTTCCAACTGTACACGAAAAACATTCCGTGATACCGTGTGGTAATTTCACACAGGACCGCAACTGATTATACATTGATCTTAATACAGTGATTACTTTCCCATGAATTCCTTTCCTGAAAAGCCGGTACCATAACCCCGAGTGAGGGATGCTGTCAAATGCTCGAGAAAAGTCAATAAACGCTGCATAAAAACGCCCACCTGGTTTACGTAAGTATTTATAAATTATGGCATGTAAAGCAAAAATTTGATCCACCGTAGACCGTCCCTTCCGATACGCACCCTGAGCATCATGTAATTTCTCATTAAATTCACACCATTTTACTAATCTATTGTTTAACACTTTCGTGAATATTTTTCCAACACAACACAAGAGTGAGATGCCACGATAGTTGTTTGGCTCAGAACGTGAACCCTTTTTATACAGGGGGCTTATAATCGCCTCAGACCACTGAGATGGGAAAATTCCACTATTCAAAATCCCATTGAATAACGCAACCAAGTTATCGATCAGAATGTCTTGAGCATGCTTGAAAAATTCATAGCTTATCCCGTCGACACCCGGCTGTTTTCCGTCAGATAAATCTTTAATTACCGACAAAATTTCATTGGACTCAATCGAACAGTTCAGACAATCTGGTTCATTGTGTTCACAATGGTAACAACTTGTATCATGATCAGAAACAAAGTCAGCTACAACCTGTGCAAAATCGTTTTCTATTTCAGGCTCGTCATTCAAAAGTTCACAGAAATAATTTTCCCACATATCAGCGGTAATCGAATCTGTATTACATCCGTTTCCTTTCATATTCATATCTTTGAAAAATCTCCACACTTTGTTATTGCATCGTGTCGCTTCATAAATCTCCCTGCATCTCAACCTCTTTTTAACTAATTTTTTCTTCCGACATATGGCCTTGAATTCCCTTTTGGAGACAATATATGATTGTAATGCCGAATCAGATCTATTTATTCTGAAAGCTCGCAGCCGCGTTTGTTTTTTACATTTGGCAATATCACATTCATCGTCCCACCATTCGGCCTGTTTTTACCAACATCGCTAGCCGCGAAGCGGCTAGGCGCCATGTTTGGTAGTGTATTCACAAATCCATGGAGCCATGGAGGACCCAAATATGGCGCAGCTAATACTGCATTTTGGCTGAAGCCGTCTGGATAGTTGTGTAGGTTAGGGGGGTTTGGGGGGTTTACCCCCCAATCTACGAACCATATTCACCTAAATTTTTGTAGTGTGATTCATACACTTACTTTTGGTTGCGATAATATGGTCGCAACAGCTCATTCAGTTTATTTTTCAATATGTCTTTCATTGCAATGTCGCTTTTGCATTGCTATAACTGTATTGTGCACCGTATTGAATGACGTCATCTTTATGCGTATATAGCTTTTGCATAGGAACCAATCATATCGCGTCATTGCACCACGCCCCTAGCAACAACAAAGGTCAAGGTACCGTAATGGCCCGAAATACCGCCGGTTCTCGTTTACCCGCCGGCCTCGTTTTAGCGCCGGGGATAAGTCTTTAAAAGTATTAATAAGCGCCGGTCTCGAATTAGCGCCGGTTCAAATAACCGCCGGGTGTAAGTCTATGTACCGGTGCACGTAGCACACAAGAGTCCCACGGTGATTGCAATTGATTACACATGTGTGAAACAACACAACTGACACTTACTTACCGATATGAGATTTTGATTATGACAATAGAACACCTGCTAACCAATTAGGTGATGCAATTGAGCAGCTGCATGTATATATAATTGTACTGACTAACTTAATGATATCCATTCCCCAAGACCCAACATTACATTACATTTATATCAGCATAATATAAATAACCATTACCATATATCTTTATTGGTTGCATGTATTGCGGCGCCATGCGACATCTACTACGCACATAACGTATGCAGTAGGTCCGTGTATGAACCGGTCATGAAACACACCGATATAATAAATCCAAACTCTCTGAAAAACTGACTGATTTACAGAGTATCGGCATGTACCAGCACCGGTAGATTTTCTATTGAATTTGCAAGTTTCATCACGAGGTTTTTTACTATAATTTATAAGTTTATCTACCGTGTATCTGCTGTTCATAGCCATTGGATTAACATCATCCTCGATGCAACCGCCCGTCGTTATGCCCTCAACTCCCATTCCCCCCTTCCAGCCATGCACCGCGCGCTGGATATCACTAAATACAGTGAAGAAAATCGGTGCGTTCACGCGCACAAGCTTCAAAATATATCGTTTTTGCTCATTGTATTATTAAGCGCCGGTCTCGTTTACCCGCCGGTCTCGTATTAGCGCCGGGGCTGAAACATGTAAAGCACTATTAAGCGCCGGGGCGGTATTTCGGGCCATTACGGTAGATCTAGTCGCGTGCGTCACTTGGCGCTAGTTTTGTTTTGATTTCAGAAGCGTGTGATTTTCCAGCTCCGTTCGTTACGATTATGGTAGAAAATTGAAGGTAAGTGAAAGATCTCGATAAAGTTTTCTAGTTTAGGGGGTTTGGGGGCTTTACCCCCAATGTATGAAACATGATGATGCTAGAATACATCACCCGTGCCGTGGTTACGTTGCCAGCCCAGCCTCACTCAGTCTCAGGTTCAATGAGTGCAAAACGTCGCACGTGCTCTCTGCCACATTTGAGGCGGATCTAGATGCAACGGCGGATCTCTGTTATGAAGAGATATTTATTTATCGACTTTGCAACTGTATACAGTATATATCTATGCTAGCTGTGAACATCACAATCACACTTGGAATCATTTTGTCATTTCAGCATTTGCCCCAAACCATAACCAAGGCAAAGCATGACTGCAAGATCAACTTCAACTTGCATAGGATATACTAGTACAGACAGTAAGCTTACAGCTCTGGCAGAGCCTCTGCGTCGCTCAGGCTGCGGCTACACTACAGACAGGCTGAGACACTCAGACAGCCAGTCAGGCGAGTCAGCACACAGCAACAACCAAATATCTGAGCCTGAAAGAAACTGTACTAGTGCGTAGTGCAGAGCAGCCACCTGCAAGGATCAAGAATAACAGTACGTATAATATATGTGTCTATAATTTACTGTAACTGGAATAGTGTGCAAATACCGTGCTGTCATCATCTGTCAGATATTCTACAGATCCCAAAAATACAGGTTCTGACTGTCAACGTAATAATGGCACAAAACTGAATACTGTGAATAGTTTACTCTACAACTTAATCTCACAAGTAATTTCAGGTTTCAGTTCTACATGTCAACATGAATGATATGTCATAGAAGGAAACACATCTACTGACAAACCCCACCGAAGGGAAGATGAGAGGCCAAGACCAACCAAATCAAACTTCATCAAGTGGCTAATAGATCTATAATGTTGTCATGTCCTGAGTAACAAATTACAGGCACTATTGACCATGATTTATTAAATGTCAAGGAAAATTGTTACGCACTCCGAAATGTCTCTATATGTACGTTAAAGTGCAAAACTACAAGATATGGCTTGAATCAAAGGCTCTTTGGCTTGAATAGTGTCAGTCATGAAGGAACATGGCATTGTTTACCTCAAAATATAAAAAGTGCTAAAAAAGCTCCAGGCATTTAAACATAAGCTGTCTGGATGGTCAGGACCAATAAATAGTTGTAATGTTTGCGTATTATCATGTAATATGTACAATATATGAAATAACTGACAATGATATGATAATGATAATTTGTTTTTGTTGCCCAATGTTCATCAGCATTTGTATATGTCACCTCATCATCTATGATCCATTTTCGGTCAATAACCTTGTGGCTAGTGTTTATTGTTTCATGCTATACCGATGTAAAATAAAGTTCATCTATATGATTATTGATCATCATAGATTGATCATGACATTTTGTCAAAAGTTCATGTATAGTGTGCGCAACATACTATCTAGTGGTAGAAGGAGTAGCGATTTTCGTAATCGGTTAACCGTTAGACCGTACCCGCTTCGTAAGCGGGTACTCGTAAAAAAATCACCATTGCATCGGCATACTGGTCATAGTGAAACGGTCGGTCCCAAACTTGAGGATTGTCTCGTGTACCGTATGTACTATCCATCATTATTTGCATTTGAGAAACTCGTTGAGTATTAATATATATGTGATGAAAGTTTCGTACAGCCTGGATGGCAATGAATAACAAAATTGTACATTAGTAAATGATACTATTTGGGATTTTAATCATGACCCATTGTTATTGGAAAATCCTGGTCACGGCATTACAGTGAACATAGTACTGCTACTAATATTCTGTTTCCATGTTGTTGGTTACCAACATGGTATCACTTTGGCACCACAGATCAAATGTCAATGTATGCATGAAATGCTAGGGAGTGGCAAATAAATGTGTAATACCATGTCTAGATTGTGTGCTGCATTTGAATATACACATATATGTTTTGAATGAATTTAGGACACCATAATAGGGTTACTAGTATCTGAATTTCTAGATATGTCATCGGTATAAATAAGCTGACTTCTATTTGTGGTGGATTTCCTGGTAATACTAGTATTGGAATGCAAAAGTAAATTTAGTGTATAATATAGAGCAAAGAAAAAATTGGCCACAATTTTGAACAAATTCGTGAAGTTTCCGGCAACGTATATTCCGTGTAGAGAGGATAGTGATATATGCAGGTAAATAGGAAGTGCCTAAACCAACATAGTTCATGATTCTTTTGTCATGGCCAAGTCCCTATTTTAAATAGGAACCTCTCAGGGAGGTTCCTATCTAGATAGGAACCTGAAAGGAATATAAAAATAGGAAAGACTACGAGTGTACAAACAGTGTATGCCAAAAACTACACATGTTTGTTCACTTGAGTCGTTTCATCATTGCCGAAATTTAATCCGGATGACGTCATAGACTGCACGCTGTGCCGGACTATGTAGATACCAGGTCATGCAATGTTGATGGTGTTCATATTGAATAACACCAACATTTGGCGACAGGTGGCAGCACACGAAAATGAAATGTAGTGGCGATTCATTTTGAACTGGAGGTTCGTATTGACAACAAGATTGTCCCATTAGAATGGCTTGCCTTATCTACGATCCGAGAATGGAACACAATTATATGTCCTCCAGTCAGTGAGGAATGTATGCAAAAAACGTCAAATCTTTCATGTACAGGGACAGTACACAGCCAGGGCTTTGAACAAAAGTGTTACGGTACTGGTAATCACTATGAATTCGTCTCTCATAGCCAGGATACCAAATAATGTAAATGGTGTCGCTACTGTGATACATGACATATTGATATTGGTTTGTTTATACCCGTTCACATGTTAGCCACTGAGTTCATTCAAGTGTGACCACGTTTAGTTGTATGACTCGCATATAGACTGGGTTGACATTTAGTGCTTGGAGTAATATTGTTGACACTGGTACGCTGGAGAACTCAGCGATTGCATGCAATGCAATACACGTGCATTCGTTCCCGGTTTTTGTGTGTAGCAAAATAACAACAACTGAAGCGAGAACATGAGAGATGCAGCGTACTTCGACCTGGCAACCCAGACATGCATCGGCGGCGGGGGGGGGGGGGGGGGGGGGGTTGGCGGAGGTAAGGGATTTGTATGGAGCCAAGAGGGCGGGGGGGGGGGGGGTGCAGTGTCACTTGCTGTCGTGAACCATGTGAACAAAAGCAACTAATATATGCGTGGCTTTTGGTTATAGGAGAAATTGTATATCATGAATATACAAATATATATTTTATTAAAAACGTATTTGATGGGTGAAACAGATATTTCAAACTCTGTTTGTGAAATGTATCATTAGGGGAATCCTGAACTATGTCAGATAGGGCCCACGGCTTCGGATCTATTGCAGATAGGACCCTCCGGCTTCGCCGTCGGGTTCCTATCTGCAATAGATCCTCAGCCTGGGGCCCTATCCTATACATAGAATCTTTTTTTTCACCAGGCGATGTTGGTTTTTGGGCAGCTATGATGCATTTTCTTGTTGTTGTTTGTTTATGTTTACTACCGTGCCGGACTTTGGACGACATTTCATTGACTGGGCAGCTCTATGTACAGTATTTACAAAACATGTCAATGCTTCATTGACCTCTGCTCTGTCAACATGAGTTCTGAAATCATTCATTAGTTCACTACTCACATCGTCCACCAACAGTACTCTGTACTCGTCTCGCTTGGAGGGGTCCCACTTGTACAACTCACGTCTTTTAACTGGACCTTGGTCCGCAATAACAACATGGGAACGAGTTGTAGTAGATCACCAGTACGGGCATTAAAATCACCCATTATTATCATATCAGCATTACCTGACAGGACGCCGGACAACTCATCAGTCAGTTCGTGTATGCCGTTACTTTCTATACGAGAATCATAAAAAGGAGAATATTCACATGGAATGTAAACAAACACAATCAAAATATCATTTTCTATATTTACAAAACAAGACTTGTTTACTTTCAAATAGATGCCATAATCTGAAGTTTTATGTAATTGAAACACATGTTGTAACCGTTTGTGGACAAACACCGCGACACCACCAGGCGTGCGTCCACGTCGACGACGTCGCTTTCCATGAACGACATAAGAAACATGATCACTAAATAGACCTTCTATCTCTGAGTCATGGTTCGACCAAGTCTCTGTTAAACATATTACATCAAATGAACTTAAGTACTTCACAACATCATCATTACTTATCGAATCCAACCCATGTATGTTCCAGGATATGAATGAAACACTACATTTCGTACCTTCCAAACCATTTATCTCAGTCCAGTCAGATTGAAGATGGGAAAATGTGCACGATGAGGTTCAGACGCGGGATACATCCTCTGTTGTTGCGGATGTGGGATCGGAGTAGATGCAGCAGTATCAGCCAGTGCAGGTTGTAGTGCCGTCGTCGGAGCATACATCGGAGAGGACTGCGGGGCTCCGGAGTCATACGGTTGCGCATGCGGAGCGGATCCAGGAGCGTGTGGTTGGGCGAGATTTGGAGACGCATCGTGGAAAGACTGTCGATATTCTGGCATACGCTGTGATCCATGATGAGGGTTTCTAGTGTGATCCATGGGTGGTGCCTGACGAATGTCTCTGTCGAGTTCGGGTCGATTCATCAACTGGTGAGTTGCGTGTTGTTCATTCCGTCGCTTGTCACTTGCTCCAGGTCTGTCGAGAGAGACCAACCGGCCATGGCCAGCCATACGGTAGCGAGTTTTCAGGTCTGGGAAGGCTTCAAGAATTGTTTTAAAATTATTTTCGGCAACTCGCTCGGTATGTGGTTTAGATGACCGGATGAAAGTTCTTCGGTATTCTGATCTGACCCTCATGTTGGCCTTCCGCCTCAGTACCTGGATTTTGTCTTCCAGTGAGTGAAACTCGAGCTTTACGAGACCTGTCTTGCCCTATTGCTGTCCATTCTTAGAGACCTAGTTATCCGGATGTTAGGCAAGCCAAGCCCATCGGTGAGGAGTCGTCGCCCTTGTTCGTCTGTGGGTGATCCATCATCGGGGAGATTGAACACAACCACGGTCGTTTCTGGATCAAATGGACGGTGTACAGTATCTCGAAGGGACATTAGTCGATCCTCCAATGCGTCAAGTTGATTTTGAACATCAAGTTGCATGTCACGCATTTTCCCTTCGACTTCTGTTTGTACCTTGGTCACAGTAGCATTTATCTTATCTATTCTGTCATCTACAGACCTCTTGACTTCCTCTACGGTTTGTTTCACCGCATCTATTTGCGTGTCAATATGCTTTACTATATTCTGTTGACCTACCAAGAGTCTTTTCAGCAGAACCTTGATATCCTGGTCCTCGTCATGTGATATGGCAGAGACTAGATAGATATCAGTTTGCAGTCAATATTTCAGGAACAGTATATACAAACGAGGAATGATTTCTGAAACAAACTCATTCAATTCACTATATCACTGGATACGCGATACTAGTAAGAGAAAAAGAAAACAAGCATGAAAAAACATTTGGGTTGCTCTTTGGCGAGAGGTACATATATGTGATATGGACCGATCGGTGAATATAAAAAAAACTTCACCGGCTGGTCTGGTGAATATGTAGTTTTATGCAAAGACACGTGACCAGCTTTTTACCAATGACAACGTCGGGAGTATATAATAAATATTTATATCGTTCAATGATAAACAACGTATTTATGAATTACTAGTGTGTGTGTACTAAAGAATAGTAAAAAAAAACCTTGTTATATTATATTTGGCATTTATGCTGAATTGTTTGCAATATTAATTGATATAAATCTGTTGAAAAAAAGTTGTAAAATCTAAGATACAGCTAATAGGCTGCAGTAGGTGAGGAGTAGAAACAACTACATTTAATATACACAATGTCTGTGCGTGATAATCCCAATGTGTCTTTGCATTCAAATGTTTGTTCTGCCTATGTTTCTAATGTATTTCAATTGTTTCACACTAGATTTGGTTTTCATTGGCATCATCAAAAGCTTGCGGTGTTCGACGTAATAGATTTAAACATAAATTCCCTACCTGCAAATTAACTTGTCTTGTATCGTATGCTATAGCCAACTGGTATTGGAGCTACAATATCGATTAGACCACATGTAGGTAGGTGGCTGGATTGAATTTTTCAACACTAAGAGGAACATTACCTGAACCAGTCAAGGATAATATATTTACTGGATTTTTTTCCTGCCCATGGCCATGCTTCAAATTCGCCATACTCTTGGACTACAATAACAATCGATCTAAGTTTGTCTTTTAATGCCGTACCTATTGATTGTGGTGGACACGTCGGTAAATAGTAACCACCTGTTTAATCAAAGCCCAAGTGTTGAAATCTTAGGCGTTCGGTATAGAAGTTTTCAGGAGAATTTGGCCTTTTGAAAGATGAAATATTTAGTTGTTGCTATGGAAACTGAGCTCAATGTGCAGTGCAAAAATTGTGGTAATATTTGTGCTGAAATTCAAACAGAAACGTTTTGGAATAATGAAAACCAGAATGGAGCACAATGCATCTGACGTCAAAGACAGAAAACATCTGCCGGAATTAAGCAAAGTGTTTCTTATTTTACTTCTGATAGCTATTTTCGTATTTTGCTTCTTTAATTTATTCGAAGCCAAGTATTTTGACATGGTTTTCGTTCAACCCGTGGTGAACCGACATATGCAAGGAAGCAGTAATCAAAATGAGTACCCACCACAAGGTAATTTGTCATTTGACAACAACAAACAAAACTTTCTTGGTCAATTGACATCAATATTAGTCATAAGTTTTGATAAGATTTGAATGTGTTTCATGTTATGTGATATATGCTTTGATCGTCGTTGTCTGTTACAGTACAGTTTATTACTGGTTTTACAGTATTTGTTTCTGACCGGGCAATGCTCAGTTCGTATGTGGGCTGACTTCTCACCAATGCAGTCGGTTCAGGTGCGGGTTCGAACCCCGACCTCGGCAGTATAACTTTAGTGACTAAATCTTAATTGCGAGGGTCTGCAATCTCTGATTGTCTCGTATTCATTTAAATTCAGCCATCGTTCTTTAGCCCCGTCCTTATGTATGTCGATTCGGTTAATATCGGATTTAATCATTAATATACATTGAATTCATTCCTTTTTTCTCGTTTAAACTTGGTTGTTTTATTGGTTGTTTTCCTGATCACTCACCCACCGCTGACTTGCTGCCGCATACAGACACATGTTTGAGAAATGTGTTTTGGGCTGAATGTGGGTGAATGCAGGTGACAAGCCCCAGTAGTCGGATGTGACCTCGCAATCGTTCCACTTTGGATACGATTCCGCGTTTTCACATTATGTGATGACATAAAACATGTAGGCCTAAAGTCGAGTTCAACCAAAAACCTGAAATGATTTTTACCATAAATTTATTTCGGTTCGTCGGATCTATTTGAATTGTTCATCTTTCCATTTGGCATAGATTTCTATCTTAAAAGCAGGAGAAGTCGGCAATCTACTTCTTAAATTTTATCTTAAAATAAGATATTTGCGAGTTTGAACACAACTTGGCAAGTTATTCGATATTTGAATCACACATTGCATTGGAAAGAGATTATTTGATCAAAATACAATTGTTTGTCTTCAAAATAAAACAAACATCACAATTGGTAAGTTGTTCATGGTCACAAACATTATGAACTTCCCCGATTTGCTTGAATTCACTTGATCCCGTTTGGGACTGAAATTTAACATTGGGGGTAGATTATCAACTTTTTCAGTTTATAAGATCTGATATTTGGTGAAAAAAATATGTTTCATGTCAGATGAAACGATAAAATTTCGAATTGCCTCGACAGTCCAGAACAAAGTTACGGGCAAAATCCTTCGAGGTCGTGTGTTGAAATTGACCTAATTTGCATGCACATTTCATGTGCGGACGAAAAGTACGAAGATAAGGAAGTTGCCATGTAAGCGTTCGAATTTGTTTTCATTGCAACAGATGGTATTCTTAATTACTATCTAGACATATAAGTGTCGATAAATCGGAACATCAAAACATGTTAACCAACGTAAATCGGAATCACCATGATGGTAAATCGGAACATGTGATGCGACATAAAGACTTGTAGTTTTCCAGCATAATTGTGCTTATATCAGAAATATGCCTGAAAGACATAATATATATACATTTGGTGATAAATGGATAAATATTGAGGTAGAAATCGGAGCAAGACCGCACAGGTCGCATTCGTTTTGACTGTCGGCAAATACACGTAAGTCGGAACCAAACCGCCGTAAACCATTCTATACGTAACGGATAGTCCCCCGTGAGTAGGTGAGATGGTATGTGGTCGCCAAACCGGGCGAATGGGTTTTCACCAGGTTCTCTTATTTCCTGTATACATTTCTTTGCCACTGGAGTATCAGCCTATGCAGAGCCGCTAAATTTAAGCATTTTCCCCCATTATAACGGTCCACTGTGTCAGTTTAGATTCTTCCAAATATATATTGGTATAATTTGCACATTCAGATGGGAAGTCATATTTGACGATTCCAGTGGTGACCTCGATACTTACCTTGAAAGGCGGAAACCATTGTTTGGGGGAGGGGCAACAATCCGGGGAGTTTTTTGGTCGTTTCCTCCAAATATTATTAGTGAATTCTTATTAAATTGATGCCTTGGTTTTCACACGGGTACAATTAAGGTTGAGGTATGAATATTGTTGTGCCTAACACGTTTCTCCGGTAACTTTTTTTCGTATGTGATTCTTGCCATGACATAATACAGTATATTGCAATTGGAAAAGGCGAAAATCTGTATTCCGGGAAAATGCACTTCATAAATTTCATGACTAAATTGAAACCCAAGCCAATAATGAATATGTGAAAAACAAAGTGAATGATTGTTGTTATTATATATTCTGTTTTTAGGTTACCGGACCTATGGTCCGTAACCTATTGGCATGGCGATGCATCCGGCGTCGTCGTCCGTCGTCCGTCGTCGTCCGTCGTCGTCCGTCAACAATTTTATCTTTAAAGTTTACGATCGAATTTTTCTGAAATTTTGCACAAAAATGCCTAAAAATATTTCGAGAGGGAGGTATTTTTTAGTTTTTTGATTTTCGCATTTTTTTCAAAATGGCGGCCGTTTTCGACGAAAAATGCCTGATTTTGGACTTTGGCGGCCATTTTCTCAAAATCTGTTCAGTAACTTTTTTTTTTATTGATGCATAACACTCCTCATATGTACCCCTGTGACATGTATAAATTTCGTTGCGCTTGAATCGCTCGAAGTGGGCCATTTTGGGCCCAAATGGGACTTTCCCATGTTAAATTCTCCTATGCTTTATAATGGGACACATTAAAGCCTAATATCTCACTTAATATTGAGATTAGAGACTAGGAATCAATTGTGGACATATAGGAAATGATATATGCTGAATATTGTCGTGACCTTGAATTTGACCTCTGACCTTGATTTCAAGATCAGAGCGGCCGTTTTCGTCGAAAAATGGCCAATTTTGGACTTCGACGGTTGTTTTCTCAAAATCTGTTCAGTAACTTTTTTTTTCTTATTGATGAAAAACACTCCTCATATGTACCCCTGTGACATGTATAAATTTCGTTGCGCTTGAATCGCTTGAAGTGGGCCATTTTGGGCCCAAACTCGGCCCAAATGTGACTTTTCCATGTTAAATTTTCCTATGCTTTATAATGGCACACATTAAGCCTAATATCTCACTTAATATTGAAATTAGAGACTAGGAATGAATTGTGGACATATAGGAAATGATATATGCTGAATATTCTCGTGACCTTGAATTTGACTTTTGACCTCATTTTCAAGGTCACAGGACAAAATGGCTAATATCTCGCTTATTATCGACTTTACAGCTTAGGAATCAGTTGTGAACATATAGGAAATGATATATGCTGAATATTCTTGTTACCTTGAATTTGACCTTTGACCTCATTTTCAAGGTCACATGACAAAATGGCTAATATCTCGCTTATTATCGACTTTACAGTTTAGGAATCAATTGTGAACATATAGGAAATGATATATGCTGAATATTTTCGTGACCTTGAATTTGACCTTTGACCTCATTTCCAAGGTCGCATAACAAAATTGCTAATATCTCGCTTATTATCGACTTTACAGTTTAGGAATCAATTGTGAACATATAGGAAATGATATATGCTGAATATTCTCGTGGCCTTGAATTTGAGCTTTGACCTCATTTTCAAGGTCACAGGACAAAACGGCCAATATCTTGCTTATTAGCGACTTTACAGCTTAGGAATCAATTGTGAACATATAGGAAATGATATATGCTGAAAATTCTCATGACCTTGAATTTGACCTTTGACCTCATTTTCAAGGTCACATGACAAAATGGCTAATATCTCGCTTATTATCGACTTTACAGCTTAGGAATCAATTGTGAACATATAGGAAATGATATATGCTGAATATTCTCATGACCTTGAATTTGACCTTTGACCTCATTTCCAAGGTCACAGGACAAAATTGCTAATATCTCACTTATTATCGACTTTACAGCTTAGGAATCAATTGTGAACATATAGGAAATGATATATGCTGAATATTCTCATGACCTTGAATTTGACCTTTGACCTCATTTTCAAGGTCACAGGACAAAATGGCCAATATCTTGCTTATTAGCGCCTTTACAGCTTAGAAATCAATTGTGAACATATAGGAAATGACATATGCTGAATATTCTAGTGACCTTGAATTTGACTTTTGACCTCATTTTCAAGGTCAACAGGACAAAATGGCTAATATCTCGCTTATTATCGACTTTACAGCTTAGGAATCAATTGTGAACATATAGGAAATGATATATTCTGAATATTTTAATGATATTGAATTTGACCTTTGACCTAAATTTCAATGTCAGTCATTTTATTTTCAAAGTCAGATTACAAAATGGCTTATATCTCGCTTATTATCAAATTTACAGCTTAGGGGTCCATAGTGAACATATAGGAAATGATGTATGCTGAATAGTTTGGTGATCTAGAATTTAACCTTTGATCCCATTTTCAAGGTTAGAGCTATGGCGATTTCAGTGGTCACCTTGAATTTGACCTTCAACTTTCTCGGCTTAACTCTGTATATTTCTCCGGTAACCTTTCTAGCCCATTGGGCTAATTTTTTTTGTTGGCAGTTCCTGATTTGACGTGTCCCAGTCGTGTCGACAACATCAAAGAAATCTGCACTCGCCACGACTGGTTCGCCGATCCCAGGTCGATAGATCCCAACTCCTACAGCCACATGCTGGTAGATGACCATCATAAGGTCATTTATTGTGCCATCGCCAAAGTCGGGTGTTCGTCCTTCAAACTTCTGATGGCTAAAGCTAGTGGCAAGGTTCGGGATGAAGAGAAATTAGCAGTGCACTCGAATCGTGTCATGGAAAAGTACGGATTGCGATATCTGAATGCCTTCAACATGTCGGAAATCAAATCTAAGCTTGACGTGTACCAGAAGTTCTTGGTTGTTCGACATCCGTTCGATCGCCTGCAGTCTGCATATTATGAAAAATTCGTCAGAGGAGGCGTTTATCCCCGCTACAATGTCAAAGTGATAAACGAGACTTTTCCGAATGACATTAAATGGGAGAGTGAAAAGCTCCCTCGTATACGTCTTGAGCAATATCTCGAGCTCATTGCAAGGGGATACCACAGTAACTTCTACAACGTACACTGGCGAACGTTTTTTGAATCTTGTCTTCCTTGTGACGTGCAGTACGACAAGATAGTTAAAATGGAGTCTTTCGATGACGACATGAAGCCTGTATTAAAATGGCTCAATTTATCACCAGCTGACATGACGCATAGGAACGTTAAGAGAAATGTGTCCGCCGCGGATAAGCTGGAGGAAACATCCGAGCTATTCAGGAAAGTGAACTCGAGTACCATAGATGGTCTGTTGGCTGTGTACAAGCAGGATTTTGAACTATTTGGATATCAGTGGGACAAGTCTGGTGGAGCAAGATGTACAAAAGTCGATGGCGAAGGCCAATGCTGCTGATTGATTTTACATTTTGAAACAGAGACCACCACGTATGAATTTTGTGATAACCGACAGACTCCAGAAAACTATGCTTGAATAAGTGCAAGATAAAAATTTACAAATAAAATGCTCCAAGTACAAACGAAACAGTACTGTCATTTGTTTCGCGATTATATGGAAATTCTGATTTTGGGGAGTATGTATGATGTTGATTCGCAAGTGTCAGACCTGGCGGTAAAGATGTGACAATTTGTAGTTATCATGTATGATAAAATGTTTTCAAGTCCGGATCATGAGAGTCGATTTCACCGCAGAAGACGATTAAGCAGAAAAAATAATCACTATAATTATTCCTCATTTCTCCGATGTTGCTACAGAAATTTGCAGTACACCTGTTGAGGTTAGTATCCTGAAAGGAATATATTATTCCGGAAATCAGTTTGACATCTGTCGAACCACTTTTTTTCGCGACATGGTCATCAGCACAGAAGTGGGACGTTGTGGAGGCTGTAACATTCTAATCCAATTGTGGCGGTTGGGCTGCTCTCAGGTGTAACTGAGTTGGATCCAAAAAGTGTCAGATCAATCTCTGCATGTGGTTTGCATTGTTTCATACTCATTAAATTTGTTTAGGCATTTCGTGTATGCCTGATTTCACAGACAGAATGTAGCACAAATATGGTGTGATATATCTAATATGTTATATAGGTCTATGGCTATTTCCCACAAGGAAATAAAAAACAAACAGAAAATTATTGCGAAATGTAGTTTAATCTTGACAGTTTGTTGTCATTTTGTGGAAAAGACAATATCAGTAACATTTGGTTATATGAACTTTTGTAGGCTAATCCACCTTTTGTCAACAGCACACACCAGGTCCAGGTTGCACCGAGTCACACTTAGCTCCACTCAGTCCATCCCAGGAGTAACCAAATAGTGAGAAATCTTTTCCATAAATTTCCAGCAACCTTTCAATAATTGTCGAGTTGATAGTTTTGAATATCTTCGAGACCTCTTCCAGCTTTTCATCAGGGGATTTCTGGCGTTGTTGATTTCTCTGAGGTAGTAGATCTTTGGAGGCATTTAACCACTTCAGAACAACTTCAATATCTGGTTCTATGGTTTCCATTTTGATGATTTTATCATAATGTAGGTCACAAGGATGGCACGAATCATCAAATCCCAGCCAATGTCGATTTCTGAACGTGTCATAGTAACCTCTGGCGATAAGTTCTAGAAACTGTCCAATTGTAATTCTTGGCAAGTTTCGTTTCTCCCATTTGACCTCGTTTGGGAATGTATCATTAATCACTTTGGCGTTCCCACGGGGGTACACGGCTCCCAGAACAAACTTCTCGTGATATGCTGACCAAAGTCGGTCAAACGGGTGACGTACCACGATGAATTTACGATAGAATTTCATTATGATTTGTAGGTCTTGCGGTTCATAAGTGTTCATGAATCTTAAACCCAGCTTCCGAAGTTCATTCGGGGAGTGGACTCGTATCTTTTCAGTTGCATTGCCTTCGACGTTCCCTGTAGCTCTTGCCATCAGCTGCTTGAATGAGGAGCACCCCACTTTTTGTAACATACAGTAGACCACTTGGTGTTTTTCATCTACCAACATGTGGTTGTAAAAACGTTTTGTGATATTTGCGGGATTCGTAGTCCAGTTTTGCCTCGCACAAATGTCTTCCACTTTTGTAACACGATTCTGGCAAGTCAGTGCATTTTCTGAAACAAATCATCAGATGGTTAAAAGCGGAGGCACTATTGTAATCATTCAGGTGTTATTTTTTCTTATATGGTGTTTTTCTTCATATCTGTACTTTTGGGAGTGACTTGTTCAAATTTCAGGTTATTTTGAAGTACATAATAGGATCTCACCTGCACTCATTATGGCCCGTTTCAATTGCGAACTATCCAGTTGTCTAATTTCAAGATATCCTGTGGAATTCAACGTGAGTAGACTCAACAATCCTAGAAGAGCAATGGTAACAAAAAGGGAACGTTTCGAAATCCATTTACATTGGAATACATTTGATGAAAAGGCCATGGTCATTGTGTTCGATCATGGAATAGTAGATAATTCTGTGACATCGAAATTATTGGATGAACCCATGTGGAACGTTTTACAAAAGCAAAACTAGTGGATCTGTGCCAGCTCGTAATTTATCCAAGCACTTCGGGTTGATACTTCGCATCGATCCAATACACGATGCTTATATGTTGGACAGTCTCTAAACCAAAGTGCTGCTTTGCCAATTAACACCATATGTTAGGACGTTTCTGATATGAAATCGAAATACCCCTGTAATTAGCATTCCAACTATTGACCTCAAGTCGTCAACAAAACACCAAGTGGCCAAGTCGCGTAACAGGTGCGTGGATACCTTTTCAATGATAAATGATATTTGAAATACAATGGTTGGCGTTTTTTTAAGAATGCGTTTAATGAGCTATTAGCAAATATAGAACTGATGTTGTTAGTTGTGCGATGAAATGGTATTACTGATACCATTACTTGTTCATAGGATAGCGAATGAATTTCTGATATAAATTTTGGTATCCAGGGCATCGATTAACATATATTTAATCGAGAACACATCGTAGATAGACACAAATAACATTGGCAAATATCACTTGTCAAGAGATGATCACCATCTGGAGATGAGTAAAAAATATATATATTTATGTATATCGTTTACAAATTATATCTATGAAATTATGTATAGACATGATATCCTAATGATGTTTGATGCAAAAACACGCGACAAATTTATAAAACTATGACCAACAATATACGTAATTTATCCGAGGTAATTTCCCATAATTCCAACTGATTCGTTATATTCCTATATCTTTATTATACAGCATTCGATTGTTCCGTTGTAGCCAATGTCAGATTTGGATTTGCAAAACATATGTGGCATAATCGTGGTTAATGTGCATGTAAGTATCAATCTATTACCACCAATACAGCCAAATTTTGATGATTCCAATAACAAACGTAAGAAACAAAGCCCGACCAAACATTTTATCAAAAGACACACATGCTATCATCAGGGGCAGACAGTGTGTTAAATGTAGTTGATTCTACTGTACACCTGATGGAATTAGTATAAAACTGCCCAACAACCTATGATATAGACGTGGAATCAATACCCAGTATTAAGTATTCCGAGCAAACAAAACAAGGTCCGTTATCCAATCTCATAGTCCGGGGACAGAAAGTCATATCAGGCATACGAAGTGAGAGAAAACAAAAATGACAGGGAACCTCATGAACCCCCAAAAGTGGCCATCAGGAGGTGAAATAAAACCATAACCATAATTATGGTTTATAATTATATTATATTATGGTGACTCCATAAGTTCCCCAGTTATCCATTTTTCCCTAATAATTTTTACTCCTGAAATTATGATATGTTTATTGTTCAAAGCTATAATCACTTTTAGAATTGACAAAATTTATTCATTCTGTGGTAGCTTTATTTTGTCCATAGAATGAGAAATCATACAAATTTGGGTCTGAAAATGTGTATAACGTGCCTAAATTAAGTTGCCAAATCAAGATTCGAATTCGGGCCAGTCAATCTCGCATCAACTTTTTCCTCAAAGCGGCCCGCCTTGCGGGCGAGTTCTACACAGAGTCTCATGACGTCATTGGGATTCGTCTAGATACTGTGGCAACCGGCAATGTAGACAGGCCGATCATTCTCTATCCACTGTTTTCATGCACGATTAACGGCAATTTTCTACGTATCTGTTGTTGAACCGTGTTTATTTCCTATATATTCCCGACTATCTCGATATGTACTTTCAAGTTTGCGTGACAAACGAGAATGCTAAATTTGGCTGATTTTAAAATAGATTCCAACTTTAATAGGAGCAGGCTTATTCAAGGCATGGTTTAGCTGCGAGAGACATGTACAATGTCCGGTTGCGTTGTCTTGGGACATAGAAAGCTCCTAATCAACATTGCCAAGTATCTCATTCTTATCATGTATCATTTCCTGCGTGTTCACAATTGATACAAATATGACATTGTAATATGACAACATGACACTGTGAATGTGTGTAAACCATACAACACAGGACAATAATTATACGTGGAGAAGCTATAATATACTATTCATTTTGTGTTGGACTTTTTTTACCACCGGTTCAATGCTGTGATAAAAAAATTAGCCCAAGGGCTAAGAAAGGTTACCGGACAATTTACATTTTAGATATTAGCCTTTTGTCCAGTGACCTTGAAAATAAAGTCACTGATAAATTCAAGGCCATGAAATTTTCAACAAATATATCACTTCTAGTATGTCCACAATAAATTCCTAAGCTGTAAAGTCGATAATAAGTGAGACATTAGCCATTCTGTGATGTGACCTTGAAAATGAGGTCAAAGTTCAAGCTCAAGGTCATGAAAATACTCAGTATATATCATTCCTCTATATTCGCAATTGATTCCTATGCTGTAAATGTAAGTATCAATCTATTACCACCAATACAATCAGATTTTGATGATGCCAATAAGAAACGTAAAATACTACATTTTGCAATAGAAACAAACAAAGCCCGACCAAACAGTTATCCGAAGACACACTGGCGTCTTCAGGAGCAGACAATGTGTTAAATGTAGTTGTTTCTACTGTACACCAGATGGAATTAGTATACAACTGCCCAGCAACCTATGAAAATAATTTAGAAATCCGAATCTAACCCCATGGAATAGATACATGACAAGTACAAAAGTACCCAATCACAAGCCCGAAGGCTACTGAGTTGATGGTATCCTCGGGGACAGATTTAACATCCGCCAGCAGTGACACCGACTCAGTGGTATAAATGTAAGTATCAATCTATTACCACCAATACAATCAAATTTTGATGATGCCAATAAGAAACGTAAAATACAACATTTTGCAATAGAAACAAAGCCCGACCAAATAGTTTATCCAAAGACACACTGGCGTCATCAGGGGCAGATGTAAAGATGATAATAAGCGATATATTAGCCATTTTGTTCTCTGACCTCGAAAATGAGATCAAAGGTCAAATTCTAGATCACCAAAATATTCAGCATACATCATTTCCTATATGTTCACTATGGACCCCTAAGCTGTAAATTTGATAATAAGCGAGATCTAAGCCATTTTGTATTCTGACCTTGAAAGTAAAATGACTAACCTTAAAACTTAGGTCAAGAGTCAAATTCAAGGTCACTAGAATATTCAGCATATATCATTTCCTATATGTTCACAATTGATTCCTGAGCTGCAAAGTCGCTAATAAGCAAGATATTGGCCATTTTGTCCTGTGACCTTGAAAATAGGTCAAAGGTCAAATTCAAGGCCACGAGCATTTTCAGCATATATCATTTCCTATATGTTCACAATTGATTCCTAAGCTGTAAAGTCGCTAATAAGCAAGATATTGGCCATTTTGTCCTGTGACCTTGAAAATGAGGTCAAAGGTCAAATTCAAGGTCACGAGAATATTCAGCATATATCATTTCCCATATGTTCACAATTGATTCCTAAGCTGTAAAGTCGATAATAAGCGAGATATCAGCAATTTTGTCCTGTGACCTTGGAAATGAGGTCAAAAGTCAAATTCAAGGTCATGAGAATATTCTGCGTATATCATTTCCTATATGTTCACAATTGATTCCTAAGCTGTAAAGTCGATAATAAGCGAGATCTTAGCCATTTTGTCATGTGACCTTCAAAATGAGGTCAAAGGTCAAATTCAAGGTCATGAGAATTTTCAGCATATATCATTTCCTATATGTTCACAATTGATTTCTAAGCTGTTAAGTCGCTAATAAGCAAGATATTGGCCATTTTGTCCTGTGACCTTGAAAATGAGGTCAAAGGTCAAACTCAAGGTCACGAGAATTTACAGCATATATCATTTCCTGTATGTTCACAATTAATTCCTAAGCTGTAAAGTCGCTAATAAGCAAGATTTTGGCCAATTTGTCCTGTGACCTTGAAAATGAGGTCAAAGGTCAAATTCAAGGTCTTGAGAATATTCAGCATATATCATTTCATATATGTTCACAATTGATTCCTAAGCTGTATAGTCGATAATAAGCGAGATATTAGCAATTTTGTCCTGTGACCATGGAAATGAGGTCAGGGTCAAATTCAAGGTCATGAAAATATTCAGCATATATCATTTCCTATATGTTCACAATTGATTCCTAAACTGTAAAGTCGTTAATAAGCGAGATATTAGCCATTTTGTCACGTGACCTTGAAAATGAGGTCAAAGGTCAAATTCAAGGTCACGAGAATATTCAGCATATATCATTTCCTATATGTCCACAATTCATTCCTAGTCTCTAATTTCAATATTAAGTGAGATATTAGGCTTAATGTGTCCCATTATAAAGCATAGGAAAATTTAACATGGGAAAGTCACATTTGGGCCGAGTTTGGGCCCAAAATGGCCCACTTCAAGCGATTCAAGGGAAACGAAATTTATACATGTCACAGGGGTACATATGAGGAGTGTTTTTCATCAATGAAAAAAAAGTTACTGAACAGATTTTGAGAAAACGACCGTCAAAGTCCAAAATTGGCCATTTTTCGACGAAAACGGCCGCTCTAACTTTGAAACCAAGGTCAGAGGTCAAATTCAAGGTCACGAGAATATTCAGCATATATCATTTCCTATATGTGCACAATTGATTCCTAGTCTCTAATCTCAATATTAAGTGAGATATTAGGCTTTAAAGTGAGATATTAGGCTTTAATGTGTCCCATTATAAAGCATAGGAGAATTTAACGTGGGAAAGTCACATTTGGGCCGAGTTTGGGCCCAAAATGGCCCACTTCGAGCGATTCAAGGGCAACGAAATTTATACATGTCACAGGGGTACATATGAGGAGTGTTATGCATCAATAAAAAAAAAAGTTACTGAACAGATTTTGAGAAAACGACCGCCAAAGTCCAAAATTGGCCATTTTTCAACGAAAACGGCCACCATTTTGAAAAAAATGCGAAAATCAAAAAACTAAAAAATACCTCCCTCTCGAAATATTTTTAGGCATTCAGCATATATCATTTCCTATATGTTCACAATTGATTCCTAAGCTGTAAAGTCGATAATAAGCGAGATATTAGCCATTTTGTCCTGTGACCTTGAAAATGAGGTCAAAGGTCAAATTCAAGGTCACGAGAATATTCAGCATATATCATTTCCTATATGTCCACAATTCATTCCTAGTCTCTAATTTCAATATTAAGTGAGATATTAGGCTTAATGTGTCCCATTATAAAGCATAGGAAAATTGAACATGGGAAAGTCACATTTGGGCCGAGTTTGGGCCCAAAATGGCCCACTTCAAGCGATTCAAGGGAAACGAAATTTATACATGTCACAGGGGTACATATGAGGAGTGTTTGTCATCAATGAAAAAAAAAGTTACTGAACAGATTTTGAGAAAACGACCGTCAAAGTCCAAAATTGGCCATTTTTCGACGAAAACGGCCGCTCTAACTTTGAAACCAAGGTCAGAGGTCAAATTCAAGGTCACGAGAATATTCAGCATATATCATTTCCTATATGTGCACAATTGATTCCTAGTCTCTAATCTCAATATTAAAGTTGGAATCACTTTTGAAATCAGCCAAATTTAGCATTCTTTTTTGTCACGCAAACTCGAAAGTACATCTCGAGATAGTCGGGAATATAGAGGAAATATGCACAGATCGACAACAGATACTCAGAAAATTGCCGTTGATCGTGCATGAAAAGAGTGGATAGAGAATGATCGGCCTGCATACAATGCCGGTTGCCACAGTATCTAGACAAATACCAATGACGTCACCAGACTGTGTATAGAACTCGCCCTAAAGGCGGGCCGCTTTTAGGGAAAAAATGATGCAAATCTTGATTTGGAAACTCTATTTAGGCACATATTACACATTTTCAGAACCAAATTTGTACAATTTCTCATTCTATAGAAAAAATAAAGCTATCGCAGAATGAATAAATTTGGTAAATTCTAAAAGTGATTATAGCTTTAAGTGAGATATTAGGCTTTAAAGTGAGATATTAGGCTTTAATGTGTCCCATTATAAAGCATAGGAGAATTTAACGTGGGAAAGTCACATTTGGGCCGAGTTTGGGCCCAAAATGGCCCACTTCGAGCGATTCAAGGGCAACGAAATTTATACATGTCACAGGGGTACATATGAGGAGTGTTATGCATCAATAAAAAAAAAAGTTACTGAACAGATTTTGAGAAAACGACCGTGAAAGTCCAAAATTGGCCATTTTTCAACGAAAACGGCCACCATTTTGAAAAAAATGCGAAAATCAAAAAACTAAAAAATACCTCCCTCTCGAAATATTTTTAGGCATTTTTGTGCAAAATTTCAGAAAAATTCGATCTTAAACTTTAAAGATAAAATTGTTGACGGACGACGACGACGGACGACGACGCCGGACGCCTCGCCATGCCAATAGGTTACGGACCAAAGGTCCGGTAACCTAAAAAGACGCCTACCCATTTGCCAAGGATAGACGGCACAGCCTGTTCGGGAGCGAAATGATTCTTAACTCTGGATCAGACGATTGGCTACTGGCAAGTGGGAATGGACGAAGATGCCCGAACGAAGTATCCACGATCAGATTGTTAGCAATCTCTTCACGATATCCCATATGCATGGTCTTGCTTCCGGCAAAGTCAATAATTTGTATCAGTCTAAATGTGTTAACAGTCAACAACTTATCCCACAAAGTGTCAGTCCAGACTTTGTGTACAGTGGGCGTTGTAAGTTGAAACACAGTAGAAGTACAGGTACCGATGGCATCTCGTCTCGTTTTCTAGGTAGTGATGGAGACAATACACAGATTTGAATAATACATAGATTTCCTATTGTAAATATAGGAATTATTATCCATTGTCTCAAAAATTATTGGAAAGACCATGTATATGTTTAAGACTATTTATCTGCTAAGAACTTGATTTATGGCTGAATGCCATTCAGGATTTCATAAAAATCATTCAACCAACAAATACATATCTTACCAATATCATAAAATTAGATGTTACCACGGTTCCAGAAGCATTTGATTGTGTCAACCACAACATATTGTGTACAAGTTAGCATTATTACCCAGTGATTACCGGGGTTTTCCGTAATATGGCCCTGGGCGATCTTTCGGGAAATAGCATCTCACCGAATAAAAATCGAATCCGGATTATGGCCCATGGGCGATCTTTCGGAAGAACCGTTTTCCACCAATACATCGCCAAAATACTGAATATATGACGGATATATGTTTAGTTTTGAAAAACATATACCAGAGAAACATCAGGCAATAGAAAAAGAAATCTCACCGATAGATAAAAATTGCGCACCGGTGCCTCTGATATGAAAATATGTACACACCTCGGTATACCATTGGGCTCTGTTCAATTATTCCAGTTACATTATTCCGTTCACACGAAATATTATAGTACAAGTAATACCTGTACATATAGTTTAGACCTATAGTATACTGTTTTATTTGAAACTTTCTGCGGTGCAAGTTATTCCTTACATTGAATTGAGATTTTGGCACCAATAGGCCCCTATTTCAAGTCAATAAGCGTAGCAGTCACCCCGTTGTGATTTTGACGCCCTTGTGACAGTTTCATGATGTAAAAACTTGACACATGTTTGATGGCATATATCCATGTTCAATAAATCGTATAAATTTTCATCGAAAATACGTTATAGAAAAAATCACATCACCAAATATTTTTTAAAAATGAATCCGAATTATCGCCCATGGGCCATCTTTTGGGATCTTTTCCCGAAAGATGGCCCATGGGCCATAAATTGGGTCTATGCCTACGGGAAACCCCGGTAGGCATAGACAATCGTTCGTTGAACTACAGGAGTCGACTCGTCAGCATACATGTAAATACTGTCTTTTTAGATAAACGTATCATCACTCATCGGGTTCCCCAAGGTAGTATGTTGGGCTCATTATTGTATTTAAATAATATTGTAATGATATGGTAGTTTCGGTGAAACCCAGGCTCATCTTGTACAATGACAACAACATCAGGTAGTTAGTTTCAAATGCAAAATCATAATACGTTCCTAACTTCCAACTTACATGCAACAACACTACTATCCAGGCCACATCCCAAATCAAATATCTCGGCTCCACAATCGAAAGCAACTTATCTGGTCAAGTCATGATCAAAAACATAAAATACAGATCTAACAGTAGGCTCGAATTCCTAAAACGAAATGTCAAATACCTTAACACTTTCACTTCTCGGCTCAGCACTCATCCAAAACACTATAAACTATGCCTGGTACCACTCTCTAAGCTGCAAACATAAACAACACATCACAGAACACAAGAATGTCCGTTTCATCGGGGAAGGAGCCTAGGTTTCATGTGGGACATTTAGAACTTCGCCAACTTTCCTTACTCGACATAGACAACAAGGCATGTCAACATAATCTCAATCTTGTGCATAAAATATATTAAGAAGATAAGAGCCCTTCATAGCTTCTTCACCAAATCTATTAACACTCACAACACTCGTTACAGGTAAAAAAAAAGTTACAAGCTCCTCATAGTCAACTCAATCACAATCACGTCTTTCTCTTATGGTGTAACTGAACAGGGGAACTCATTACCCCTCAATCAAATCAAGAGCACAGCACAGTACCTTGAAATCCAAACTCAAACAACACCTCTACGTGTGTCAACTTGAATTCGGTATTTCCGCACTTGTCCACCTGTCTTTATTGTCGTTTATTTAGGTTTTGTTTTCTACGATGTGCGTATCAAGGTATTCAGTGTACATAGTATCAGTATATAACTTCTGTCATTTTCACCACTCAGTTTATGTATATCCAAAACATGCCACCCCAGTTACAATTACAAACTTTATTTTCCTTATACAATTTTACATCTGTCTGTAATAACCATTTTCTTCACCAATACCCATTGGGAGCTCATTGCCAATACGTTTTGTTTTCCTAAATTTCAGGGGCTCTCATTCATTCATCAACATTGTCAAGCACTTGTATTGTATTTTATGCCTGTATATATATCTATTTATATATATACACGCAAACATGTCTACAGTGTTGAGTTTTCGAAATGAACAAAATCAAATAAAAAAACAGATTGTTGTATGGTATTTAAACCTGGACCATCTTTCATTGCATATGTGCAAATGAGGGATTAAATTTAGCTGGACTCAGATTTCTTTGTTACATTTTTAATGTGAGGTAGGTTTTGAGGTGGGGGTAAATGACAGACAGTCCTCAAACTCAGCCTTCTTCCGTAACTACCCAATGACACCGTCGCGTAATAGATCACATGACATATATTGCTCGAAGGCCACAGTCCTACAATAAAAACAACGATAGATACAATACAATAAATACAAATATTTGATAAAATCGTTCGGTTTTTTTTCATATGCATCCCATGATGGTCACCATGTGGTATAGACACACAGGATATGTGTGCCTTAAATAGTTTATGTGATACACTTATTGACTCGACAACTAATTTGTCCTCGTCATCTTCACTTGAAACCTAATTGACTAACACAACTGTGCCGACACCCTCCATCTCCTTGCAACCCCTGGATCCGCCCGTGCAGATGTCGCTATGCAGTTAGTTGTAATATTTCACAAATTATTTCAGATTTCATATGCCACTGGACATTCAAATAAAAACACATATACCTTCCCAGAAGACGTTCCCAGAGACGTTTCAGCTCAAGAGTGGGAAGACCCCCAACCTTGTTCAGACACCCCTGCCGTAATAATTGTGCTACCCCCCCCCCCCCATCCCCTCCCACCGATTCCAAAACCCAGTGCTACGGCCCTGTAAACAGACGTAGTTTGAAGGTGATCCGTCCCCAATATGTTTTATTCGTTCACAATTTAATGAACAAATTACACTTTAATCAAACTAGCTGTGTGTGAAAATCTCACGCGTCAAAGATAAGACACAAACTCTACAAAATCAAGAGGTCGCCGCCTAAAGTGAATCTTGCACCTGCCATTAATCAGTAACAATGTATTGTGATACTTATACCGTGCGTGACTTCTCGTTCATCCATCATAACCCAAGTACAGGTGCTATAACGCTTGATGTAACTACGCTCAACGTCGACACTGATCTATGACTGGTTACGATATGTTAAGTGTGATCATGGGAGACTTGGTACTCACGACAGGACCACCACTTCATCTTATCAGCCCATAGTCTGCAGTGGAGGGGGAGTAATTCGGCATTATCGTCATGTAATCAATGCATCGCCGTCAAGAGCACCTGTTCATTCCCACTGATTATATACACACATTGGACACCAGAAGTATCACCCACGCATTATGAGACAAACCGCAGTGCTTTTTAAAATCGTCCAACTTGGGTAAAAGCATGACCTGAAATAAGCTGAAAAAAGTTTGATATTATTCAGCATTTTCTTCTTTTATTTACTAACTGTGTTTTGTTGTCCGTATACTTTGTAAAATTGACTAGGGGTAACCCTTCTTATGATCAACACGCCACAATTACAAATTCAAACTCTCAGTCAATATTTTCAGCAACACCCGTTGGGCTCATCAAATGACCTTGCACATGACGCTGCACCAGTCTCATTCCAAACATAACCGAAAAGTTTGAAATCCTTCTCATAAATCTGTAACAGAGATTTCACCGTGGTGGAGTTGATTTGTTTGAAATTTTTGGATACTTCTTCTAGTTTAGCTTTGGTGGTGGAATTCCGCTGCTGATTACGCTGCGGCAGTAAATCCTTTGAAGCACTTAGCCACTTTAACAACAGGGGTATGTCAGAGTACAGGGTTTCCATCCTTATAATCATATCATAAGATATATCACAGGGATGACATGAGTCATAGTATGAAAGCCAGTGAGGATTTCTGAAGGATTTGTTGTATCCTTTTGCGATGAGTTCAAGAAACTGTCCAATTCTGATTCTTGGAAGATTTTTCCGCTCCCACTGGACATCATTAGGAAACGTTTGATTTATAACCTTGGCGTTGGCCCGTGGATAAACCACACCTTTGACGAATTTCTCATTATAGGCAGACCAGAGACGATCGAAAGGATGACGCACTACCATGAACTTGTGGTGATGTTGAAGTCTCTCTTGGATTTGAGATTTATCGAAACTGTTCATGTATCGCAATCCTAATTTCATCAACTCCTTGGGTGGATGCACTTGCACTGTTTTGTTGCCGATCACTTTCCCAGTTGCTTTGGCCATTAGTTGTTTGAAAGAAGAACAGCCAACCTTTGGAATGACGCAGTAAACCATTCTGTGCTCGTCATCCACCAGCAAGTGATTGTAAAAATTTGGTTTGATCGATTTTGCAGTTATTGACCAATTTCTCTGCATGCATGTTTGATGAACCCTTGTCAATCTCTTTGGACATATTTTGGCACTTTCTGGAAAAAAATACACGTTTTATTCATAGCTTTACTGAACTTTGTATCTTTTACACAATATTTCCAATATGTATATTGCTTTCTATTATCCAATTTGTAAAGGACATATAACTTGTGTGCCTTTGTGGTACAGTATTCACCTTTACACAGGCACAGTAGCATTTTTATTGAGAGTTACAGAAAACCTCATCGAAACATTTCTTCTACATTTTGTAATCGTGTCATTTTATAATATTTCATAATAAAAATCAGCAATTCAAATTATTGCTCATGTGTATTACCTATTCATGCTCATATTGCTTTGACACAACGTCGATGATCAGAAAACTAATGGGAAAAAACTAATCCTGAGAAAGTATATTAATCGATGCTATTGCTCTAGCCATGTGACAAATAGTTGGGCGCTGGAAAATATAGAAAAATTTTGAGCTTCTTATTTTGTTTATTTCTCAATCAGAAATAAAAGTCCTGAGCGTGCGGAGACACTAACCACCTAGATGATTATGAATGTTGCCAGGATTTCTTACCATTTGTGAAATCAGTATCCTTCAATGAAATAGCCAACAAAGTGTCAACTTGGCGTCTCCACAAATTCAAATAGTAAATATTCCATAATCCAACTAAAACAATCACAGGCAAAATTCCAATCCAAACTCGTGGAATTCGCAGCTTTTTTGCTTCAGTCAATAAGATGGCCATTGTTACATCATGTGATGGCAACCTTTTAACCTTACTTGTTTGAAAAAAGTGTATTGTCTTCAGATCTGTCATACTCTTGCGTTGTACATGCAGTAGTTCACACGAAAATGACATGAAAAAAAGAGGAAAACACTCAATAGTTGTTCTGCTCGCCCATTTTGAGAAAGCTCTCAGTAGGTTTCCTTTTCGAGTGGGACAAAGTGCAACCAGATACTGTTTTTGAGTGTTCTCAATGCTATACATTTATCAAAACATATAATCATATAATGAATCTCCTGGAAACTTCAATGGATAAAAGTATCTAGTTGCATTTTCATATCATGCTTTTCGTCACCACCGTCAAATCAATGAAATGTAAATATTATACATAAGTATGTTTGAAATTGCCTTGTCTTTGCACGTTTTCGTATGCTCACAGACCTGAGGTCTATAGTAAAACATGTTTGAGGGTACATACATCGATCCATTTGACTTGTCAGATCCTCCAGAAAAGCTGGTGAACATCGCCACAGGGGTAATCGCAACACCACAAATTGAGCAGAGTTTACTTGGAGCCCTGGAGAAAGGTGACAGGATGGCAAAACGTTTTGTTGAAGAATGTTTGTGCCACAGCAAAACTGAACCCTGCAAAAGTTACTATGCCCCTATGCCGAGAGCAGGAATCCTGACCATGTCACAGCAGCGCAAGAAAGTGAAAATAGGCGAAAAATCCTTTGGTTTGGATGGTGAACAAATGTACATGAGACTTTTGGCGGTAAACTCCCAGAAACATGTTCCATTGTCAGGGGTCACGCGCCAGTTGCACAAAGCTTGTTCATAGATGACGGGATGCTCAACAGCTGTAAACTCCCAGAAGGATTGATTTCTTGCACAAACTGGAAGACCTGGGGCCTAGTGCACCAAACCGTCGGTGAAGCGTCGGTGACAACGTCCGTCGTAAAAACACCAACGTCCGTCGTGAATTCTGCGTCGGTGTGAAAGTTGGTGTGCACCAAGCTGTCGGTCGTTGAAATCTGACGTCCACTGGACGTAAAACCTGCGACTCCTACTGAGCAGTCGTAGATGGGTCGTACAACTTTTGAAATCGTGTACCATACAATATAAGTGGAGTAATATATTTCTTATCTGCGCGATATGTTCACATGACACTCTGATAGCGTTGGGAACGAGCTGTTATGAAAACTTTAAAGATTGCAGAGTATTGGTATAATTATGCTAACACCTTCGCTGTTATGGTGGTTGCATTGAGCGCGGAGAAAACTCAAATTATGAAACTGTGTCATATCATTTGTTTTATATATATTTTTCGAAATGCTTCGATGTATTGATACACAAACTCAATGTACACGAGAGAATATATTACGATAAGGGAATAATACCGCTCATTATGCACTAATATGCATGTTATGGCTGGTCCTTTGCAATTATTTGCATCATGTGTTAACCAATGCTAAAATACAATACATAAAATACAATATTAAAATCGCACAGAGTAAAATGAACATCAATTGGCTATAGACTTATTTTAAGCTTCAATAGGTTTATGCTTGCAGCTACAGTGCATACAAGAGTTGTTACAGTAATTGTTCGTATAATTTAATGTCCACACCATACCTTTCCAGAATCATACTGTACGTGTATTTCTTACACCAGCCATCCATATACTATGCATTTTGACTATTAAAACTGATAATCTTGATAACCAAGACTGGAATGAGTATGCACCGATCCATCGGTAGGCACGCCGACACGTCGGAGCAACGACCAATTTGCGACCTTTTGGTGCACACCACACGGGCGGTGATTTCACGACGGACGTTTCTACGACGGACGTAGGTCCCACCGACACTCAACCGACGCTTGTTTTACGACGGTTTGGTGCACTAGGCCCCTGGTGGCTGAAGAAATTGTGCTGTCTCTCAGATGTCCTCCTCATAGATGGCCACGCCTTGATCCAAGCACTACCGCAGCTAGTGTCTATCTCGGGTGAAGTCACCTTCAGTCTTTTAGCTGTGCAATACCTTGACAGGGTCATGTCACTAGCTAGTAGTGTGGGTTGCAAATCTGGTCAGATCCATAATGTGTTCGACAAATACCAACAAAGCCCAGACAAGATCCCGAAGGGGTGGTGCCAGCAAAGGGACGTCATATGAAGTACGTCCAGAACTCCGTGTACCATCAAACTGGAAACAGTTCTTGTCAGTTGGGGAGAACAAGAGCTGCCTCGCTGAATGCTACAATTAATACATGATTGATGGCTCTCAAGCTCTGCTGAACCTTTCACAAAAGTTGTTTGTTGGCGGCAGCAAAGATGATGAGACCTACTTGGTTTCACAGAATGCAAATACAGTCAATGTCCCAGAACTCAAATCTAATCATGAAGAGGCAGACACTCGCCTTACCCTGCATGCAATACATGCTGCCTCTGAGAGTGTAGAGAGAATCGTGATACCCAGTCCAGACACCGACGTACTCGTGTTACTGGTTCATCACAGGACCCTGATTGATGCTCAACAAATATACCTCTTCACTGGTCATGTGCTGCAGTGCTACTGCGTCAGTGGTTGTGATACCGTGAGTGCCTTCCTCGGCCAAGGCATGGAAAAAGCCTTCAAAGTGATGATGACCAGATCTGATGAGCTCTCTGCACTGGATCAATTGGGCTGAACGTCTTTCCTGTCCCAGATATCACTAGCTGCTGCCCGGAGTTTTGTTGGTGCCATGTACGGAGCTCTTGGTTGCAAGTCCCTCAATGACTTGCGAGCCAACATGACTACAGGGAAACGTGTTTCATCCAAGAGGCTTCCCCCAACTGAAGAAGCATTCAAACTACATGTCTTGCGTGCATTATACCAGCTCTTCATTCGGCGCCATGCCCACGAGCCCAACCCAAAGCTTCCTGATCCCACGAAATGTGGTTATGACAGAGACAGCACGACAGGCAAACTTCAACCAGGGATCATGACACAGGGACCAGCAGCTCCTGAACTTCTCAATGACCTTGTGTGAAGATGTCAGCCGTGTAATGACCAGTGTCCCTGCTTCAAGAAAATGCAGCCATGTACAACTGCTTGAGATTGTTGTGACTCGCTGGACTCTGATCCTGATGAGAACCTATGTCGGAATCCAATTTCACCAGAGTCTAGTGCCACAGACAATGAGACCACTGACGATGAGGAGATTGAATGAACTCGATGTACCCCTCGAATCTAGAACATTGGATTTTCATGCTGAACTTGAACCAAGGCTGAGCTGTTACATGTTTGTTTTCGGTTTTGTTGATAGGATTCATAGACACATATTGCTGATATTTTGTATTGAATGATTTGTTCAGATTGTATTCAGAGACAAACTACTTGTAAAAGTCAACTGCGTATATAATTCAAATGCTAGTGAGCGGTTTTGTTACGAGAGTTATGCCGGGCACATCTTCTGTTTTGATTATTTACCGGTATATTCTAGTCAGTTGTTCTGCTCTCAGTGCTTGAATGCAAGTCAATCGTTCTGTTTTCAGAGCTCGAATGTTAGTCGTTTGTTCGGCCTCGGGGGTTCCTGTCTGATACTTCAAATGCCAGTCGGTTGTTCTGTTCTGAGTTCTGGTCAATATAAGGATTTGATGCAAACAGTCAGCCAAACTGTTCTGAAACATTGATTGCTAATCAGCTCTTCTGTCTGTTCTGAGAGATTAAATTATATAATTTTTTTCAGTTCTGCGAGTTTACATGGTAGCCAAGTATTGCTTAGATATAGTATATGCCAATCAGCATATTTATGCTTGCATGAAAAATACAGTACATAGTGTACCACGAGGGGCAATAGTCAATGACTATTTCTAATTGCCAAGTAAGTCTGCTAAACTTCCTTTTTGCGAGCGAATGCAGATCAGCTGTTGTGTTTAGAGGGTGATATCATGAGATGGTTTTTGCTAACTGATTGTTCTTCTGAATAATATATATGTAAATTAACATGTTTGTTTGTGGGTTGTTCTATCATAAATAAAACATTACAACGAATTGCTGTACGTGGTCAGTTTTCTTTTAGGGATTATCAGAGTTTTTATCCTCTGAAATAACAATGACAGTAAGTGACAAAAAATCCCTCCAGATGACAATACTTCATCTCGAGGAAACCAACAATAATAAGATATATCATTATCAGACATGCACAACCATACTTTGCTGGAAAGGTATTTCAATGCTGATTCCAATGGGGTATAACATGAGATGACTTCAGTGTCCTGGACAGCAAAAAGTACTTTGGTGTAAGTATACCCTATAAAGTAAATTGCTTTTTCGACTGAAAATAGCATCAAGCCGCATGTTACCAATAAGGTTATACTTGGAAAAACGAGGTAAATCTTTGACATAAGTAAGAAAAGCAGATGTCATTAGAAAGGCAATTGCATTACCTATCCATAGATACACCATATGTGGGGATCCTTGCAGTCAGTAAGGAACGGCAGCCTGTTGAGTAACCCTACCCCTTAAATATCGCTAGCCGATTTTTCGCACAAAGTCTCGCATACGGTACCCTGTTTCAAAAGCTCATTACTGATTTTCCCCGTGATTGCTGGCTTGGCATCATCGTGTTTCATCAACTAGATATAAACATCTGCAAGAAAAACACTGATGACAAATGTAGTACAGCCATGTTGGGCCACTTGGTAATTAGGGCCCTTTCAGAGTCGGCCCTGCAGCACTATTATATGTTAACAAGTCTTGCATTTTTTCGGTATTTTAGTGACAGCTATAGTACTTAGGCAAATAGCCTTTTCTATGTTTTGTAAATGCAGGACAATTAAACAGATAGTGGAATTCATCTCCAATTTCGTTGAAGTTACATACTTGACAATTAATAGGAATTTGCGTGTCATAAATTCTGGTTACAAAAAGCAGATTCGAATTACAACAACGGAATCTACTAATAACATTGGCTTCCTTGCAATCTATCAAAGTCAAATATCGTTCTAGACAAAGACTGTTTTAAGAAATTCTGTAATTGACACAACTGTTCTTTTTCCATACAGTACTATACCACTTTTGAGCACACATGTAACAGATAGTTAATTTCGCACTTTGTGTGTGTTCAGTTTAAATGTGTTGTCGGTGTTTCGTCTTAATGCACGCAGCTCGGTGTGGCGGCTGTGCCTTGTCACAGCGTCAATCCTTACCGAGTCCTTACCTCCCGGTCTCGGCCTATTGCCGCGAGTATTTGAACGGGGCATTCCATCGTGTGTAAGTAATTCATACTGTATCTAATATTGTGCATTAACATTTCATGTATTTCCTCCAAATTCCAGATTTATATACATTCATTAATTGGTATTTTCTACAAGGCAACTTGATGTCAGTACGACATGGCACACGTGTTGCACGTGGTCGGTTACTTTTGGTACTAGGCTAAATGTAGTTCACAAGTACAGTGTATTTCCATTGATATGGTTATAATTCAGCAGTAGTGTACAAATACATATGTTAAATACATATTGGCATAATTTGATAACAGTAGAAGGTAATTTCGTTAACTCACAGGCGAGGCGACCTTGCCTGACCTTCCCAGGTCACCAGGTTCTGAAACCCCTGTCAGACTTTCAGGGTGAGCATGTTTTGTATTGTCATTGTAATTTGCTTTTGTTTGGTATAAACCAGTATGACATTGCAAAGTCTAGAATGTCATCCCACATATTTAGATTATCGCTATATTTGCATCTCTGTGATCATATTTTTTTTCATTAAATTTGTTGTACAGGGTTTTAATTCACTGCACCAATAAAAACTACAAAAACCCAAACCGACGAGTTTGTGTGGCTGTTACACTTATGTCCCCTGAGTTTTATACTCTTTTTAAACCATAGAGCTGAGAATATAACTTCAACTTCAGAAGACCATATGTTAGTAAAAGCTGGGGAATCAAGTGAGAATTTAACCCATTTAGATTCAAAATCCTCCATACCTTGGATACTTCTCAACTATCTATATGGTATAAAGAACAATTTGTTGTGATTGCCTGTAATTGATTGATTGATGTTTATCATGTTCTGACATTTCCATGATCTAGTCAAAAAATGCACAATCATTCTGCTACCTGCCTCACTAATTGTTCTATTAATGTTTAATTTCAATCACCAAAGTGTGAGAAGCGCGCACCCGACACGTTATTGATTTACACACTCAGATGTGAAACATGATGCCGTACATACTAATATTTTGCATAATATATTGCAAAATATTGTATTTTTCGTTTGTTATTGGCATCATTAAAATCTAACTGTATTGGTGGTAATAGATTGATACTTACATTCATACCACTGAGTCGGTGTCACTGCTGGCGGACGTTAAATCTGTCCCCGAGGATACCATCAACTCAGTAGCCTTCGGGCTTGTGATTAGGTACTTATGTACTTGTCATATATCTGTTCCATGGGGTTTGTTTCGGATTTCTAAATTGTTTTCATAGGTTGTTGGGCAGTTGTATACTAATTCCATCAGGTGTAAGTAGAAACAACTACATTTAACACACTGTCTGCCCCTGATGACGCCAGTGTGTCGGGCTTTGTTTCTATTGCAAAATATTGTATTTTTCGTTTGTTATTGGCATCATTAAAATCTAACTGTATTGGTGGTAATAGATTGATACTTACATTCATACCACTGAGTCGGTGTCACTGCTGGCGGACGTTAAATCTGTCCCCGAGGATACCATCAACTCAGTAGCCTTCGGGCTTGTGATTAGGTACTTATGTACTTGTCATATATCTGTTCCATGGGGTTTGTTTCGGATTTCTAAATTGTTTTCATAGGTTGTTGGGCAGTTGTATACTAATTCCACCAGGTGTACAGTAGAAACAACTACATTTAACACACTGTCTGCCCCTGATGACGCCAGTGTGTCTTTGGATAAACTATTTGGTCGGGCTTTGTTTCTATTGCAAAATATTGTATTTTTCGTTTGTTATTGGCATCATTAAAATCTAACTATATTGGTGGTAATAGATTGATACTTACATTCATACCACTGAGTCGGTGTCACTGCTGGCGGACGTTAAATCTGTCCCCGGGGATACCATCAACTCAGTAGCCTTCGGGCTTGTGATTAGGTACTTATGTACTTGTCATATATCTGTTCCATGGGGTTTGTTTCGGATTTCTAAATTGTTTTCATAGGTTGTTGGGCAGTTGTATACTAATTCCATCAGGTGTACAGTAGAAACAACTACATTTAACACACTGTCTGCCCCTGATGACGCCAGTGTGTCTTTGGATAAACTATTTGGTCGGGCTTTGTTTCTATTGCAAAATATTGTATTTTTCGTTTGTTATTGGCATCATTAAAATCTAACTGTATTGGTGGTAATAGATTGATACTTACATTCATACCACTGAGTCGGTGTCACTGCTGGCGGACGTTAAATCTGTCCCCGAGGATACCATCAACTCAGTAGCCTTCGGGCTTGTGATTAGGTACTTATGTACTTGTCATATATCTGTTCCATGGGGTTTGTTTCGGATTTCTAAATTGTTTTCATAGGTTGTTGGGCAGTTGTATACTAATTCCATCAGGTGTACAGTAGAAACAACTACATTTAACACACTGTCTGCCCCTGATGACGCCAGTGTGTCTTTGGATAAACTATTTGGTCGGGCTTTGTTTCTATTGCAAAATATTGTATTTTTCGTTTGTTATTGGCATCATTAAAATCTAACTGTATTGGTGGTAATAGATTGATACTTACATTCATACCACTGAGTCGGTGTCACTGCTGGCGGACGTTAAATCTGTCCCCGAGGATACCATCAACTCAGTAGCCTTCGGGCTTGTGATTAGGTACTTATGTACTTGTCATATATCTGTTCCATGGGGTTTGTTTCGGATTTCTAAATTGTTTTCATAGGTTGTTGGGCAGTTGTATACTAATTCCATCAGGTGTACAGTAGAAACAACTACATTTAACACACTGTCTGCCCCTGATGACGCCAGTGTGTCTTTGGATAAACTATTTGGTCGGGCTTTGTTTCTATTGCAAAATATTGTATTTTTCGTTTGTTATTGGCATCATTAAAATCTAACTGTATTGGTGGTAATAGATTGATACTTACATTCATACCACGGAGTCGGTGTCACTGCTGGCGGACGTTAAATCTGTCCCCGAGGATACCATCAACTCAGTAGCCTTCGGGCTTGTGATTAGGTACTTATGTACTTGTCATATATCTGTTCCATGGGGTTTGTTTCGGATTTCTAAATTGTTTTCATAGGTTGTTGGGCAGTTGTATACTAATTCCATCAGGTGTACAGTAGAAACAACTACATTTAACACACTGTCTGCCCCTGATGACGCCAGTGTGTCTTTGGAAAAACTATTTGGTCGGGCTTTGTTTCTATTGCAAAATATTGTATTTTTCGTTTGTTATTGGCATCATTAAAATCTAACTGTATTGGTGGTAATAGATTGATACTTACATTCATACCACTGAGTCGGTGTCACTGCTGGCGGACGTTAAATCTGTCCCCGAGGATACCATCAACTCAGTAGCCTTCGGGCTTGTGATTAGGTACTTATGTACTTGTCATATATCTGTTCCATGGGGTTTGTTTCGGATTTCTAAATTGTTTTCATAGGTTGTTGGGCAGTTGTATACTAATTCCATCAGGTGTACAGTAGAAACAACTACATTTAACACACTGTCTGCCCCTGATGACGCCAGTGTGTCTTTGGATAAACTATTTGGTCGGGCTTTGTTTCTATTGCAAAATATTGTATTTTTCGTTTGTTATTGGCATCATTAAAATCTAACTGTATTGGTGGTAATAGATTGATACTTACTTACATACTAGTAAGTGTACAAATGAGGCTAACACTCGAGAATAAGTGTAGATGTATTTGGTGATATAGAAATGCGGACAATGCAGTTGTTTCAGACATAACTTCGAGGATACATCATGGGTAGTCAAACGTTGTTCTCTTGGTGTATGTTCATACTCTGGACATACAAGTTCAAAGTTGTGTCAGAAGGTGAGTGAGATATGTGGTTCCTGAATATGCTTCATCAAGTTATATTTCCAGTGTTATTGTCCAGGACTTAATACATCATGCCTTAGTGACAAAAACGAGTGATTCCCAAAAGTTAGTATTATCGCCTGATCACCTGCAACATAACACGATATATATTCCAATTTTTTTGGCATATGGATATGGAAAATATGCATCAGCATCAAGACTGAGTGCTACCAACAACTGGCACGAATGTGTTCTTCTAAAAGCCATGTTATATTCTTATGTACCCACAGTCACTGATTTGGCATTTGGTAAGTCTGGCTATCGCTCCACAACTGGCGTACCAGTGGCAGATGATACTGCCTTGGACCATGACCCAAGAACCAGCTTGACAGCGAGTGGAACAGATCCTTGGTGGGCCGTGGACATGGGAGATGTCTACCCCATCCACACAGTCGTCATCACTGGGTTGGAGGGACGAATTGATGGTGAATTCTTCGTGTTCTGTTTAAGCAGAATGACTCGATGCTCCAGATACTCGTTTTCAATTCCGATATTACCCATTTCATGAAGCTATAGCGATCATGTGTGCCATATTATGTTGATTGAACAGTAAGCTTGAGGAACTTCTACCTGGGTGTGACCAATGACTCGGTGTTGGTTGTCACACCTTGCTTCACTGGACCCACGTATGAAGTATGCCTTTATCACACAGGTTAGCTGGTTTGTGATAGGGGAGTTATTTTTTCAAAGCTCAATATACTTCGTTGATGTGTCACTGTCAATGCCGATCAGTGAAATCGGATAAAATTTGCCTGGAAAACCCTTTTATGAATCAAGACCATTGATTGATTAGTCATTGATTAGCTCAATTCATACTATATAGTATATCGGAGGGATATCTGTTATTGTACAGAATGCCCCAGTTACCGTATCATTTTCAACCCCAATTAAGTAAGATATTTCAACAGACTCGAAAACAAATGGCATGTATAGGCAAGAGCTTTACCGTAGTCAAGAATTCATAAGATTCACACGGAGATTCCATGTCTTTTTCACACTCTACTCTAGGCATTGTGAGTCTCGTCATGGGGTTCCAACGTTGCGACCATGGACCATTGTATGGACAATACTTGATCATACAGGCTGCAACACACTTCCAGCTGTGTGATGTGGAAGTATATCAAGGTAGGCATCTATTGCTATACCTGCAACAACAGATCACATTCGCGTCCATTACGCTGCGACACCAGTGTTTTCCTTGTGAGCGCTCTAGTAACCTCGTGATAACCATACTATCCCGTGAAATCATGCATGGTATTATACTCCATGTTTTACCTTGAGTAATGAAGTATTATACTGTACATCGAAGCCGAAGTCACCCTCGGATTCGATTCGGGCATCATTGTCTCTTACAGCGAGCATTTTGCCATGTTCCCCTCCAAAATAATCTACCGTTTATACAATGGTAAGAGCATGACACAACATGCAACCTGGATAGCCAACCTCTGATACATTTTACACTGCAGTTAAGCCCAGTATGATCGATTGAATATCATGAAATTATGAGCTAATTTATTACGCCAAAATGAAATATCACATGTAGCATTCTGTGAGCATTCCATTTACTTCTAATGTGACACTGGTATGGGTACGTATTCAGTAATAATAATAATAATAATAGTTTTATTTATAGGGCGCCAATCATGAAAAATACATATCTGAGCGCCTGACAACAATAAGAACATTAGAGTAAACCGTAAAAAATAAAGAAAAATAAAAGTGAAAATACGAGAACATAGTGTGTAAGACATGAATAAAAGAACATGTATAATGGTAATGAAAATTATATTAATATGTATCTGATTTTTTAAAAAGGAATGTTTTAAGAAGACCTTTGAATGTGACTAGACTAGAGCAATTGCGAATGGTAATAGGGAGTTTATTCCACAATCGCGGCCCTGAGATGCTGAAGGCTCGCATTCCATAGCGCTGAGTGGAGAAACTTGGTTCGGCCAGAAGGGTTGTGTCTGATGAGGATCGAAGGGTTCTGCGGTGCTCACGAACATTGATCATGTCTGTGATAAAGGACGGAGCCATTCCATGTAGAGCCTTGAATATGGTCAGGAGCACCTTGTACTCGATGCGTGCAGAGACAGGGAGCCAGTGTAGCGAGTAGAGGTGAGGGGTGATGTGTTCACGAACCCGGCATTTGGTCAGGATTCGGGCTGCGGAGTTTTGAACACGCTGGAGCTTCTGAAGCTGGCAGCTCGGAAGCCCGAGGAGCAAACTGTTGTTGCAGTCCAGATGTGATGAAACAAATGCGTGAACCAGAATTTCTGTGGATGCAGTATCGAGGTACTGCCTGAGCCGACTAATATATCGAAGGCCGATTGATGCCTTACGGACAATTGTGTTAACATGGTCTGTCATTGAGAGATGTTGGTCGAAATAGGCACCGAGATCTCTAACACATGCTGATGGGGAAATGTCGGCATCACAGACAGTCAAAGTGGTGCCGCTGAGAACGGATGTCCTTCTCTTTGAAGAAAGGTACAGAACTTCAGTTTTAGAATCATTGAGCTGAAGTTTATTCGACACCATCCACTGTTTGACGTCACGAAGACAACTCTCCAACTGGGTGATTGTAGATGATGCGTCACTATTAGCGGATACGTAGATTTGGGTGTCATCTGCATATAACATAAAGTTCAAGCCGTGAGTACGTATGATGTCACCGAGTGGGGAGGTGTATAGGGTGAAGAGAAGGGGACCTAACACGGAGCCCTGTGGTACCCCATAGCGGAGTGGTCGGCTTTGAGAAGATGAACCATTGATCATGACTGACTGATGTCTGTTGTCGAGGTATGATGAGAACCAGTCAAGTGCTGTGCCTGATATGCCGAAACGAGTCTGAAGACGTTGAATAAGGAGGTGGTGGTCAATGGTGTCAAAGGCCGCACTGAGATCCAACAGAATCAGTGCGACCTCGTGCCCTTGATCGATGGCAACCAGGCAGTCATTGTAGACCCGAAGTAGTGCGGTCTCAACACTATGACCTGGGCGGTAGGCTGACTGCAAGGGCTCGTGAAGGAGGTGACGCTGCAAGTAGTCATGGAGTTGAGCTGAAACCACCCTTTCCAGTAGTTTCGACATGAAACTCAGATTGGAGACAGGCCTGTAATTGGAGAGGGTTTCCTTATCTAGTGTAGGTTTTTTGAGGAGTGGTGAGATGGATGCGGACTTGAATACATCGGGAAACAACCCAGCTGAAAGCGACTCGTTCACCACAGAGGTGAGAAACGGTGCAAGAGTAGTGGTACACAGTTTGAACACTGAAGCTGGTATTGGGTCCATATGGGAAGACTTAACTGGAGATGCACATAGGAACTCCATGATGGTGCCGATTGATACTGGAGTGAAGTCAGTCATTTGCGCAGTAAGGGCTTCTGGAATGGCAGATGATGAGTCAGACACATGGAGGTCGAGCTCTGAGCGAATGGTGGAAATCTTGTCATCGAAAAAGTGGCTGAAAGCATCTGCCAGCCCAGCAGAGTCCGAATGAGTTGGAAGATTGCATTTGGGTGGTCCAGATACCAACCGTTGAACTTCACGAAAGAGTTGCTTGGGATTGCTGTCCAAAATTCTGCTTTGGAAGTAGGCTGTTTTAGCTTTCCGGATATCAGTGTAGTATGCTTTGCATTCAGATCGGAGAATTTGGAAGTGGATTTCCGATTTGGTCTTTCTCCAACACCGTTCACATTGACGAACTTGTTGCTTCTTGGATCTGAGTGTTTCATTATACCATGGGGCAAAAGGTCTCTGCATGATAGTCCGGCACCTAACAGGTGCATGGTCGTCTAGTATACTGGATAGAATGTCGTTATACTGAGAGCACAACTCGTTCAAGTCAGCAACCTTTTCTTCGAAGAGTTCAGAAGAAGCAATGTCATGAATGAAGGATTGGACATTGATCGACTTCAGTGCACGAGAACAAACAGTCACTTTGTGCTTTGGAGGCTTTGCAGTATGCACCGACAAGACAGTGCAAAATGATCAGAAGGCATACTCGGATGAACTTTGATGTCACTGATCGGAGGAGGATCAGTATTTCCCTCAGTGTTCACTATGATGAGGTCGAGCGTGTGACCTTTGACGTGAGTTGGGTCAGTAACAAGCTGGCTCAAGTTGGCAGATGTCAGTGCGTCAAGGAACTTCCTGGCGTCACTGTCAAAAGCCGAGTCGACATGGAAGTTGAAGTCCCCTGTCAATATCACGTCACTGCATGAAGTCGACACGGTTTCGAGTAAACGGTTAAAATCCATCAAAAAGTCTGCCATTGAGTATTTGTGCTTGGCCGATGGTGGAGCCTTGTAAATGAGGATAACTCGAAGAGAGGAAGAACCATGTCGGAAGGTTATGTCGAGGGATTCGAATGACTTATAAACACCAATGTCCTTCTGGGCGACACTCAAGGAGGCTTTGTGTATAAAACATACACCACCACCGGAGCGGTCCTTTCTAGGGGATGATATGATGTCGTAGTTTGGAAGAGTATTTCTGATGGCGTTGATCGAGATGTCATCAAGGGGTGTCCCGGTCAACCAGGATTCAGTAATGCCGAGGATATCCAGTTTCTCAGAGATGATTAGGTCACAAATGCTGTCAGCTTTGTTCTGGATGGACCTGGCATTCCAGCAACCCAATGAGAGTGTGCCACTGGGAATAACTATTGTCAATGGCACTAGTTTGAGGTTACGGATATCGAGATGTCCTTTGGAATCTAAGTGACTGTCATGAATTAATCCACGTTTGATCCCACATATTGTTGGTATAGTGCATGGGGCATTGTCATCTTCAAGGTCGCTGCGATCTGGAATCAGCTGTATTAGGTTCGTTGATGATGCCCTCCTATGTTTATAAACATTAACGTCCTTGACATTGTTCCTGTGACCGATGACCACAGAAATAGGCCTGTAGAAATTTTTGCCGGCTTTAGTCCCTCTGTGTGTACGTTTTCGAGGTAATCCAACAGAGTTTATAGCAGGATTATGTGCCCCTACAAGAGGTGGGCAATACCACAATGGTTTGCAAGCCAACAGGAACGACCGAGTGTAAGTCAGGGTCATAGATGAATGACCACAGTATGGTATCAACAGACAATGATGAATATCCGTAAGAGCGTCCAAGTGGAATAACACACTTATTTAGAATAATAATCCCAAGGCAGTTACAACAGCATGCGGGCCATAAGATGGCGCAAACAGCAAAACGTGACAGTAGAGAGTAGTTGTAATCTTGGTAGTAATCTTGATATTACTGAATGAGTAACATTAAGTTCGCCAGTCAGGTCCAGGATCGTGGAAAAAATGTATTGGTCCTGTAAAAAATTCGGGTTTGTAGTAAAATTACTCACAATAGAGATAGCAAATCCAAGATTCATTCACCACTGGATTTGACATTTAAAAAAAAATTGTCCAACAGAGGTCTCGTGGCTGCAGGTATATTGATAATGAGTATCTTTTTGATATAAGTAAATCAATAATTCAATGAATTTATTTCATGCTCTTCAAATATTTTAGTTATGAAAGCTTCGATCCCTCCATTTTTTTCTATATTGAAACTAATGTTCATTTATTTTCCTGTAAAAACAAACTAACATTTTACTGATTTATTATTCTATCAGAATGAACAGAACAGTTTACTATATCACAATCAAACAATAATTCATTGATCGAATTGATGTTTAAAAAATTGAGCAGTTTGTATGTCAAGCTTCACATTTTACATAAATAATCTTCAACATGGCACCACAAGGAGAAAGCAGTCAAGTTTCGACAAACTACTGGCGAGGTGCATTTTAGCTTGGCTGTTGATGGCAATCCAGCCTCGGATTTTGGAGGTCGAAGCTGTACTCATACAGACGGCACAACATTCGACAATCCCTGGTGGTCAGTGGACTTGGGAGTTGTCAGTTTTGTTCACGCTGTCGCTATTGTAACACGAACAGATGTAAATGGTGAGGTTACCATCTTATTATGGATTGTGTGAGTCAACAAATATGCATTAGATATTTCACCTTCTAAGAGTCCTATAATTTTCACCATTTCCCTTGATTCAAATAGTTCATATACTGACATGAATCATACAGATCCTGCACTTATGCAACGCTTAAGCTACTTTAGAATCGATGTGAGTGACACGAAGCCAACAACAGCTAATATGTCTCTAGTTGATCCTTATTATCAAGTCTGTGCCAGTCTTGTTGGTTGGCAGCAGGACGTGAAGCACATCTACTCCTGCGTCCCTTCACCACTACTGTCATCATCCAGAATGGTCCTGGTATTCTGACACTGTGTGAAGTGATCGTCATGACTGTTGGGGACTGTAAGTAGCTTCGTCTGGAATAAACAACTTGCTACATTTATACCAGACTAGTGTGAATATTTATTTGTCATGATAAATAAATAACGTTCATCAACAATCATAAACAGACTATCATGAACATATTTCAGAGAACAATTCATAAACATATTTCCTCATCCTGACTTTGACTCGCGCTGAATATCATACTGCTTGGATGTTACATTTCACTTCATTGATTACTTACCGCATCCGCAATATACATTGATCAATAAATATTTATCGGGCACTACCTTCTAGTTATTTTATCATATATATTTATAATTGTATCCCCCGAACAAAGTTCGGCGGATACTATGGATTTGAGTTCGTCGTCCGCGTCCTCAGAGATTTTCTTGTGAACGCGCTACAGGCCGCAATTCTCACCCCATCACCATTATTTTTGGCAGGCACATATATAAAGGTAAGATCCCGACACCTATCGATTTTGGTTGCCGTGACAACTGAATTGGTCGTTTGGGGGACACATTTTGCATTGAAAACAGCCTGTTTGAGACACACGGCTTGTGATCGCTCTACAGATGGCAGTTTTTGACGAATCTCAATACTATTTGGAAGTGTTGCTAGGAATGGCTGTCACACGAAACCAGTCGTTTTTTAGAATTGTCATATAAATATTAATATGTTTACAGCCTGACATATTACAGAAATGTGAAATATCCATTTTGACATGTATGATCATTCCAATAGCCTGTATTATGGAAGGTAGTGATACTGGTTTCTTGTTCAAAATGGAGAACTTATGTTTTCGGGGGGAAACAGGACAATATTACGGAATATGTTAACATTAGTTTTACTAGTTATGTCTATTATTGACCAGAATAAAATAGCACTCGGGCTTCAAATGGTCCATGTCGGGCTTCAAATCATCCAAGACGGGCCTCGAATAACCATAACGCCCACAAAAAACATATTATTAATATATTATTATACTAGTAGAATCCCCGTCGCTGATTGGTTAATCAGCATAATACATTTTCCAACGTTCCTCTGTAAACCCACCGTGCCGGTCAACATTGTGGCAGCGGCAACATTGTTTGCAATGTTGACCGCTCTGACAAAATGTTTACCATCGAGGTCCAAGGACTCTAACATTCATGAGTGACATTCGATATAATACAATAAATGATGGTTGGTTAGAGGGAAACATCGCGATTTGTCACCATCCGAACCAGTCACCAGTATATATATTGCATGTATGTCCATACATAATGTAAGTGAACAGACTGTGCATGTATTCCGGTGCAACTGACATGGTACGCATCGATTATTTCTTCGGTTACCGGTAAACAAATCGCATATGCTGTAAACACATTTAGAAAGAGTCTTCAGATTATTTTCATTGTACAGTTAATTCATGGTATGACACAAAATCTTCATTTGGTGACGAAGTTATTCCGACAGTGGACAGTGTTCCGATATGACGTGTTCTCTGACTTGATTCCCTGTCAACACTGGCATGTTCGTAGGTCGTCGAGGATTCGTCCACACCGCCCTGTCTTGATCTGTAGGGAGTGGGAACCCAATCTTACATGTACCTGAGCGCACGCTGTCTTTCTCCTTTGCATAGGCAACATTGTTGTAGGACTGGACTTGTGCTAACATGTGGGTTCACTTTTAGGTTACTGAACCTTTGGTCCTATAAACTATTAGCGTGGCGCTGCGTCCGTCGTCCTTAAACGAGTCGTCCACATTTTTAACTTCAGATTTACGGAAAATAATAAAAGGAAAAATCAATTCAAAAAGCGAAATAATAAAATACCGTTATTTAATTTTTTCGTTCCCAATTAGGAAAAAAAATAACAACAAAAAACAACACAAGCGGAATGCAGGCCTATGTGCTTTGCATCTGCAACCGTAATCCCCCCACTCGAGGCCCAATGAATGGAATATTTTGCAACTGTGTATTTTGATACTCAGCAAAAAAATTGATCTTTATTCAACATGATTTCGATGCACTAATGTACAATTTCCGGAGTAGAAGTCACGGAAATTATGATATTACCTAAAAATAATATTTAAACAAATTCATTTCAAGCATTGCGTTTTTCGATTCAGGCAAGTTCATCATCCGGTGTTCTGACCGATGCACATCGCGTAATATTAACTCGTATCTGTTGATAGAATTCTCAATTTCATTCACATTGGTATTATTGATTTGCTCATGCCATCATCTAAAAAAGGTTACCATACACCCAAATTTCGACAAGGGGTACCCTAACAAAATGCATATTTCAAATATGGTGCTGACATGACGGAAACAGGCACCCGGCCTATTCTATAACTGAACTGCGATACTGGATCAGATCGATGACTGATATCTTGCATTTGTTACATAAAATTGTTTTCGCCAAAGATCAGTGTTCATGTGATGATTCGTTAAAACTGGTGTAATGTACATGTCTGACGTCGGTAGTGAATATTACTGTTATAAACAAGTGTTCAAGCAGTATCTTCGCAGCATCTCTAATGGTTCGAGTGACCTACAATGCGGTAAAAGATCATGATGTGAAGATATCCGCAAAATATATTTTACTGCAAATGATATATCCTAATAGATAATTTCTCGACCGTGCAGTGTAGGATTCCAAAATACAGTCCAATAACATCCAAGTAGACCATGTATAATCAGTTGAGCTCAACAATAGCTATGTAATTAGAAATACCATGAAAATTGGTGACATGGACGGGGTAAAAAAAATACCAAGAAATATATATTTGAAAAATGACCATTATAGTTTATGCGTATATATCTGCAGATATCCTACCTAATGTACACGGTCTAATTTTTAACCAGGAGCACATCAATTGGTACCCTTGTGATAACTTCTCAATCCTCTCCAATGGTGTTCCATTGCTCATGGCATTATTATAAAATGAGCTATGTGTCATGGAGTTACCTTGCCCCAAATTTGCTGGTGCGAAAATGCACCGAAAATCAATTAGGAGTACCCTAACAAAACGCAGTTCAGATGTGATGCTGATATGGTGGACACAGACACTCGGGTATTCGTGTTGCTGATACATTTCCAGACCTGATTCATATGTAGAATAGAATAGAATAGAATTTATTTTCGCACTGTCTCAGGAGCATATACATACAATCAATAAAATATAAATAAGTAAAAAGGTATGTCATACCTTTTCCACCTTTAGGGTGCAACGAACCCAAAAGTGAGGCTTCTATGGATTTGGACTCCCGTACTATCAGGTTACAAATAGTTGAAAGTGCTTGCTATCACAGGCTCTCTCACCTAAAAAGATTTTCGTCCTTGGCAACCCTGCTGTCAAAGTAATTTGCGTGATTTCCTCCAATCACATAAAAAAAACATAGGGCCAAGGGTCCTGTAGATCATCGGCAGGCGACCAGAATATTTCATCAAACTGATATAGATAGGTGTATGTGGTGCATAGATCTCATTATCATGTTCATGAGCCTATGTTCATCATAAAATACTAAGCTCTATCCTCAAGTTGTGTCGCTATGAATCAATTCCCACATTCAATGTGGACTTAACCTTGACCATCTTCCAAAAGATTTGCAATATAATGATTCCCCATATCTATCCAGCTTTCAAGATTTTCTAAAAAAAAAAAACACTTATATTTACACATTTTTGGAAGGATGCACCAGGATGCACCATGCATATATTATGTGACTTCCCAATTAATATTCATATTGTATTTATAACTCAATATTGAAATATCAAGGTGATCCAACATCTTCCCCGTGAAACTGTCTCACAAACAAATCCGCGAAGCTTTATCACCCGCGAAACTTACCCATTTGCAGTACCCACTGTGGTGATACTGGATGCACTAACGATCGTTAGTGCATCCCGCAATGGCCGACAGTAAACATGATCAGTTTGGTTTTTAACCGTATTCTATCAAATGACAGGTCCATTTGTGATAAATGGACACTCTGAAGGTAGCTTAGTCTTTTGGACAAAAACATGCGTAGTTATTTCAAGCAGATCACGCTTCTTTGTTCAGATATGTTGAGGAAAAGAATTAGCGATAAGATTCACCAACGACAAAAGTGAGATTCCCTAACGATATAGGCCTAATACGTGTATATTGTAATACGTCCATATCATACACCATTGTGAATTCGTTGATTTATGCGACATAGAATAGCGAATGTCACATCAAAAATAGGAAATATGTATCAGAAGATCATCTATACACATCAATACATGTCAATTGGTACTTTATTTCACGTTTAACATTTAAATAACGTGGATTTGAATTAATAAAGAAAAGATCGTTAGGGAATCTTCACATGTTCGTTAGGGAATCTTCGATTTTACAAAAACAATCGTTAGGGAATCTTTCGGCTTTTTTTCAGACGAGTTTTTCATGCTCAAACCAACATAAATCGCCATGTATTTGCAACGAACGGTTGTGTCGTGCGCATAAGAATCAGCAGATGCATGTGTGTATCGATCACAATCGTAATTATCTGGAAAATGAAGAAAATTCAAACGAACCGCGAGTGGGTTCGCCATTGCGGGATCCACTAACGATCGTTAGTGCATCCAGTCTCACCACAGTGAGTACCTCTTAACACCCCACTTGTCTTGCCACCAATGTGTTACAAATTAAGGACCTTTATTGGAATCACTATGATGTTCTGTGTACTTTATCATGTGTTATAATATTTTCTCGTGCCAATATACATAAAATTCCAGTGATGAACATCATGATATAAAAGTGTGCTCTCCCTCCTGTGTGTTTTATTGTTATTTCAATTACAAAATTTCATTAGTTATTTATTATGTGTTATTTCACATACTTTAATGGTATGTATTGATGTCCATGAATTATTTAGGCTACAGTACGGTATCTTGGTACTTTTCCGTGGCAAAGTGTGTGCAGATCACAACCTGTTTTTTTTTCATGACGCACAATAGTCAACAGTTCTTGGATGACAGATAGGAAGTTACGATGAGAACGTTATGATTTTCAATGAGACTTGAATTTCGCCTTAGGCGCTCCATAAAATTTCCCACGTTTGCTAATTAGTGTAAACCGATTTGTTCACCAAAGTTTATGCAACAGCTGTCACTGAAATAACACATGAATTTTGTCCGGTATTATCTGATTATGTCTTCATCAGTTCGTGGTTCTTTTCGACAACTTAGCCAGCCATATTCTGTTGATCCATATTAGGAAATTTTCGTCGATAGCCGAAGGTTAGGCTCTCCACTGATTGGCTATCCAGTGGCTATCCACCAATGAGCTTATAGTACGGCACGAATTATTCATCAGAGGATAACACGGCAAACACTAAGATATTTACGCTTTGATATGATACCACAGTAGATTTTCGAAAATAGTAACAATTGATACACCAAACGTACAGGTATCTGCTCCTGTCAAAGATAGTATGACCTGACAAATCGCATTTCTTGGTCGATCTATGGATGTAAACACCTCTCTGTAGATAGGCTAAATCGTCGTTGGTCGGAAAGATTCGGAAAGTATGACGGAAATAAATTAACCAACATCGGAAGTTTTCCGGCCGTACTTCCATTAAACACTGCAAAACATATATATTTATGCTTTGACATACGGACTACAGTGGAATTTATAACGTAATAACAACTAATTCGCACAAAACACAGGTATCCGCTTCTGTCAGAACTGTTATGACCCGATAAATCGTGTTTCTTGGTGGAAGTTCGAAGGTAAACAAACATTCGCCATTTGCAATTGAAATGTCCCCGCTGCGCATGCGCTGACCTTCCACCGACAACCCGTATGTATAAACAAGAGCACATGTATAGTAAAATTAATGTTTATTCGTTAAATTTCTCCAGAAAACTTTTGGAATTTTCACCTAAGCATACTTAACTTTGGAGAGCACCCAATAAGCGAACAGTATGCCAAGTTTGGGTACAATAGCAATAGCACTTTCGGCGGAGAAGATTCTGAAAGATTTGGGTCAGGAAAACATGGGAAAGACACGACAGACACCGTGTCAATCCATCCCAATGGCTCCACGGCTTACAGCCGATGAGCTAAAAAAACATGACGAGTCAACTGGCTATTTAAATAAAAGTCGAAATGTCCTTGCCAAAAACAGCCGGTAGTTTATACGACAAAAGGGACATACAATGAGGGGTCGTTTGGCTGGTGGGTGGGGTAATGACCCGAGACGGGTTTTCATCGCCAGCGCCTTTCACTAGACTATTTGCTCGGTGAAGAAGCAGGTCCATGATTTCGATGTGATCTCAATTCAAGGAACCAGTCTATTCTATGAGCAAATTTAATGAGCATGGCCTCCTTATTAACTTGTTTTCGATGTACTAAAATAACGGATCGTTCCATTCTTGTTACAATCGCTTTTCTGGGATTTGCAAGTATTATTTTCACGTTGAATTCTATAGGATATCTAGAAAAAGGGCAGCCTGGAAGTCTGCGGTTAAAACAGGCAAAATTAAGTTCAGGTGAGTTTTGTATTTCACAGAAATCAATTATTTTCTGACTAACAACTATGATAGTTTAAATGAACGAAATTACATTTGAAAATCTAACCGCAGTGTACTCCCGTGTTCTCTACTGGAATTTTAGGATAGAGGTGTTCTATATCCACGTACAGCGCGTACGTACGTTTACACAAACAGACCGGTCTGAAGGAAGCCCGTTGTTATCACAGAACGTGTTACGCATAGATGACCAATGCAATAAATCACAAGTTTACACGCAAGCGTATATTCCTATCGGCGCATCTTTCCATTGTGCTCGCAAATTTATCGGCCAATTCGTGTACTCATCAATCTATCATGAAAGTTTTTCTCAGTTTGAGCGTTATTTACTCTTGAACAACGATTTATATAATTTCTCACATCTGTGTTCTTCCCAGTTCCCTAAATTTATGATGATAAATGTAATATATAGGTTTATTTTAAATAAATTTTACTAAACTATTAGAGTTTTATCGTTTCTGGAGTTTTGACATGCGCTTTGAAAGCTCCAGTTGACGCGTTGGCATTTTGCGTTTACGCGGCGTTGAGCGGTTATCCAGCGTCATGGGTGAGCGACCCCATCCCAGGGAGGGTCAGGCCAATTGAATTATTTGATTGCTCGTACTTGTTTCAGCACACGACCACACCCGTTTTGACTTATATAGCGCACTTCACCCGCTAATGCTACTATTTCATTAAATAAATAACATTTAATCCGTCTGGTACATTTTTTATGTTCATTGAATTCAGATCAAGGAGTAGCCTCCGAGAATAATAATAGCTAATAATGAGTGACACAGTATAGTTGGACACAAGATATTCTGGTTGTGGAAAGCACATGTACTGTGTTGGTTTGCTCTGTATATACTCGGATTTTTCTAACTCGTTTACACTGTTTTTCGCTAATATTTTTGTGATGCTAAACGCTATCGTTCTATAACTTGGCATACTTCACTTGGGAGTCAAACGGCAATTTTCTACAAAATTCAACACAGCTATCACGAAAATTGAAAAAGTTGGCAATCTACCCCAATGTTAAATTGGGCTCTACCTCATCGCGCAGCAACCTGACCAGGACAGCAAACGTGTCCGGGGTCTCTCCCGTCAGGCACCACATCACAGAAGGTGACGAATACAAAAGGGTATCACAATCGAACGGTTGTCGCACCATTCCATAGATGTCAGACTCAATGTCCAGCAGTTGGTGGAATGGTGTGAAAAGTTTAACCTTCACCACCCACATTTCGATCATATTCACCAGTGTCTCTTGAAGAATTCTCTTTCGTTTTTTTCTGTTGCTTGACTATAATGGACACTCTCATGCGGTTCTGGTTGTTTAACTGATGAAAGTTGCAAAATAATGGCTGTAAGTTCGATGAATGTCGGCCCCGTTGCCTACGTATCACAACCATGGCGGACACCGGTCACTTTGTTTGTGTGGCCTTTGTGCTTTACTGGGTCCCGTTCGCTCGGCCGTCAAACCTGACTGACCATAACACCAAAGCTCCTACCGAGGCGTTTACCATAAACCCAGAAACGATAAAACTCTATTGTGTACGCGTGTGTGCACAGATTTTGATCATATTGTATTTTGCGAAACAAATGTGTTCATGACAGATGTTAAGGATTGATTGCATGTGATGGTCATGAACCTGACATTGATCAGCTGTCCATTCACTTATAATGTAAATATAAAGGTAACAAATTCATGAATTTACACACTTCCAATCAACGTGAAACTTTGCCTTTATGATTGTTAGCCATCAAGGATTACTAACCGAGACTCTGTTTTTTTACTAAGCAATGTTAAATTTGTTAAATTCATCGTTTTCATATGTAATTTTCCAACTTATTTCTCAGTCTACAAAATACACTCACAACAGGGCGAGCGAAAGGATTATGCTGTGCAGCAAATAGCTAGTGAGGCCAGTAAAACTCAAAGGTGATATGCACTCGGGTGCACCGAGGTGTTTGGGATTATGAATGTTCAGCTCATTGCATTCACCTCACAGAAAGTATAGCCCTAGATATTCTCATTATTTTGACGACAACAAGGAATAAATATATGCAACAGCCAGTGCTTGTCAAGCAGAACACTCGAATCTCCGTTTTGGTGAAACGTATAAAATGATTTATCTAATCATCAAATTGCACAGCTTTCGTGATATCATTTATGAAACCGTGTCTCGGTTCATCATCCATGAGTATGTGTGTGTGTGCTAGCCAAGTTTTAGGTCAGGGGATTGTATTGTTTTGGTGATTTTGTTACCTTTACTTTCACATTATAAGTCAATGGAAAAGTGCCTCAGTGCAGTCACCGGTAAGTTACGTGCAATCACACCAAAAAACGCAATATGAGATCGTGGTGAGCAGTATAATTGACAAGAGAAGTAGAATTTTTTCGACTGGGTATGGCCTTTAAATGGTCGGTTATCATTCGGATCGAGGTGGTGGGGGGAGGTGGCGGGAGGGGGGGGGGGGGGGTGTCGATATGTAGGCGGAAATTTTTAAAGGAAATTTTCATATTTTTTAAAGTTTGACTTCCCATTTATTATTGGGCTCAATAAGGTATAGATTCTGCCCAGTAGGGAATTCATAGCTGTAGCCGTATCGGTTAACATTATTTTCACTAGATAGGTCTTTTATTGACCACAGTAAAAATAGTTAAGACAAGAAACATTTATTATTGGTCTGAACAAGGTATATATTCTGCCCAGTGGGGAATTCATTGCTGTAACAAAATAAGTTAACATTAATTTTACTAGATCTATAGATCTATTTATAATTGACCACAGTAAAAATAGTTACGACATGAAACATTTACTATTGGCCGCAACAAGGTAAAGTTTCTGTCCAGTACATATTTCGTGGCTGTAACCAAACAGGTTAATATTAAATTTACTAGTTAAGTCTATTATTGACCACAATAAAAATAGTTAAGACAAGAAAGATTTATTCTTGGGGTCAACAAAGTAAAGGTTCTATCCAGTAGAGATTTCATGGCTGTTATCGAATAAGTTAACATTAATTTTATTAGTTAAGTCTATTATTGACCACTCGAGGTGAAGATCATATTATGAATAAGTTAACATCAATTTATTGAGTCTGCTAGTTGAGTCTGCTAGTTGAGTCCAATAATAATTTGGGAGCGACAGAGAAGATAGGGCTATGGGGGATACACCCAGCGGTCGTCTGCGACCGGAGAGCGTCTAGTTTGGAAGATGAGAGTAGATGGAATCAGTGCCTTTATAATGGTATCATTTTGTGTTAATTCATTTGATATTAAGCCGAATTAACAATAAACAAATCATTGCCACAGCATATATGTACCAAATCAAATACAGTATTCAAGGGTTCTTAAATAGTTCTGGGCAAACATTTTCAAAGCTCTTCCTTTGAGGCCAGTGGCCCTTGTTTTCAATCACTGGTTACCCCCGGCGCTCATACGAGGCAGGCGCTCTTTCGAGGCCCGGCGTTCAATCGAGGATTTACGGTATACTGAATATTTTGATGACCTTGAATTTGACCATGAACTTATTTTCAAGGTCAGAGGACATAATGGCTAATATCTCGCTTATTATTGACTTTACAGCTTAGGATTCGATAGTGAACATATAGAGAATGATATATGCTGAATATTTTGGTGACCTTGAAGTTGACCTTTAACCTCATTTTCCAGGTCAGAGAACAAAATGGCTAACATCTCGCTTGTAATCGACTTTACAGCCTAGGAATCAACTGCGAACAGGAAATGATATATGCTGAATATTCTCATGACATTGAACTTGATTTTTTACTTCATTTTCAAGGTCAGATCACAAATGGCTAATATCTCACTTATTATCAACTTTACAACTTAGGAATCAATTGTGGTCAAACTCCAAATGATATATGCTGAATATTCTCGTGACTTTGACTTGACCAATGACCTTATTTTTCAGTTTCCTTTGACCTGATTTTCACGGTGACAGGACAAAATGGCTGATATCTCACTTATTGACTTCATAGTGTGGCAATCAATGACGGACATATAGGAAATGTTATACGCCTAATATTCTGATGCCTTCATTTTCAAGGCCACAGCACAAAATTGCTAATATCTCTCTGATTATTGCATTTACAGCTTAGCTGTCAACTGTGGACATGATATATGTCCCCGGACTATGAGATTGGATAACAGACCCTGTTTTGTTTGCTCGGAATACTTAATACTGGGTATTGATTCCACGTCTATGCTTAATATCATATTTGCTGAATATTCTTTTGACCTTGGATTCAACCAGTTACCTGGCTAACATATAAAATATTGAACTTATATTGACCGGTAACCTATCGTTGGCCCTGGGCCTAATTTTCATGTCGAAAGTTACTTCGATAATTACTACTCAAGGTCATCTTAGGTCAAGTTCAAGGTCACTGAAAGATGATGTCCTATATGATTATATCAGAACCCTAAGGTCTGTGTACAAGTGTTGTGGCCCCCGAGGCCATTTTGGACCTTTCTGGCTTACATGTATGTACCAGACCTTATGAGGAAATCGAGGCACTCCATCTTTAAATAAGAGCAATACTAAGTAGATCATTGGCACGTTTTTAAATAAAAATCTAAAAACTGATCAGATATTTTTTGAGACCACATTTGGCATTGTTGACCTCAAAATCGCAGCTGTTTTGACAAAGTAATCGAAAGTCAATTTCAAGGTTATCACACAAATCGTCATACATGTATATCACTTCCCATTGTAAATTGTCAATATCTAAGCCCTCCAAGCTTAATGGGAGTACGGCTGCGCAGCCCCCATTATGACGAAAAAAAGTGGTAAACCCCAATCTTTATATCCAAATTTGTTTCGGAGGGGGGGGGGGGGGACCAAAAGAAAATCCACCAACCCGTCAAATATTCAAAGTGGTCTCCATGCGCAGACCGGCGATTCAAGAGCAAAGAAACTTATGTACATCACAGAAATAACATAAGAGGAAATAAAACTCGAAATTGTCGGACCAGTGTTTGATAAAATAACCGCTTTCCTCATAGAACTCACATTAATCAGGTAAGTTAAACACAAAAAGTGTATGTTTGTTCGTCACCAAAATCACACAATAAGGACTCTTGACTTTCCAACCCTGTTCAAGTGTACATGTATGGAGTAGCAAAGTCGTCGAAAACCAGTCGGTGAATACTCATAAAGGTATGGCGAAGGTAGAACAAAGTCGGTAAATGTAAAATAGTGGGACGATGCTTGTAGAAATAATAAAAATATATATATATATTGTTTGAAAAGGTTATACATGTACTCTGATTTTTCTAACTCGTTTACAAAGTTTTTTGCCTTTGTTTCAGTCAATTTACTTAAAGCGAACTATTTAACTGAATATTATAACTTAATATAATATTTTCACAAACCAGGCTTCTGAAACGCTACATGTTTTTTTCAAAGCACAAAATAAACGAGGATTTTCACTGCTGTAGGGCGCTGCCATATTGCCTTGTTCATAACGTAATTCAAGTTCAAGTTATGTACTATGGGGGCGTGCGCTGCAGTATATGTACTATTTACATGTTGGGACGGTACCATTCCTAACCCGCGCTCCCTGCGTAAATCATTCGAATAGACTCTTCCGTCAAGCGCTCAAAATAAACAATGTCTGTTGACATGCAGACGGAAAGTTTTCAGGAGGAATTTATCATTGCAGTAGATTACTAAATTTATCAGTTTCATGAGCAGAAATCTGAAAGTTTGCAGAAAATTGCCGTTTGGTCCCCAGGTGAGCTATGCCAAGTTATAACACGATACGGCTTGGCATCGCAAAAATATCAGCAAAAAATGGTGTAAACGAGTTAGAAAAATCAGAGTATAGGCAATATAATATATTTAAACTGAACGATGGAATAGAATATTCTATAGTTTCGTATAAAACTAAAGAAAAAACACTGTCTTAAGATCATGCCTCAGAATACCGTCAAATTAGTTACATCTGTTATGAATGATGCATCTGGTTGTGACATTATTTTTCTCACTTTAATTTAACAAAGTGTGTCATGCTCAAAACCTCCGATCACAAAAACATGACGTAGAGCAAAAAGTCTGAAGGCCCTGGCCAGGAACAGCCGAAATTTTTTTTACGATAGAAGGGGCCTACTGTGAGGGGTCGTTTGGTTGGTGGGTGAAAGAGGGCCGAGACAAGATTTTATCACCATCGGCTTTTACTTAACTATTGGCTCGGTAAAGACTTGTCAGTCGGGAACAGCAGGTGCATGATTTCGATGTGATCTCATCTCAAGGAATCAGTCTATTATATGAGCAAATTTAATGGGCATGGCCTCTGTTTTAACTTGTTCCCGATGTACCAGGACTACGAATCGTTCCCTTCTTGTTACCATTGCTCTTCTGGGATTTGCTAGTATTTTCATGTTGAATTTTATAGGGTATCTAGGAAAAAAGCAGCCGCGATTTCTCCAATTAAAACAGGCAATATTGAGTACAGGTGAGTTTAGTATCTTGCATAAATAAATCATTTTTCTGAACTACAGCTATGTTAGTTTGAATAAACGAAATAAAATGTGAAAATCTAACCGCAGTGTAATCCCGTGTTCTCTGCTGGAAACGTGGAGTCGGGATAGAGGTGTTCTATATCCATGTATAGCGCGTACGTACGTTCACACGAACAGGCCGTTCTGAAGGAGACTAGTTGTTTTCACAGAAGATGTTACGCCTAGATGTACAGTTTTTGAGAAAATGACCACCAAAGTCCAAAATAGGGCGTTTTTTGGACAAAAATGACGTTTTGACCTTTCAAGGTCATTTTAAATGTCAAATACAAGATCACCACTGAAACCGCAATATATGCCAAACATTTAATTGCAAAAAAACAATTGTTTTTGCCGGAAATCCGTCAAAACGTATTGGACAGACAATTGTATTTCGCCAACCTGTCGAAAAACGAAATGGCCGCCATATGCAGACCGGCGATTCAATTGCAAAGAGAAAAATATCTGCAAAATACATGGATGGTTATTCGGTTATCGTCTGGAAACGAAATGGCTTAAAAGATTGATTCTTCTGAAACGAGGACGGGGATATGAATGGAAGATAAGCAATATCAATCTACTGTATGTACTATTTTTCTTCACATAAACGATGTTCTCAAAACAATTCGATTCCCTACTCCGATGCATCCAACAAGGAATGTTGCTCCCGTAGCACATCCAGTCTGTGTGTACGTAAGTATCAATCTGTTACCACCAATACAGTCAGATTTTGATGATGTTTAGAAATCCGAAACAAACCCCATGAAACAGATATATGACAAGTACATAAGTACCTAATCACAAGCCCGAAGGCTACTGAGTTGATGGTATCCTCGGGGACAGACTTAACGTCCGCCAGCAGTGACACCGACTCAGTGGTATGAATGTAAGTATCAATCTGTTACCACCAATAGTCAGATTTTGATGATGCCAATAACAAACGTATAATTCAACATTTTGCAATTGTGCCTTGGCCACTTACTACATCATGTACATGCACCCGGACGCACCACTCGTGCACCTGCACAATGACTCCAATATCCATGTGGCTCTACTATGTGTGCTAGTACGTCAGACGCTCCATCTGTCCTCCTGAAGACACTGTATGGTTCTCCGGCAACGACCCGACTGTCGGATTCACAATGCCGCCCCCACAAATCATGGTAATCGTCGCCACTGATCACTGTGCAAGACCTAACCCAAGACATGGATTCTGTTTTCATTTTCCAATTTTTATCGGAGGTGTACGCCTGACAAAAAAAATGTTCAACCATGACCTGATCAGCATAATCGTACGAACAATAATAACTCTGCATCGTAATCAACAACAAATATTTTCAACGTATATGACAAACCACCCGATGTTAGTAGCTGGTGAGTATGTCTCCCCTTGTTGTGCCCAAGTAACGTACACTGCTCCTAAATACTCTTCCTCGTCCACTGAAAACATACCGTTTAATCCGTCTCACACCTGTTTAGTCCCTATTGAAAATAAAGAAAAAAGCAGCATACGTTACTTGGGTCCCTTCCAAAAACAATGCTGGGACCTAATAATTATTGTCATAATTATTGTAATGCGTTCAGGCTCGTACCGAAACAACGACCAGTCCCCTAATGGCATGTTCGTGCCTTCACATACGTGGATATGGAACACCCCTGTTATAAGAGTAACCATTATTTACATCATTTCCCTGAAAATGTGAAATCTGAACACAAAATTCGCACGTGTCAAATCTTTGTCCATATCGAATGCAATTACTATATATTTGATTATGCCTTCCATTTTGTAATTTGCAATACTGATTTGTAACCAACTGATTTATTTCTCTCTTTTAAGGGAGCAGACAAACTTGCCAGAACCGTGTATCCAGAGTGGAAGAAATTTGTTCAAAGCAAAAATGGACTACGAATCGGGAAAACATCACCAATACTTTTTACCACCACATGTTGGTGGATGAAAAACACCAGGTGGTCTACTGTGCCATACAAAAAGTGGGATGTACCTCTTTCAAGCAACTGATGGCGAAGGCTACAGGCAACGTCAAAGGCAATACATCGATAAGGGTTCACTACCATAAGGAACTTATGAAGCTAGGTTTGCGATACTTGAACCGATTTAAATCACGAGAGCAACAAATCATACTGAAATCATATCGTAAGTTCCTCGTGGTACGCCATCCGTTCGACCGACTCTGGTCAGCTTACCACGACAAGTTCCTGCATGGAACAGTGTTCCCTCAAGAAAACGCCAAGCTGATTAACGATACTTTCCTTAACGAAGTCAAGTGGGAGACACGAAACTTGCCAAGAATCACAATTGGACAGTTTCTTGAACTCATCGCCAGGGGCTACTATGACACGTTCAGAAATCAACATTGGCTGGGATTTGATGATTTGTGCCATCCTTGTGACATACATTATGATAAAATAATTAAAATGGAAACCATGGAAGCGGATATCGAAGTCGTTCTAAAATGGTTGCAAGCCTCTGAAGATTTCCTGCCTCAGCGAAACCAACGACGTCGTAAATCAACTGATGAAAAGTTGAATGAAGTTTCGACAGTGTTCCAAAATGTCAACTCTTCAACTATCGAAAGGCTGCTGGAAATTTATGAAAGGGATTTCTCACTATTCGGTTACTCATGGGATGGCCTGACTGGAGCTAAGTGCGAGTCGGTGCAAGCTGAAACTGGTATGTGCTGTTGAATAAAAAATATATGGATTCGACACTGGACATCTTCGTATGTTTCTTCTCGAAATGACAATATGAACTGTAAAATGATCAAGCAAGGGAAGGCATTCCGGCCGAATAACGGTATATAATGGATTGCTTTGGGAAATGGCATACACATATTGCAGCGGGAGTATGATTTATTTAGAGATTTCAATTCAACATGAGGTTATTTAGTTAACTACGTTGACGATAATAGTGAGTATTTGAGCGTTGCGTTTGGTTGTGATGCATTTGTTTTCTCCTTTACTCGTACATGGGTCCCTTTCCTATGGAAGCTAAGGTCCGAGTTCTGACCCTTCACTTTAGCCATACTTCCAAAAAAATCCCACTTCAGGTACACATTTCTGGCGCTGACAACTTACTATTTGAGAAAGTAGCCCTTTCGAAGCCCAGATTTCTATACTTAGGGAGGTATGGTGTTCCCCAAAAGGCCACTTTCATGATGGTGAGTTATATAGTTGGTGCGCATGTCCATGACACAGATAATGCATTGGTGAAAATGGACTTGTCGTGGAGTTCATGATCAGTTGGATGATAATGAGGAGATACTACTTGATCCAGAACGGGTTTTATGTGACAGGCAAAACCCAATTGAGGTGTACACAGAATTGGAATTTTATGCACATTTCCGATTTCCGGAAATTCCAGTATGCATGTTCTTATAAATATTATCAGTTCATTGTAAAATTGTTGGATACCAAAATTTTTTGAAGATGTTGATTGCTCTTCGGTTTCATGAATACTTTTCGAATACCAGTGGCAGGTCTGTTCGGTGTGGTTTATGATCCGTTAGCAGTTGCTCTATGAATGTATCACGTGCTATATTTACTTTGTGAGGCAATTTCCTGGTCATACCCGATGGCAACGACCCCCAAATGTTCAACAAAGCTTTTACAACATGTGTGGCTTCCCAGGAGCAATTGACTAGAAATGCTAAGCATCGTTGCAAGGTGACCTGCATCTATTAATTTTTTATCACACTTTTGTGTTTGTCTTTGTTCACCCATAACGCTTAACAAGCTTTCCTGTTATAAGCCAACATGGGTTTGTTACGTTTCTTCACCGCAGTCATGATTTAATAATATAAGTTCACCCACGTTTTATGCATATACTTATACCAATTCCTCATATTTTTATTCGCACGTGAACTGCCTTTAAAATGTATTGACAGTTCATACTCAATACTACATGTACTTCTCGATGTAAGGAGCGGCATATGGCATAACTCGATTAGTATTCTTGGTTCCATTGGATGAGCAATTGAATTTTGTGAAAGTGACACTAAAGTCACACTAAGCAAAGATCACTGAACTAGGAATTTTTACTGCAGAATAGTGTGAGCTCAGCAAACGGCCTCATGGGCCGAATGCTGATCTCGCACTATTCTAAAGTAGAACTTTCTGGTTTAGTGATCTTTACATAGGCCCAACTGCACATGTCGTATTTTAGCCACACTTTACGGAAAGTTCAACTTGAGTCACAGTTTTCGATTGCACACCTCTCACTTTGTGTCGAAGTGACACTTCAAAAGCCATTAAAGTTAGTGAAATGTTAGCCGCACTTCGCGCAATATGTCATGTATAATGTACGTATTTTTAAAGTTGTTTGTATAACTAGAGCATTGGGGGTTCTCAGAGGTATAGATATATATGTATTACGATATAGATAAAACATCGAGTCAAAATTAGTATTTCAGATTTTTTTTTCAATTTTGCCATTTTCGTATACTGATTACAGATTACACAAGCGTAGGACAAACTATGAAGATGTCGAAGACAGCATGGGATTGCTCTCTTCAAGCACGGATCTCTGACAAATGATGACAAATGAAACAAAAACTACTTTTTCGCGGTATGTTTGTTGCGTGGGCGGAGGGGGGGGGGCAATTGCACCGAATATTGAGTCATATATTATTCCAAATCCATAGGATTAACTTCAAAACGCGTGGTCATGTGCTGTACATTTGTACAGAATAATTGCGATAACAACAATCTATATCTTAAAAATATGTTATGTTTTATATTTCCACATCCAACGTGATATTATTTCGTACCAATATGTACCATTATACATGATGGACGCATGAAACATCCAATTAAAACATATTGTATCCGTGACTTCTGATATGATTTAACAGTTATTATTATGATTATAATGAATAATTTCATACATCCACTCGCTTGAGGTGACCATAAATTGACACAAACTTCGTGATATCTATAAAACGGATATTATATAATTCTATGAACATTCCATGGAATCAGATAATATCATGGTAATTGCATATATACGTTCTGAATGCCATTTTTTCCCTGTGATGCTCTCATCAATATTTCTTGCTTTTAGTAGCATGTTTATAGATCTCGCTATGAAATATCGATAGCAGATTTCCTTGTTCATATATTGTAGAAGTTGAAAATGCAAGTCCTTGTGACATGAGTATTGTGTCCTGCAGTTCGCGAATGCACAAGAAATTCCTCGTTAGATACACTCCGCTGCACACTAACCAAAGTGAGGACATAAGTCGAACATGTGCAATCCAAGCTACACTCCGTGAAAGTTCTACTTTGCGGTCACTTGGTAGAGTGTAACTTACGCTTAAGTTATACTTTTCTAAAGTATGACATGTGCAGTCGGGTAATTCAAGACAAGATTGGTACAAGTAACATACGCTGCGCCTCAGTACTTCTTATCCGCTGAAGGAATCTCTTTTAATAAAGCGTAGGATATGAAACTTGTGCCCTTTGGTGGATGTAGCCTAGTAAACAACTATTATCTTTTAGATATAAATTCATATACTGTACTCGATGGTGTGACCCAAAAGAGTGTAATTTCAATAAAAGGCCACACTCCCATGAAAATGCACGCCTGAGCACTTCTCAGTAGACAAAGTGAGAGTGACTACAATGTTAGCAGGCCGCTCCTTCTACTCTCGCACCGAATGAACACCGATAAAGATGTGCTTCACATTTTTATTCCTTATTGAATATGGAGTAAAGCGCAGAATATGATACTTGGGTCTTTTTGGTGGATTCAGCCTAGTTTGGCAATAAACAACTATTATCTTTTATATATACACATGTATACTATACACAATGGTGTGACCCAAAAGAGCGCAATATTATTGAAAGGCCGCACTCCCATAAAAATGCGCGCCTGAGCACTTCTCACTTGACAAACAGTGGGTAACTACGATGCTAGGAGGACGCTCCTTCGCCGGTTTTTTTTTTTTGTTGGAATGCGTGCAGGCAAGCTAACGCGGTTTCTGTATCTTGTTGGTTTTAGTCCCGTGTCAGTTTGAGTTCCTTTCTTAAGTGCAATTCCTGTACTTCAGATTGGTAACTGTTATTCATGTTTAACAATTGTAACCGTTATTCACGTCGAATGCACTGAGATTGTCTGTGTCCATTTCACATATTGATCATCATTACAAAAATATAAATTCATTGAAGCATATTATTTCCACTTAAGAGTGTCTACAGTGTAGATATGGTAATGTCTAGTAATGTATGTCGATCCGATCGCTCCGTGTTCGTATACCGGGGGAACGGACGCATTTCTCTCATCTTAAAACAAATAATGAAATGGCTTCCCGCTTTCTGTAGCTGTTAATCAGTTGTAGTGGCTCGGGTCTTCGTTTAAGATCGTGGCATTGAGGTGTGGTATGAGTACATGAGTGCCGTATGGGGCCCAAGTATCATATCCTGCGCCTTCCTCTATATTCAATAAGGATTAAAAAGGTGCGAGACGGATTAAATGGTATGTTTTCAGTGGACGAGTAGTATTAAGGAGCAGTGTACGGTACTTGGGCCAGGTATGGTATACTTGAGTTGGTGCTAGGGGCCTATCTAGCCAATGAGTGGGGTTGGATCACCATGGTGAATGTCAAATTCCGTACCTGATAGTAAGATATTGACTTACTCTGGAACGTGTAGTTGAAGCGATTACGACGTTTCGGTCCGTCTACATAGCGATCTTACGTTAATACAGTTACGGATGCGTGAATTCACAACTGAATATATAATCAACCAATGGGCTAGCAAGAAGAGGACGGTCACGGTCTGATGGCGTTCGTCGTGACCGTCATGTCTCTATTTTCAATGACTGATGAGGACTGAATATGTAAATGCCGCAAGACTTTCTTATCACACATGAAAAACTGTTTAATATTTGACTGAACTTACATATGAAAACAACACAAGAGTAGTGAGTAGACGGATACGGACATGTTTATAAGACATAGTTCCCACATATCATTCAACTAAAGTTGAATGTTTGTGAAGGAAAACATACTTTTCTGCCAAATCACTGAAACATATATAATGTCTATAATTATAGACAAGATGTTATACGAAGCATTGCTGATTTATTGTGATGTGCTCGATAACAGAATTAAGTCAGGGAGGTGAGGGATGTTAGCACGTCAGTACAGTACTAACTGATTATGGCCACATGGATTCCCTCAAACTTTAAATGTGCATGTACGTGTCAATGACGAAAACATATCCGTAATTTTAATCGTGGAAATGGACGCATGTAAAGTATAACATTTCTGACGGTGATTTTGGAGTGGCGCAAATATTGGACTTGTAGAAGTACCACTTTTCTGTGATCATGGTCGAAAATGACATGTTTTTATCAATATACAAATATTAGGTTTATAAATGTAACATACTTTCCGTTAGGACCCAGCCCCAAAACCTATCCCCAGTGCATACACCCATGCACATGTACGCGTCGCCTTCCACGCTTTTAGATTGCCCACATTTTCAATGGATATTTAAAAATGTATAAAAAGCTCCCGTTTGGCTCTCTGGTGCAGTATGCCAACGTGCACGATGATATTTTTATCCGTATCTGAATCGCGGCCAGAAAGGATTTTATTCAGGGAATTTTTCTCTTTGTACTACGGTATGCATGGCCAGAACGAACATTAGTGTTCTTCAACAGTGCAGTTGTTTATATCGGGTGATCGCTCTCGGGGCTATGCACGAGTTGCGCTCAGCTGAAATTGCCTCATGCATATATTCGTCGCATTAGTAGAGTCTCATCATTGAAAATAGATCGTCATTTTTACGCTGTCCCATTGGTTGATTATATATTCAGTCGTGAAATCACGCATCCGTAACCGTATTAACGTAAGATCGCTCATCTCACCATAGTCACGAAATGATGTTTTTGTTGTTGTTGTTGTTGTTGTTGTTTGGCTGACGCGGCTCCGTCATGGGCGGGAGATTTGCTTGTAGGGGGCCGGAAGGTTGTAACTCTGGTCGCGGTTTAGGGGGCAGTTGGTCTTGTATGATGTAGAATGCCCACTCGATTTCCGTTTGAGTCAATCCTCCCCCCAAGCTAGCACTTTGGTAATGGTCAGTGAAACCCCCAGAGAAAGAAAGGAAAATTATAAATATAATAAGACATATAAATACAATGCAATACATGGAGTCCTCCCTCAGAGGCAGTAACGGGCACGGCCAGCAGGTTACTGCCTCTGAGGGAGGACTCCATGTGTCCTGCTTCTAAATTCAACTGCAAGATACAACAACTAAATTTTTGAAATAGTTGACCTATCATGCCTATTAAACATTTGCTTTAAAAATTAAAAATATTTCTAAAAAGTGCCATGTGTTCTCAACTTGGGTTCACAAATGACTGAGGCTGCCCATTCTGCTTCGACAATTCTAGAATTCTAATTCGATATCAGTTCAGGGCACATACAAGTTTGGTTTGGGACACAATTTTCATATTTAATAGCTCAAAAACGTTGTCAAACCCATTGGTCCAAGTACACATACGAGAATGGTATTCTGATAGAAACAACTTGTTCAGTTGGCATTTTTCCAGTCTATTCCATATACGTAACATATTTAAAATCTTTCTGTATTTACAGGCTATACAGCCCATTTCGGCTTGGATTGCTGACACAGCTATAAAATTGTGTAGACCCAGAAAATATCCTTCTGACGCCAATGAATCAACTAAAGCATATTTTCGATTTGATCATTGTATGGTGTCCCGATCAACCTCAAGATCGCAATGTCAACCATGATAAGGTTTTCCCCATAGTTTCGAATTAGCTCCCCCGCCCCTCCCTAAAAAAAAACATCCGGCAATCACACCAGGATTGAAACGTTGAATTGGATTGAATTGGCCTCTCGTTTTGGATATCTTTTGCAAATACGATGAACCTATGTCAAACACGTTAAACACATTAACATAAGAGATCCAACTGGTCACACTGATTTAAGTATCTACGAAATCTGGGTCAACGATGGCTTCGATCTGACTTCCAAATTGAGCTCAGAAATAACCTACAACCAAAGTCTATTTGGTGCATAAGAAAATTCAGCATCATGGCCTGCGTTTTCCTTTATTTTAAATAAGGATTAAAAAGGTGACAGACACATTAAATGACATTCATTTAGTGAGTGAGTAGTATTGAGGCGCAGCGTATGATACTTGGGCCAAAATTCGGAACATGAATGGAGCAGACCTCGCTTTCACTCGAGCAATGTCAAAGTCTGATTTCTGCATTCGACCCTTGATCAGGTGACCTCTCTCTGGCTAAGATGTTTTGATGATTGATTTGACTTAGAGAGACATTTTATTAAAAAATGGAATTAAGTCCCCAGGCTCCTCTGACAAAACCCTGCAATTTTTGCTAGAACACAAAATACAAGGTGGTCGTCAGCACCATCATGTAAATTAAATTCTGAAACATAATACACATACATGTATGAACTGACTTCCTGTTGATTCGACCATCACTTTTTCGATTGAACATCGATTTCAAGATGGCTGTCCATAGGTAGTGCAAAATCGCAAATAGCTCAATGGCAGCCAATGAGGGTCTGTTATTTACACATTTACCAAAATTACGTCAAAAATGCCCATAAGGTAGACATTTGAGTGTCAAAGCTGAATTTTTGCACAGTGACTCTGGAGACCATATAGATAACCCGCAAAAAAGTCCCCATAAATCCCATGGGGGGTTTTCCCCAAAATCCAAGATGGCCGCCAGTTATCCGGGAAATAGCTTAAAATTGACCTATCGCGTTATCTACTGCACGTACGTTGGTGATTTTAGTGTCTACCCCCATGTCCAATATGGCTGCCACGAAAACACGGGAAATTCGTAAAATCACGTTTCCAGCTATATTTCAGCTGCTGTGGCAAATAGAGGCAAAATTTGGGTGTTTACTCCCACGTTTTCTAACCTAAAGAATCCAATGGTGATAATGCTGAGTCTATGTGACTGTTGGTTGTTTGAAAATCCAAAATGGCTGCCATAAAACCCCGGAAAATTCGTAATATCACGTTTGCTGCTATATTTCAGCTGCTTTGGCAAATAGAGGCACAATTTTGGTGTCTTCTCCCACGTTTTCTGACCTAAGGAATCCAATGGTGATAATGCTGGGTCTGTGTGACTGTTGATTGCCTCGAAATTCAAAATGGCTGCCATCAATAACGGTGAGATTTGCCTCAAAATTCAATATGGCTGTCATCAAAACCTGTGAAATTCGCAAAATTAAATTTCGATTATGTAAAATTCTCTGGAAGATCGAAACAAGATTTTGGTGTTCACCCCATGTTTTCTGACCCATGGAGTCCAATTATAATGTCTTAATGGTGATAATAGTCTCTGGGATGCGTTGTAGTATCGATATTCCAATGTTATCGAAACCTCAAAACCAGGTTTCTAGCTAAATGAGCACAAATAGATATATCAACAAACATCTAAATTCATATCCGAAGACCAAAGACACAATTCATCAAATCAAAATACATGTAAGTGGTAAAATCCAGATGATACTATCAGTTACGAAGTCGTAGCCAGCTAAACATCACATATACCCAAGCAATTGAGTGTGAGATCAGATGCTCTGGAATAGTGAGCATCTCCTGCCCCGCATGTGGCATTCGCTCTGATATCCACACAACCATGCCTACCATAAAACATTTTAAAATCTAAACATTATACAATCATAGTGCATGATTTGGGGTGCGGCCCATTGTTTGTATGAGTCGTTATCCGAGCCAAAATCCCGAGTCGTGTGCAGCGAGCCGGAACGGGAGGTTAATATCTAGATATTAACCTGCCCGGAGGTTAATATCCAGATATTAACCTGCCCGGAAGTTATTATCTAGAAAGTAACCTCCCGCTAGATCGCTGGAAAAAGAAAGAGCATTAAACACACAGATAGGCCACGATACATATATAGGCTTTATGGATTCACATATGAAAGCGCACATTCACACATTGATTACAACATTTGACTACAATTCATTGGTAAGGCTTGTCCGACGGCACCGTTTTGTGGATATGTTTTTGATATTTGGTTCATGAAGATATCGGCTTTCTGTAAGAATCCTATGCAAATTCCTCTGTGAAATCCAGTGAATGTGGTCTTGGGAAGTGGTCCACAGTCCTGGGAATTTTGTATGTTTTGATATTAAGATTGCGTATCGGTTACGTTCCGGTGCTTTCAATGGTTTAATACCATGTGCAATTTTGGTTCATATCTCGGCCGTTTCGTTACAAAGTTACATGAAATTTGGAACTTGTATTCTGCATATATCTATGAAGGTGAGGCCGAAAAGCGATTTACGATTCCATTAATAAATTAGTATATAAATAGAGTTGAATGTGGCTGGAACAAATGTAACTTACGTTGCGTACACGAAGCATTACATGGTGCAGTTTCTTAACTGCAACGAGTTCACATATCCGTGATCAATAACCTACCCTCCAATTTCAAGTATCCCATCGATATTCATGTCAAATTGATGTGCAAATATGTATAACTATTGCGATTCACTGAAAATGTCTTGTGCCGCTGGTCAGTGAAGCGCTAAGTACAGATCAACGGATTATTCGTATGGGAAATACCGTCAATGCTCAGCTTTCGAGAACGTTGTACTCAGGAGTGAGATGTTGTGATTTTGCTTATATACTACTCTTAGAAAATAATAGAGTCGCTGAATTCTTGATAAAGTTTGCGGTTGAGTTCGCAATGCCAACGGATATAGTCGTTATTATTGCGACTGACATTCAACTTCTTTTGCCCAGTGTATTTCCAATGCGGATGATATATAACATGTTATTTTGAACATCAAATTACAACCAAGTGTCGAGGTAAACCCCAAAACAGGCAGTAGGTTATTGTTCTATGATAAGTAATCTAACTATAGCCAAGAAGCTGTACCCTAAAACGCTGTCTGTTTCCTATGTAAGTTACATTTAATTGGCGGAGTATAACGTTCCGGATCTGTATGATTATCGACTGGGTCTTCAATTTGGACATTGGACAAAGGTTGCAGTCATGTATAGAACCTACGCAATAATTTTCAGCGAAATCCAATGCTAAACTGCAGAGCAATAGCCCAAACAAAACACAGCAGAATTCAGCTGATAAGGCATCGATCCTGACTGTTAAGCATCCTTAATCCTGCGATATGCCACATATACGTATATCCACGGAATCCTATGATATAGACGTATATTGTAGTTTCCCTGCAAATATCAATGGAATGTGTATGTTTTTGTTACTAAATGTAGGACATAATATAAACATATGTTTATTTTATACATCACCAATCTAAACTACTACATGCTCCTTTTCGATCCTTTGGATCGTTCTGGATAGAAATTCGCGTACTGAAAGCAAGGCACGATCGTCTGCCTGCATGACTCGAGCGCTCCTTTTGCCGCCAAAACCGCCGCGCATATGCGCGCGCAGCTGCGCAGAAGCTTCACTTTTCTGTCCACCGCCATTTTTGCTTGGCAGCTTTGGATTTTGGTTCCCGGTGAATTCGTAGAATTTAGTCTGCAAACTAGACTTTTGCGATATATTCTTACGGAATTTCACCTGCCACGTTCATAGACATCGTTTTGTGTCTATTTGGATAAGTATTGGTCGATAGTTTGTTACTTGCTAGATCGTCAGCGATTGGTATAGCCAGTTCACCCTATTATCGTCCATCCGTCGTACTTGATAGTGTACTTGTTGTTTACATCTATCAATAGTTCTACGTTAATTTTCTACTGTATATATTGTGTATACGTATACTGTAGTTTATATATTCGTAGTCCTCTTAGGGTTCTTTTTCAGCGCGGTCTCAGGTTTGCGTATTTTGCCCGCCCTGTTACTGTGTGTGGTTAGTTCCCTTGTGTGATCATGACTTCACAATCCTCCCTTGGTACCGGTGCCATGGACGAACGTCCATGCCCGAAGTGTCTGGTCAATACCCTCCGAGGAGGGGAGAAACACAGTTTGTGTTTCGACTGTTTAGACCATGGCCCGGTATCTATGGAGGATTTGAGGTGTGATCTGTGTCGTTTCTGGCGTCCCTCTTCCTTCGTGCAGGCGACTGCAAAGTATTCCGAAGCCTCGTTGGCTCGTCGGGATGCTTTGAGGCTTGCGGAAGCTTCGGCTCCGCAAGTCCGCCAGTCGCCCATGGAGGTGGAGACTCCGCCTGTGACGGCACAGATTGCGTCCGGTGTTAGCCAGCCCCTGGGGCTAACACAGGACATGGTCAACGCGGCTGTGCAATCTTTCTTTGCACATTCGTTATCGTCCCTTCAGGGTCCCCTCCTGCCGGGTCTCTCTTCCCTGCTTGGACAGGGAGTCCCGGCCGGTTCTTCGGCTGCCCCTTCGTCGCAGGGAGAGCTTGCTCCCCCTGCTGGCAAGAAGTCGAAATCTTCTAAGAAGAAGGTTTCAGTTCTTGCCAAGGCGAAAGCAGCCAAGGAACCGCACTCCACCTTCGTCGTCCCTCAGTCAGGGCCGATCGAGGTGGAGGGGTCCGTCGTCTCTTCCCCGGGGCCTTCCAAGAAGAGGAAGCGTGCTTCCTCTAAGCGCCGTGGTGCTGAGACCACATCGATTTTCGATGTGGCTCAGGCTTCGTCCGACCTCTCGGTGGGCGACGATCAGGCTTCGGGCTTCGATCGGCGGAGCGTCTTGGATGGCTCATTCGGGTCCTCGGTCTCGAGGTTCGAGGGGGGAGAGTTCCCTTTGTTTGGGGGTGAGGCTCTCGATCGTTCGTGCGATCGGGAGTCTTCACTTGGCGGTCGTGCTCCTGGTCCTCGATCAGGGCACGATCGGGCGGGTGGTGCTGGGGTCGTTCCTCAGGGCCACTCAAGTCCTGTGTACGCGGATGTAAGTCGCCGGACGGGCGCGATCGCTGAGCAGGCATTCCCTCGCCCGTCCTTTGATGTACCCTTGGGGTCGTCGAGGTCTTCGATCGGACCTGTGAGGTCCAACGATCGGGGGGGTCGAGTGGAAGCTGATCAGGAGTCGTCCTCCTCGGAGGATGAGACTTCCGATCAGGCCGGGGGTTCTAACTTCCGGTGGGCTTTGGAGTCGGTCGCAAGGCGAATGGACTTGCCGATCGATGCTCCAGGGCCCTCACGGGGAACCGGTAGGTTCGCGTCGGCGCCAGTTCGTCGGCCGATCCGGCTCCCTGTGGCTCCCGCGTTGGTCAAGTCCTTCGACAAGATCAACAAGGGAGTTACGGCTAAGAAGGATGTGGCTCGTACGGAGTCGACATTCCCGACTAGCCGTGTTCGACCTGAGTCGATCGACACCTATCGGACTGTAGAGTCCGAGGGTGGACATCAGACTTCCGTCCCGGTCGAAGACCCTAACCTTCACCTGCTTTCCCGGAAGCAGGGTACGGTCTGGTCAGCTTATGTGAAAAAGGCTCGCCTTTCTCACTGGCAGACGCTGTCTCATCAATTGATGGGGCAGCTCTCGTTGACAGATCACCTGACCACTTTGGTTCAGGAGTTTGTGGACGAGGCGGATCTGGAGGAGGGGAGTCGCGCCAACATTCATGCAGCACTCGGCGTCTTGGCCGGAGTGGTCCATGCTGCTGAGCGTGACAGTGCGCACCTGGGCGCACAATTGGATCTCACCATGCGTGATGCCGATCTCCGTCTGCTTGACGTGTCCGCTACGGACGTCGCTGAGCTACGTGGGAGGCCGCTTTTCTCAGGCTATACCTACGCCAACCTCTCTCGATCGGATATTTCCGTCATGCGGGAACATCTCCGGGATGAGGCTATGGCCAAGGCTTTGCTTGGGAAGTCGGCGGGGTCTGGGACAGGCAAGAAGACCAAGGGTCAGAAGCCTGCCCAACCTCAGGCACCACATGCACCCGCTTCTACGCAGCCGCCTTTTCGTGGGGCGCAGCCTCCCCCTCCCCAGGGGGATGGCAAGCGCGGAGGCAAAGGGGGTGGACGCTTCAAGGGCAAAGGGAAAGCTTCTGGTAAGAAGTGACTCGTTGCGGGAAAGCGTAGGCTCTGTGGAAGGTTCAGTTCTGTCGGAATTCGATCTTCCACAACCTGGTCCAGTCGGGGGACGCCTGGCTCAGTTCGTCCAGAACTGGAGCGATCTGGCGTCGTCAGACAATTCAGTCGTGGCATGGGTGAAGTTCGGTCTCACCTTCAGATGGGAGGCTGGAAAACCACCGATCAGACCCAAAGCGTGGTTCTTCCCTGTGCCCGGCGATCGGGAAAAGTTTCAGCTTCTGCAGCACGAGGTGCAGCAGTTGCTAGAGAAACGTGCGATCGAGGTGGTCAAGGACGAGAGAGGATTCTATTCTCTCATCTTCCTAGTGCCGAAAAAGACAGGCGGGTGGCGTCCCGTTTTCGATCTGTCAAACCTCAACAAATTCCTGATCATACCCAGGTTCAAGATGGAGTCGGCGCTTTCCGTCCAGAAAGCTCTGTCCAAGGGGAAGTGGGCAGTCAGTATCGACGTCAAGGACGCGTACTTACATGTGCCAATACACCCAGCCGATCGGCGATACCTCAAGTTCGCCTTCGAAGGTTCGGTGTATCAGTTCAGGGTACTTCCTTTTGGAGTAGCCACCGCCCCTTACGTGTTCACCCGTATCGTAAGGACGATGGCAGCCAGGTTTCGATCGGTTGGAATTCAATTCCACCATTATATCGACGATTGGTTAATCATAGCCGACTCCCCGTCTCAGGCTATAGAGCAATCCGGGTTCGTCCTCAGGTTGGCGACCAGCCTCGGCTGGATCCCCAATTGGGCGAAGTCTCATCTGTCCCCGACACAGAGGTTCGAGTATGTCGGGGTAGATTACGATCTAGAGCGAGGAGTAGCTCTTCCTCCGCGGAAGAGAGTTCTCAAGGCGATTGCGGCGATGGAGGTCGCGCTGACGCAGTCGTCGATCACAGCTCGACAGTTTCTGTCCATCATCGGTCTGTTGGCGTCGATGGAGAAACAGGTGCCGTTCGGCAGGTGCTTCCTCAGACCCATTCAATGGTGTCTAGCGTTGCAATGGCGGATCCTCACCGATCGACTAGACCAAGTCGTATCGGTGGACGATCGTGCTCGGGAAGCAATGCATTGGTGGCGGGACCATCGGAATCTTTTCCGAGGGATGCCACTGGCGGAGTATCTGCCCGATTGGACCTTCTTCACCGATGCGTCAGAATTGGCTTGGGGAGCTCATATGGACGAGCACGAACTCTCTGCTGTGTGGAACACGAGCGAGAGGGCGTTGCACATCAATGTCCTAGAGCTGTGAGACGTGCGTTCGAGATCTGGGGGCCTCAGAGTCCCCCAGGGACGAAGTGGTTGGTCTTCACAGACAACAGCACAGTAGTGGCGCACATAAACAAACAAGGTGGAACTCGGTCGAGTCAGCTTTGTTTGGAGGCCGAGTGTCTGATCAGGTTTGCCTTCAAGTACCGTCTGTTTATCAGGGCGAGGCACCTGCCGGGTCACAGGAATGTCCTAGCGGACGCTCTGTCGAGACCGGACAAGATCATAGGCACGGAGTGGAGTCTGCATCCGGGGGTGTTTCGGCGCGTTTGTCAGGCGTTCGGGACACCGAACATAGACCTGTTCGCAACCTCTCGGAATCACAAGCTCCCGGTCTACTTCTCACCTCTGCCAGAGAGCGAGGCACTGGCTGTGGACGCGATGTCTCAGTCGTGGGACGGGATGTTCGGGTATGCGTACCCGCCAACTCGGTTCCTAACGGAAGTGCTGCACAAAGTAGCCAGGTCTCAGTGCGAGATTCTGTTGGTGGCGCCATGCTGGCCGATGCAGGCGTGGTTCCCCCTGCTACTGTCCCTCCTGATCGATGTACCACGGGTTCTCCCGATCGAGGACAGGTTGCTGAAGCAACCGGGGCGGGACATATTTCACGATTCCGTCCACGTGCTCAAATTACACGTGTGGAGGCTATCGAGCGATCCTTCCAGGAGGCAGGATTTTCTCAGCAGGTGTCCGTACATCTCGCGAGAAAGAATAGGAGATCCTCCTCTAAAACGTATGAGGCTAAATGGAGAGTATTCGTACGTTGGTGTAACGGAAGGCGCATTGATCCGCTCTCTGCCCCTCTGAATGCAGTGCTAGACTTTCTCTGCTATCTCTTTGATAGGCTTAATTTGAAGCCTACTACGATCGAGGGATACAGGTCCATGCTGGGCCCTGTATTCCGTGCTAGGGGGATCGATTTAACTAATAATCGTATCCTTGCTGATCTCTTGGCGTCCTTTAGGACGCAAAGGCCACGCGGAGTTCCTACTCTACCGGATTGGGACATGGCTTTTGTGCTATATTGTCTTACTAAAGCACCTTGGGAGCCTCTCAAGGAAGTTTCCTTGCAGAGGTTAACTCTTAAGACCTTCCTGCTAGTTATGCTAGCAAGTGGTCGAAGACGCTCAGATGTCGCGGCGATCGACGTATCGCGAGTCGCATTTGGCGCGGATGGGTCCGTTTCCTTATACCCAGTACGTGATTTTATGCCTAAAACACGTGCTGCAGTTGAGGGCGGGAAAGCGTTCTCCCCTATCGTAATTCCGTCACTGGGCGGTTACGTAGGACGGAATGAGCCGGACGCTCTATTGTGCCCGGTAAGAGCGCTGAAAATCTACATCGATCGTACCAGATCGATCAGGAAAGATCGCAAGCGATTATTTATTTCCTATCAGCCTAATAGGGCTACGGATATCTCCACAGCTACACTATCCCGATGGGTGAAGGTTGTAGTGAGGACTGTCTATGCGGAGTCAGGTGCTGACGATCGAGTCACTTACAAAATATCGTCCCACCAAATCCGACACATCTCGATGTCTTTGACGGCCAGGTCGAATATTCCGTTGGAATATATCGTGAGGGCTGGAATGTGGACTAATTCTACGACATTCATCGGGTTCTATCTGTCCAATGCTGCCGAACTTCAGGACCAGTCGTCCAGATTTAGACTGGGTCCGCTGGTCGTAGCGCAAGCTGTTGTTTGAACCAGCTGGACAGAAAAGTCTTGGTTTTAATGTGCACGTGTATATAAGCAACACTTTGTGTTTGTGTTTGAGTTCTTTATGTTACGGTCTCAAGTAGAGTTCCGTTTTCCACCGATGGGTGAAGAAGAAATTCGTGCATGTCGGAGGCAAGCGATCGCACCGCTAGGTGAGTATCTTTATTATATTACTAAAGATATATCGAAAATGTAGCATTTTAGCGATTCGCTTGAAATCAAGACTATCGTCTGTTTTCATGACTCTCTAGCACTACTGCTCCACCGCCTATCCTTTGATTCTAAGGAGCATGTAGTAGTTTAGATTGGTGATGTATAAAATAAACTTCCCAAATTTTAATTGTAAATTTGCCGTTTATTGTTATTACTCACCTCTAAACTACTACAGTAAAGGCCCTCCCATCCATCCCCGCCAGTTGTGTGCTAGGGGCTTCCTTTTGTCGTTTTTTGGACAGAAAAGTGAAGCTTCTGCGCAGCTGCGCGCGCATATGCGCGGCGGTTTTGGCGGAAAAAGGAGCGCTCGAGTCATGCAGGCAGACGATCGTGCCTTGCTTTCAGTACGCGAATTTCTATCCAGAACGATCCAAAGGATCGAAAAGGAGCATGTAGTATTTTAGAGGTGAGTAATAACAATAAACGGCAAATTTACAATTAAAATTTGGGAAATTTAGCACATAATTATATGTGTTCTGAAAACAATATGAACATAACATTCAGATCAACATATATAATGCACAATTAGCACAGAAATGAACACGCTTACCAGTTGTGAAATCAAGCCACGGGTACATACATGTATTTAGGAGTCGTCGTAATGATTTTACCAGCAATTCTGTAAATACGCGTATGCAAATCTTTTTCATTTTTAGCAGGATTTGAGGAATACATGATAGTAATATATCCGTTTTACATATATTGTGTTGCATACATATACAGCGCCGAGCCAGTTAGTTAATATATTCAGAATGCTTATTTTTTTCCAAACTGAAATCAGGACCCAAGTAGGATATGTTGCGCTCTGATACAACTCGACCACTAGCTGCATACTATTTAACGTAGTCCGCTACAAACATGGAGGTAACGGAGAGTCAAAATTTAAAAGTCATTTCTTGAATATTATCTCTTCAAAATGACATCATTTTATACAGTAAATGATCAGCATCCTAATACTGAAAAGAAAATAGGGGGTCACCGTGCTCGTTTCTTCTACATATTCGATCAAAATCACACATATTTACCTAAAATGACATAAATTCTGGCATTTTTGCACATTTTTTCGTCCATATTCACATCTTGCATCGTGTTTTTCATGAGAACGGATACGGTGACCCCCTATTTTCTTTTCAGTTTTAGGATGCTGAACAGTTACTCTATAACATATATCATTTCGAAGCTCTAGATTATGTTGACACAGTTATTTATTTAAAAAAAACTCTGACCCCCTCCCCTCACTGTTTGGAGCGAACTACCTTAATCCGTCTGCAATCTTCTTTATCATAATTGAAAATATAAGAAAGCGCAGCATACGCTGTTTGGGCCGAAATTATTTGGTAAATAACTCACCACTTCACTGGTTTCGTTTTTCATACACCGTATCCTGTCACACAAAATTTTGCTCCATACACAGCAATAAGTGTTTGCAACTGTATCCAGCGAATAAACGTTTATATCCAGAACACGCATGTATGTGTTGCACGAACCTGAATGTCACGGAGCTTTCCGTGGCAAAGTTAGCGCCCCTCTGGCAGCATTTGAGTTACTGCGGGAGAAAACAACTCAAAGGCACAATGCGAGTCCACAGTATATGTATATGAAGGAGTAGTTTGTGAACTCAACGACTGAGTATTTATGAGAGGGGTGTGGAAGGGTGGGGGTGGAGCGTGGGGCTTTATCTGGGCGAATCACTCAACCTTGGTCATTATCCCATACATATTTGAGCAGTTTGGAAGTCGAAACCTGTGCTCGGCTATGAGTTCCTGGTGAGATGTATGCACTATCTGGCAAAGCTGGAAAACTGCGACACACATGTTCAAACGCCGTAGGCTGGAGAAGTTGCGATATTACTGCTCAAGACAGGGATATTGATAAGACGAGACCCAGATTTGTCACGTTAGTCATATACCCTTGTACACACTTTACCTGTGTGCTCCATTTGAAGGGATCTCAGCAGAGCCACTTGTTTACGGTTTCATTGTCGGTGAGAGTTGTGGATGTGGATGAGCTGAGATCCATTGGAGAGTAAGTAAGTAAGTAAGTAATTTATTTTATCATTCGGCAAAGAAGCCGATATGAAGGGAAATCACACAAAAACACAAACGGCTGTACACCCATGAACAGAAAAGGGCTAAAACATACACAAATTACAAATATATATATATATACGGGTGAGTGTGATACCCATAAACATAGTAAATACAACTTACAACGACATACTAAACGAAAAATAAACAAACAAGAACTAAAAGCATAATCCCGGCCCATCACATATCAGAGAAAAAAAGAGAATCCAATGTGAATAGACAAAGAATTAAAGTAAAGAAGCTAGAAGAGGAGCTCTTGTCGTGCAATGATTTGTATGTAAGGATGCTCTTTCAAGATTTTTGACATGTTTTGCCTCTCATGAATTAGCATCAACCTCTCTCCGGCCACAGCACATGCATAATCTACTCTCCCTGTTTGTGAATATAACAAGGGATCATCAAAACTCTTTGCTGTGCTGAGCAGGCACCATTCGTGCAACTGTGGCTGTCATTCAAAACATTGCATCGTGACAGGCAATTATTCATCAAAATTTTAGACTCCAAACTACTACCGAACATATGATTGCTACTCTCAGTCATGAAAAACTGAGTTGTGTTTCTTGAGAAAATGGCTCTGCTAAGATGCAGTCCCTCCACATTCCTGCAATTCGGCACTGTGATTGTCATTATGTCACATCAATAAAAAGTAAGCCAATGTCTGTATTGGTTCTAAACTTTGAGTTTACAGAGATTATATGGAATTTCTAACTTATGAATATGAATATGGGTCCGCTGGTGCTGTTATTTCTTTCACTGGGGAAAACATAAATATAAACACCCAAATCGTTTACCTGCCACAGAAGCTGATGTACAGTTGAAACGGGGTTTGCACATTTTTTTCACAGATTTTGATGGCAGCCATATTTATTTCTGTGGCAATCAACAGTTCCAGAGACACGGCATTATCACCACTGCATTCCTTGGGTCAGAAAATATGGCGGTAGACACCAAAATGTTGCCTCAATCTGTCATAGAAGCTAAAATATAGCTATATTCCCCGGGGTTTTGTTGTGGCCATTTTGGATTTTGAAACAACCAACAGTCACATAGACTCAGCATTATCGCCATTGGATTCCTTAGGTCAGAAAACGTGGGGGTAGACACCAAAAATTCGCTTCTATCTGCCATAGCAGCTGAAATATAGCTGGAAATGTGATTCTACGAATTTCCAGGGTTTTCTTGGCAGCCATATTGGATTTTGAACACAACCAACAGTCACAGAGACTCAGCAATATCACCATCAGATTCCTTGGGTCAGAAAACATGGAGGGTAGACACTAAAATCACCAACGTACGTGCAGTAGATAACTCGCTAGTTCAATTTTAAGCTATTTTGCTTATAAATGGCGGCCATCTTGGATTTTCGGGAAAACCCGCCATGGGATTGATGGGGACTTTTCTGTGGGTTAGGGGAAGAGGGGGCAAAGCGGGCCACCTAACTTACTTTGACGCCAAATCCTACGCCTATGTTTTTTAGCAATCTTTCCAGCGTTGTGATCATATGAGAAAATTGGGCTATTCTGAAAAACGACCAAAACAGTGACAAAGAAACACTCCATTAAAAATTGCAAGCGATGCAAAAAAAAAAGTTCAGCATGGCCCACTTTGCCCCCAGGGTGAGGCAAACTGGGCCATGTGGGTGTACAGGGTGGGCCGAGGGACCCATTTCCGTGTCACGAATAAATAATCTGATAAAATAGCAGTCAAAGTTCATGAATGATAGACCTACGTTGAAATATGCCTCATAAGTTGGAGTGAGTCGGTTAATTAGTGAAATGAAATGAAAAAGAAAACCAATAGTCCAACCAATAGTTTATTTGAGACCAATTTGAATGGGTAACTGTCTAGATATGGATCTGATTGGAGTAACGAAATTTGCTGGTTTACATTATTGAAATGTATAGATCTAGCTGGGAGCACTTGTAAGCTAATTGTTTTTGCTGATTGTTTTTTGTTGTTGCCAGAAACCCATAAAACAATGGATTTATGTCATTACTGATTGCTTGTTGGTAATTTTGTGTCGCTCATTTTGTAGAAGTTTTTGCACAAACCCACAAGAAAACACAGACCGTTTCCTCATAAACTTGTGGTGTCATCATTATGAACTTATTATGACCAGAAGTGTGCCAATTTCCTTGAAAAAATTATTCTGGTGATGGTTTATATTCATTTAGCAATAAACAATGAGCATTCAATGGAAACTCGCTCTTTTAGGTTTCTAACAATGAACAATTAGCAAAAGGCAAATAGCATGTCTCTCCCGGCATTTCACCCTAAGGATAGTCCCATGGACTATAAGAGAATGAATTCGTATCACCTATAACTACAGTCATATTGCGATGAGACCTACGCATTAACATTGGGTTTGAAGGTAACTGGTTATTGTTACAGGTCACAGTTGTGGCATGTGACAGCTCCACCTGTGTATGAAGTACATGACTCGTGAGCTCATTTGCCAGTTTACTGTACTGTCCATATTAAGTCCAGTCCTTTTCCGGATTTCAGTGTAAGGCACGTTATATGATGCATCCATACTGTGAGACATCTTTTACTTTGTTATTTTCTCCCTTTGACGATTTGACGAGAGACTTGCATCATAACACTGCACAGATTCTCTACAGACTAAGCGCCATGGTCCCTGGTCCGTGCACGTTTGTAACGTTTATGCAAAAACCATAATTATTAGGCTTACATCTATCACATGCGCAATGGTATAGCACAACTGTTTGTATGTGTGTGCGATGTGTCTGTAGTAATGTGTACAATAATTGTATTCATTTAAATATTTATTTACAACACAATCGCCAGGTCACACATAGACCATACAACCTGGTGGAATATAGAGGGGGCAAAGTGGGTCGTGGCCCACTTTGCCGGGGCCCACTTTGTCCAACACAATATAGAACTAGTTCCATCACCATATGTCTTTATTGATGTTCTAGAACGAAAAACAAAATCCACAGTTATTATCTTCACAAAGCCTGCTATAAAATTATGTTATACATCTTTACATTGCTGTTGGAATAAACTTCTACCTGATAATTACATTGTTTCTTGTACCGAAACCATACCATTTTGTTGACTTATGAAAAACAGTAGACGATTGGCCGCTTCCACCAAAACTGTGTACTTTTTTGTTGAACTTTCATCGCGCATATGACTAACGTCACTAGGCAAGTCTATCCATGACAAAGACGTAATTATAGGGGGTGGACCGCTTTGCCCCGTGGCCCGCTTTGCCCCCTCTCCCCCTATCTATATGGTCTCCAGAGTCACTGTGCAAAAATTCAGCTTTGACACCCAAATGTCTACCCCAAACCCTAAATACAGTAGACTAATTCGTACATGACGTGAAGAAGCACAAAAGCTAGGCAAAAACAAAACCACAAATTCAACCCTCGGGCGTCTCTGAAATATCCTGATATTTTTTCCTGGAGGGCAAAGTCCAAGAAGACTGCCGGTACCATTCAAAAAAATTACGTAGGCCTACATGTATGAAACAAAATCGCATTGTATTTCTGAGTAAGCTCAGATTACATGTATATGTAATAAGCTGCTCTTTAAATAGTCATCAAAAGGAACGCTCGGAAGACATGTGCGATATATTTTGAATATTTTTTGCTAGCGATCAATTTTTAGCACATACTAAATTTAGATTGTAACTAGGGAAACAATATGTCACATAACAATCCTGACTCATATTATTCAGTCCAAATCAGAACATGCAATGTACTTCTTCACTTTGATGTTGTGATAATGTTGTGAATCTCCGTCCTACCCATCATCATATAGCCTCGCTTCGTCCGTTTGCTTCCGTCCGCATCACACGGAGGTGTGTCTGAAAAGCAGGCCGTGGATGACGGGCGGGGCAACAACGATCACATTGAAATATGGCTACCGAAGAAAGCATCCAACTTAATCACAAACATCAACATGACGCATCAGACAAAATAAAATAAACTGGTTACTAAATATATATTGTGTAATAGAAAAAAATGAACATCGTATCCGTTATGAAGATTGTTTTTCTATTAGCCCAAAAATCGGACATGAGGGTAGTTTTTCCATTAGCCCAAAAATCGGACAGGCGATGGACTTCACCGTGACAAGTAGTAAGTAGGTAATTTATTTTCCAACTGAAATACATAGAGTACAGGGTGATTGTCCGGGCCCCGGGCCCGGATATACTAAAAACACACTAATTTCAGCTGGTTCCGTTTTGCGAGGTCTCCCGCAGTGACGGGCAGGGAGTGATTCCACGGTGGACATACGTTGCGCGCTATTATGCGGGCTTCGCCCGTTTACTATGCTGTGAACTGTAGTTCACAATGTCAGATGTCAGGCATAACTGTAACAGCGGGGGTCGCAAATATTGTCATTCTGTTTGCCCAGGCAGTGAATTTTTGCACGCGCTAATATAACGCTGATGTAATAGAATCATATTAGAATCGCACTTAGAATAGGATATAGGCATATGCGCATGAAAAAAACCTGGAATGAAGACTCGAGCACTGGGGAATAATAGGCGAGATATTAATTTAATTCATAAATAAAAAAAAAAAACAGCAAAACATTTCCTCCGGACATATATTCTTAACACTTTCCATTCCTACTATTCTGTAGCTTGTATATATATATATATAAGAACAATAGTGTATTCAGTGGAGGTATGCACCGTAGACAAACATGTCTGTTCTACCATGTAATAATAATAAACAATACATACCCAACTTTCAACAGTGATAGATGCACCCCAGGAAAATATTTATAACTAATATACCGATATACACACACACATCCAGACATCAAAAGAAAAAAAAATACATTGCCAGAGGTCTAAGAAAGGTATTCGGAAAAGATTCACTTTGTTAATATGCAGAATGTGTGCACGATATCAGAAAGATTCTAACGCAAATTCTATAAATTCAATCCGACAGACAATGGACGTAAGGTCACGCCAATCAGTCATCGGAGCCTAAAAACAGTTTCAAACACCATAGTTTATATACGGATGTACTAATGTATAGTAAATTAACTTCAAATATGGACTCAATAATGAGTGTTTTAATAAAATAATTGCAAAGAGACCACTAGCCATGTTTTTTCTACAATAATTTATGTGATTTCCCCAAGTCAACTTATTATCAATAATCATACCCATTAATTTGGTTTCATCCACAGCGCGAATTTCAACGTCACTTATCCTGATAGAGTGTTTCGAAGTTGGATTTTTAGTTTTGCTGAATATCATATAGTTTGTTTTATTTACATTTAACGACAAATCATTCGCTCGAAACCACTCTGTTAAATTTTTCATATCGAGGTTGATTTTTTCAACTGCTTCACTTAATTTTCCGGATGCGCAATATATCGTGGTGTCGTCAGCAAATAATATACATTTAGAATTGTTTGATGAACTTGGTAAATCATTCGTATATAAAATGAATAGAAGTGGCCATAAACCGGATCCTTGCAGAACCCCGTAAGGGACATCTTTAACTGAGGAAGATACTGACTTGAAAGATACATACTGTTTTCTATTTGTTAAATGAATCCTAAACCAGTCTAAAGCCTTATCCCGTACTCCATAATAATATAGTTTATGTAATAATGTTTCGTGATTTATAGCGTCAAAAGCCTTTGAGAGGTCTAAAAAAAAACGGTTATAACTTGTTTTTTGTTATCTAACGACTCGAGCAACTCCGAGCTCAGTTCAGTAACAGCATCTATTGTAGAATAATAATATTATTTGGATGAAATCCATACTGATTATCGTAAAATGTGCCTCGACTATTTATAAAGTGATATAATCGTTTATGTATTATTTTTTCAATAACTTTAGAAATGCACGGAAGTAAAGAAACTTGTCGGTAGTGAGTATATTGCTCTGGTTCTTTATTCTTATAAATCGGAACCACTTTGGCTAATTTCAAGGATGCAGGGAAGTAACCAGTTTCTATGGACTTGTTTGTTAGGATACTAATGGGGGTATTTTATTACATCTTTTATTTGTTTTATAAAATTGGAACTGATATTATCATATCCAGAGCTTTTTTTGGCTTTAAGATGGGTTATAATTCATTCTATTTCATCTGGATCAGTAGGCGGAATGTAAAAAGAATGCTGTTGTTGAACTTGCGGGAGATATGCGTCAATTTTTTTTTCGGCAATGGGTATTGCATTTGCAAATTTTTCTCCAATCTCACTAAATATTTACAAAAAAAACATCTGATATTGTTTTTGGGTCCTCGTTCTGTCTCCCAAAAAATGCTGCTTAGAGTTTTCCATGTTTTTCGTACATCATTTTCATGTTCATGTTCGTACATCATTTTTCACGTGTTTTTGGTGTGTTCGTTTGTTTTTTTATACAATATATTCAATGTGTTCGCTGATTTCCCTATACCAGAGGTTATCCAAGATTTTGTAATGATTTGTTTAGCAGTAATGCGATGTTTTCTTAGTGGCGCACACCTTTCAATGGCTGAATTAATAGTTTCGGCAAAATGGTCGAATGCATCATCAATATTCATATTTTGATATATTAACCAATTGGAAAAAGATAATTCGCTTGATATTCTGCACATCACAGCATCATCACAATCACGTGAATGAAACTCTAGAGAAGTTGTTTTCGATTTGTGTATCGATTCCGGTCTATTCAGCTGCAACACGATAGGTAAATGATCAGAAATATCCGTCACTAGTATCCCCGTCCTGACTTTGTTGTATGACGGATCGCATTAATATAAAATTCTCAATCAGCGTAGCTGTAGTATGTGTAACCCCTGTGGCTTGTGTTACAGTAGGGAGCAATCCTAGCGATATAATTGATTCTAGCAAGTCGGAAGTATTTTTATGGCAATTAATTTCAATGAAATCGAAATTTTAGTCAGTTCCTATTATCATATCCTCGTTGCATTTAGCCATATTACCGATAGTTGTTTCATATCGTTGAACGGATTGTATTTCGTTCGTAATGGGAACTCGGTAAACCTCCCCAACCAAAATTGCGTTCTGGTCCTCGGTAGCTTGTATCACAAGAGACTCAAATTCCGAATCAATATTCAATTCTAAATCAGATCGATGTTTAAATACAATATCAGTGTTTATGTAGATAGCTACGCCACCTCGTGTATTTGCGTCCATTTCCTTGCTGATCAGATTGTAACCTTGAATTTGACAGAGTTTTTTTGTTTTTTTCGGCCAGAAACGTTTCACATAACAAAATAAAATCAAACTTGAGCCCTATCACACCCAGACAGTTCAGTAATACTTCTAATTGATTAAGTTTAGCTAAATATACTGTGAATATTTATATGCATAGCCTTGAAATTTACCCGATCGTCAACAGCAATCATATCCTTAATGTTCTCAGTATCGTAATACCTACAATCAATGTCAAAGGGAGCCGTGTCAACGCTTTTCAATACTTTTAGATAGCTATTTAAATGATCGCTGAAAGGATTGTTGGAGGCGCCATCCTCAGGAATAAAGTCACCATCATAACGTTCGTCGATCAAAATGTCTGGTGCAAAATACCAGGTGTGAGATACCAGACAGCGGGGGAAACACGCGTGCGAGGGCAACACGATACACAAGTGGTTGATGAGTGTTTGATCAGCATGAATATAAATTAACTTGTTCAAATCACAAACGTGTTCATCGTTTTTATTAACTTACCGAACCGAAGTTCAGATAAGCTACCGTCGTCAGTTGGCGTTCGGCATGTCAACCGCTGAATAATCTTTTTGATGAATATTGCTGTATTTACTAAAATACGATCTATGGGCCCATGTCTCTAGACCATTTGTTTTCGTTGATTGAATCGTTTCGGGCCAATCCATGGGCCTTTGCAATTTTGGACCAGAGTTGTCAAAGGTGAAATTCAAGGTCATGAGAATATTCAGCATATATCGTTTTCTATATGTACACATTTGATTCCTAAGCTGTAATGTTTATAATAAACGAGCCCATTCTGAGGTCTGACCTCGAAAATGAGGTGAAATGTAGGTATCAATCTATTACCACAAATACAGTAGATTTTGATGATGCCTATAACAAACATAAAGTACAACATTTCGCAATAGAAACAAAGCCCGACCAAATAGTTTATCCAAAGACACACTGGCGTCATCAGGGGCAGACAGTGTGTTAAATGTAGTTGTTTCTACTGTACACCTGATGGAATTAGTATACAACTGCCCAACAACCTATGAAAATATTTTTAGAAATCCGAAACAAACCCCATGGAACAGATATATGACAAGTACATAAGTACCTAATCAATAGCCAGAAGGCTACTGAGTTGATGGTATCCTCGGGGACAGATTTAACGTCCGCCAGCAGTGATACCGACTCAGTGGTATGAATGTAGGTATCAATCTATTACCACAAATACAGTAGATTTTGAAAGGTTAAATTCACAGTCACCAGAATATTCGGCGTACATCATTTATATATCGTCTGCAGATGATAGCCAACCTCTCGCATATATCTGGCGCTGGGGGGTGAGAAATCTCCCTGGGTCATTAAATAGTGTGATGTCTGCCCTGGAGCATACACTATCAAATTCGACAGAAATGTTGGGGAAGACAGGAAGCGAAAAATAAAAAATTAGTCCAAGGGCTAAGACAGGTTACCGGACAATATATGTTTTATATTTTAGATATTAGCCATTTTATCCTGTTTACCTTGGAAATAAGGTCACTGGTCAATTTCAAAGGTCAAATTCAAGGTCACTAGAATATTCACCATATATCATTTCCTATATGTTCACAATTGATCCCTAAGCTGTAAAGTCGATAATAGGCGAGGTATTAACCATCTATGATCAAAGGCCAAATTCAAGGTCATCAGAAAATTCGGAATCTGTCATTTCCTATATGTCCACAATCGATTCCGAAGCTGTAAAGTCAATAATAAGCGAGATATTAGTCATTTCGTGCTCTGACCTTGGAAATAAGGTCAGAGGTAAAATTCAAGGTCATCAGAATATTCGGCATCTATCATTTCCTATATGTCCACAATTGATTCTCAAGCTGTTAAGTTGATATTAAGTGAGATACCAGCCATTTTGTGCTCTGACCTTGAAAATAAGATCGAAGGTCAAGGTCATCAGAATATTCAGTGTATATCATTTCCGATATGTGCACAATTGATTCCTAATCTTTGAAGTCGAATATTCAGCATATATGATTTGCTACATGTATATATGAACAATTGATTCCTGAGCTGTGAAGTTGACAATAGGCCAGATATCAGCCATTTTGCCTTTTGACCTTGAAGGTGAGGTCAGAGGTCAAATTCAAGGTCATCAAAATATTCGGCATACATCATTTCCTATATGTTCAAAATTGATTCATGAGCGGTAAAGTCGATAATAAGCGAGATATTAGCCATTTTGTGCATTGACCTTGGAAAAGAGGTCAAAGATCAAATTTAAGGTCATGACAATATTCAGCATGTATCATTTCCTATAGGTCCACAATTGATCCCTAAGCTGTAAAGTCGATAATAAGCGAGATATTAGCCATTTTGTGCTATGACCTTGAAAATTAGGTTAAATTCAACGTCACGAGAATATTCGGCATATATCATTTCCTATATGTCCACAATTGTTTCCTAATCGCTAATCTCAATCATAAGTGAGAAATCAGGAAAAATGTTTCCCATTATAAAGCATGGGAGAATTTAACATGGCAAAGTCCCTTTTGGAACGTGTCGAAAAAATCAAAATGGCTGCCACACGCAGACCGGCAATTCAAGGGCAATCAATCTTATACACGTCACAGAGGTATATGAGAGGAATCTTTTGAAACAAAAATCTCAAAAGTGGTCGGACAGTTTTTGAGAAAATGGCCGCCAAAGTCCAAAATTGGCCATTTTTCGTCACAATAAAAAAACTAAAAAATACCTCCCTCTTGAATATTTTTAGGTATTTTTGTGCAAAATTTCAGAAAGATTCGACCGTAAATTGTAGACGGACGTGGACGACGACGACGACGACGAACGGTGACGATGGACGCAACGCCATGGCAATAGGTTATCGGACCAAAGGGCCGGTAATCTGAAAAGCTGGTGGAGAGAACTCACCAAGATCGCACTTAGTGATTAATGCAAGGACATCCTACATTTTGTGACACCATTAAATGCGATGGAAACTGGGTGCAATGGGACATTGATGTCCATGAAAGGTACACCGAGGGCTATGCCGTCATACGTATAGGAGTCAAACATCTCCGTGTCTGTGGACAGGAAGGACACTACTCGTCCTTTTCAATTCACGAAAAGGGGAAAATTATGATACAGGGACCCAGCTGTGATTTCTTGAAAGCACACACTCAATCCCGACGACGAAGGTGGTGAAATCAAACGGATGCATTGTGAACATCTTAAGGCTGAGGGAGGTAAACTGGATCTGAATAGTGATTATAAAGTTCACCGCAGTTTGGAATCAAAGACGCCATCATCTCCAGCAGGACGTAAGCACAACCCAGACAGCTCCGTCATCGAGCGCCGAACTGATGAACAACAAACAGCAGATGTGAAAATGAGGATTACTGAGTTGACGATCTCTTGGAAGCTGGTGGAAATGCATCAGAGCTCACATCACGGGAGAAACCCAGGCGCAGAAGACGCCTGCCAAGTCAATGCCTATAAACAGATCAATGCCTATAAACAGATCAAGTCTATTGGGAAGGAGACTAGACAATTTGGAACGGGTCACTGAAAGTCTTGAGAAAACACTGGTAAACATTTCACTGACAGTGAAACAACTCGAAGGGTGGCCAAAACATTGGAAGATCAAAATACTTCCAACTGAAAAATGTACGTACGTGAAAGACCTGCTACATAAAATATATAATATCATGACTATGGAGCAGAGAAATCCTCAACGTTTTGGGATATAATCAAATAACTGAAGGGAAAGCCATCAACGCAAAGTGATATTGATATGAGTTCTTGGCAAAAATATTTTCACGATATGGGGAAAACCTCATTCACGAAATCTGATACATACGCAGCAAAAACCGTACATTTAATCAGTGGGTTATTGACCGAAGGCCACGCAATAATTGAACCCGATATACAGGTTGACGAGTATGAGGTCCTGGAACATGCAACAAAGTTGAAAACTGGTAAATCAGCCGAGATAGATGAAATATCTAATGAAATGACAAACGAGACAATGCTACATAGCAAACGCGACATTGTGATAAATCCGACATGTGTCGTTTTTTTCACGAGGAAAAACCGACATATGTTGGTTTTTCTACAGCAAGAAAATCCCCTGTGGAAAAAGCAACATACGTGGCAAAAGCGACATATTGCTGCGGGACTGTTATAGACAAAACAGACATATCGACCATACACGTAAAATAAGCAACACATTACTGCGAGGCTGCAGCATTACATAATAATCTAAGCCTATAGCAAAACCGACATGATGAGACATCACATACAGAAAAAATTATCAGAGCTGATGACTGACGATACGGTGGCTAATAAATTTATTACGAGTAGTCAAGAATATATCGTGTTCATCATTATGACCCACTTGCGCAAACATAGAATCCAAAAACGTGACATTTAGCAGATTTGTGGATATACGGAAAGCCGGTGGGGACATGGGAATTAACTGAATAAATAGTAACCGAATGGGCGATAAAGGGTGGTGCATGTCGAGTTTTCCATAGCCGTGGCAAAGGCGATCACTACTGTTTTTCGCAGACCTTGTGTGATAAAAGGGAATTTGGATCGTACGACTATCGATCATATAGAAAATGATGTGGAATTGACCATAGAAAAATACGAAATAAATGAGGAAAATAATAATGAGTGTAAGGAGAGCTATTGCGACTTTTCGATTTTGACCTTTTCTGTGACCTTGACCTTGTCGCTCGATATTGTGCTGTAAAATTTCGCAATGTTGTTTCTATTATCAAGACACTTCTCCTGAATGAAAACAGTTTTAAAAGATTGAAAATGGCTTCACAACATGTCATGGTCTTGAATCTCAGAACACCTAAAGTCATAAAATCGTGACCCCCAATTTTTCGACATTGGGCGATAATGGAGAGTTTTCATCGTATTACCATCGGCCGTACACCATACGATCAGAAATAGGTCAAAGTTAAATACAAAAATAGTTAGAAAAAATAATATCAAGTAGAACGGGAGTTATAGCCATTTATGAGATTTTCACTTTTTCCGTTGCCATGGCAACCTTTTCTATTCGATTTTGACAAAATTTTTATGAGACCAAGCCACTGTGAAAGCGCTTCTGCCCTATAAATCAGATTGATTGGACGGTTTGTCTTTGAGTTATGAGTGCAGACATTAGCACTGAAAAGTCGCTGGCAAAAAATAACCGAAATCGTGACCCCCAATTTTTCGATATTGGGCGATAATGGAGAGTTTTCATCCTACGATCATCGGTCGTACACCACACGATTGGGATTTGACCAAAGAAGAATACAGAAATAGTTGGAAAAATTAATATTAAGTAGAACTAGAGTTATAGCCGATTATGTGATTTTCAAGTTTTCCGTTGCCATGGCAACCGTTTTTATCGGATTCTGACAAAACTTGAGGAGGACCGAGCCACTGCCATACCGCTTCCTCACTATAAGTTTGAATTCTATAGATCCATATGTTGTCGAGTTATGCGCGCGGAAGGACAGACAAACAGACAGACCCAAATGCAATAAATACCCTCTCCCCCTTTCGGGGCGAGGGTAAATATGGTATCCGCACAACACATTATGGAATCGTTTAACGGAATACTTGCCGTCGAACAGATGCCTTATTGTTGGGCCATGTGTCTGATTGTACCTTTCCACAAAAGCGGGAGTGTGAATGATCCAAACAGTTATATTGGCATTACACTGTCCAATAGTTTGGGCAAACTGCAACGGATTGACACGGTTCCTGGAAGACCGTAATAAATATGTGAGGAGCAGATGGGATTCAGGAAAAACTTAAGAACAGCTGACCACATATTTGTTCTGGAGACTTTAGTCGAATTTCATGAAACAAAGAAACAACCAATATATGGTTGCTTTAGAGTAGAGTGGGGGAATATGGACCACCTAAGACGAATATATATCTCTATAGAACTTATCATAGTTTACTGATGCCATATCTACATAATATATGATAAATCAACAAGCTACCATTTAAATATGTGTGATAAATTCGCACTTTAGCTGGAGGTTTGAATTTGTCATGATGTTCGGTAATGTATGTTTGGGGGTCCAAACTCCCCGGTGATTTGGGGTAAGATGGACATACACAATATAAATATATTGTGTATATTATATTTGTTGTTAAACCAAGATTTGTCTGTATTAGACGTGGAATCAATAACCAGTATTAAGTATTCCGAGCAAACAAAACAGGGTCCGTTCTCCAATCTCATAGTCCGGGGACAGAAAGTCATATCAGACATAAGAAGTGAGAGAAAACAAAAATGACAGGGAAACTCATGAACCCCCAAAAATGGTCATTAGGAGGTGAAATCAGGTGTATATATCATGTTATTATATCATATATATCCTGTTATCATGGTAATAACATATATCATGTTATTATCAGTTTATGATTGGCATCAAGTGCGACAAGTGTAAGTGAACTCCACATATCACACATCAACACATTTATTTGATGTGTAGTAATTAGGAAGTCAGGGCGGGCAAATCTGATCAATCTGGAAGTGGGGCCCTCAAATGGATGGATGTGAAGCTTCCTCAAACGAAATCCCAACATAACAGAGAGAACACCATAGTCTGGACCGAGATAGGGCAGTTGTGAGCTACGATTGGGTACACGGTTTCTACATGCCCTAGAGAACACCCTAAATAAATTCGACACTCTGGACGAACCGGAAAAAGTATTCAAATTGGGATGAAACTGGGATCAGTGGGAGAGAGAATACCTCGACAGAAGTCCTAGTTTGGATGGGGGTGAAACAGCCATACCAAACCACAGTCAATATTTTTCATAGACACGCTACAGTTCTGTCAACAATATTCGCCTCTGTAAAAAACCTTCCACCATCAGTAATTTCTTTGAATCAGCACCGGATGAAAACCTCCCAAGTGCCCTTGTTGGATGATGTCTTCCAGTGAGTCTAGCTATATCAACACCGTTATTTTCCTGGAGTGGTTTGAGCGGGGCTTCATCATATCATGTGGATAAGACAAACCTGTCCTGCTTCTGGTTGATAACCACTACTCTCACGTATCACCTGAAGTTGTGAAGATCACAGAGCAGAACTTCATTATTCTCTTGGGGATCCCACCTCACGGCACTCACATGCTCCAGCCACTTGATGTTGGTATTTTTCAAAATATTTTAGATGCATCGAAAATGTTTTGAATGCATCGAGAATAGTTTTGATACGTCGAAAAATTCTTAGACGCATCGAAAATGTTTTAGATACTTCGAAAATATTTTAGAGGCATGGAAAATAGTTTTAGACCCATCAGAAATGTTTTTAATGCATCGGAAATGTTTTAGGCGCATCTTAAACTATTTTCGATGCATCTGAAATATTTCCGACCCATCAGAAAGTGCTGTATTCTATAATTTCGTGTTAAAGCTTCTGCTCGGGAGCAAAATTCAAAATTTTGGAAGATAAAAGCCACCGTACATTTATGCCAAATGCTTTTTTCCTGAACAGTTTTCGTCGCGACTTTAAATGTGACGACTAAAATGATTTAAATTGCGACCAAAATCATTGAATCCCCGACCAAAACGTTTTCGGTGCGGCAATAATAGTGTCGCTGCGAATAAAATACTTTTAGTTGCAGCGAAAACATCGTCGCGACCAATATCATTCTACCTTCTTGACTTGGATGTGCTTGTTCAATACAGCTGCAGCTTCTTCCTCAAACTGTCTGACCAGGTAAGTGTTATGATGAGCAGCATCAATGATTCTTATGATGGCAAACTTCACCAAAGTGTCCCCTCCGTCATGTGCCTATTGAAGTAGAAACATCGGGAAGATGCTAACTTGTGTCGGGTCGAAAATGCTGTTTGAACTTCGTTCTGGAGAGAGTAAGTGTAATTTTCACTGAAACCCATGACCGCAAGAAGCCGTCCTCCATGCAAATGATTCTGGCAGTCTGCGAGTTACGAGTGTTGCCAAGAAGCCCTGAACGCGTGTGACGGAAAGTCTCCGTGGCCTTCTGTAGGTCCTCCAGAAACTCAGCAGCAGTTGTCTTCTTCGTGACACAGGACATGCAGCGCTTGGGTTTGTATTTCTTTGTGATGGTAGTGTACTCCCATTTGTTCGAGGTGATCACTTTATCTTTTGTGATTTTTGAGAAGGTCATCGAAGGGCTTCTTTTTGAGCATCGGTTTTGTGCTTCAGACACTCTTCAGACACTCGCCTGGTGGTAGTCTAACTTCGCGATCGTAGCTGCACATCATCATGTCTGCAATATTCTGCTTTGTCTAACTTTTATTCTCTACTGTGTCACCCATCATGCCATATGTTTTCTTAAGCGCTTCGATCTACAAAGAAATATTGCAGCAACTTGTACATAAACATGTTACGGCGGCTGGTTTCCTAACACTTTCCTATCTGCTTAGGTTTCAGTGTTTTGAAAGAAGATGAGCCGATTTTGACATCAGGATACTGAGGCTTGAAAGCGCTGTATGCTTCTGATAAAACACCTGGATACTATCAGGTGTTTCTGAACAGTGACCTTCTGCCCTTCTTCGTCGATGACCTTGACAAGTTCTTTCTTGATCGGAACTTGCCGACTGACTTCAGGACAGAGATAGAAGTCTGTCAGGGTCGATCTCACTCCGTCGGAGACTCTGTCGCATCTCTTCTTCCTGTTGAAGAGGGTCTCTTGTCACCAGTTGGCTCGTTTCCAGCTCGTTGATGTCTTACTTGAAAATAATTTCGCAGCGCTGGCTTATTTCTGGCGATGGTCTTTATTTACCTGCTTATATGCCCAGGCCTTGTCCAACAAATTATTTCCAGAGTGTTTAGTTTCTGCGAATGCCTCATTAGGTGATCCTATTACTTGATCTGCCAGAAGTAATTTTTTTTTCGCTGGTCTTGACATCAAAATATATTCTTCTCCAGTACACTAGCAGTGTTCGGACTGTCATTTAACTTTGAAAGCACTTGAGTCCGTCTTCGCAGAGTGGGAGGTAGAGATGACTTGGCCATTCTCTCTGCCGAATAACTTGAGAAGACATCACTTCTTTTGGCTTTTGGCCTGTGAAGCCGTTTGGCCTTTTGGCTTGTGATCAGGTACTTATGTACTTGTCATATATCTATTCCATGGGGTTTGTTTCGGATTTGTAAATTGTTTTCATAGGTTGTTGGGCAGTAGAAACAACCACATTTACCACACTGTCTGCCCCTGATGACGCCAGTGTGTCTTTTGATAAAGTATTTGGTCGGGCTTTGTTTCTATTGCAAAATGTTATATTTAACGTTTGTCAGTGGAATCATCAAAATTTGGCTGTATTGGTGGTGATAGATTGATACTTACATTCTTGTCTTTCTTTGCTTTTTCAGGTTCAGTCGTACATGTTTCCGATCGTTGCTGAGGTTCTTTCAGTTGTAGTCTCATTCACCATTTTTGTGTTCTCAGCCCTGCATCCCGCTTCAAGCGTTGCTCTTCATTCAAGTGCGTCCTATGCTTTTGGACAGATTCCCTCCATTTTTGCTTGTTCATCGCTTTCTTTCCTACTTCTTCTCGCCTGTTCTCTATATTTTGATGTTCCTCTCTGTCCTCCAATTTCGTTCGATTCTGCACATTTCTTTTCTCTTCTTGCGACGTGATTCCTCCAGTTCGTATTATTTTGATGTCTTCTTTTTTCTGCACGTCCCCTCGCCTTACGCTCCCTATCTTTATTTCTTGCATCTTGCAGTTTGCCTGGCTCCTCTCTTTTCCTTGCTCGATACTTTTGGCTTCTCTCTGTTGCTGTCATTTTGGCTTCCGTTTGAGAGCTAATTTTGGGTGATCTACTGAAAATGAATAGTTCCAACTAAAGATACACTAAAGATTACACTGCCGGTGTAGTGTCCGCGACACACATCATACTTCAATAATATACATATGTGCCGAAAATTATAATCTTAATAGTATTATATATTTTTTTGGAATATTTAATATATTTCAGAACATCTTTTGAAGATGTTAACAGATTCCCTAAAATGTTATTCCCCTAAATGTAATTTGGCAAAATTACACAAAATCTGTGCATAATGGATCTTGTCTCATCGTGTGAACATATAAGGTGTGTCATTTGTGTTAAACCCGAGTCTAAGCACTGGAAAACTCCATCAGTGGATGCACAGATATTTTCAGGGAAATATTGCTAGTTTCGTGGATATACTTCCAAGATGTCACAGACGGTTAATCCGTTGCGGACACTAACGGCACATCAAGAATCCTGTTGACCTCATTTTTTTCTATAAAAGACGAGTAGTCACTTTTCATATTTACTAGTGATTACACCTCAGTGCACTACACGCAGTGTTGACTGAAAGATATATTCAATCACTCTGAATAAAATTTTATAAGCACGTTGCGGACATTACAGAATTCGCATTACGATCTACTGTCAATTTAGGAATATGCGTCACAATAATAATACTCAATATTTCAGATCTATTCATGTTTTGATAATTTCTGTTTGATGAAATAGATGGTTTTAGGTTGCCTTTAATGAGGAAAAAAACAAATATAATATTATGCTATCATGACTTCTTATAGAATATATGCCTTTTCTTGAAATCGCAAAACGATTTTAAATTCCAATGGTGATGCTGATATCCCCCGTCGTAATCGTCCGATCCAGCTAATTCAACATGCAAAACAAACAAAAATGGAATTATGAACATTGCACATTGCTAGAAGATATTTACATTATCATTTGAGTATATTTATACACAACCGAAATGTACATTTTCAACATTTGAACGAGCATATAAATTGTATCATTTCAAACCATTTTTACACCACAACATATTTTTTACGAATCGTCACAGGACGAAAATTGTTTCCAACTAAACTGTCTGCACCTGCAACATAGGAAGACATATTATGTGATATTTCCAACAGACTGAGTCCATATGACACCCTAAAAGAGCATTAAAGTGACTTGATCTTGGCTGAGCCGAATAACGAATAATTTGCACAATGTGGTATTGTGGAACATATTTTATATCTGAATATCTTAGTATCTATTTGTTGCTATGAATATTAATATTACTAATATTACAATAACTATTATAATAATAAAATATTTTTAGTTTTTAATTGCATCATAATGAGAAGGACGTATCTAACATATTAATATTAGAATTACATTTATAAGTATTTTATTACTGTTTAAAATAAGTATTGAACATATTCACCCTAGCAATTGAAATCTAAATTCATCGTTGTCATATTTTGAACAGTAGTAACATTTTTCACCATTGAAAAGTTGTCATTTTTCACCATTGAAAAGTTGTCATTTTTCACCATTGAATATATCTTATAGTTACCCTCGAGCTCGCCCCGATTGGGGGAGAGGGTATTGCATTTGGGTATGTCTGTCTGTTTGTTTGTCCGCGCGAATAACTCGAAAAGGAACGGCCCGATCGGCTTGAAACTCATAGGGATGAACCTCGTCAACTCTTGTCAAAATCGGATAAAAATCGTTGCCAGGGCAACCGAAAAAGTGAAAATCACATAATTGTCTATAACTTCGGTTCTGTTCAAGAATAATATTTCCATCTATTTTTGTATTTTTCTTTGACCAATTCCTGATCGTATGGTGTTGGAATGATGGTCTTAAAACCAAAGCTCCCAATTATCGACGAAGGTCGAAAATTGGGTGGGGGGCACCATTTTACGATTTTTGAGTGTTTTGAGATTCAAGATCATATTGTGAAGCCAGTTTTCAATGTTTTTGAACCGTTTTCTTTCAGGACATGTGACTTCCTAATAAAAACAGTGCTGTGACAGCGAAAATATTTCAAAAACTCTGCTATATCCATGATTAATTTTCCTTATTAGTTTTGTATCTTTCTGTGGTCAATTCCCCATCATTTGCTATAAAACTGTTGGTCGTACAATCAAAATTCCCTATTATCGCACAAGGTCGAAAATGTAAGGGCCATCAAGTGAAATCACTGATTCGTGATATTTCAAGTAGTAGTACTTCCAAAACCGCAGATGAGTATTTCATGTTCAATATTCTATTGAACATGAAATACTCAGTATAAATCTGGGAGGGCTTGCGACGTTTAGCAGGTCAGTATCAAAAATTCAGATCGTGGTCGACATTATGGTCAAAATAGATAACAAACTCACGAGAACTCTACTTTTAGTAATGATTATTTCTCCCATGATTTTTGTATTTTTCTATGGCCGATAATATTGTCGAAGTAAAATATTTAAGGGGCATCAGCTTCAAAGGAGGACTTCCTATCAAATTCAAACGCAATTTGGTAACATATGAGTTTCACGCACATGGAGTATTCATTCAGATGACTTCAAAATCGAAGAGATCATATTTTAAAAACTACTATCGAATGTAAAATCGAAAGAAACTAAACTAGCGGGCCACGCCCTCCAACTGGGGAGAATGAATGAGTAGCAAACGATGACGTCATTGTTTTGATGATGCCTCGGGCAACGGAGCACTTCCAGCATCTTTGGTTCCAGTCCATTTTCACGAAAGGCGGCGCTCCAGCACCCGTCTTTCACACAATTCGTCCTTTGCATTCTGGGATACTGAAAATAGTTCCAGCATGGATGCCTCTATGAATCGAAGTAAGTTTGAATGTTTGTGATATTTTGTTACAGACAGGACATATTGTAGAAAACTATACAATTTTTTAAAGAGATTGTGATAGAATAACTCCAGTAGCGGTGTACGTGGCAATCTTTAGCGCCTCTGAAAAATCCATGGCTGAGGCATGACTGCCTGGTCGATCCGTGCAAAACAAGAAAGCACGTGCTCGTGTTTACAAAACGCGCATTAATACGGACTATTTTTTGCCGCGCATTGACACTGTCCCCTGATTCAGTGGACCAGAGAATCGGTTATTACAAAGACAGGTGCTTCGGAGTGCCGTCTGGTGGACAAAACGGGTTCCAGTCAAATCATAGAGCTATAACACTAGAGTGACAACAACGAGCTACCGTAGGTAAATTTCCTGGGATGTTACGGCGCGCATGCGCGGAAGACATCGTGCACTGTTTTCTTCCGGTGCGGTGACTTGTCATTTTTGACAGTCACAGATCAATTTGACAGATGTGGAGCGTAAATCCTAGCGTTTATGAAAATGGGAGGATCAAACTGTGCAGTGTTTGGATGTCCATGCAATAAATCAAAATCAAAAATGCTTTCTTTTTTTAAAATTCGCTCATTGAGAGGAAAAGCTGGTGATGTGCCAACCGCTGTTGACGAGTGGCAAAAGCGGATCCTACATCTGTGCTACAGAACACCTCCCTTCAATGTGGAGACTGCCCACATATGCTCGAGGCATTTCACGCCAGATTGTTTGGAATCAACAGGTAATAAACAATAGAATGACCCATGTGAGAAAATAACTCGATCTGATAATTTTTTTATTACACTGTAAAGTCGAGTTCATCTATCAGTGAAACACACTTTTTGGCCGTAGTTTTGTTTTGCATAATCGGATCGACTTGAAATTTTGTGTGTCTTAATTTGGTATCATGCAGAAGGCCTAATTTTTCACCAAGTTTCAGGATTCTATCTGAAAAAAAATAAAGAAATTGGCAATCTAACCCAATGTTAAATTTCATCCCCAACGTGGAATTTGAGATTCTGCACAAAAAACAGCTTTATATACTATTTACAAGTTATTTATTGCTTCAAAATAAACATATTTACTTAATATACACCCATTATGCCTTCCAACTCCAAATCAGTGCAATAGGTTCATTCTGTAAGGTCATTAACATGATGAAAGCCCTGAAATTTGCAGAAATTCATCTAATCCCATTTTGGACTGAAATTTAACATTTGGTAGTAGATTGCCAACTTTTTCAATTTTTGAAATAGAATTCTGGAACTTGGTGAAAAATTACGGCATGATCCTCAATTAGGACACACAAAATTTTTAATTGATCCGATTATCCAAAACAAAACTACGGCCAAAAAGCGTGTTTCACTGATAGATGAACTTGACTTTAATGTAGGCTAGCTTATTTAGTGTTTACTAGATCTAGATCTCATCCAGATTCTATGGTCAATTAATAATTGAGAATCACAGACCTTTTGACACTGACTCTAACAAGGTAGAATCAACATGATCAACTTGTAGTCCACGCTTACGAGGCGAATTCGTACGTATGCAGAAACGTAAACGTGGACGTTGTGGTTTTGTGCTTTACGTCACCGATTTCGAGTCACTCGTCTCAGTGGAGAACTTTGACACACATTCCGCACTCAATATAATGCCATATACATGTATATAGATTTTTACTCAATCAAGTGACAAGTCCTCATAAATAAGATTTGGTTTTATCGTTGGGACAAATTCTAATTGTTTTCATTGTGTGTCTTCTTGACCGTGGTGCCAAAGGCAAAGGCTATAAGCTGAAACCTTATAGCATTCCAACACAGTTCATGCCAAAAGAGCCAAACCGACAAAGGAAGGAACCGGTTAGAAGATGATTATATGTAATTTTTGACGTTCATTTGATCATGTTGAAATTCCGTTTTGTTCTTTTCCATTCTGGTAATGAGTCAAATGTGATTGATGATCTGTTGTTGTTTGTTGACTATGGGATAGTCCCCACAAATTTATCGGAGCAGATTTTTCAACCTAATTTTTAGGTTACCGGACCTTTGGTCCGATAACCTATTGCCATGGCGTGGCGTCCGTCGTCGTCGTCGTCCGTCTACATTTTTATCTTTAAAGTTACAGCATATGAATCAATTGTGAACATATAGGAAATAATATATCCTGAATAATCTAACGACCTTGAATTTGACCTTTGACCTAATTTTCAAGGTCACAAGACAAAATGGCCAATATCTCGCTTATTATCGACTTTACAGCTTAGGAATCAATTGTGGACATTTAGAACGTGATATGTGTTGAATATTTTTGTGACCTTGAATTTGACTTTTGACCTCGTTTTCAAAGGTTAAAGAACAAATTGGTTAATATCTCACATATTATTGACTTTACAGCTTAGGAATCATTTGTGGACATATAGGAAATGATATATGCTGAACGCTCTTGTGACCTTGAAGTTGACCTTCGACCTCATTTTCAAGGTCGGAACACCAGATGGCTTATATATTGATTATTATGTACTTTACAGCTTAGGAATCAATTGTGGGCATATAGGAATTGATATATGCTAAATATTGCCATGACATTGATTTCGACCTTTCAACTTGTTTTCAAGGTCAAAGGACGAAATGATTATTATCTTGCTCCTTGTCAACTTTATAGATTGGGAACCAATTGTGGACATATAGAAACTGATATACGCTGAATATTCTGATGACATGGAATTTGGCGTTTGCCCTTTTTTTGAAGATAGAGCACAAAATGGCTAATATCTAATATATTGTCCGGTAACCTGTCTTAGCCTTCTATTTTTTGTTCAATACATGTTCAAGTATAAATCTACTGTATGGAATGTACTGTGGTGGTCCCAGTGTTACCACGGATTGACTACTTGTTTTTTCCAACTGAGCTATTGATGAGTGCTGCGTCCGGCATTGTCCTCATCATCCTCATCGTCCGTTAGCAATTTCTTCAATCAATTTCTTCTCCGAGACCATTCAGTGGATTCGTTTGAAACTCTGGGGTTAATATGGAATAGTCCCCTCATACGTCGTATCAGAGCGGAATTTCGAAATCATTTTTTTTCTAATTTTGGTGAATTTTTAAACTTTAAAAAAATTTCCATTTACTCATAATAGGGAAAAATTGACAATGTTGTGTTGATATTGCAATAACTTGGAATTTTATGTCACAGGATATTACAAAAGCATAACCTGAAAGTATTGAAAGATATAATTCTCATTCTGGATCTTGTGGATCCGGATTTAGATCCAAAAACATGGTAAATGATGACAAGTTCAAACGTCTTCTCCTAATAGATCATTAAATGGAATTTTTCGAATTTTGTTTGGTAAACTTTAACCCCAGCCTGTAATTTCTCTGTATTTTTGTCGTTATCTCGGAACAGTACATAATACAACCAAACAGGTGTTATGTTGCAATCTATACATCTATACTGCGCAGTTGAAATGCCTCAAGGCATCTTTAGGCTTTGACGTCTAGTTGAAATATATTGACAGTGAAACTGGATCATTCTTTCACACAAATAATCTGAAAATTAACATGATTAATGTAAACTGGTGATAAACTAACTTATATGTACATTTGTATTGATGTTCGAAAATGTATTTGTGTATCAAAATTGCATTTGTTCTTCAAAATATTTTTCCAGGCATACAGAGAGCCACCAGTCATCCCTGAGAAGGTTTACTATTATGCACTTGAGGAGGTCCACAAAGATGTAGCAACACTTGTACGGATGCCTTGGGTCGAGCTCAAAAATTCTGAAACTTCTGCAAGTGCCATCCATCTTGGGAAGCTCATCAATAACTACTTGACTGTGTCTGTTGTGATTGCGCCAGACATGTCTACTACTGTTAAAGTGAGAGGTTAGTAAAGCTTCTTTGTTCAGGTTATGATATTATTGTCATTGAATAAGTTAAAATAAATTTTGTTAGTTCAGTCTATTATTCATCACAGTAAATATAGTTAAGGAAAGAAATATTTCTTGTAGCGAAAGCCATTAGCAATTAGTGATGTTGTTGCTGTAGTAATGATATAACGAAATAAGTTAACATTAATTATGCTCTTTAAGTACATTCATCACAATAATAAATAGTTAATGTGAGAAGTATTTATTATTGGAAAATTAAGGCTGGGTAGTGAAGATTTTATAATCCACATTCATGTTTCATGTGTTTTGAGCGACAGGGATCATCATGATCATGGGGATGGTGGGGCCTAGGGGGACTAGTGTCAGTTAAATCTCACATTCAATAACACTCATACATGTATGTAATAACAAATATAACAAATATTTCAATCATTCCTTGTACAGATACCATTGTGCACCAAACAAACGTCCAAGAAGTCGGACTAAAGCATGTCATCACTCTTGTCGACTCTTTGCACTTGTGTCCGGGTGTGGTGGATGCAGCGCTGCAAGGGCAGCCCGAAGTTGTCCATGACCTTTGGTACAGAGAAGTTGCTGTTCAAGGTACATGTTTATACATGTATACATGAGTGTATTTTTCTCAACCACGCTGTAACATGTGTAATGGCATGAAATTCAGTGGATTTATGCTTGTCATTTTATTTGACTTTCAGATGGAACTGTACAATCCTCGATCCGCGCCAGAAAGTGTGCACAGTTCTGCTCCAAGCCAGGAATCTGTGATGCTTGTAAACAAACAAGACTAATGCTTGTGAAACGTCAGCGAACTGGTCCAACTTCTATTCATCCGCAAGCTCCTCTAGCAAAGATGGGAAAGACACTGCTGATTCAAGAAATTTCATCCCTGAGAAAGAAACAGAAAGAGCTGGAGGCCATCAACAAGAAAATCATCAGTGAGAGCTTAAGTGTATCATCCAAGGTACATGAGGAACTTCTGCAGTTCTACACAAAGAGCAGTGAGTTACGGGACAAGATGGATCCCTTTGTCCGTCTCTTTTGGGAGGAACAAGAGAAGGCATTCAGTCGACAGAATAAAGGTGAGCATGGTTATAATAGTTTGTTGTCCTTGTGCATTCAGAAAAAAATATATGATATATACTTAATAATGGGGTTCAGCCAGCATCTTTAGGCTTTGGTATCTAGTTTAAGGTATTTTGTACTGCAAAAATATGTGTATTTTGAGGTGCATGTAATGTAACATTGAGAACCGGAGATTTTGTACAGTGGTCCCCCTGAGATAAGACCCCCCTCAAGAAAGACTTCCCCATCTGTAAAGACTTTTTCTTGTGGCGTTAGAATGACTTTAACATGTAAATGAACCCCTCTAATAAGACATCCGCTTAGATGAGACCTTAATTTTGTGGCAGAAGGGTAGGTCTTATCTGAGGGGGACCACTGTATTGATGATTAACACAATTGTGATCATTGTACATTTAATGCTTTTTAGGTATGAGATGGCATCCAATGCTGATCAAGTTTGCGTTGATGGTGAGACAACAGAGCCCTGCCCTGTACAAAACCCTTCGGGAGGTTGGAGTCCTGCGATTACCAGGAGAAAGCACACTAAAAGACTACACGGCTATCATCTCATCTGCACCGGGTTTCCAGAAGCACGCGCTGCACGACCAGGCTGAGAAATCGAAGAAGCTCACGGACTGTGACTAGTTCGTCGTTCTCATGCATGATGAAATGAAGATTTCGAAAGATCTGGTGTTTGATCGCAAAACTGATCAGCTTATCGGTTACGTCACCCCAGAACAATTTGATGCAAATGAGGTATACAACATACAATTGCATTATATTCAACAAAATTCTAACCAGAAATCCACCTATTGTTTTGAAATAATAGGTATTATTTTGTAGCTGTATGACCAATGTGTAGTATTGTTTTGCCTTCTTACAGGCCTTTTTACATGCAGTCTAGTATACTTGGTATTGAATATTGAGAGTGCAGCAAAATGTCTCTTTAAAAAGTCTGGTTATACAACATGTACAGTTACAATACCATCTACAATACGAGTAACTTGTTTGCTTGTACATGTATTTGCAGAAATTTGAGAAAAACATCGCAGATGAAGTTTTACTCTTCCTGGTTGTTGGCGTGACAGCAGACATCCATTGCTCCATTGGCTATTTTGGGACGAAATCAGCAAAGGGTGGGACTTGTACAAACTTCTGTGGGATGCTGTGTGCTATCTAGAGATTACATGTGGATTGAAGGTACATACATGTAATACCACGAATACACAAGGTACATAAGTGGTTTGATGGCTTTCAGTTCATATTTTTTATTCAAACAAACATTCTGGAATATTTGCTGATGATGTGGTCATACGTTAGTTCGTACCAGAGTTGATGTAATAAAACAAAAAATTACATGTAGATGAGGCTGATTTTGCTTTCAGGTCTTGGCCTCCACTTCAGACAAGGCCTCTTCCAACCTGAAACTTTATCAGATGCATGGACAGGCTTGTGATGTCGTCTACAAATCAGACAACATTTATGCGTCTGAGCCAAGGTGCCTCTACTTCATCTCAGATGTGCCCCACTTGATCAAAACTTTCCGAAATAACATCTACAATTCGCGGAAGACTAATGGAAAGAGGTTACTGAAGGTACATTATACATGTATACAAAATGTACACATTGAAACATACATATTCTGTTTATTTTACTCTCTGCTAATGGCTATGTGTTTTTATAGAATATCTTTGTTCAAGAGCAGATTGAATATTTTGTTTACCGTTGTTACGTGTCAACTTATTGAAAGGTTGCTGACAATTTCCTGACCTGGGACACATTGGTGGAGCTGTGGGAGAAGGACATCAGTGGACCCCTCTACAAAACGAAGCTTACGTACGACCACATATTCCTCAAAGCAAAGCATGATGAAAGTTCGACTTGCTGCACAGGTATATTTCTTGATACCACAAACTTTTCACCAGTTAAAACATACATTACAGGGAGGAACCCTATTATTTTGGAACCTGCTCAGAGGTCAATTTAGTTAGTGAGGCCATATTCCCTGTTGAATGGTTTCCGAATGAATTAATATTAATAGTATTGTTTTCAATATGACCAGGTTCTGAGTGAATCCGTTGGCAAAGTACTGCAGGAGTACGGATCACCAGAGGTGATGGAACTATCCAAGGTTATACTCCTGGTCGACAAGTTCTTTGATGCATGTATTGTGCGATCACATTCCGAAGCCACCAGGAAGAGGAAGCCGTTCTGCCAGCCCTTCACATCAGCTGATGACGAGAGATTTGAGGCGAGTCTTTGGTGCATGTAAACATGTTTTCTACCATACTTTGTATGTCATTCTGGGAACACTGAGGCCACACCAAATCTATAACTTGCTCGATAGATTTTGTCATGAAAACATAGCACCAAGGGTGATGTAGCTTACCGGTAGATCATGAGAATTGCACAGAGTAATGATTTTCCAAAATAAAAATTGTTACACTGTCTTCAAAACATGTTCGAAAATGTTTTTTCGTCAAAAATGGACGCTGGACGAAAAACCACGATAATAGATAATAGGCCCAAAGGGCCGGTAAGCTAAAAAAGTATTTTTTGCAGTTTTTCTTGTGGAGTTTTGGACCAAAAAAAGATTCTGAACTGTAAGAAGTACAATTTGTAAATTTTCAATATGGAACTTTTTTAAAAACCTTAATTTTTGTAGTGCGGGAAATCCAGCAAGTAATTAATTTGGCGTGGCCTGACAGCTACATGTGCGTGTATTTCAATTATGTTGACATAGCAATAACTGCACTCCCAGTCATACCCTTGCCCCCCCCCCACCACACACTATGAAAAAGTATTTCTTCTCTACTTGTAGTGGTTTGAGAAAGTGTTCCTGCAATACTTCTTTGACTGGGAGAAAAAAGTGAAGTCGACCCCAAGGCTGAAGGCCTGTGAGAAATCAAAAATGTTCCTCAGCAGGGTCACATTCCAAGGCCTTGTTATGACAGGTGAGTCAGTGAACATGTATCTTTTCTTCCTGATTTGCAATTCTGGAATTCTACTCTTCAATGTACATGTACATGTGAATAAATTACACAAAACATACATGTGAATACAATGATGTACGACGCACTGATCCTGAGATATCGGCAAAAACGAAAAATGTTAAATTTCAGCCCCACCATTGAATTTCAGAGTAATGGTAAAGTAGTGGGAGAGCTTGAATGCTGTGTAATATCCAAAATTATTGTCCGTCTTGATTGCAATATTCTGGTTAGGTAGATAACATTCCAACTGTGGTTTTGCTGTTTATTCACTGAACTTCTACACGGAACTGACTATTGAATGGAATGTATCTAGTACATAGAGAGAAAGTTAGCCTGGGGCAAATCTGTCAGCGCTAGGGTGTCTGGAATGAAGGGATAAGTCACATGCAAGTTCTGGACCGAGGGGCCAAGGAGCATGCAGTCGTGTGAAACTAACGGGATTAGCGGGTCTGTCAGGCTGGTATCTACACATCTAGTGTTGTTGGGAGATAATGAATGCAACAGATGTAAACATGCGGGAGGTCTATAGATATTTTATACTGTTCATGCACATGTATATAAATCCTGGTTGCCACAAGCTGCGGAAATTAGGGTAGATTGCCAACTTTTTAGCTTTTTAAGGAACAGTGTAGATATCTGTAACTTGGTAAAAGGTAAAAAATTGCGGCTTCATACCCAATCAGGACATACAAAATTTCAAGTTGATCCGATGATCCAAAACAAAACCGGGGCCAAAAACCGTGTCTGATTTTTAAAAGAAAACAACTTTAGTTAGAAACGTGAAATATATACACGTGGTTAAATTATACTGGTGTTATTTATGTTCAAAGTGCGATCAATCACAGAAGCAACCAAGTATCTGCTGAGCTGCGGGGTGAAGTTTGTGTACACGAACCGTTTCTGCCAAGACCCAGTGGAGGAGGTGTTCGGCCGACACCGAGCAATGGGCAGACGGTCGGACAACATGAACCTAGCTATCTTTGGGTAATTAGGTTTTATTCACTTTTATTAGGTTTATTCACTCTAATTTCTTAATCTAAAAATATGAATACATTAAGTTTTATTAGCGCAACTATGCACCTTTGACATTATGCATTACATGTATTGAATAAAAATTTTCCACAGCCATACATACTACATATTATATTATGTACATGTAGATCACAATTTAAATGTTGCATGAACACATTTCAATCTCCTAATGAACTACTGCATTATGTACTTATAATCATGATAATATTAATCTTTTCATCCAGTTGTTATGGTGTAATATAATGTTATGACTTCAGAAAGCAAGAACGAGCACTGCACTTACAAGGACAAATGCAACGTCAGTTCAAACCAGAAGGCAATGTCACAAAGAAACGGCATGAACCACTAGACATTTCAGAAGGAAAGCTTCCAAAAGTGATCCGAGCTAGGAAAACTCCCAAAAAGTCGAATTGTAAGTATGTACAACTTGTAAAACTAGATGTCAATGCCTGAAGATGCCTTGGGGCATTTCTGGTAAAAGCTTTATCTCTACGCAACATATTCCTAAGACATGAATCGTGGTCCTAGAGAATATGTAGAAAAAATTTCATCAAACATACCCCTGAGAGGCTAATACAAATTGTGTATTCTCAGGTAGTGCCACGAGTCCAAAAATAACATCTGTTTTCCATTACGATATAGTGTTTCCGAGATATGGACTAAAATTAGACATGTTTGTCTAGGGCGACGAGTCCAAAAATAACATCTGTTTCCCATTACGATATACTGTTTCCGAGATATGGAAACGAGTCTGAAAATAACGTCCGTTTCACTCTACGACACACCTTTCCCGAGATATGGCCGAAAATGAAAAATGCTGGTGCTGACTCAGCAGATAAAAATTTGGGCCGGAGTCATATGTTCACCTTTGAAAAATTAAATCAAAGGTCAAATTCAAGGTCACCACACAAGTCGCCATATATGACTTCCCATTTGAAAGTGCCAATATCTAAGCTATATCCTAAAACGTTCTATGAGTACAGTTCCGGCAGCTCCCATTATGAAGGAAAAAATCGGTGAGTCAAAATTTTTTTTCAAAGAGTGGAAAATTTTTTTTTGCAGGAAATGACCCAAAATGGATAGTAACGCGATTTGGGCCAAAAAAAATTTTCTGGGCGACCCGTCAAAAATTCAAAATGGCCACCACACGCAGACCGGCGATTCAAGGGTAACGAAACTCATACACATCATAGAGGTACATCAGGGGAATCCTTTAAAACAAAAATATCAAAACTGATCAGACAGTTTTTGAAAATGGCCACCAAATTCCAAAATTGGCCATTTTTCGGCAAAAATGGCCGCCAATTCAGCAAAAACGATTTAATAAAAAAAAAAAATGAAAAAAAAATGGCTCAGGGTATTAGCCCAAGGAATGTTTTAGTAAATTTTCAGAAAAATTCATCAAGGCATTCTGGTCAACAAGTTGGGAGTTCGTCTCTTGGTCAGGCATCATCCACTTTCTTTGTGGTGGTTTGCAGTTTTTTCCTCAAAGCCTTTTGGTACGTTGTAGATTGTGACTCCTTTCTGTAGTTCTCCATGAGCTGCCTACAATATCCATTTATCCTAGTCCTTGAATATGTTTTGATAATTTCAACAAACAGCTCATCTGTGATATCTTTGTCAACAGTGTCATCAGTGAATTTCTCAAACAGTTTATAAAGTTTACTATCATTGCACAATTCGTCCATTAGTGAACCAAGTGACACATTTGTAGCATAATTAGTTGTGTGGGCCCTTATGACCTGCTCCATTTTGATGAAAAGTGGAAGGAGACCTAGCTCGACAGAGACCAAGCCACCTCTCTTCTTTGCACGAATCAGTTTTGAATTGCTTCCTGCATCTGGGTCACGAACAAGACCACAGATGATGTGCAATTTCTGACATTTTTGTTTGCAGTCCTTCAGACGCCTTGTCACTTTGCGTATCCTGTATATGACAAATCCAGCGATGTACTCTACTATATCTTTGTCCTCGTCACTGACAGGAGCTGGCTGGCTGGTCTGATCGATGCCTAGCATTCGAAAGTTTGCATCCAGGAGGACCTGCATCGTCGCCCGAGAGAGTGTGGCCAGAACAGGTCGTGGCACCGGTGTTGACGAGCCGATATCCGAAAGCCTACTGTGATAGTTAGACCATGCAATTTCGCGAGATTTCACTGCGAGCCACTTCTTGTTGGTCAGGCAACCATTCAGCCACTGCAGATGTGTGTACAGATCTGGTAATGAAGAAATTATTGCATATTATTTTGTTGCTAATTTGATTGTACTGGATATATTCAGTAAAATGAAAATTATGCAAACATGTCAATGCAAATGAGATATCTTCACAGTGTACGTCTTTTACCTATGTCGTTCAAAAATGGTTCAATTGTTGAGTGAATATTCCAAATTACATGTAGTAGAATAAGTGGCACTAGTTATATAGGTGTACAGCCTTTCCCAGAAAATATGATTAGAATGTTGATGTTGACGAACAGAGCAAAACATCAGTGTAAATAGATGGTACATGTGTAAATAGATGGTACAATTTTTGGTACCGTTATGTGATTGTGTCAGCCCTTTATTTATAGAATATGTTGCTCTTTACAAGCAAGGTGAAAATACATTTATGTGATTTCGTTTATATGGTAAATGTATTTGATTTTGTATAGATGGTACAAACAAAATGTAAATAAATAATTGTTTGCATACAATGTTTTGTTGGACAGTGTATACATGTATTAACTTATTTCGACATACTGTGATCTGCTTATTGGCATATTGTTATCTGTGTACATCAGTGTAAATGTATGATAGTATCTGTGCTGATATTTTGTTCATATATGTAATAAATTCAATATGATCACTGAAGATTGTGTGTTTCCAGAATGTACCGTACGATGGCATATGTACATGTACATATGTATATTTACAATGGCAAATTGTCCATACTTTTCGTCAAAAAATTTTGTCATAAGTCCAGAAGTTGCATGACGTATAGGCAATAGTATACAATACACTGCATAGGTAAAATACCTTGGACAGGGAAAGGATCCAACAAATTCCGAAATAGCTCGGGCACAGGTCATCGGACAGTATCTGGTCCTTGCACCTTTCGACCATGGCCAGCGTCAGTGTTGTCAATTCATATGAATCTATACAAATATGAAACCTTAAAAGAAGTCCTTCCGCATATTGTGGTACACATTTTTAAAAATGATTTATAATCAAATATAAAGTAACCCAAATCATTTTTTCTCATATGAAGTATTGAAATGGTTTTATACTCCTATCAATTTTTTTATTCTCGTTATATTCATTAAAAATATAATTTGCATTCCGGCAGTATACGTTAATCAAAATCATTAATACAACACCTTGGGTGTGATGCGAGATTCAGTTTCGATTGAATTATCGGAGTCCAGCGACTCATCCATGCCTTCCCATGCTTCACTGATGTCCTACAATACAGAAACATTTCGGGCCAAATTAATGAAAAAAAGTGTAATTGTATAATAAACATCAGATTTATGTGTTAGTGTGTTACTAGATATAAACAAAATAATTTAAATACAATTTTAAAAAGAGTACAATTTAGATAGATCTATATTCAATTTTACCTCTTCTACATTTACGTATTGCTTGTCTTACCTCCAAATCCATCTCCGTTGGTAGTTTTTCAGGCTCTACATGTCTGTGATAAAAAGAGAATATTGATAATGATATGGCTCTCATAGATCTACGTAATACACCACAGCATGAATTGTCGAGAATATCAACATCAATATATCTTCCCTTCAAACACTAATGCCGGAATATCTCCCATGTAACTGTGCTATACAATGTAACCATGGAAAACCCAATCGAATCAGACAATCCTCAAGGCTTTGCATATTATTCGGTTGCATGCACACTGGTTAATGGTTTGAACCAAAATTGACTTGTAGGTGCGCGCTTCATTATAGGTGAGCTTGGCGCACCTTCACTTATAGGCGCATGCGCCTACATGCGGGGTAATACGGTAAACGCCCTCCCCCCCCCCCCCCTCCCCGTTCAAGGTGCGGTATAAGCACATTAGTGAGCTATGGTATATTTGAGTTGGTGCTAGGGGCCTATCTAGCCAATGAGGGGGGTTAGATCACCATGGAGAAAATCGGAATACTGCACCGCCCAGCCCCGTTGTGGCTCTCCGTTGGCTTGATATCGGACGTTCGCCACATCTGCCATAGGCGGATCCAGGGGGGGGGCGCACCCGGTGCGCGCCCCCCCTAAAATGAGAAAAAGAGAGAGAAAGAAAGAGAGAGAGAGAGAGAAAAAAAAATAGGCCCTAGATTTAATATAGCTGATATGAATAAATCATGGGCGTAAATAGGAGGGGGGGGAGGGGTTGGTCGGGGGGTCGAACCCCCCTTTTCACCTGAAATTCCAGGCTTAAACCCAACTGATCCAACAGCAAAAGAGTCAGTTTCAAGCATAAAATATCCCGTTATATCCCCATCGATGGTCGGCCACAAGAGCGGATCTCGGGGGAGGGGGTGTCCAAGGGTTCTGGTTCTGCCTTTTTCTTCCACTGGAACCCTCTCATTTAGCATGATTGACCGTTCCCGTGCAAGTTCCAAATTTGGTCCAGGGATTTGACTTAAATTGGTGCTACTTCTGCATCTACTGATGATTAAAAAAGTAACTACTATCAGAAATACATTCTCCACCCCTCCCACTTCCCTCCCCCCCCCCCCCCCCCCCCACACACACAAAATTAATATCGAAAATTTTGGGGTTAGTGTCGGTACAGAAATGTCAAAATACTTGATTGCGATATGGCGCACATCTATCGGGAATATAATATTACTTCTGATAATAAATTTGGCATTGGCATTATTTGGTATTGATGGTGATAAAAATCATTAGTCTGGATTTAATAACAATTGCTTGATTAAACAAGGGCCCATGGGGCGCCGTACTCACCGAAGATGGGTACATTATGACGGGCTCCAGCATGTATTAATGTACCCATTATGACGTGATGCAGCCTATCATAATATATCTCTATGCAAGCTTACAGAAATTACAAAATAGGACCAAGTTTCCTTTAACATACCAGCTAAATTTGAATACCAATAATCATCCTAGGGATAAAATTCATGTTTCATACACCTGATTTTTTTACCGAATAAAATACAGTGTGTCCTTCAAGTTTACAGAAAAATATACTGTGGCAATATACACGTATGAATATCATATATATAATTGATACAATGAGCTTTTTAATGTTTAGGCCAGAGGTTCAGTTTAGGGGAATAGAAAAGTATATACTTTACAACATTTTGTCAGTACGTATGTTTTATCGCAGTTGCAACAGTTTTTCACTAATTGGTAACTATTTATATTCATCACATAATCCACCAATTTTCGGTATGTTTAGAATAATAGAAAAATATATACGTTACAACATTTTGTCAGTATGTATGTTTTTATCACAGTTGAAACTGTTTTTCACTAATTGGTAACTATTTATATTCATCACATATCCATCAATTTTCGGTATACTTCTTTTTTGGGGGACACACTCTATCTCGCCAGCATATATCCAGAGTCACTCAATTCAAAGTTATATTTGAAAGACCTTTATTTGTTAAGCACACATACATTGGGATACGTGGTATAATATATACAAGTACTGCTAATTAAGCTATAAATACTTAAATATGCATCTGACAATACTCTACTGAGTTACAACACAATTATACAATTGTATACACAAATATACTGTACATTTCTGCAGAAAAGTATTTTGTACATGTTGAAGTTTTAAGACATGTATTACTCTGGAAAGTGTACTACAACTACTGCACGAATCTGATGTTTAGAACAGAGGACCACGAAATGTGGTCAAAATCCCACAGATTGTCCAAATCTGGTTGATATAAGAAGCCACACTGAGTGGAAGAACACCATCAAAAATATGATATTATTTTATCCTTCTGATTGCCCGTTCATTGTAGATACGAAGTCTTGCTATTTCATGTGTCAGCTGCACTTCAGAAAACTTTCCTTTCTGGCTTAAGAAGGGTGGAATCACAAGACGCGATTTTTTATTGACAAAAGATCCTGAATAAGAAATCCTTTGTCCGCCATGACGTCGTCGTTGGGTTCTAATAAATCCACGATTCCAGATCTTGATGTTATTTCTTTGTCAGAAATGCATCCGGTATACAAAGAACTGATGAAAGTAACCATTTCACAAGGTGATATGCCTATCAGGCCTTTAAATGTGGTGTGACGTTTATAATTGGAGAATGTTTCCGAGTTTAAGACCTTGGAACTCGGCATCAGCACCTTTAACTCTGTGCAGTCCAATATAACCCTAGTTTTGGGGTATGTGAACCTGAAACACTCTGGCATGTTTGTGTTTATGGCAGCACGACTGTAAAATAATACTGTATAATATAACTATAATAGGCCATATTACTAAGGAGCCTAACCCCATATAATTTGTCCATGTAATAAGAATCCTGCTCACAGATGATTGTGATATTCCAAATTTCACTGTCAAATCCTGCTCACTGAATCCCAGTTTGATTCTGCATAGAAACATGAAAAACTGGTCGATCGAAGGTAAGGATTCCTGGAAAACACTACCGGCAGTGTTCATGTGCTGGGAATGTCTCTAGATCTGACTCCATATGATCATATTTTGGGCAGTTGGTTGCAATGCCACAAAATCATTTGAGCGTTTCATAATCCTTGAATCCAGTGTAGAAATTTATCATATCAGGATCCGAAGAAGATCTTGCCCGCCTCTTTGTTCAATAAACTCAGCAATGTTATCTCAGCTGACCTGCATCAATCGTGACGGACAAGTTACCTACACAATATTTCAGTCAATGAAATGCATGCTGTTTAACTTGTTATTGTACTCTAGATCCAAATTTCTTTCTTCCAATCATCAAATTATATTATATTCTGATATTAACAATAACATACCCGTATTTGTCCTAATAGACGCACCGGTCCTAATAAACGCGCCCCTCCCCTCTTTTTCTGACAAAAATAAACAATAAGCAAAGACAATGGAGCACATGTAATCCTGTTTCTTTATGATAACCAATGACAAGGATGAGTTAATCAGTGGCACAAAATGATAAATACAGATAAAAAGAACATCTGGTGTGTAATAAAGATCACTTTTCTATCATAACCAATTGTCATTCCGGATCCTAAGTATGGAAAATTAGTTGGTAATAAAATTGCCCACGTTATTGTACATCGTAGCCAAGACAATATTTGACCATAACGATCGACTTCGATCGTTGCAAAGGCTTCGAGTCGGCAGATACATCATAATGCACACAAATGTCGATCGTTACAGGCTTTACAGTCTGCACATATACGGTAATATCCCTACACCATTCTTGTACACGTTGTCTATCCAATTAAAACTCTTTTGCTGTTTTTGCTATGCGTTTTTGCATAGTTAACGTCGAATGTCGGGCGGTTTTGGACGCTTTCAACTGTCAATGGGCGATATAGTGGCTCATCAAGGCATATGTGCTATTTTTAGATCGAGGGAAACCTCTTCTTCCTGAAAGAGAAAACGAAAACGAGGTTACGTGTCATGTGACCGAATAGAACTGGGGAGAGATCATTATGTATAAAACGTTCAATGTCGGGCGGGTGCGTGCAATGTCGGACACAACGACGTGCAATGTCGGGCACTTGATGTCTTTTTTAAAAAACTCAAAACAAAACGTGCCACACGCCGTGACACGGCACATACAATGCAAATACAACGTTTACGACTGTATATTGACATTTAAGCAATATATTGAGCTTGGACACAATTGAACGTGAATAGTCAGTTGGTGATGGACTCATGCATGATTCTAAACGACGATATTTAATTTAACAATATTATGGCCTACCATAAATTGGAGTTGCGGTACACTGGAATTGACTGTTACATGTGTGGAATTCATTTGAATGATAGCGACATTCTCATTTCACATTTCAATATGATCCATATTTTGCGCTGGGGGCTTGCCCTGGTTTTACAATTTGTCGACACGTGCAGGCCAAGTTTGAAAATAAGCCACTCCAACTCTGTCACATAAGTGGATGGATGTGGTTATCTCAATGAATGCAAATAGTCATCATGATGATTGGATAAATGTAAGTGGAAACCGTTGATATATACATGTACAATAAATTGGAGGTTGTGTTGATACGAATGATTGCCTTTGATTCGTACGACAATTTTTAATGATACATGCATGTTGAATTTTTTTCCATCATTCACGAATGATTCAAGACTTGAGAACCATGTATGTACAAGTAAATCAAGTAAGTGACATCAGCAAAAATCTCGAGTGTAACAAATTCACATGAAAATGATTTCGATGATTGTTTCTAGATGAAACCAATATTCAGGTACATCCTGCAACATCATCATGGCGTCCTGGCATCCGAATACCAGCCGTTTACAAGCGCTTTCCAAACTGACTAACATCGGATCTTTCACCATGATATCAAACATTTCATTCAACAAGATACCACTGGCATCTGTACAAGAATCCCCGAAGATTGCCACAAGTGACTGTTCCAGTCTTTCTTCAAGATCGGGAAGGTAACCCGAACCTTCAAGTTTTTCAAGCCACCATGTTTTAACAGCTGCTCTGCGGGGGGTTAAGCCAAGACCTTGTTCACGGCATACCAGTTGTGCAGTAACATGTACCGGATCCACCTGTTATTGGGATCAAATATAGTTGTATTGAAATGCGTGGTTTACAAGAATTAGCGGGGTTTGTCATTCGTATGAATGTGTTGGAAAGAATTTTGAATAATGAAGTTTATGCAATGAACATCTACAGTTCGCCAGGTCCGCATATGTGACAAATGAAGGATATGGAAGGATCGTGAACTCCAGTTTGGTCAACATGGCTTGGAATGCACGGCACGCACATCCACACCGAGCACTTGTTACACTGCACCCAGACTTTATCTGCGTCATCGCCATATCTATCGTGACAAACAGGACAAATCGTGCTGGATTTAGATTTAGATTCTTTCCTCGTCTTCTTGGTAAGTGCTTCTTTCTCCTTCTTCTTTCGTTTCTCTGCTCTGATATTAATTCTTTCCAGCTTTTCTCGTTCTTTGTTGAGTCTTGTCTCTTCTCTTTGTTTTTTCAGGTTTATTACTTCCTCACTGGTTAATACTCTGGAGCCGGCATTACCCGATTTCTTTGATGTCCTCGGGAGGGCTGCGGGAATTGTGAAAACCGCAGCCACTTCCGAGTGCACCTGCTCGATGTCAAGGTACCGGGCGTCATTTGATGTACTTGGCAAAGTGGGCTGAGTCATAGACATCAGAATATCAGTTGCAGTGTCGGCGCTCTGTACAACATTTTCCTGACCTACCAACAGAGGTACAGCTGATGCGTCGCTACTGCCTGTTGCCAACACGCACGCACCTTCACATAAACCATTGGCTACCTCAACCCCAACCACTAATTCTTGTGATCCACTCGCAATAGTACTAGGGACATTGTCCTCTACCACCATGTCCGGATTTTGTTCTTCAGGAGAAAGTGGAACATTAAGTGCTGTTGATGGAGCATAGAGTTCATCAGATATTGCTTTGGGATTAAAGGGACAAATCCCACAGGCGCGAAAACCGTTCTTTAAATTGCTCGATGACAACGCACTGGTGTATGCTGCAGCGAAGATGGCCGGCCATGATGTTTTGTCTATTACGTTGCCAGGATTGATGTTCATGTGATTGGAACACAGGGTATTGTATTGCTTTTTGAAAGGCGCGAACACACTAACGTCGAACGGCTGTAGACGGTGGGTGGTGTGGGAAGGGAGTGCCAGCAAGTGGATATTAGCCTCCTTGGCGGCCTCCAGCAGCTCCAGGGACTCATGACTGCTATGGCCATCAAGGATGAGCAACTGTGGACGTGCTGGTCCACAATGCTTCAAAAAACACTTACTAAACCACTCCACCCCCAGAACATCCACCATCCAAGCCTTGTCTTGGAACGTCCACAGACTGCCAGTTGGACCTTCGCTCACCGCCCAGGCGTTCAGAGCCTTGTATGTCTTGCCCCTAACAACGATCATTGGGGGCATTGCAAAACCTGCCGCATTGCCACAGGCCATGACGCTCACGGACTCCTTGGACTGGGATGTCCTGCCAGGTATCACCTTGGCACCCTTCCTGGCGCAAACATGTACCGGTTTATGCTGAAGTTGGACACCTGTCTCGTCTGCATTCCAGATAAATTGGGGTTTATCTTTTATCCCCAATTCCAACAAAATCGCATCTAAATTACAGAAATAACTCTTAACTACATCTTTGTTCATGGCACGCAGCCTCAGTGTTGAGCTCACCTCAGGTTTTTTCAGTGCCAGCTCCGGATGGCGCTTTTTTACTCCGGCGAACCACTCACGTCCGGGTACTTGATTCCTAAATGGAGTTTTGAGCTTCAAGTTTCGCACAACTTGACCTATATGTGTACAAAGATTGAATGTTTACTGCATTATCAAATGTACGACCACAAGGCATAAAACTGAAAAAAATGACATCGACAGGGCAAAAGATAATCTGAATGTGCTCAGAGTATTAGCTACCCATGGAAAAAATTAACAAGGCCAACCACCGCTACTGGTAATTATTGGTTCCACTCGTCTTATTCATAATGTGAATAATACAAGTACCGGTTCTGGACATCAGCTGCAAACGAGAGACACCAAATCCCTTCTCGGCAGCGTCCTGTGCCTTGCTGACGCCTCCACATGCTGAGGTAATGCTGGTGGACGACCCAAAGCAGATCCCACTGAACTAGACCCTATATATAGTGTCAATACGAAGTCTAGCTGCCATATTTGTTTTAATTTGTTTCAATTTATTTAAAATATAGGTCTACTGATCTTCAATATGTTTATTCAAAGTGTCTAATGTGGCCCGAATACATGTACTTGTAGGACGTTCATTATACATTTAACTGCAATAGTAATCATTATACGGCCATCCCTTTTCAATGTCTAATGAACATGTTTGGACTCTTTGAACCAAATATTCAAATAACAACAACAACAAAATTACCACCGTAGATACTCGACCTTTGCAATAATCCTGCATCGTGCTCTTCGGAATGTTGTAGCGCTTGGCTGCAGCACGCACTGAAAGCTTTCCGGAGTTCACATCTGCTAAGGCATGCTGCAAGTCTGCAGCTTCCCACTTCCTCAATATTTTCCGGCACTTGTATTTGCCTGGCATCTGGGTAGGTATGGATATATTTCTTCTTAGAAATTTCGTTCATCACACATGGAAATCATAAATTCTACTCCCAAACTCGCCCCCCCCCCCCCCACCGACATATCCGTTGTTGAATGTATCATGTGACTTTTAAATATCATGTGACTGATCTCGGCGGGAATTCCATGTTGGGATGCAAGCGTCAAAACATGACGTGAAATGTCGGGCACTATTTATATTCAATATTTCTTCAATATTTTTTGGAAATATCACGGAAAATATTTGTTTCCTTGTTCTCGGATGCTTATTCTTGAGGAGAAAACTGGGAACTCACAATGCGAACCATAGAACTGTGACAATGCTAAAAAACGTGAAGAAAAGAAGCCCGACAACAGCGTTCAAATTTCCCGCGAAAAACGAAGGGAATTCCAAGGAGAAATTCACGCGCGGAGGAAGCCCACTGAAAACGAGTCTTAGTCATATGACGTCACGGGTATTTTGATAACATCGATGTTTTGCTTGTTGAATAAATATTTTTATTTACAATAGAAAAAAACACATTATACATTCTCCAAATAGTTTATTACATTCATAAAGACAAACACTCCCATGTGCGAGAATGCCCGACATTGTAAGCCCGCCCGACATTCGACGTATTTACCCTATTAGTTTGAAAGAAAAATCGTAAGATATTTTTGGTTTCTCCATGATCAGGAGAATCAGATGATTTCCGGCATGCGCTGCGCAGTATCTACTGGCATCATAATGTACCAGTGCATCGCCTGGCAGAACCCCAACGGGAAGCGATTTTGCAGTGCATGTTTACACTATGATGTCAGTAGACGATTATGGTCACAAGGCCGATGTATGAATTTCAGGTATATCGTAACATAATAGACGCACCCCCTTCGCTTTTGCAACGCGCCCGGCGCGTCTACTAGGGCATATACATGTATATACGGTAGTACAGTATCGCTTAGTAACCGGAAAACAGCAGCCACCGTATCTCGCCTACTTTTTCGGCACGCTTCAAATACTTGTGTGACCGGTGACAAGAATCTGTCACACTTGGAACATGTTCGTTCGGTAGATGCGTTGCTATGCAACATCGTAAACATGCACACGATCTGAGAAACCCGCAAATGCTATTGGCTAACTGCGTAATTTGCATAATGTATGTACATACAAAGTATTGATGTGTCATCCAGCACTCGGTATTTACATACGGTGGTGAATCAATCTTGACAGGTTGTGAGACAAAAACGAACACATTTATTTGAATAATACGCGTGTGATTTGGCCGCAAATTTGTGGTTGCCCGTCGGGCGACTGCTTGTATTTTCTCACTTGCCCTCACCCAATTATTACTTGCCCCGGGAGGTCGGGAGGTCGTTAACTAGTGTGGAGCCCTGCGTTCGCCCATCTCAGAACCCATCACACACGGCTGTCACGTCTATCATCTCCCTCCCTCCACGGCTGTCACGTCTATCATCTCCCTTCCTCCGATCTCAGATACATGTTGGCGACTGGCGTTGCGTGCGGAAATTGTCCGACTCGACAATTAAATTTGCAACTACGTCAACATTGATGCACGGAGAAATTCCAAAGTTGGCATATCGATAGAGGGAGCAGATAGGGCCAGAACGTGCCCCAAATGGAAAAAATTCGTCCCCATACAACAAAACGTGCCACGTTTGTGACATACATACATCCAAACATACAAACGGTCGATCCCATATACTCACCTTCGGTGAGTAAAAAAGGTGGTTTTAAGTAGTGTAGTACCAGCTAGGTACTCGCCAGATGGCGCTACGGTAGTCGCTAGGGGGAGCAATGGCGTCATAACGTTTGCCTATCGATCGCTAGGTGGCGTCATAACGTTTGTCCTAAACACGCCAGGTGGAGTCATAACGTACCCATAAATAATTGGAAAATCATAACGTACCCATAAATGTTCTTAAAATCATAACGTACCCATGAATGTCATCATAACGTACCAATAAATGTTTGAATAATCATAATGCACCAGTATTTTTTGGAAAATCATAACGTACCCATGAATGTCTGGAATATCATAACGTACCAATAAATGTTTGGAAAATCATAACGTACCCATAAATGTCTAAAAAATCACAACGCACCCATAAATGTCTGGAAATTCATTATGTTCCCAGAAATGTTTGGAAAATCATAACGTACCCATAAATGTTTGGAAAATCATGTATTAATTTTTGCAATATTTTTAAACATTTTTTCAAATAAACTTTCCTTTTTATTCAAATTATAAGCATCATATTAAAACGAGTCTATACCATTTTCTCAGGTTTTTTTTATTTCACAGCACACATCTACTATATATACAATTTCTACACAATGGCCTATACATGGACTCCTTTTTCTGTATTTTTAAAAAAATTTATATTTTTTTGGTTCGCTAAACTACGCATGCGCAATATACAACTGAAGAGTGAACATGGATACCCGCTCTATATGTCTGAAGAAATTTTCATGAGCCCATGATGTTAGGCGACATATGCTTACCGTACACGATACAACTAAGCAGCAGCAAGTGATGACACTTCGCCGCTGCAACCATTGCCGCCGCCACAGGCGTTGCCACCACCGCCACAGCCATTGCCACCGCCGCCACAGCCATTGCCGCCGCCGCCGCCACAGCCATTGCCGCCGCCGCCGCCACAGCCGCCGCCGCAGCCATTGCCGCCGCCACAGGCGTTGCCGCCGCCGCCACAGCCTCAGCCACACCCTTAGCCTCAGCCTCAGCCTCAGCCACAGCCTCAGCCTCAGCCTCGGCAGCCACAGCCTCAGCAGCCTCAGCCTCAGCCTCGGCAGCCACAGCCTCAGCCTCAGCCACAGCCTCAGCCTTGGCAGCCACAGCCTCAGCCTCAGCCTCAGCCTCAGCCACAGCCTCAGCAGCATCAGCCTTGGCAGCCTCAGCCTCAGCCTCAGGCTGAGGCTGTGGCTGAGGCTGAGGCTGTGGCTGTGGCTGTGGCTGAGGCTGTGTCTGTGGCTGAGGCTGAGGCTGTGGCTGAGGCTGTGGCTGCCAAGACTGAGGCTGTGGCTGAGGCTGAGGCTGAGGCTGTGGCTGCCGAGGCTGAGGCTGCCGAGGCTGAGGCTGAGGCTGCTGAGGCTGTGGCTGCCAAGGCTGAGGCTGAGGCTGAGGCTGTGGCTGAGGCTGAGGCTGAGGCTGAGGCTGAGGCTGCCAAGGCTGAGGCTGTGGCTGAGGCTGAGGCTGTGGCTGAGGCTGTGGCGGCGGCGGCAACGCCTGTGGCGACGGCAATGGCTGCGGCGGCGGCGGCTGCGGCGGCGGCGGCGGCAATGGCTGTGGCGGCGGCGGCGGCAATGGCTGTGGCGGTGGTGGCAACGCCTGTGGCGGCGGCAATGGTTGCAGCGGCGGTAGTGTCATCACTTGCTGCTGCTTAGTTGTATCGTGTACGGTAAGCATATGTCGCCTAACATCATGGGCTCATGAAAATTTCTTCAGACATATAGAGCGGGTATCCATGTTCACTCTTCAGTTGTATATTGCGCATGCGTAGTTTAGCGAACCAAAAAAATATAATTTTTTTTAAAAATACAGAAAAAGGAGTCCATGTATAGGCCATTGTGTAGAAATTGTATATATAGTAGATGTGTGCTGTGGAATAAAAAAACCTGAGAAAATGGTATAGACTCGTTTTAATATGATGCTTATAATTTGAATAAAACGGAAAGTTTATTTGAAAAAGTGTTTAAAAATATTGCAAAAATTAATACATGATTTTCCAAACATTTATGGGTACGTTATGATTTTCCAAATATTTCTGGGAACATAATGATTTTCCAGACATTTATGGGTGCGTTGTGATTTTTTAGACATTTATGGGTACGTTATGATTTTCCAAACATTTATTGGTACGTTATGATATTCTAGACATTCATGGGTACGTTATGATTCTCCAAAAAAATACTGGTGCATTATGATTATTCAAACATTTATTGGTACGTTATGATATTCCAGACATTCATGGGTACGTTATGATTTTAAGAACATTTATGGGTACGTTATGATTTTCCAATTATTTATGGGTACGTTATGACTCCACCTGGCGTGTTTAGGACAAACGTTATGACGCCACCTAGCGATCGATAGGCAAACGTTATGACGCCATTGCTCCCCCTAGCGACTACCGTAGCGCCATCTGGCGAGTACCTAGCTGGTACTACACTACTGTTTTAGTGAGTTTGTGTGAAATTTATACTCAGGAGAGGCCAGAAAGCTACTACAGAACATGAAAAGGGCACTGTCTTCTGGGGCCTTTCAGCGGACCCCAGACCCCCGGCCGCGAGGTGCTTGCCGGGCTCGCATTGGTCCACTCCCTTAAATCCTGGATCTTCCCCTGGATGCACTACTCTCTTCATTTAGTATGATATACATTCATACTACTTCAATTACTAAAGGGGGCTTACGACGCAACCCCCCCCCCCCCACACACACACACACACAACCTGAAACCAAGCACCCTGTACTCGTCCCTGATTAGTACACGAAATAGGCATCCAATAGTACCAGAAACGTCTCCAGAAACCACCCCAAATGCTCTCATAAAACAAAAAAAATGCTAATTTTTTTCGGGCGGCTTACGGCGCCCCCCGAACCCCCAGACCGCATGTACTTTGTTTACGCCCCCCCTAATCTAAATTCCTGGATCCGCCTCTGTCTGCCGTGGCGAACGTCCGATATCGAGCCAACGGAGAGCCACAACCTGACAATGGGTTGTGCACCGCCGTTCCGGACATGATTGGGTCTGGTCTAATTCTGGCTCTGAGGTTGGGCTGTATAGCTGTAGCCTATTTAAAATACAGTACTGGTAATTGTAATGCATAATTAATTTTGAATGTATAATAAATATTACTTACATAACTGCAGTAGATAGACCATAGATAGACGGAAAGTTCTGTTTTGTTGTTGTTCTCCTTCGAACCGGAAATAACTTCTGCACGAATTGCAGCGCCATCTATATCCCGAAACATTTACCAACGGTAGCTCGTTGTTGTCACTCTAGTGTTATAGCTCTATGGTCAAATGAACCGCCTGTCGAGGCGTCTCTCAAAACAATGACGTCACAGAAATTTACGTCATGTATGACGTTTCTGTCAGCCATTTATTGCCGAGTGGAAAAAACTCGCAGATTTTCGGTGTTTTTGAATATCTTCCATACGATTTGTTTGTACTGAACAAATATATACATATTCCATATGTGAACGAAGCTTAGAGTCTTCTCCATTCAAATGCATTGAGATATATTTGCTATATGAAAGTTTTAATTAGCCGTAAAATCAATAATCGAAGCCAATACACATTGATAGGAAGTCCGCCTTTAACTTTAGTAACTAAATCTGGCAGGGCGAGGGTCTGCAGTTTCGTTGTCTCTTGTGTGTTACCGAGTCCGAGATACATGTCAAAAGTATACACCGAGCCGCGATTTGACATGTACTGAACACGCAGTGGATAACTATGACATGTATACAAGGGTGGACATTGACAAAACATGTTATATCGGTTCGTCAGCGCGTCACACTCAAATGATTTCCACAGCGGTCGATAATATTATTACCAACCTCCAAGCAAGTGATAACTTTGTTATAAGCCCCTAGGGGTGTGATATCAGACATAATCGCCGTTGATATCATTAGTTAATTTATGATTATGATCTCGGGATTTATGGGAGATGCGTGGGATATACTCCGCCTCACACATGTAGTGATATAACTTCTTCTGTAGCAGTGTTATCTGACACATAGTCATCTGCGGAACAGAAGAGCCAGTAGCTAAGATCACTGTCTCACCCCAAATGTCTCCGCTGGTCACGTAAATAGCATTGGGTCTTGCCGCTGGATATTACTTGTGTGTTTTTTGGGTCACGTTATCTCACGTGAAAAAATTTTGCCCTGTCAGTGACATATCTGTCAAATATCACCGAAGCATAACGAGTGCCTGAGGACAGCCGAGACTTCATACGACACAGGGTGCTGACGGTGAGGGTTCGTCTATATATACTGACCAAAAAAAGAAACGCAACTTTTCGATATTATTGTATAATTTTATTAAAATAAATAGTAATGTCATGCATTTTGTAATACATGAGCAGTGAAGCATCTGAACAATGACAATCATTCGCAATATTGAGGAATCATCCCCCCCCCCCGTTAAGCTTTACGGAGCACACAGAGCCACTTCTGGCAAAATTGAGAATGACATGGTCAGTCATTGCTACTATCTGGTGTGGCCAAGGAGCCCAGGACGACAAATTCCGTACATTTGTGGCTGTCTTCGGCGAACTGAGGTCATGTCCTACAAGAAACACTTATTCCGACCCCCATACAATAATGTCGGGCCACCATATCTCGCAGTACGCATGGGTGAGCATACCGGCCACATATACGACGTCATATTCGTGTTCTAAAATCGGCAGTGTACATAGCAAATCTGGATCTGTTCGTAAATGCGCATGTTTGACCAGTTTGATATTTTCCACCATATCAGGTTCCCATTCAATGACGAAAAGACTTTTTCCTTGGCTCCATTGGCATCACAACTCGGTGGGGGTTACGTTTGTGAAGGTCACCCTCTTGCAGACTGTTGCAACCTGTCTTTTCGCTAATCCTGGATTAGTTCCAGTCCTTATTCCCGGCTGGCGTCCTTGTGGCTGATCGGAAGTGGTCACGAAGGTGTAATCGGCTTCATACGACGTACAACTCCCGAGTAAGGTGCGGTATTCGACTTTCACCATGGTGATCTAACCCCCCTCATTGGCTAGATAGGCCCCTAGCACCAACTCAAATATACCATAGCTCACTAATGTGCTCATAGCGCACCTTAAACGAACTCCCGGAGTCGTTCCATCAGGTGTTGCAGGTTTTGGACATTTTGTTGCATTTCAATTGGCTACAGTATTGCTTCTTGACACCATACAATGGCTCTATGAACGATAAAATCGGAGGCCCGTTCTGTGATGACACATTTTTGCTCAGATCATCATATACGCAAATTGTTGCACGAAATTTGTAAGGTTAGGTACCGTTTGCATCGATAATTTTCCTACAGTTTTGCCGGCTTGTTATATACCCCAGTGAGTACTAAAATATCACACCATAACTGGGACTGGCTGAGTAGTGCAAATGCTCAAAGACGACCATCTACGTAACTTTTGTCGCGTCGTAACTTATCGCCAACGGAGCGAGTAAATGTGTCGCAACTTTTCCTTTGGCAGGCACAAGGCTCGGATATTTTGAAATACCATTAAGAATGATGCAAAAAAAAGAATAGCCGAGTTTCCAAATTGCGTTTCTTTTTTTTGGTCAGTATATTAGAGGGGCAGTGGCCCGAGACGGGCTTCCATCACATTTTACTTGACTATTGGATCGCCAAAGAAAACTTTACAGGTCGAAAGTAATTTTAAATCACATTCTGGATACATTTAATTCACACTTGATGAATAACATCCACGATTCCGATGTTAACTCATTTCGAGGAATCATTCCGTTTCAGGAAACATAATTATGGCCTGTATATCAACTGGTTTCCGAAGTAATAGGACTACGAATCGTTCCCTTTTCGCTACCATTGCTCTTCTAGGATTCGTTAGTATTTTCACGTTGAATTCTACAGGATATCTAGGAATAAACCAACCGGGTATTTTACGATCAAAAGGGGCGATATTGAGTACAGGTGAGTTTTGTATTTTGCAATTCTATTGAATAATTTTTTTATAGTTACAGTGATAATAGTTCAAGTAAGCGAAATTACCTTTGTGTTCTTATTCTACTTCTTCCAAATATAGAGCATTCTCTCCTTATAGATAAGGAAATTGATCGCATGCCAATATTTATCTTATCACAGTGTTGGCATATTCACCATTTGATCTCCGCACCTCAATTTTTAGTGATAGATTGTGGGTCATATGTGCTTTAAAAATCATCAATATACAGTAAAGAAATTGATCTATTGATATTACCCAGATTGTAAGCAAAATGGAATCATCACGAAATACAATATGACTTGTGTTCCACGTCGGTTTGTCTCTTAAAATGAATGTTCCACGTCGGTTTGTCTCTTAAAATGAATATTATGATTTTAAATTTGAAATTACTTCAACGTTTACTCACTTTTCAACCTGCCTCAGTGTGCGAACCGTTCGAAATTGATCACCAACCGTTCGAAATTGATTACCAGGCCCGTTCGAAATTAGTTTACCGCGCGAACGCTTGTCTACAGTGACATTGCCTCTGGACTCTTTCTAGACAGTTTTGTCTTTCTGTTGGTAGGGATCCCAGAATGTAGCACTATATTCTACGATTGGGCAAATTAATGTTATGTAACACTGGGTTTGGTTTGCAGGCATGATCTTTTGCAGGCAGCACTCAACTCGCTGGACTTTCTGAAATCGCTTGAAGCGTTGTCTTTTTGGTGATCTGGAGGTTTTGGCCTCATTATAGGCTCTCCGTTTTTATGTTCTGAATAGTTTATTATGGCATGAAGAGGTGATTTTCCATTGTACTGATTTTAATATTTCACCCATTCCCTGTTTGAAGTCCAGCCATGGAGTTTTGATCGGCGTATGACTGTTGTACTGGAAGGTGAACCGGTCTGACAGGGTATCGGCATGTTCCCTGTGTTGACCATGTCAGCCTTGTTTTTTTATTGAAATTTTATAACCCCAAGTAGAGGGCTAAGTGTCTAGTGCTAAGAACAAACTTAATATGTTTCATATCATTGAAAGGGTGAAAAAGGGGTTTTTTTCTGAAAATTTGTCTGGAACGAACGGAAAAAATTATTACATATTTATTTATGAATACCAGCGGCTGTTTTTCAACCATTTGATTTTTCTTCTTTTTTTCAGAGAGCAATCAAACTTGCCAGAATCGTGAATCAAAAGTGGAACAAATTTGTGCAAAGCAAAAATGGACTACGAATCCGGAAAATGTCACCAAGAATTTTTACAGCCATATGTTGGTGGATGAAAAGCACCAGGTGGTCTACTGTGCTATACAAAAAGTGGGATGTACCTCGTTCAAGCAGCTGATGGCAAAAGCTACAGGTAACGTCAAGGACAATGCATCGATACGTGTCCACGCCCCCAGAGAACTTATGAAGCTGGGTTTGCGATACTGGAACACTTACGATTCGCAAGAACTACAAATCATACAGAAAACATATCGTAAATTCATCGTGGTACGTCATCCGTTCGACCGACTCTGGTCAGCTTACCATGATAAGTTCGTGTTGGGATCAATGTTGCCTCGCGAAAAAGCCAAGGTGATTAAAAAAACTTTCCTGAACGACGTCAGATGGGAGAAACCGAACTTGCCAAGAATCACATTTGAACAGTTTCTTGAACTCATCGCTGCAGGCTACTACGGCACTTTCACAAATCCACACTGGCATGGATTTGATGATTTGTGCCATCCATGTGACCTACGTTATGACAAAATAATTAAAATGGAAACCATGGAAGCGGATGTTGAAGTAGTTCTAAAATGGTTGGAACTCTCAAAAGACTCATTTCCTCAGCGAAACCAACGACGTCAGGAATCCCCTGATGAAAAGTTGAAGGACGCCTCGAAGATTTTCCAAACTGTCAACTCGTCAACTATTAAAAGGTTGCTGAAAATTTATGAAAAGGATTTTTCACTATTTGGTTATGCATGGGATGATCTGACTGGTGTCCATTGTGAGTCGGTTCAATCTGGAACTGGTGTGTGCTGTTGAACAAAAATAACATATCTCAAGGTCCCGAATATTACCTACATGCCTGCACCATGCGGCCTGCAGCTCGGTGATTTTCATATACATCTATCGAATTTGACAGTTGAGAAAAATAATCGTGAACAATTTTTGTAAAAGATCAACTCAAACTTATGTGTCTGGATTATATTTTTTCTAGGATACAATGTACTTTTAATTTTATTAGCATGCTGACCATATGCATTTTCAATTGATTCCAATGAATAATGGTTCAAATGTAATAGTCAAGTCCCTGGAGATAATTAAATAAAAATCGTAAAAATTAGCCCACAGGCCAAGATAGGTTACCAGACAATATATGTTTTATATTTTACCTATAAGCCATTTTGTCTCGTGACGTTGAAAATAAGGTGACTGGTAAAATTCAAGTTCACGAGCATAATATCATATTTAGCATATATTATGTCCACAGTTGATTGCTAAGCTGCAAATTCAATGTTCAGAGAGATGTTCGCAATTTTGTCCAATGAGGTCAAATTCAAAGTCATTGCAATATTCAGCGTATATCATTTCCTATTTTTATTGTTTCATGATCAATAAAGGCGATAATTCGCGAGACATTAGCCGTATTGTGCTTTGATCTTGAAAATGAGGAGAAATGTCCACAATTTATTCACAAGCTGTGAAGTCGATAATAATCGAGCGATTTTGTGCTCTGACCTTGTAAATGTGGTCAAATTCAAGGTCATCAAAATATTCGGCATACATCATTTGCTATATGTATTCCCAAGCTGTAAATTCCATAATGAGCTAGATGTATCTGAACCATATTAACCATGTTGTTCTCTGTCGTGAAAAGAAGGTCAAGTTCAAGGTCATGAGAATATTCAGCATATATCATTTTCTATTTCACGGTGGGTAGGCAGACAGTAGTCTAGCATGATTTCCGAACTCTAACTGATCGCTAAGAAATCTAGCATGAAAAAAACGCACACTGCGGTAGGGGAAAGATGTGAATTGTGTGGAATTGGATAAGGTTTTTTCATATATGTTATTTGCACGGAACCAAAGACATATTAGACTATTTCATTATCAACGGGGAATAATCATGTATATATCTCCAGTATCGCATAATTGTGTACACAGTTTCGCGAATTGGGATCAAAAAAGGGCCAAAATATATATACTCTATGGAATGGTTCACAACATTACTCCAGTTATATGAACTAATCATATTTGAATGTGTAATTGGTTAATTGTTAACGATCGGCACATCGAAATTGCTGTGATGGTGAAGAATAGCAATGCTATTTAAAGCAGCTGCCTTCGAACGCAGTCAATATTTTTTGAAAACTATATTTCATATTAAACATGCTAAACAAACTGAATGAAACATACTCACATCAAATGTAATGAAAATAACCAGTCCTCGGGGAAAATTTGTTCGTTTGAACAGGCGGTTCTCGCGTAAATACAGGTATCCATCACAAGCAGATGTAAACAAAGTATAGAAGTGCGAGATAGACTGACAATTCCACGCACATCATGGTGAATCACTGATTATTCTCTCACAACTACACTATATATGCACATACGAACTGGAAAATGTACTCAATGTGGACTTTTAAGCGCGATTTGAGCATTTGTTTACATTCGGGTTTGATGGATACACTTCGTTTGTTTATTTACAAAACCGGTACAAAATGGGCACTAAAACGGATGAAAAGACTGACTCGGACGGACTGTCAGTCGGAAGGACTGTGATCGTCAAAATAATTGAGCACACCTCTCATATTACATTAGATGTGTTTAACAAAAAAATGGCTTTGAAAAAATATTGCTTACATTCGAAGGCAGCAGCTTTAATTAAATGCAAATCCGAACCCTTGTCCCCACTCTTGCATGTTTCCCCCCAAAATCAAACCATGCTTTTCTGTCACACAGTTGTGGCTGTCAATTCATTTTACAGATGTGAACCCTATGTTTTTCACTTCGGAAAGTAGACATGTTCCATAGTATACGGATATATTTTCAGAAACTTGTCATTGTTTTGAAAAAAATAATGATTTATCTTTAATTCTTAATCCTTTGATCTTTGATCTCCAAAGACCAGGGCCGGCGGCCTCTACTTGGTTACTCGGACAGGGAAGCCACCGAACGGGAGGCGGGGGGTAATTTCAAAGGGATGCCACCTGATTCAGCGACTATAGAGTTATTTAATACTTTTCATAGTCTTCATCATGCACATGCGCTCTCATTCAAATCTACATCATGAGTGATCAGTGCTTTTTCGTGTCTGTAAAGCTTAGATAATCTTTGTATCAAGCCAGGCAAAAATCAATAACTATATTGCCGGCTTTATCATAGGCTATGTATATGATACGTTTCAGTTGCTCACGTTTGAACCCTGATGATATGAATACTGATATACCAGTGAAAATATGAAAAAAAAGTCCCAACACAAAATGAATAGTATATTTTTGCTTCTCCGCGTATAAATAGTGTCTTTTGTTGTATGGTTTTCACACTTTCACAGTGTCATATTGCCATATCACAATGTCATATTTGTACCTGCAAACCAAAAAACGTTCATGAATTAAAAAGCTTTGCTCAAATGTTGAACAAATCAAAGTTTATTCAGCCTGAGTTGATTGCCAACGTTTTCAATTTTTTTTACGATAGAAGTCTGAAATTCAGTAGAAAATTGCCGTTTGACTACCAGGTGAAGTATGCAAAGTTTAAAACCGATATCATTCAGCATCGCGATTATATCGGCGAAAACGATGTAAATGAGTTAGAATTTTAAAAGAATCAGAGTATACACCTTTGCTATCTGAATGTTATCTAACTTACGATGCACGGTTGGTATTTATCAACACATGCTTTCATCGCGGGATACTGGTACACGTAGGTCTCCGTCTCGGTGTGCAAGTTGGATCCTAAGTTGGATGCAAAGGTTCAATCATGTCGAATCTTGCAAGAGTGAGATGCTAGTGAGATGCGGTTTTTGCCAATCATGCAAGAGTGTGTAAACATGCATAAATCATAAAATTGGTATTATTTGATAAATATGGATAATATTTTGCTGCAAGAGTTAAAAGTACATGAGAACATGTTTATATAGCTGTGTAGACTGTCACGTACCTTGTAAATAAACGACCACGACAGAAGTACAACCCAATATTTCACTCAGCCGCTATTTCATTTTGATCAACATTTATTGCTGTGTGAAGCATTTCGTACAAAAGACGTTGTTTAGATTTACCGAAAATTCGTACCTATCAACATGAATTACTGGAATGTTCCGTGATATGGTCGGTTACCCAAAATATTGGGTTTCATTATTGGGCGTGCATGTGGAGTTCCCATCCTCCGCATACATCATAAAATCAGGCGAGAGTTCTTAGTGCATCAGTTAGAGTTCGGAAATTATGCTAGACTACTGTCTGCCTACCCACCGTGTATATGTGCACAATTGATCCCTAAGCTGTGACGTTTATACTAAACGAGATATTAGCTATTATGTGCTTTGATCTTGAAAATAAGGTCAAAAGTCAAGTGCAAAGTCATGAGAATATTCAGCTTTTATCATTTCCTGTATGTGTAACTTGCCTCTAAAAACCGACCTTTGATTGAAGCAAGGATCGTATAGAGGATCCTTGATTAAAGTACGTTAATTACATATGACAATATATATATCACTATCATATTTAAATGTTGTAATACCACGATATGTTTTCTATATACAGTATGTGATTAGTAGGCTATCTCGTCAAATCTTTTGGATTCGATCGTGGATGATCGAATATGTAGATTTGTTCAGTCTATTCCCCTGAGATGTTTTTTTATATATGCGTCGTTAAAATCTTATGAAAGTCTTTTTGAATCTATCGTATGAATATTTAGGTTTGTTCTATCCATTTCCTGTGATGTTTTTTGTATAGACATCGTTGAAATCTCATGTAATTGTTAACATATATGTATATACCAAATAGTTTACAAAGTATACTAGAATGAAAAAAACACAACAATTTGAATAAAACAGATTCTTCTTCATTTTGAATAATGACAACACAGTATATTCATAGCATCAGTTATAGTTGATACAGTTGATTTTAATGTAGTGCCGACGTCTTCCATCAACATGGCTTTTCTGCGTTTAGCTCACAGACGGCCGCAACCCGGCTCCGAAAGGCGGCCGCAACTGGTATTTAACATGGAGCCCGCACCCCGGCTGCGGGTATACGAACACATATAGGATTGCCATTTAACTCCATTATAACGTTTTATGAGAGAAATCACTTTCAAAATGTTTCAATTTTCATAAAATTTCTGTATGTTGAAGCAATATATATAACTTACAAAATATTAAAAAATCAGCACATGTTGTTGGAATAGATCAAACGCTACAAGCATTTGACTTTTAGCTGCTGACACCTGGCGAATTCCTCAGAAAGCAAACTCCCAGAAAGGGCCGGTTTGTTTATATGTATTCATGCGCACAATAACAGCTCCAATCAACATGAAAATTCACATGTACATAGAGGAATACCCATAATACCACTATACAAACCAAAACAGAGACATTTTAAAGTGATACATGTGCATTTGGAGGAGAAACTGGGAGTTTTTAAATAATATAGTACTTTGATGCCTCATTTTGACCATATAAGGAAATCAATACAGGTCCATAACCTTAATTAATGGCAATTTTCTTCACATTTTACAATTATAACACCCCACATACAGAGGTGATAATCCCCAATTATTGAGCTCTTATGTGAAAAGGGAAGACTTGTAGAGAAGAAATAAAACAGTGATTTTTGCACTTAAGAAAGGAAATATTTTGAACAAAAAAGTGAGATTTTCTTTGGAAATTTTGATTTGACGCCCGATCAAACATGCTCAAGGACAATTTGGGGTTTGTTTCAGATAAATGTATTATTCACCCATATATTACCATCAGTTTGATTCCCCTTGGACTAAATATGTCAAAATTCTAAAAGAGTTGGTAGTCCTACCCCGCTGCTTAGCACCCAACACTTTCTACCATACTGCTGTCTACACCAATAGTATTCAAATGTCGCAAAATGCTACCACCACACTCTCAATATAGTATATTTCTAAATTAAGCAAAAATTCCAAAGTTTTAATCTTGACAAAACACAAAAACGTAGACAATTTGTTGAAAATATGGTTTCTGTCAGCCAGAGATCACCGATATTAGGTCACATAGGTGCCTTGTACAGGGGACTAATTTATGTGCTGTATAAAATGTATTCATGAAACACATTTATATGATGAACTGCAATCGATCAAACGGCAAGAGACACATATGGGGTCAAAAATGTGGTTCTACGGCAATATCGAAAAAAAAATATGGTAAAAAAATCGGAAAAGTGCGTACTTGACCAGATATGGTGCCAAAATTGCAAATAATATACCAAATGCATTCTGCAATGCCTAACCTAGCTTATTTATGATCGACTATATAGGTTATGGTGATGAATTTCAGAGACACCTAGTATTATCCACCGTTCAATATTTGGTGGCCATTTCGACACCTTGTTCGGTTAGGCTGTGTCTGAGTCCAGTAGTCCTCAGTGAAAGTGTATAATATTTTACAGTGATTTGAAATATTGGGTACTATATGAAAATAAAGAAAATAAAAAGGCACTAACTCCATGTCTTTAGCATTCAAGGGGGGGGGGGATAAACACCGCCGCTATTAGCATGTAGATATAATCCTACATATGTAATAAAAATCCACGTGAACGAAAATTATGGTTGCAATGGTGAAAAATTCATGAATACTGCACACTATCCACACACAAATTAAAGAAATGCCACAAAACCTGCTAACAATCTATAGTACACAAAATTCCATGTCCTCGGTTTAGGTATACGAACACATATAGGATTGCCATTTAACTCCATTATAACGTTTTATGAGAGAAATCACTTTCAAAATGTTTCAATTTTCATAAAATTTCTGTATGTTGAAGCAATATATATAACTTACAAAATATTAAAAAATCAGCACATGTTGTTGGAATAGATCAAACGCTACAAGCATTTGACTGTTAGCTGCTGACACCTGGCGAATTCCTCAGAAAGCAAACTCCCAGAAAGGGCCGGTTTGTTTATATGTATTCATGCGCACAGTAACAGCTCCAATCAACATGAAAATTCACATGTACATAGAGGAATACCCATAATACCACTATACAAACCAAAACAGAGACATTTTAAAGTGATACATGTGCATTTGGAGGAGAAACTGGGAGTTTTTAAATAATATAGTACTTTGATGCCTCATTTTGACCATATAAGGAAATCAATACAGGTCCATAACCTGCAGCCGGAACCTGTACACCCCTTTAAATTTGGTTCCATATTTTAGTATCATGTCCGGTACGAGGAAAATATCGCAAGCAAGCAAAGGAAAAGTTGTGAAATACTGGTGTTACATGCATTTTTCACACGCTGGTAATCCTTTTGACTGTTTCCTATTGCAATAATATACCGATACATGTGTGATTCGGCCTTACAAATCGTTAAAAGAAATATGTCATTTTTTGTGTCTCCACTTGTATATATTATTATTAGATCTACGCACACACCGCATTGGTGACGAGCCACTGTGATCGGCAGCCCCTCTCAGTCCGGTTCAAGGAACAAGCTGGACCAACCAACAGCTGTAGTTGAACAATGCCTGGGAACTGGGCACTCCGTTTCACTGACCATTACCAAAGTGCTAGCCTGAGAGGAGGACTGACTCAAACGGAAAATCGAGTAGGCATTCATCATACAACACCAACTATCCCCTAAAACGCGACCAGTGTTACCACCACCGGCCAGGGCCCATGTAGTGCAGCTTACTATTTCTTCTAAATTCAATGAAGATTAAAAATGTGCCAGACGGATTTAAATATGGTATTCATTCAGTGGTTGAGTAGTATTAACAGAGTTAGTTACTGGTCCCATTGTTCTCCAGCGTTCGATATCTAAATTATAAAATCTCACATTTGGCTTCGCCGGATTTAGTGGGTGAGTAGTATTAAAAGAGTTAGTTACTGGTCCCATTGTTCTCCAGCGTTCGATATCTAAATTATAAAATCTCACATTTGGCTTCGCCGGATGTCTGTGATATTCAAATTGCTCGGACCTTGATCACCAATTTTGAATTTCTATCCAACCTTAACATACCGATTGTGTAAATTTTGTCCATGGATTTTGAGTTTAGTCTTGCGGATTGTTTGGTGTTGGGTATCATACTTTTCTTTTCAACCACCAGGTTGGTACCTCTGCTGGTGGACAAATTGTCCCCGAGGGTACCGTTCGCCTGGTAAGAACTAAATAATTATGCATTACAACAAAACAAAATCCATGATGGCTGGGACGACGCCCATTCAAAAAAGGTCCCCAGTTATTCTTCGGGACATGGGAACAGCTGTTGGTAGTAGTGTCCCACGGATTATAATATCTGACATTAGGAGAACCACATATGTTCAATCCTCCAATAAGGAACTCTGGTATAATAACTCAGATAATTTTATTCCTATTCGTCCCACAAAAGTTGTCTTACAAGACATATTTTCATATGATGATAATACCGTTCATTGTAATGTTTCGAGGTGCAATTCTAGGAATTGCAAATCATGTAATATTTCAATTACAGATAACCAATTCACCAGTAATCTAGCCAATAAATCATACCACACACGTAGTCATGAAGAAATCACATGTAAAAGTAAAAATGTCGTTTATGCCATTGAGTGTGCCTTATGTGGACTGGTGTATATCGGAGAAACCAGTGGTCAACTAAATACACGGACAAATGGTCATCGTCACCAAATAAACAAATCTGGTAACCAACAACTCTAGCATTTCAACCAGGCGGAACATTCCATATTATCCATGAAAGTCCGTGTCATCGAAAAGATTTATCACCCTTCTAATGATCCAAAACTTATTACCCATTACCGAAGACAGCGGGAAGAGTTTTGGATAAAGGAGTTAGGTACAGCATTGCCCTACGGTTGTAACAATAAGGTAGATAGTGTAGGAAATCTTAGCAGTCCAGGGTGTAGTTCAATCAATATACTTAATTTATTCAACAAATATATCCGCAGGAAACGTAGTCATGGTCATCGGCACTATATCAGACCTATAATACATGATATATCCACCACTGGATTATTGAAATTTATGTCCACATCTTTAGGCATTCATCATAGACGCCTTAAATTATTCAGTATCCCTTTATCCAGACTTCATACACTTTTTCAACAATGTAAATGCAGTTCTCATACCAACCAATATTCACCAGAATATAGATTGGATGCCATTATTTTGGATATTGGTAACCATAGACTTTACAAGCCAGTAGAAACACGTGCATCTTCTGAGCCTAAAAGATCATTCCTAAACTTAATTTTGAAACAAGGGATTGATGCCATCAACCTTAGCAACATTCTTCACAATAAATCAGTCACTTCTAAAATTCCTACATATTTTACTGACCAATCTGGACCGCTCATTTCCTACATATATACCAAATCAATTGCATCCAAAATATTCAACTTCAAGAAAGCACTCAAAGATCTAAGTGCTCATGACCTGAAATCAAAACCTCCGTCTTGTTCTTGTTCCACCTCTGCTCACATGTATGATCTTGTTGGGCATATCATCACAGGAGACCTAAACATTACTGACAATGAAAAACTAAAACAATTGTTGTCTAAAGGGCCTAAATACAGGGAAGCCCAACATATCAACTGGAATCACAATTTCAAATTAATAATGGATTCTTTTGAGGATTATGCACGAAAGGGGGCCAAACGAGAGGAGGTTGAAGTTGATACTTTGTCCGAATGGGTAAAGACCATTCGGTCATTCATCTATCATGGTATAAAACGACTGAAGGGGTCAATGACCAGCAAACACCATTCAGTGTTGAGTGATCCCTCGGTCGCTAAATGTTTGTCAGATTTACATCAAAAATTCGTCATTGTTCCAGCTGAACTACGCAATAGTTGCAGAACTCTGCATGGAGGTTCATATGCCACCAGCATTTTTCGTTTTCGTCGATATCTCGGGAACGGTGTGTCGTAGAGCGAAACGGACGTTATTTTCGGACTCGTCGCCCTAGACAAACATGTCCAAGGGGTATTATTGATGAACTTTGACCTTGACCCGAATTTTTTTTGCCGAGTCGGCCTTTTTCGTTTTCGTCGATATCTCGGAAACGGTGCTTCGTAGAGCGAAACGGACGTTATTTTCGGACTCGTCGCCCTAGACAAACATGTCTAAGGGGTATTATTGATGAACTTTGACCTTGACCCGAAATTTTTTGCCGAGTCGGCATTTTTCGTTTTCGTCGATATCTCGGAAACGGTGCGTCGTAGAGCGAAACGGACGTTATTTTCGGACTCGTCGTCCTAGACAAACATGTCTAAAGGGTATTATTGATGAACTTTGACCTTGACCCAAAATTTTTTTGCCGAGTCGGTATTTTTCGGTGCTTCGTAGAGCGAAACGGACGTTATTTTCGGACTCGTCGCCCTAGACAAACATGTCTTAAGGGTATTATGGATGAACTTTCACCTTGACACGAAATTTTTTTGCCGAGTCGGCATTTTTCGTTTTCGTCGATATCTCTGAAACGGTGCTTCGTAGAGCGAAACGGACGTTATTTTCGGACTCGTCGCCCTAGACAAACATGTCTAAGGGGTATTATGGATGAACTTTGACCTTGACCCGAAATTTTTTTGCCGAGTCGGCATTTTTCGTTTTCGTCGATATCTCGGGAACGGTGTGTCGTAGAGCGAAACGGACGTTATTTTCGGACTCGTCGCCCTAGACAAACATGTCTAAGGGGTATTACGGATGAACTTTGACCTTGACCCGAAATTTTTTTGCCGAGTCAGCATTTTTCGTTTTCGTCGATATCTCGGAAACGGTGCGTCGTAGAGCGAAACGGACGTTATTTTCGGACTCGTCGCCCTAGACAAACATGTCTTAAGGGTATTATGGATGAACTTTCACCTTGACGCATTTTTCGTTTTCGTCGATATCTCGGAAACGGTGTGTCATAGAGCGAAACGGACATTATTTTCGGACTCGTCGCCCTAGACAAACATGTCTAATGGGTATTATGGATGAACTTTGACCTTGACCCGAAATTTTTTTGCCGAGTCGGCATTTTTCGTTTTCGTCGATATCTCGGAAACGGTGCGTCGTAGAGCGAAACGGACGTTATTTTCGGACTCGTCGTCCTAGACAAACATGTCTAAGGGGTATTATTGATGAACTTTGACCTTGACCCAAAATTTTTTTGCCGAGTCGGTATTTTTCGGTGCTTCGTAGAGCGAAACGGACGTATTTTCGGACTCGTCGCCCTAGACAAACATGTCTTAAGGGTATTATGGATGAACTTTCACCTTGACACGAAATTTTTTTGCCGAGTCGGCATTTTTCGTTTTCGTCGATATCTCTGAAACGGTGCTTCGTAGAGCGAAACGGACGTTATTTTCGGACTCGTCGCCCTAGACAAACATGTCTAAGGGGTATTATGGATGAACTTTGACCTTGACCCGAAATTTTTTTGCCGAGTCGGCATTTTTCGTTTTCGTCGATATCTCGGGAACGGTGTGTCGTAGAGCGAAACGGACGTTATTTTCGGACTCGTCGCCCTAGACAAACATGTCTAAGGGGTATTACGGATGAACTTTGACCTTGACCCGAAATTTTTTTGCCGAGTCAGCATTTTTCGTTTTCGTCGATATCTCGGAAACGGTGCGTCGTAGAGCGAAACGGACGTTATTTTCGGACTCGTCGCCCTAGACAAACATGTCTTAAGGGTATTATGGATGAACTTTCACCTTGACGCATTTTTCGTTTTCGTCGATATCTCGGAAACGGTGTGTCGTAGAGCGAAGCGGACATTATTTTCGGACTCGTCGCCCTAGACAAACATGTCTAATGGGTATTATGGATGAACTTTGACCTTGACCCGAAATTTTTTTGCCGAGTCGGCATTTTTCGTTTTCGTCGATATCTCGGGAACGGTGTGTCGTAGAGCGAAACGGACGTTATTTTCGGACTCGTCGCCCTAGACAAACATGTCTAAGGGGTATTATGGATGAACTTTGACCTTGACCCGAAATTTTTTTGCCGAGTCGGCATTTCTCGTTTTCGTCGATATCTCGGGAACGGTGTGTCGTGGAGCGAAACGGACGTTATTTTCGGACTTGTCGCTCTAGACAAAATTTATCTTATATGTATTATGGATGAACTTTGACCTTGACTAATAAATTTTTTGCCGAGTTGGCATTTTTCTTTTTCGTCGATATCTCGGAAACACTGAGTCGTAGAGCGAAACAGACTTTTTTTCCGGACTCGTCGCCCTAGACAAACATGTCTAAGGGGTATTATTTTAACGTTAATTTTTTTTGCGAAGTCGACATTTTTCATTTTCGTCGATATCTAGTATATATTATAAATTAATCATCACACCGAAATGCCTCCAAGGCATCTTTAGGCCTTGACGTCTAGTTATGAATGTCTGATTACAGAACTTGGTATTTTTTTTTTAACACACAGGGGAATCCTACATATAGCCCAATCACACAATAAAAAAAGGACGTTCTTGACAACCACATATCAGCTCCTGCCTCATATGGCATTGCAACTCCTCAGAAAGAACTTGACCTTCCTGCTCTGTACTGGACTCCAAAATTACACAAACGTCCTTACAAGCAACGCTATATTGCAGGGTCAGCTGTGTGCTCCACCAAATCGTTATCAATATTATTGACTAAATCATTATCTGCTGTGAAGGAAGGACTTCAGAAGTATTGTGATACTGCTTATTCCAGAAGTGGAATTAATCAGATTTCAAAATTTTGAAGAATTCAAAAGAGCTTATTGAAAATCTCAAATCACGCTCATTTTCCACAATAACCAGTATCAAAACTTTTGACTTTTCTACCCTGTACACAACCATACCTCACTCTAAACTTAAAGAAAGGTTGAAAAATCTCACATTACAATCCTTTTTCCATAAAAATGGGAAAAAACGTTATAAGTACCTGGTAGTTAATTATAAATCTGTATATTTCGTTCAAGAACATTCAGCATCAGACACTAAAAATACTGAAACCGACGTTGTTGGTATGCTGGAATTTCTAATCGACAACATTTTCGTAGAGTTTGGTGGTGAAATATTCCAACAAACTATTGGAATTCCAATGGGGACTAATTGTGCTCCATTGTTGGCAGGATTGTTTTTATATTCATATGAAGCAGAGTTCATACAATCGCTTCTGAAGAGAGGAGAAAAGAAACTAGCCAGTTCATTCAATTTTACATACAGATACATTGACGATGTATTGTCATTGAACAATCCAAAGTTCAGTGATTATTTACATCTCATATATCCGGATGAACTGGAAATTAAAGACACCACGGACTCCTCCAAGTCTGCAGCATATCTTGACCTATACCTCGAAATAGACAAAAATGACAATCTATATACCAGATTATATGACAAACGTGATGACTTCAATTTTCTCATACCAGCAGCTCCTGCGTATGGCGTCTATGTGTCTCAACTCATTCAATATGCTAGAGCATGTTCCAATTACCAAGATTTTCTAGCCAGAGCCAAACTGTCAACTGATAAGTTATTAAAGCAGGGCTATTTGAGACCTAGATTGCAGTCAACCGTTAAGAAGTTTTGTGGTCGTAATAGACCATTTCGGTCTGTCTGTAACTCAGATGATGGGAGATATTATCACATCATGTTGATTGGTACTTGTAGAGTCGTTATTATAACCTAATTATGTCGTTCATCTCGATGGCATTTATTTTGGATGTCACAGTGGGTGTCGCATGGGAGGCAAGAGAAGCTTACTCTTACTGGTACACCTGATCTCACATTTGGCTTCGCCGGATGTCTGTGATATTCAAATTGCTCGGACCTTGATCACCAATTTTGAATTTCTATCCAACCTTAACATACCGATTGTGTAAATTTTGTCCATGGATTTTGAGTTTAGTCTTGCGGATTGTTTGGTGTTTGGTATCATACTTTTCTTATATACCTGCTAGCGGGTATATAACCAACATATTATATACCTTGCGCACTGAACCTTGACGATCCATGCCAAAGGCCATGGAGCCAATAACACTTGCAATTGTACAAACTGTGTTTGCTCAAAATAACATGTGTTTGTTCACTGTGTCAGTGCTCATCATTGCCGAAAGGTAATTCGGTTGACGTCACATACTGTGGACCGAGATGGAATTATAAGTATTCCACGTCACAACATGTTTGTGGAGTTCCTACTGAACCCATATACATTTGACTGTAGGTGGTAGTGCAAGACATAAACCGGAGAACACGGATATAAGTATAGTTTTCAATGATCATTTCAAGACGGATTATGACTGGAATGAACTAAGATCAGTGTGAAATGTGTTCAATACAACATCCCATGTGCGTGTGAACGCTCCACCACAAACCTAACGCTTATGGCGTTGTAAACTCGATGATATGGGGCGCCATAACTCGATGATATGCCCCCTAGACAGAAACCCGGGATCGGGGAAATCCCCTACTCTTTACGATAAATCCCAAGGGATCTTTTAGGTGCCAGATACCATAGACAGTCTCTGACACAACCCGGCATTTGTTGCCTAAACAGACGAAAACATTCCCATATCATAGCTAGGATATAGATCATATAAATGGTGTCGATAATATGTGGAACTGACATCATGTAGTGTAAGTGCTAATTTGTTTTCAGGTGTGAGTCCATTTCTCATATCCCACTCTTGGAGGTAAAGGTGGAGGGGGGGGGGGGGGGGGTGAGCGAGAGGAGACCGTAACTAAGTAAGATATACTCTTCGCGCTTCGGTACCTCACGCTCAGTGTATATCTATTACTAAGGTGCGCTACTTGGTCCCCTACGAGCCACCTACACCCGAATTTTCCCACCCGTGACTGAGCCGAGTCAGCCAAACAACAACAAAAACATGATTACGTGACTGAGGTAAGGGGCCGGTCATTATTTACTGGATGGTTTTTCCAAGAAGTGAGTTTTCAAAGTTTGACCCCCCCCCACCGATATCGAAAACCAATCTATGACACCCCCCACCAAGATCCAAAATAAAAGTATGACCCCCCCCCCCCCCCAATCCCCATTTATGAATACAAGGCTATGCTTCACAATTGATGACAATTATAACGCACCAGTATCATAATATATATGATACTTGAATGCGTTTTACGCTTTATTCACATTTCTATTAAAACAATTGTGACTTTTGTCGCAAATTTATGATACTATAAGGTCAGTGAATAATATGATTTGTGCTCTTCGTGTATCCACCATTCCTTCGCTTCAAGTGTGAATGCCATTACAACAATTATTACTTGTATGCATACTATATATGGGCACTTAATTATGACAGGTGTTTGAGGGCAAAACCAGACTCCACCCCCCAGACATCCATATCCAGGATCACTTTACTCTGAACACTAGCATTTTCTTTTTCACTACACAGGCCATCGTTTCGGAGCCCACTTGAAACACTCGAGACCTAGGTCAAAGATCATTCAGTTGATTCCTTGACTCCGAAATTTTTGATGGAATGGAAAAAATGTATGGAAACCCTCACGGACTGGACACCATAGCGAACTCACGAAAAATACAGGGCTCTTCCACTTATCATTGATGAACAGGGAAGAATTGGTGAATCAGGCCATCCAGAACTGTTTTTTTCCTAGTCTTGAATCAGGTCAATGTTGGCTCTATGATGGGCTCATAATGTTCTGTCACCATCCAAATCATGTGAGTCAGAATCAATACCCGTGTCATCCGGGGCGATCCAGGGCTATTCTGCCATTCTGTGTGGAAAGATCCATGATTTTTACATGGTGGTTTGTGATAGTCCTGAGGTCTTCGGGGAATATCCTCAGTGGGGACATGTGTTGACAGAATTATGAGTGGAAAACCGGTCTGTGGTTCTGACATGCTAGTTCTGGTTCATCGTAAGGGATGATATCTTGCTCAGGGTGGTATGGACTGGTTTATCCGTGGTTTGTTTGTGACAGGTTGCAGCTGATCTGGGTTCGTCCTTGCTGGCACCGTGTTCAGCTGTACTGCTGCACCGTTAGGTCCAAAGTTGATTCTTGGTGACAATGTTTCAATCTGAGTGATGAGCGTTGATCAATGCACATCAGGGCTCAGAATTGCCACTTATGGGTAGCCATAGGCCCATAACATTCCAGATTCGCTCCCAGGCAATAGAGCTCTCAAGCCTCTCGAGGCTGATGAAAATCTGTAGAGTAATATTGAAATATGCTTCTAGAAGACAATTGGCTCCTAAAAATTGTTGAATAGGAGCGAAATAGGAGCATTTGGCTCCTGGATAAAATTATAAATTTTGAGCCCTGATGCACACGGATTGTGGCATCTCTCGATGTTGGTGTTCCTGGATGGTCCTCTGTGGAATCCGGTTTCAGTGAGATTAGGGGTTTACTGAAAATGTGATGAAATTCCATCGCCTACTCCAATCAGTCCATGTACTGATCTTGAGTGGATTGTTTCCACCTAAATATTTACCTATTTTACGATTCAGATTTTCTCAAAATAACTCAATTTCAAACTCCAACACCCCCAGTCCCATAGAAAATAAAAGTATGACCCCCCCCCCAACAATGTTGAAAATGGAAGTGTGACCCCCCCCAGTTTTTACCCAACCCCCCCACCTGATAAATAATGACTGGCCCCTAAGGAGTAGACGGACCGAAACGTCGTAATCATTTCAACTACACGTTTAATAGTACGTCAATATCTTACTGTCCGTTGCGGTACTTGACTTTCACCATGGTTATCTAACCCCCCCCCCCCCCCTCACTGGCTAGATAGGCCCCTAGCACCAACTCAAATATACCATAACTCACTAATATTCTCATACCGCACCAGACCCGAGCCACTACAACTGATTATCAGCTACAGAAAACGGGAAGCCATTTCATTACATGTTTTCAGATGAGAGAAATGTGAGGATCGGTCGGATCGACATACATTACTAGACATTATCATATCTACACTGTAGACACTCTTAGGTAGAAAAAAATCTAACATCGTAATGATTACGTGACCGCCAAATCGGCAAGAAACGATTGAATAAAAAAAAAAAACACGAAATAAAACCGTCTCAGGGTAATCTGAGGAGCGCGTCCAAGATGGCCCACATTGGTGCTCGGGACGAAAACAAACAAATGACGATTATCAGTTATCTGGGTTGACACGCCAAATTGTCTTTTTTATTCACTCAGATATACGAGAGGACCCAAATTATACATGACAAAGCACTTAAATACCCCGAAATATTGTTGAAAATCCCCTCCAAACATTGATTTTAGCCTTGGCTGACACCGGCCACAAATTTTACCAGGAAGGATTAGCGGTGTTTGAAGGGGATTTCGAGCAATATATCGAGGTATTTAGTTAATTTATCATATGTAATTTGGGTCTTCTCATGTGTTAGCATACATACAATAATAATAGCTTGTGTGTCAGCCCGTGAATTGGTCATAATCGTGATTTGTTTGTTTTTGTCCCGAACACCAATGTGGGCCATCTTGGACGCGCTCCGCGTCTCTTGAGTTGAGGCGCAGCGTATGTTACTTGTACCAATCCATGTCCTGAATTACTTCGAAGTTCAACTAGCTATTTAAGTCGTAGGGCCATTTGCTGAGCTCACACTATTCTTAGAACTTTCTGGTTCAGTGATCTTTGCTTAGAGTGACTTCAACTTGAGTGCTCATCCAATGGAACCAAGAAGACTAATCGACTGAAGTTATGCAATATCACCCCCTGTTCGCGGCACAGCGGTAAGTAAATTTTTGACGTTATCGGTTCTAAATTCTTGACGTTATGCGCAAAATTCTTGACGTTATGCGCGGAATTCTCGACGATATCTTTGTTTATGTTTTGTTCTATCGCGATCTCAGCATAAATTATCTAACTTTGTTCAGGTAATTAGTAAAAGGGTGACTATATATTCGATTTATGAGTTACACGAAGCATTATGGCATCCCAATCACATGCTGAGATGTCAAAAAAAGTTGAAGATCGTGCCTTGCACTTATCCGAATGTACTAAATGCATTTTATTTCCATGCAATGCATCAGCTATGTACTGAAAATGAGCTTTAGCATATTGACAGCTCATTTATGATTAAGCATTGAAAGGTTCAGAGCCCAGATGTTAAATTAAACATACCTGTCAGTCGTTTTCCACCAACAATGATAAGTTCGGTATTATTGACGTTAGTTCGTCATGCTTGACGTTATTGAAAGCCATGTTAGAAATTTTTGTCGTTATTTTTAACGCATGATGGCAATTTAATTAAGTAGTAAATTTGAATTAAAGAGTGGTTTTCTCTTGCAGATAATCGAAATGACAAATATACGATGCTACATATGTAAAAACAAAATTGGAAATATCTATGACGTATTACAACATGCAAGAAATGAACATCCTGAGCCATTCTAAGATGTCATATAATATGCAGAAAACTTGGGTACACAGTTTATTCCCATACGAAAGCGCCACACCAATATCTATACAGTTCATATAAAACGTCATACAATCAGTCACATCAAAGTAAATGACACAGCAAATTGTGAACACCCTCAGCCAAATTATCTCCTCCGAAGCCTACTTAGATGTGCCATATCCTTGCCAGACCGCCAGTACTGGTTTTTGGCCCTGAGCTTTCTGTTAGGAAAACATCCTAATAAATTCATGCTCAAAACCAATGTATTACTGGCCATCGCTACAATACAACACATTTCTAGTGGTAACTTTGTTGGCGTAGTTATATAACGCAAATTGATTAAAATTGAAATAAATAATTGAAATAAATAACTGGCAGGAGAATACATTAAGGAACTGTCGCATACCAGCCGCAAACTAATTTTAAAAAGCACTTAATTTTGTCACCAAATTCAAGACATTAATATTAGCAGTATATTTGTATGAGATTACCGGAATGTCTCGGCTTTTATTGCAAATCCGCGTAATCTACACCAATGTAGGCCTATGCTGAATCTAAAAGTGTCGTCGGAGAAGTCGGAAAACAAACAAAATACACATAGGGTGATGTCAACGACCATCGGTCATATACCCCAAAGAACTTTCTTCACGCTGGGAAAAACTGTTGCGTACATAATAGATTTCTAAGCCATGAAATCTACACGGTTGTTATGTAGCACCATGACGCTTTATAACAGGTTAAACGTGAACATATATTAAATACTTATCAGTAATACATTTAATACTATAATTACATTTTTCTTTCTTTTATAAACATGTTTTTTCTTTAAATCAATAAAAACCAATATCGTCAGTAATGACGAACTTCTCTGTGATATAACGTCAAGAATGATTAACTTGTGTAATCATAACGTCAATAATTCAGCGCCGTGCGAAATTGGGGCTGCGTAGGTTTCCTTATTAATAACCACTATGTCCCGCATGTAACATCATCGTACAAATTACTGATGAATCAAATAGTCATTACATATACTTATTGACCGTTTTTTGCGCCTTTTCGAGAGCTGGAGAACAATATTTAGAGTTAACCATCGAACGCTCGTTGTATATTACTTACAATGCTGCTTGAACCCACAGTTGGACTACATATCAAGATATATATAGTATCTGCGTACTGTGCGCATAACTATCACGATATTAATTGTTCCATATCAGGTTTACTTCATTATTAAACGTACTCAATTGTCCTTTCTGTTGCTACACAAAAGTATATCGTCAGGAATTTCGCGCATAACGTCAAGAATTCTGCGCATAACGTCAAGAATTTAAAACCGATAACGTCAAGAATTGATTTACCGCTGTGCCGCGAACAGGGGGTGAATATGACGCTCCTAATATTGAAAAGTACATGTAGTATTGAGTATGTACTGTCAATACATTTTAAAGGCAGTTCACGTGCGAATAAAAATATGAGGAATAGGTATAAGTATATGCATGGAACGTGGATGAACTTATATTATTAAATCATGACTGCGGTGAAGAAACGTAACAAATCCATGTTGGCTTATGAACAGGAAAGCTTGTTAAGCGTTAAGGGTAAACAAAGACAAACACAAAGGTGTGATAAAAAATTAATAGACCCAGACCACCTTGCAACGATGCTTAGCATTAGTTATTCAAGGCACAACAGGCAGTAGAATATTGCTAGTATTTTTATGTTACCGGTAAATACCAACATGAACACTCAAAACAACATTTTAACATAAGCCAAGCACATGTCGGGGTAATTAATTTTTTGTTGCTGTAAATGAACCTCTAGAGACGCAACCCAAACTTCGTTACACCATCGGAATACGGGCAGAATGAACCCAATAGCGCAAGGGTGGTCTGTCCCGATCACCAACATGTGTAGAATAGCCCCCTATACATGTTACACTTTGTTCTATTTTGTTTATGTTTGATATGTTCAAATGTTTAATTCGATCCTCACAACGCAACCGTTAGAGTTAAGTTGCTTTGTTTATTTGCCTGTGGAATTTTACTATGGATGCCAAGGGCGCAATTTCGAGTGGTTAATAATCAAGGAAATACGTTCACTTACTTAGGTTATCGAGTCACGGACAACGCCGTACCACCCGATTGGAAACCGGGTGTATGAAAAAATGAACCAGAAATCTAAATCTAAATCCAGGAATCTAAATGGTAAGACAACTTACATATAGAAAGTCTCGTGCTTGCATACAATTGTACGCCTCACGAAACGACGGGATATGCACTATATGGGCTTCTTTTTGGCAGAGTACATGTACCACTGTCGGAACCCCGACTACCGTAACGTCACGTTACGGTAGTCATTAAGATGGCGGAAGGTATGTCGATTCCTATCAATTCTTCTTGATAAGTTGTACGATACAGTATCAAATTGGAACAATTTGGAAGCCACGAAATGTATGAAGTTATCAGGTCCACTAGAGTAGCCAGATTAGTGAGTGTACGTGTGATATTCGTTCGATAAGAAAACAATGACGACTACCGTAATGTCAGGTAGTATCAGAGTAGTGACTACCGTAACGCGAACGACCGACTACCGTAACGTTACAAACCACGCAGATCATTGATGTGCTATTTTGTTTTTTATATTAATTCTCCACAACAAATATCTCGTTTTCTTTTGTGGCTATACACCTGCCAGGTTGTGTATCTGTTGCCAGTATTAAATCGTTCATGTAAGGCTACAACGCCAGTCCCACTGTTGCAAATAATTATATGTATAACCCTATTTAATTGCAGGGCACGTATCGAACGTATCAACAATGGATATATAGTTACAATGTTATAGCCTTTATCAATATATAGTTACAATATTATATAGTCCTTTATCAATAATTATACAGACCTTGTATGTAACAGCTCCTTGTTTGTCGTTGACTGTTATGTTCATGGTTTGGGAGCTCGGAATTCGGATTTGGACTTGATTGCCTGGAATTTATGCCTGCTTTGTTGACTGACTTTGTTGAATCTATAGCAGTTATCTGGTTATAGCTCTCATAGTTCAAAATATTGTCGTCAACGTAATTTATTAGTTTAATGAATACGCAAACATCCGAATTTTCAAGTTGCTACTCCAAAATAGGCACAGGTTTTATGTGTGTCAATTTGATTTGTAAATCATCGCAGCAACTTTTACAGCGGACGGTCTGAATATAGATACCATTTTGTTATATATATATTTTTTGTCATTTATTCTGCATCTGAAACCCATCTCTGTTATGATGAAAATAATTGTTGTTTAATTTTACATGCGTATTTGCCAAATTACAGTAGTGACCTTACGGTAGTCCTAAGCCACAGATCGGTCACGTTACGGTAGTCGGACCGAAACGTTACGGTAGTCAATTATAGCAAATCTTATCAACGACTTTTATCCCGAAAATGCCGTTACAGGGTATTCTGCATGACAATTCATGTATTCTAATTGTCTTATACTATATGTCTGTGGAATAGTTCGTGTCAGTATATTATTTTCAACAAGGAAACAGCGCACAATTAAATGAATCGATTTACCTTGCGCCATCTTCATGACTACCGTAACGTGATGTTACGGTAGTCGGGTTCCGACAGTGAAGTACCTCCAATTCCAGTTGACCAAGCGTTCCAGCTTCGGGGGAAAGGGTGGCTGAGGATTTGGACTTTGGGTTGACCACTTCTGAGTCCTAATTTCGCACACATATTGAACTTAAAATGTTGGTGCTTAGTGTATCATTGTATATTCGTGAATTTCAGTGAATCACACATCCGTACCTCCCGTCGTGTTGTGACACGTGATCACCCCTACAACATCGATATGGTTGGTTATTTAGTTGAACAGTGTAATTGATTAAATATTTTGTCTGATTATTGCAGAATGCATGATCCAAGTATGATCACAGTCATATTTAAATCCAATTATTGTACTACTAGGCTAAGCGTGAAAACTGTATGTTTACAAATTCAGATGATGCTAACACACAAAGAAATACTATGAATATGTGTTTTGCTGAAGACAAGCTGTAAATTCTGAGTGATGTAGACACCCGAGATCATGAATATACAAGTTAATTTATGACTAAAACATCGTGTGGTGTCTGCACCTCAAGTCGTCAGTCATTAAAAAAATCATATGTTATATATGATATAAATAAAATCTGAAATAAAAATCTATCTGAAATAAAATTTATCTATCTATACGAAGTCTGGTGTGAGGCAAGTGGCGTAACAGTGTGTGACCTAGAAGTGCGGTAGATTTTCAGGTATTGATTAGTAATCCTCTCGCTTCGCTTGCATCCATGATGGATGATTTGCCTCTCACATTATTGGTTCTCCATTTGCTCGCAATCATGATTTAGAATGTAAATAAATTAACAAGCCTGTTAACATAACGGCGTGTCCTGTCGACACTTTGCTCCCGTACAAATATACATGTACTGACTGCTTCATTAAATATAAGGAGACTACCCCTCAGGGCGCATATGTCAAACCACTGTTGAAACGTCTCACATCAGTTACCAATTTTCATGATACACTCGTTTCGAGTCGTACACCCAACTCTCTTCGTTGATCAGTTTAATACTTAATGCATTTATAGGAACGATGTGGATTGGCAACATCAATTTTATGTACACTCATTTGCTTGTGAGTTTCAACATTTGAACCTTTGTCGTTTATCAACAAATGTATCTCAATGATAAGTAAACAAATTTATTGTTTGATTTGCCCATGTAAACACTAGTAAACAATAGTTCATATGTGAGTTTGGTTTGGCATTGGGGGACTGCAGATCCTCATCTTAATTATGTGTGTCCAACCGGTGTCACTTTATTATGTGTATTGTAACCATACACCATCTCGTCAAGCATGTCGCAAGATGCAGTGTATCTACTAATTACAGTTTACGAACGTGCCACTAATTTCAAGTGCATGAATCAGTGAAAGCTTTTTGGTCGTACTTTTGTTTGGATCATCGTATCGACTTGAAATTTTGTGTATTGAATGGGTATCATGCCGCAATTCCCACAAAATTTCAGAATTATGTCTCGAAAAATAAAAAATTTGGCAAATTTGTCCGATCATTCAAAACAAAACTACGGCCAAAAAGCGTGTTTCACTGATAGATGAACTTGAGCCCACATTCCAAAAATTGGATGCAGGCAAGATACTTAGTACTGCTGAGCCACTTTACTATTGACTTGTAATTTGAACCTAAAATAGCAACAAATTCACCAAGAAAACGCAATCCCGTAACTGAAAACATGGTGGGCACATACATACTCGTGGACAATGAACCGAAACATGCTTTCATGAATAATATCACAGTGGTTGTGTATCTTCCGCCTCACAAGACTCGCTGTTGCAGAAGCGTGTAAAGGATTTCAGGATAGAGTTTCACAATATGACGAGTGAGGCCATTCAAGGCTCCAAGAAGCGGAATCCCATGAAATGGTTTGTGGGGTTTTTAGGTTACCGGACCTTTGGTCTGATAACCTATTGCTGTGGCGTTGCGTCCGTCGTCCGTCCATAGTCCATTCACATTTTTATCTCTAAAGTTTACGGTCAAATCTCTCTGAAAATTTGCACAAAAATATCAAGGAATGTTTTTTTTAGTTTTCTGATTTTCGCATTTTTTTTTCAAATGGCGGCCGTTTTCGACAAAAATTGCCTGATTTTGGACTTTGGTGACCATTTTCTCAAAATCTGTACGGTAACTTTCTTTCGTTTTGATACAGAACACTCCTTATATGTACTCATGTGATGTGTATAGGTTTCATCGCACTTCAATCTCTCGAAGTGGGGCATTTTGGCCCAAACTTGGCCCAAATAGAACTTTCCCATGTTAAATTCTCCTTCTTGAATTTGACCTTTGACCTCATTTTTAGGGTCACAGGACAAAATGACTTATATCTTGCTTATTATCGACTTTACAGCTTAGGAATCAATCATGATCACATACGAAATGATATATACAGATTATTCTCGTGACCTAGAATGTGACTTGACCTAAATTTCAAGATCACGGGACAGAATGAATAATATCTCACTTATTATCGACTTTACAGCTTAGCAATCAATTGTGAGCGATATATCTGATACTCATCATATCAGATATTATGAAAACATCATACGTAGTCTCTTCTGATCGCTCCCTATGGTACAACAACTCGGGTAATTCTATTAATATTAGAGATTGCAAAATCAAACTTCCAGATATAATGAAAGCAGAGGGTGATGATTGTCAATATAGTATTAATAAATGTAGAGCTAAAAACTGCAAAACTTGTGATATATTAATTACAGATTCACAGTTCACAAGTTCACTCACCAAACGTACATATACTAGTAAAAGTTATGAAAACATCAATTGCAAGACCAGCAATATCGTATATGGAATTGAATGCACTATGTGTGGTCTCGTATATATTGGAGAAACCAAAGGACAGCTTAACAAGAGAGTTAATGGTTATCGTTCCAACATCAATAATAATTCTAATCAACTACTTTATCAACATTTTAATCAGGATGACCATTCTATTTTGTCAATGAAAGTTCGAGTCATAGAAAAAATATACCACCATACTAATAGTCCCTCATTAAGTACACCCGCCCGCAGGAAACGAGAAGAACATTGGATACGTGAACTAGGCACAGCTACACCTTATGGCTGTAACGATAATATCAGTTCAGTGGGAAACCTGACAAGCCCAGGATGCAGTTCAGTCAATGTAATGAATTTATTTACATCATTTAAACGTAGGAAACGAAGCCATGGACAACGACATTATAATCGACCATCTATTCATAATATTTCCTTTGATGGTCTACTCGAAATATTGAAATAACCACTTGGACTACACTATGTTCGCACTAAATTATTTGCCATACCACATGTTAAACTTAAAGAACTAGAGGACCAATGTCCTACCCACTATATCAGAAATACCAATAGCTATGAATTTCGTCTGTATTCCATTATCATGGATATTGTTTATCATCGGCTTTATAAGCCAACACAGAATTCCGAATATATACCACCCAAACGGTCTTTTCTGAAGATAAAATTTGCCAATAAAGGTATTGATGCAATTAACATCGGTAATATATTACATCATGAGTCTGTTCAGTCCCAGGTACCATCATACCTTACTGACACGGCCGCTCCATCTGTATCCTACTCATATACCAAATATGTTGCTTCCAAGATTTTCAACTACAAACAAACATTGAATGATTTGGATATTGATGATCTCTTACATAACCCACCCTCCTGCACTTGCATTAACTCTCCGTTCATACACGATCCAGTTGGGCATGTTATTTCAGGCGACCTCAATATAGTGGAGAATGAATCATTGAAAGACATTTTGTCCAAAGGTCCCAAATATAGAGAGCCCACGTCGTTTTCATGGAGATACAATTTTAAGTTAATCATGGATGCAGTTGAGGAGCATGCCAGAAAATGGACAAAGTGAGATAAGGCTGAAACTGATTCTCTGTCAGAATGGGTCAAACAGATTAGGTCATTGGTTAACAAACGCATTAATGTTTTGTCAAAGTCAGTAAGTACTAAATATAGCTCTGTCTTCAATAATCCCGTGGTTACTAATAGTTTGTTGAAACTTCAAGAAAGGTTCGTCATTGTCCCTGCAGATAAAGCTTCTAATAATGTTGTTTTTGTTTGTAAAGCATACTATATAAGTGCCTGTTTGACGAACTGGGTATTGCCAACAATACTAATTCCAATAGTAAATACCAAGCCATTACCGTGCCCAAACAGGATATCTTATCAAATCATTTGTCTGTATTGCATTCGTTTGGTATTATTACCTCATGTAAAGATTCTAATCTACCGAACTTATATTGGATCCCAAAGTTGCACAAAAATCCACACAAACAAAGATATATTTCAGGTTCAGCATCATGTTCTACCAAAGCACTTTCTAAAATATTAACTATTATATTGTCTAAAATTAAACAGGGTCTCCAGAAGTACTCTGAAACCATCTATTCTAGAAGTGGTATAAACCAAATGTGGATATTAAAAAATTCCAAATCTTTATTGGAATATCTACATGCTCACACACTTTCAAAAGTAACGTCTATCAAAACATTTGATTTCTCCACTTTGTACACAACTATACCTCATTCTGAACTGAAATCTCAGCTTAAAAAACTAATCAATAATTCATTTTTTTCTAAAAAGGGACAACGTCGGTACCACTATATTGTAGTTAAATATAATACCACTTATTTTGTTAAAGGCGACTCTGATGCCCCATACAAATATACTGAAATAGATGTGGCAAATATGGCTAATTTTCTGATTGATAATATTTTTGTGGAATTTGGTGGTCGAATATTTCAACAAACTATAGGTATTCCCATGGGTACAAACTGTGCACCATTATTGGCAGACCTGTTTTTATACTCATATGAATCAGATTTTATCCAACATTTACAAAGAGGAAGTTCTAAGAAACTAACATGTAATTTTAATTTCACTTTCCGGTACATAGATGATGTATTGTCGCTAAATAATCCCAAGTTTGGTGATTATTTGGATGTCATATATCCTAAGGAACTTGAAATTAAGTATACTACAGAATCCGCTAATTTTTCCAACTATCTAGATCTGAGGTTGGAGATTGATAATGATTCTAACCTGTCCACTAGATTATATGACAAACGTGATGATTTCAATTTTTCCATAGTCAATTTCCCTTTTCTAAGCAGCAACATTCCTATGTCACCGGCATATGGTGTGTTTGTTTCTCAACTTATACGCTATTCCAGAGCTAGTTGCAAATATGAGGACTTTGTCTATCGAAGTGCCCAGCTAGTCTCTAAACTGCTACGACAAGGATATGTTTTACCAAGACTTATAGCTGCGTTTAAGAAATTCTATGGACGTCATCATGATCTGGTTGATAAATAAAGCAAATCCATGTCTGCCATGCAACTAGATCTATTTTCATGTTAATTTTGGGGATTTCATGACGGGTGCCACTAGTGGGGCAGGAAATGCTCACTCTTTCCGGAACACCTGATTTCACCTCCTAATGGCCATTTACGGGGGTTCATGAGTTTCCCTGTAATTTTTGTTTTCTCTCACTTCGTATTCCTGATATGACTTTCTGTCCCCGGACTATGAGATTGGATAACGGACCCTGTTTTGTTTGCTCGGAATACTTAATACTGGGTATTGATTCCACGTCTATTCCAGTCTATAGTGATATATGCTGAATGTTGCCATGACCTTGAATTCGACCTTTGACCTCACTTTCAAGGTCAAAGGACAAATGGCTAATATCTTGCTTCTCTATTGACTTCATAACTTGGGAACCAATCGTGGACATATAGAAAATGATATACACTGAATATTTTTATGTCCTTGAAGTTGACCTTGACCTTACTTCCAAGGTCAGAGAACAAAATAACTAATATCTCGCTTATTATCGACTTTACAGCTTATAAATCAATTATGAACATATAGCAAATGACATATTCTGAATTCTGTCGTGTTCTTCAGTTTGACCTATCACCTCATTTTTAAGGTCACAGGACAAAATGGCTAATATTTTGCTCATTATCGGCTTTACAGCTTGATATCAATTATGATCATATAGGAAATGATATATACAGATTATTCTTGTGACCTTGAATTTGACCTTTGACCTAAATTTCAAGATCACAGGACAAAATGAATAATATCTCGCCTATTATAGACTATACAGCTTAGGAATCAATTGTGAACATATAGAAAACGGTATATGCTGGATATTGCCATGAACTTGAATTCGACCTTTGACGTCAAAGGAAAATGGCTCATATCCTGCTTCTCTATTGACTTCATAACTTGGGAACCAATTGTGGACATATAGAATATGATATACACTGAATATTTTGATGACTTTGAAGTTGACCTCAACCTTATTTGCAAGGTCAGAGAACAAAATAACTAATATCTCACTTATTATCGACTTTACAGCTTAGGAATCAATAGTGGACAAACTAGGAATGATATATGCGGAATACTGTGAACTTGAATTGACCAATGACCTTATTTTCAAGGTCAGGGACAAAAGGCTAATATCTTAAATATATATTGTCGGGCAACCTTCCTTAGCCCTTGGGCTAATTTTTTTTTACGTTGTTCATTTAGATCTCAGAATGGACAGTATGACCAGATGAATTCCGTAATTTCTCCTATTGGCGACAAAGGTTTTTATGCGTCTGTGATCGCGTTGGTGTGTCATAATGAATATGATCTATCCACAAGAGCTCGTATGTGTGTAATGTATATAAGTATGGACACTCAACAAGGGCGGTCAAGTCGACATTCGTATTATGGAGACTAATGGAAACTGACGTAGCAACTGACCTCCTGACACAATGCCATGGAATTTAGAAGTGACGTCTGCGTCTCCGTATAATATGAAGCTACATTAGGGACATTCGCCTTCGTGTGTTTTCGCCTTTGCCTTCGTGGTGTTCTCGCCCTCGCCTTCGCATAATTTCGCCTTCGCCTTCATGTAATTTCGCTTTCGCCTTCTCGTAATTTCGCCTTCGCCCAGTTTCGCCCTCGTCTTCTCGTAATTTCGTCTTCGCCTTCGCGTGTTTTCCCCTTCATCTTCGTGGTGTTTTAGACCTTTTCGCCTTCACCTTCGCGTAATTTCGCCTTCGCCTCCTTATAGTTTCGCATTCGCCCAATTTCGCCCTCGCCTTCGGCCACTTTCGGCTCCGCCTTCTCGTAAACTCGCCTTCTCATGTGTATGAGATACAAAGTATGAGGTACGCCTTCTCATACGTATGTGATACAAAGTGAAACGTATGGAATAATAAGTCATACGTATGAAACAATAGGTCGTATGAAAAAATAGGTCATACGTAAGATAGTATATCTCATACGTATGAGATAATACGTCATACGTATACGATACCGACCATGATGTTGCCATAGAAACTCCGTGAAATTAAAGCGCCTAAAGACTGTGATTGGTCAGGTGTTTTTGTTTTTATTATTAAACTGAAGCATTTTGATATTTACCATATCTTCACGATATATCACAAGTGTCCACCATAACCGTACCGATCTTTACTGGCAATTAATATCAATTTCTAGGATAAATTTTACATAAATACAATTGATCTATATTAAATAATATCAGCATGGGCCTGAATAATATTAGCATGGGCCTGAATATCAATTATAAAAAATAACGAATAATTCAAGCGAGCAATATGATGTTTCGCAATCGATATTAGCAGGCAATACGATATTGTGCATTCAACGGTAGCCGGTAGATACAACGCATTTACATGCTACGCAGTGTATCGGGCAATACGAAATATACAGTAATACGAAATATACAGTAGCGATATGAAGTATCTCCTGCGCGTGAGTTAGTGTCTCATACGTATTCGTTAGTATCTCACACGTATGAGTTTGCATTCCATACTTATGACTTTGTATTACATGCGTATACATTAGTATGCGAAGGCGAAATTACGAGAAAGCAAAGCCGAGAGTGGGCGAAGGCGAAACTGGGCGAAGGAGAAGACGAAGGCGAGAGTACACGAAGACGAAGGCGAAATTACAAGAAGGCGAAGGCGCGTGGACGAAGGCGAGGGCGAAAACACCACGAAGACGAAATTACAAGAAGGCGAAGGCGAGAGTGGACGAAGGCGATGACGAAGGCAATATTACGAGAAGGCGAGGGCGAAATTATGCGAAGGCGAAGTGGAAAACGCCACGAAGACAAAGGCGAAAATACGTGAAGATGAAGGCGAAATTATGAGAAGTCGAAGACGAAAGTGGGCGAAGGCGAGGGCGAAGGCGAAATTACGCGAAGGCGAGGGCGAAATTACGCGAAGGCGAAGTCGAAAACGCCACGAAAACAAAGGCGAAAATACGTGAAGACGAAGGCGAAATTACGAGAAGTCGAAAACGAAAGTGGGCGAAGGCGAGGGCGAAGGCGAAATTACGAGAAGGCGAGGGCGATAACACCACGAATGCGAATATACACGAAGGCGAATGTCCCTAATGTAGCTTCATAGTATAGTACACTTTCACATATTTCCAATACCCAATTGAACCGGACGTGGTGGCAGCTCCAGTGTTTGTCGTAGACTAGGACAAAACTCTCACCCAGTTCTCAGAAGCTCTCCAGCAGATCCAAGTGCATCTGGGACAGATCTGAAGGTCATTGGAATATTTTTGTACTCAATTCGAGCAGTTCTAGGGTAGCGAGTCGGGAGCTATACAACTGGCGCCCGCAGGCAGAGACAAGCCGGTACAGTATTCTGGTGAGTATCAAGTGAACTGGCTGCGAAAGTATGCACTGTTTCCGTAACAAAAACTTTAGTTCAACACTTCTGATGCAAGAAAAATAAAGCACGTTCACAATGATTTTGACGATTACAATCTATCCATTCGTTTGAACACCCATTGTATGTAATTTTCGAACAAAATAATGGTGTGTATTCATCGAATCTGATTGTATACAAATGCCTATATCGCCATAGAATGTCTACGTTAAATACTTATCTCCATTTTGATTTTGCTTATAAAGACGTTATTTTATGTCATGGCACAAAATGGCTTATATCTCGCTTAGTATCGACTTTGTAGCTTAGGGATCAATTGTACACATATGGGAAATGATATAGTCCGAATATTTTGATGACCTTGAACTTTGATCTTACTTTCAAGGTCAGAGCACGAAATGGCTAATATCTCGCTTATAGATTGGGTATCATTTGCGGACATAGAGAAAAAGATGTATGCCGAATATTTTGATGACCTTGAATTCAAACTTCAACCTCATTTTCAAGGTTAGAGCACAGAGTGGCTAAAATCTCACGTATTATCAACTTTACAGCTTAGGTATCAATTGCGCACATATAGGAATTGGTGTATGCTGAAATTCTTCTGACCTCGACCTTTGATCTCATTTTCAAGGTCAGAGCACAAGATTGTTGATATCTCGGATATTATCGAATTTACAATTTCAAAATCAATTGTAGACATACAGCCATGGGACAAAAAGATTAATTTCTAAAATATAGTAACGTCCAGTAACGTTTCTTAGCCTTTAGGCTAATTATTTTGGTACAATATGGTGTTGTTACTTTCCGAATGTCCATCTTTAGCGTCTCGAAATAATAAAGCTGACAACTTGTAATTAGGTTGACAGGGGGGTTGGAGAGATCCTTATCTTCGACAGCATATATAGTAATATTTTTTCCACAGTATTACAGTAAGAGTATATTTTCGTCTTATAGGTGGGATGTGTCAAATTTCCAGAAACCCCTACCCCGTTCCTAATTAGATATTTTTGATTCCATTGTCACAAAAGAATGATCTCATCGATATCCCGTTTTCAGTTCAACATTATTAATTAGGGCCATAAAATCGATGGAATCAACAAGAAATCTAACCTGAACATTTTTATTGGATTCAGGCGGATCCAAGTATATTGCTTTGCATTGGGATTCAAGACCTCCAATGGATCTACCAAATCATACTAATTTTTCATCATCAGAACGTTTTTGCTGTTTTTTTCACATATGTACATAGTTATCCTTAATGTAATTTTTATTGTCCAGTTGTCGATTCTGGAACAGGTTCCAATCTTCACATATGACGGTAGACGTATGTGCATTAGTTATATGTGTCATAGTACCTGTGTAGAAATCCGGCTGGTCATTATTAGGACCATATAACACTTGTATAATGTGAACAGGCACACATGCATATCCATTATATCTGATTGTATCACGATAAAATTTCCCGTCGTGTCCGTTATGATCTCTAATATTATTCCAGATTTTGTGCAAATATTAATAATGCCACGGGAATTCGAACTTCCGCAAGAAATATGTATTTTACCATTCCAGTCTTTCTCAAATTTGGATATCATGTCTGTACTGCAATGAATGTCTTGCAAACAATATATATGGTGTTGCATTTTTTGTTCAAATATTCAAAAAAATCTCTGCTCTTCAAACTGTTATTTAAATATCTCTGCTCTCTCTTAAATAAGTCATATTGCTAGAATTCGAACTTTTCAGAACGACAAACAGAAAACAGTGGAATGAAGGGGAAAAATTGAAAAAAGTCGTGACAATACAGGAAATAAGAAAGATGAAAATGAAGTGCAGAAAATGGAACAGAATTGTGATACTAACTGTGTGGGTGGCATCTGGACGAGAGTTACGGAACGCACATGAACACCCAAAGCTCCGGCTTTTTAGATGGGAGACTTCCGTATTGTTTTTATTCGATGGGAACATATAGATCTATACAACAGATAATTCTCCCATTTATTTCTACTTTTACGTTTCCGCCAATGAAACATAGAAATAACAGACGGGGCTTCACAGAAAGAAACAATAAATTTCAACTCAAATAATCTTTTATCGTTTTGTTTTTGTCTTGAATATCGATTTTTTACATCCCGTGACACTGATTATTTCTTGTTTATGTCCACCTGCGTCCGCATGTATCATTATTATCACAGCTGTTCCGTGCTATCGAGAATAGGCAAGCATACATAGCCTCATTTGAATAAACCCCTTCAACATTAAGAATACTAGCTCCAAATATTGATACAATACTATATTATCCATTGAGAATTTGAAGAAGAAAAAACATGATTCACTATAGACCTCAGGTCTGTGAGCATACGAAAACGTGCAACGACAAGGCAAATTCAAACATACTTATATATAATATTTACATTTCATTTGACGATGATGGCGAAAAGCATGATATGAAAATGCAACTAGATACTTTTATCCATTGAAGTTTCTATGAGATTCATTATGTGATCATATGTTTTGATTAATGTATAGCATTGAGAACACTCAAAACAGTATCTGATGCAATTTGCCCCACTCCTAAAGGAAACTTACTGAGAGCTTTATCAGAATGGGCGAGCAGAACAACTATTGATTGTTTTCCTCATTTTCCTGTCATTTTCGTGTGAACTACTGCATGTACAACGCAAGAATATGACAGATCTGAAGACAATACATTTTGTTTCAAACAAGTAAGGTGAAAAGGTTGCCATCACATGATTCAACAATGGCCATCTCATTGACTGAAGCAAAAAAGCTGCGAATTCCACGAGTTTGGATTGGAATTTTGCCTGTGATTGTTTTAGTTGGATTATGGAATATTTACTATTTGAATTTGTGGAGACGCCAAGTTGACACTTTGTTGGCTATTTCATGGATGGATACTGATTTCACAAATGGTAAGAAATCCTGGCAACATTCATAATCATCTAGGTAGTTAGTATCCCCAACCGCTTACGACTTCTATTCCTGATTGAGAAATAAACAAAATAAGAAGCTCAAACTTTTCCTATATTTTCCAGCGCCCAACTATTTGTCACATGGCTAGAGCAGTAGCATCGATTAATATATATTTTCCCATTAGTTTTCTGATCACCGACGTTGTGTCAAGGCAATGGGCATGAATATTTAACACACATGAGCAGCAATTTGAATTGCCGATCTTTATTATGAAATATCATAGAGTGACATGACTACAAAATGTAGAAGAAATGTATCGATGAGCTTTTCTGTAACTCTCAATAAAAATGCTACTGTGCCTGTGTAAAGGTGAATACTGTACCACAATGGCACAGAAATTATATGTCCAATACAAATTGAATAATAGAAAGCAATATACTTATTGGAAACATTGTGTTAAAGATACGAAGTACAGTAATGCTATGAATAAAACGTGTATTTTTTTTCAGAAAGTACCAAAATATGTCAAGAGAGATTGACGAGGGTTCATCAAACTTGCATGCAGAGAAATTGGTCAACAACTGCAAAATCGATTAAACCAAATTTTTACAATCACTTGCTCGTGGATGACGAGCACAAGGTTGTTTACTGTGTCATTCCAAAGGTTGGCTGTTCTTCTTTCAAACAACTAATGGCCAAAGCAACTGGGAAAGTGATCGGCAACAAAACAGTGCAAGTGCATTCACCCAAGGAGTTGATGAAACTAGGATTGCGATACTTGAACAGTTTCGATAAATCTCAAATCCAAGAGAGACTTCAACATCACCACAAGTTCATGGTAGTGCGTCATCCTTTTGATCGTCTCTGGTCTGCCTATTATGAGAAATTCGTCAAAGGTGTGGTTTATCCACGTGCCAACGCCAAGGTTATAAATCAAACGTTTCCTAATGATGTCCAGTGGGAGAGGAAAAATCTTCCGAGAATCAGAATCGGACAGTTTCTTGAACTCATCGCAAAAGGATACAACAAATCCTTCAGAAATCCACACTGGCTTTCATACTATGACTCATGTCATCCCTGTGATATATCTTATGATATGATTATAAGGATGGAAACCCTGCACTCTGACATACCCCTGCTGTTAAAGTGGCTAAGGGCTTCAAAGGATTTACTGCCGCAGCGGAATCAGCAGCGGAATTCCACCGCCAAAGCTAAACTAGAAGAAGTATCCAAAAATTTCAAACAAATCAACTCCACCACGGTGGACTCTCTGTTACAGATTTATGAGAAGGATTTCAAACTTTTCGGTTATGTTTGGAATGAGACTGGAGCAGCGTCATGTGCGAGGTCATTTGATGAGCCCAATGAATGTTGCTGAAAATATTGACTGAGAGTTTGAATTTGTAATTGTGGCGTGTTGATCATAAGAAGTGTTACCCCTTACAAAGTATACGGACAACAAAACATAGTTATTGAATAAAAGAAGAACATGCTAAATAATATTCAACTTTTCTCAGCTTATTTCATGTCATGCTTTACCCAAGTTAAACGTTTTTAAAAAGCACTGCAGTTTGTCTCATAATGCGTGGGTGACACTTCTGGTGTCCAGTGTGTGTATATAATCAGTGGGAATGAACAGGCGCTCTTGACGGCGATGAAGTGATTGCACGAAGATAATGCCGAATTACTCCCCCTCCACTGCAGACTATGGGCTGATAAGATGGAGTGGTGGTCCTGTCGTGAGTACCAATTCTCCCATGATCACACTCAACATATCGTAACCATTGATAGATCGGTGTCGACGTTTAGAGTATTACGTCAAGTGTTATAGCACTTGGGTTATGTTGGATGCACGAGGAGTCTTGCACGGTATGAGTATCACAATGCATTGTTACTGATTAATGGCAGGTGCAAGATTCACTTTGAGCCACGACCTCTTGATTTTGTTGAGTTTGTGTCTTATCTTGGCCGCGTGATATGCACTTACAGACATTTTTATTAATGTGTAATTATGTCCTAATAAAAACAAATTTTGATGAATGTGTAATTGTGTCGTAACAAAAAACAAATTGTGGACGAATCGCCTTCACACTACTTCTGTTTACAGGGCCGTAGCACTAGGATTTCAAATCGGAGGGGGAAGGGGCACAATTAATACGGCAGAGGGTTTGACCCCCAATAGCTAAAACGTCTTAGGTGTCTGTCTCTGGCACATTATAGGAAATTATATATGTGTTCACTTGAATGTCTAGTGACATGTAAATTTGAAATAATATGTGAAATATTACAACTAACTGCATAGCGACATCTCCAGGGGCGGATCCAAGGGTTTGCAATGAGGTGGAGCTAGTCGGCAAGTTAGTGCTAGTTAAATCAGTTTCAAAATCAATGAACATGACGAGGAAACAATAGTTGTCAAGTTAGTAAATGTATTTAGTGTATACTCAGTAATTTCGTCTGACACTATTAACTAAATCAGATTAGCTATTTAAGGCAGGCTTATCCTTTGTGGCTCATGCCAATTGTGATGTGTATAAAAAACAATGAACGACTTTATCAAATATTGTAGAATATTTTCCGTCGGGAGGGAAATATTTAACCCTACACGTCATATAATTCTTTGAGCGTTGCACAAAGTCAAAGTCACACGTCTTTTCAAATGTCTTATTAACTTATCAATTCGATGAGGTTCCAATGGTATTCCTTGCGCTCAGTCATTTACCTATTCTTCGAGGAATCCCATCTATAGCAGCTCAATATGATAATTCAGGAGCCACAGGTTATCCTTATTCACTTATCTGATCCAACTTGACCGTTGTTCTCCACCCGTTTCTGGAAACCACCGTAAATTTCTGAGTCTCTCAAATACCAACTTGATGGCTTCTTTCAATCTTTCATCAAGTTCTTATCAGGGCCGAGTCTATGTCAGGTGTGTATATTTGGGTAAAGTGATTGGCTGTGTGTGTTGAGCCATGTAATGTATCCATGGTGATGTGTGTGTTTGCGGGAAGGTGTTATGTAGTGTTGTACTTTCTTTTGGGTTTCAGCTTTTCCCTCAACTTACTTTGATGCACAAGGTTTCAAGTGATGCGCGCCAAACCAACACCATAATACATATTTTGGCCTAATTTGTATTTTTTTTAAGTAAACGTTGTTGTGTTCACCAGGCCATTGCACTATAACAAATACATTACACTTTCTTAGTCGTTATTTGTCATAATGTCAAATACTAATTGCGAGTCGAATAATCCACATACCTAGGGATATATCCTTATAATGTTTTGAGCAGTGTATCTTTGATCACAATAAGCACGGCATATGGGGTATGAGTGGCACCGGTCCTGTTATCTTATGGGTTCTTTAAAGTATTATTTTCATCAATAACATCGAAGCAATTGTTTGTTTAGGAAAATAATAGCATTCGTTTGTACGGAATTATACAATTTATTCATGTCTTATAACCGCAACATTATTGCGAGATCTAATAACTTTAAACATTGTTCCGAATTATGATGTTCATGTTGGTGAGAAGTGTGATGTTCATGCCTGCCATTCGTGATATATTACAGTTGTTCTGAGTGGCATGAATGTAGTGAGAGAAACGTTCAATATAAATATAGAGATCACCTTTTCAAAAAAAATATCTGACCCCAGACACCTTCAGGCCAACATTCTCTGGTACGATAAGCCAGGGTAATATACATACTACACAGTGCCATACGGCGGTGTATCATAATTGCGTTACTACATTCTCTGACGCCTACTTCCATGACTGTCCAAAAGGTGTTCAGTTTTTGGTTGAAGCTGTACCATGTGTCGAGAACCAAATTGAATTTTGCCAAGAATCGTTCATGGATGGAAATGCCCGAAACATCATCCACTAGCAGTGCTTGCAAAGAATCGTTTATGGATGGAGCTAACTGCAATCAAACCTGGGTTAATGTACATTGTATGTACAGAAGGAGTTAACTCCTCACAAAAGTACCGTTTGCACCTCCAGGCATACATTGAGATATACGCACATTTACTTTAATATTATTTCATCTCAAGTTTTCAACAGATAAGTTAAACCATGAATTGTTTCTCGTTACTGACACTGTAAAGTTATTTCAATAATGATGATTTTGATGATTGAAAATGCAGGTAAAATCCTCTTTAGAATAGAACATTTTATTTTCAACGATAAATCACAAGTGCATCATTTACATCAACACATGTTATAAACAACGACATATTGTTCACAGTACAACAACATTACAGCATGAATTTTATTAATAATATACCAAAAATGCATCGATGTGTATCGGCACTTTATTGCTTCATACGAACACCACGTCTTGATCATGACGTTCATATCAACAATACATGATATATGTACCGCGTTGACCAAGAAAACGTAATAAACATCATTCCCGTCTGAGTTGATAATGGTTACCAGGAATACACCGTGAATTAATTACCAAAACGAACATATCAATACATCATTCAAATCATTAATTTCTATGAGACGCCAAAGTAGTTTAGTAGATCAAACCTACTTTTTAACATACGAATGAGAAATGGTCAGGGCTGTTTTTTTCTCTGCTTGTTGGTTGTCAATATAGATATGTTTCAGCCAAATCAAGCACCTTCGGTGTCCATGATGGTCATGTTTCTAAGGATCTGTTCAATCCTTTATATCCCCCTTTTCGATCTGTACATATACTATTATAACACATTACAAGCACCTTATTCATTGTATTTCAGTGTGGTCAGTTTTTTTTTCACACGCATTTCTGTCCATCTCTTGTTTGAATCTAGGCGACTTTCTCTTATTTGGTTGGTCATAGGTGAATTTCAAATACAAATGAGTCACCACCGTAACTTGCAGAATTCCAGTTCGACACATCTCAAGTTGAGTTTTGACGCGATATCACGACAATGGCCTAATGTGGAAGACAATTCCAAGCCAACGCTTGTAATTATGTTGCAATACAAACATTTCATTAGAATACATCGTTTGCTAACAACTCACCGGCAGAGATACGTAGATAATACACATATGTGTGATAATAAATGCTTAATAAGGATATTTTGATATTCAATACATGCTGTGTCTAATTAATGCATGTATACTCGTACATATGTGATACTTAATAAGACTGCCACTCACCTACTACCGGGAATCACGACGAGAGAATATATTTATGGGTGATAACAGGAAGTGAATGATTACATATGTTTCATGGTGGCACATAAACGTTATATATTTAACATGTCAAATCCCTAAGCTTGCGAAAGGTGATAAAAGTGTAAAAAAATACGAGGTTACTCACAGTTACCAACGGTCATCACGATCACTTCACAAAGTGTCAGAATATATGGACCATTCTGGACGATGACGTGGCGCCCAACTAGTGGTGAAGGGTGGCAGGAGTAAATGTGTTTCACGTCCTGCTGCCAACCAACAAGACTGGCACAGACTTGGTAATGAGGATCAGCTGAAGACATATTAGCTGCTGTATCAGATATAAATATGCAGAATCAGACAGAGTATCTAATGTATATTGATTGACACACAAAACTCGTAAAACCCATACCCACGCTGGGAAAGGCGATCCCCAGAATCGGAGGTTGAAGGCTGGAATTGGAGGTTGAACGCCCGAATCTGAGGAAATGGCAGAAAAAAATGTGAACATTCTGGGAAGGTCCTATTATTTTGACTTAATACAGTATTTCATAACGATCGATGAAATGGAAGAGCGTGTCCATAGAACATGCGAACATATATGGCTTCCAGGAATAACCAAGGTTAGTGTGAAAATGCAGAGACTATGCAGTAATCTGGGACACAAAATAGGGGATTGATATCTGAATTCCAACGGAGTGCGAACTTGTAGCCAAAGTTTACATTCCGATAAAAATATACTCAGGTTTGACCAAAAGAAATAGTTTTCAGTTACCTAATACTACAACAGGGACATCATTATGTACATATAATAGGATGAAACACGAATTATGAGCTTAAGTCGATTCGACAGGTGTAACTCCCATGTTTATTGAGGACGACAACGCCATGATTTCCAACATGGCGGAAGAATTCGGCTGCCCTGGAGGAGCGATGTGTTCACCAGTTTATGTACCGTTGAACCATGGGTTGATTTCAGGTCTGCTTTCTGCAATAGTTCGAGCGATGGATACTTACATTCATACCACTGAGCTGGTGTTACTGCTGGTGGACGTTGAATCTGTCCCCGAGGATACCATCAACTCAGTAGCCTTTTGGCTCATGATTAGGTACTTATGTATTTGTCATACCGGTATATCTATTCCATGGGGTTTGTTTCGGATTTCTAAGTTATTTTCATAGGTTGTTGGGCAGTTGTATACTAATTCCATCAGGTGTACAGTAGAAACAAACTACATGAACCACACTGTCTGCCCCTGATGACGCCAGTGTGTCTTTTGATAAAGTATTTTGTTGGGCTTTGTTGTTGTTTCTATTGCAAAATGTTGCATTTTACGTTTTTTATTGAAATCATCAAAATTTGGCTGTATTGGTGGTAATAGATTGATACTTACATACATAGGTATGACATACGGATATAGTATTGACGGATATGTCCATGGATTATGACTTGGAAATGGGATTTCGTTTTGATTGCCCAGGATTTTCTGTTTACTTGGCATATGGTGACTTTGTTGAATTATATGTATTGCAAATCAACCCTACAGTTTCAAATACTTTTGTAAACATAATAAACAAACCAATACATATATATTACAGATAGACTATTAGCTACATGTACGTGCCTAGCTTTTTTCTGTCTATTTTGGAGTCTGAGCTTTGCACCCTCTCATAAACATGTAGGGCTATGTGCAATGTGACTGTTGCTTTGGACTGTTGAATGTAATTCAAATTTGCAGCTGGAATTTGTCATTGATATTTTCATGGACATGGCTGCTGTATTGTGCATTGTACCTGCGAATGATGACAGGATGTTGATTACTTATTGAATATACTTCGTGAATTGTTGTGTAGGCAGAAGTTATCACGTACGTACATTATTTGCGCACGACATATTGTTATGCATATTCCTGTTGCAAAAAGGGCAACACTGGATGGATCTATATTTATATAGAATGAAAACTATATACACATCCTTTCAATGACTTCAACAAATATATGCCTTATGTATGCAAAATCAAACGCATTTCAATTTTGTCAGCAAATGGGAAGATATGAAGTCTTTTCTACCTGAGCAACCCCTCTGCACAATCTCAAGTGGTATACTGGTTTATTTAGTGAACGAAACTGGTTTATTTATTCGATGTGTATTGTAATCTGAATGCGGTTTCAGTGCCATGCCATGAAATGTGCCACGATTCATCAGATAACTATGCGATATACCAATGTATTTTTGTTGTAGCGAGGGCAATGGTTATTCGCAGAACTGATGCACATTGTTTTATCGATGACAGGGACGATTGTATGGACCTTTCAAAGGTTTTTCTCAAAGAATCCTCACAGTGTTTTCATTTTTTGAGCAATTTCCTGAGATTCGAGCGTTAGCATCTAATAACCTCCACGCCTTTCCCAATATGACACCAGAATCATGGTAACTTACATTGATCTGTTCGTGTTACAATGGCAACAGCGTGAACAAAACTGACAACTCCCAAGTCCACTGACCACCAGGGATTTTCGGGTGGTGTATCTTCTATATGAGAACAACTGTTGCTCCAAAACTCTGAGTCCGGGTTGCCGTCAACAGCCAGGCTCGGAACATATGATATACCCTGCCAGTTGAGTGTCGAAATCTGACTGGCTTGTCTTTGAGGTGCCACATTGAAGAATAGTTCTGTAAATGTATGTTATTAAATTTTGTGGTATTGATTAAAGGGCCACAATTGGGAAAATGAATAATACACGAAAAGGCTTCCGTACATAATAAACAATCAATAAGTACAATTTTGACGTGGCCATGAAGGTTTAAAAATAATCTCGCGCGCCCTCTCCTGAAAAAATCGATATTGGAATGCATGCACGTGTGTGCTGTTTACAACCCCACGAAATATGCATGTGACGTCACGACGTGAATCTCGTGGGACGATCTCGGACCCATTTGTTTGTTGCTAAGGTTTGTCATTTTCTTGTGTTCCGTGAATTCGAGTCGAATTTCAGGAATCAAGTGAGATGCCGAGACGTTGTGTTGTCTGGGGTTGTTGTAATGAACATAGTTCAGGAGTGTCACTGTTTTCGTGGCCAAAATGTGCCAAAACTGCCAAAAAGTGGGACTCGTTCGTTTCGGTGCGGCGCGCGGATTGGCCACTCTCCGTACCAACAAACCCGCACAACCATGTGTGTGCAACACATTTTGAGGATACGTGTTTCGAAAATCTGACCTCGTATAAAGCAGGATTCACGAAGCGGTTGATTCTTAATGAAGGAGCCGTGCCCAGCATTCAACCCCCCAAAGGCATGTACACCACTCACATACAGCTATAGGCGTTTTACAGTAGTCGTGAGTAGATCTCGAAGACTCATGTTATAGGGCTTCAACGTCAATAGGGCTTCAACGAGTACTCGGTTTACCGGTTGCGGTTCGGTTACAGAGAGTAATCGGTTACAGATTTTGTGACCGGTTAATCGTGAACATATTTTGCAACCTCGTAATTCAGCCTAAAACACTTCACATCGTTCAAGTTTCCGCCCAAACGCGCAGAATTGAAGTGATTTATCACACTCCAATCCGAATAAAATGTTTATTCATCATTATATGGCATATGTTTACGTGAAAATGACGTCCAATGTCGGAGTTTCAGGCGGCTTTTTGACACGGAGATTTGATAAAATGCGAACTGCGAAAAAAAATTGGTGTTACTTCGGACAATATTTAGCTCTATATTTTGGGATGAGTAACCAGTTACGGTTCGGTTACAAGCTAACGAGTAATCGGTCACGAAATTTTGTACTCGTTGAAGCCCTAAACGAGTGCTCGGGTAAATGTGTCGTGCTCGTTCTTGAGCATTTGGACATTCTCGGGGATGGACAGTTAGCTATTTGTGAACCTCTTTTCAGATGATGGTCCCCCAGTTAAAATCAGGAAAACAGTGGTTCCAAGGAAATTGGAATGCTCACGTGTAAGCGCACAACAGCAAAGTATTATCACTGTAGATAAGCGGTGGCGCGGTAAAATAATTTCGAACGGGCTTGGTGATCAATTTCGAACGGTTGATGTTCAATTTCGAACGGTTGGTTAAATTGAACGTGTACCTAGACATAGCTAAAGTGAATCACGTTATGCTGTTTGATTGATGCATATTCCTCAAAACGAGCCCGAATCAAAATTTAAATGTGGTCAATTTCGAACGCTCATAAATGACAGGCGGATAATTACGAACGCTCATGCGAGTAATTTCGAACGGTTTGTTGATACCTCTGCTGAACTATTTCACCGTGAAAATTGTGTATGTGTTGTGATTTCTTTTGATTTCTGTTTCTTGGGTGGGGGTGGGGGGTTGGGGTTACAAATATTAGTAGGTTAGTCATTATTACTTTTCATTACTTTTTATCTCTCGGATAAGCCTATGACAAGCCAAAACTCTATTTGGTGTTTAGCATTGAAAAGATTATATACATACACTGTACATGACACTGTAAAATTGATTAAACGCATATATGTTGAGCATCTAGCCACCTCCCCTTCTCCCTCTCCTCTCCAAGTACATGAGGTGCTTAGTCTAGTAGTACGGGTGGGTATAAAATATGTCTGGAAAACGCATAATCGGTATACATATACAATGTGAAATGTATCAAATTCTGGCTCAGTATTGTCCAAAATGGAGATGTGAAAAGGACAAAAAAATGCAATGTATAATATATTGAAAGTTTACGAGGAAAACGGATGTAAAAACTGGGTAACTGATGTTCGCATGATATTGTCTCACGGGTTTGGGGATGTGTGGTATTTATAAAGAATACAGAACTATTTGTGAATACATTTCGGCAGAGGGTAACAGATTTTGCACACAAAATTGGCATCCAAAATTGTCTGTAAAAAGTCAAACTACTACCGAAATTACAAAACAGAACTGACTCTAGAAAAGTATTTGTTTATTAATTTGTAATTGGAAACACACAATATCTGTGGCCAGATTTCGATGTTCAAATCATAAACTTGGTATAGAGAAAAACAGGCACAACAAAACAAAACAAGATGCACGCTTTTGACAGTATTGTAAATCAGTAAATAATATCAATTTAATAGAAGATGAATGTCATTTTGCCCACTACATGTATAATTTAAGTCAGAAATACTTGAACAAATTCATTGTACCAAACTGTAGCACAGTAGCATGCTTTCAATTTAGCATGTCACACAAGAAAGATGAATGTATCAGAAGTTTAGCTGCCTTTATATATAACGCTGAAATTACTCGTGATAAATACCATTACTTGTGATGTACGCTGTATTTTATTTGTCTCAAACCACGATAATTATTGTATGTTTCTACGCATATGGGCCCGTTGGCGTTTGTGAATAAAGCATTATCATAATCGATATCCGCAAGCATTGAATCACTATCCCGTAGTAGTGAAATGTAGGTGTATATGCATGAATAATATACATTTAAACTTCTTTTATTACAAACTTCTTTTATAACGAAGTACTCACATGGGTCCCATCGACTTTGTTATAGCGAGAGTTTACTATATATGCACATACAGGTCAACATCCCAAAAAGTTACATAGGCTATGGTGTATGGTGTCCCGGCGTGGCGGGCCAGCTCATTTCGGTCCTTCATATAAACACTGATAGTATATATATGAAGGCTCTATCGTTGAATGTGATACTATATCTAATGAAAATTAAACTGTTAAAAAATACGCCTTCAACCAGCATAAAATATCTTTGAATGGACGATGATGTCACATCTGATCCCACAAAGTCGTAGTCATCACCATCTTCATCCATTGACAGTGGTACATCTTTAACCACCAGTCTCTTTAGACACATCTGACATTTCTAGGGGTTGACAAATACCTTTGCTCAGGTATTTTTTTCAACGGGCTTCCTGTGTCTTAAGTCTTTTGTCTGAATATCAGTCAACCCTCTTCAACCGTGCAAACACCACTTGGCATATCCTTTGCCATACATTTGTAGTGCAAGGCTTATAGCCTTTATTATCTTTGCACAATTATGCTAATTCTCATTTCCGCGTGTTCTGTGTCATCATAAGGAATCTTACAGTGGTATCACCAAAAACTGACCATGATGACGCCGATAGGAACCCATAGAAAACATTATACAGGAGGAATAAAATATTTTTTGAACGTTCGAAATTGATCGCCTATGAAAAATAACCGTTCGAAATCAACACCGCCCGTTCGAAATTGATCGCTTATCAATATTAATCTTATCACAGTGTTAGCATCTTTATCCTTTGATCTCCATACTTCAAGTTTTAAATATAGGTTGTGGGCCATATATTCTTTGAAAATCATCAATATACGATAATAAAATTGGTCTATATATTACGCAAATTGTCATCGAACTGGAATCATCAGGAAATAAAAGATGACTTGTGTTTCCACGTCTACCTGGAAACCCTCAACTGCTTACAAATGACATACGATCATTTCTTTGTCGCTAAATTAAAAGTTTATGTCTATAAATCTGAAATTACTTCACAATTTACACACTTTTCACCCTGTTTCAGTGTGCGGACCGTTCGAAATTGATCACTAACCGTTCGAAATTGATCACCAACCGTTCGAAATTGATCACCAAGCCCGTTCAAAATTATTTTACCGCGCCACCGCTTGTCTACAGTGATTATATACACATAAAAGTTCATCGCCAGCAATGCCTTTATGGTTTTAGCAGAATTTTTAGCTTACCGTCCCACATGACCCGATAAGCTTTCGTCGTGGTTTTTAGGTTACCGGACCTATTGTGTATAACTTTTGTTGCCCTTGAATTGCCGATCTCCGTGGGGCGGCCATTTTTAATTTTTGACGAGACGGCGAAAAAAAATTTTTTCACCCCAAATCGCATTACTATCCATTTCGGCCAATTTCTAGGCAAAAAAAAATACGGAATACTTGTAGGTAGACATTGTATTTGTATTCTGAACATATATATACAAGGTTATATGCTGCACACTTAATGTTGACATTGAAATGCATGAAGATGATCTCAATTTGTCAATATGAACGTCATATCTCACCTGTCGTGCTATAACCAAAAATGTCTGGTAACTTATCTTAGTGTTTGGGCTAAATTATCATAACATTTTCTGCAGATTTGCTACAAATTGGGCGACAACAAATGACTTTGCATTATCATGATTTTACTGTCATTAAAATAATTATAATCATCAACTGTTAAATAAACAAAATTAAATTTTTGTAGATGATTAACGACTACAATAGAGAACTTGCTGAAGCAGCAGCTGAAGAAGAGGAGCGGCTATGGGTTTTGAGCTTGCCAAGAGATGTGGCAATACAGACAGCCCTCAACAGAACAACGTCAGGTATGTGTGGTGAGATATTAATCGCTATGCAATATAGCTGACATTTATTTGGCAAAGTTTGTGATTATTATTCGCTGCCATATGTTTTTCCTATACAGTGTGTCATGATTTATATTGCATATTTTGTTCTAGCAACACAGACAGGCAAATATACTGCAGCTGGTGCCAGGAAACCAGTGGTATCGCTCGGTGTGCAAGCGCATACCCCAGGGAAACACAGAGGAGTACAGTGCGATCTGATGGATGACTATGATGATGAAGAAGACAAGAAATCTGACCCAGACTACAGAAACTCAAAGTATTATAAATTATTGATTGCATATAATTGTGAATGCATGCATGCATCAAAATAATGGTAATGTCAATGGAACAGTGGTCTGACTGGGCTTGGCAGTCACCAGCCCAGACATGTGTGATGTATGGTTGTATTTCATGTTACAGTACTTTGTGGTACTGTTATATTATTGTATCCCCCGAACGAAGTTCGGCGGATACTATGGATTTGTCTTCGTCGCTCCGCGTCCGCAGACACTTTCTTGTGAACGCGCTACAGGTTGCAAATCTTAACCGATTCTAATAATTTTTTATACAGACGCATCTTATGGTATGATCCCGACACCAATCGATTTTGGTTGCCATAGCAACCAAATTGGCCGATTGGCGACACATTTTGTGCTCAAATTAGCCTGTTTAACACACATGGCTTGTGAACACTCTACGAGTGGGAGTTTTCAATGAATGATGATGAAATCGCACAGACTCGGAGAGAAAGAGCCTCACACGAAACCTATCGTTTTTTAGAATGATCGAATAAATATTAATTAGTTAACAGACTAACTTATTACGACCGTTAAAATACCGACTTGATCATCTGTGATCAATCCAATACCCTGTACTATGAAAACATATAGCACTGGATTCTTGTTCAGAATAGAGGACTGATGTTTTTAGAGAAAACAGATCGATATTATCGAATAAGTTAACCTTAATTTTAATAGTTAAGTCTATTATTGACCACAATTAAAATAGTTAAGATGAGAAACATTTATTATTGAGCTCAACAAGGTGAAGGTTTTGTCCAGTACAGATTTCATGAGTGTAACCTGAATAAGTTAACCTTATTATTACTAGTTAAGTCTATTATTGACCACAATAAAAATAGTTTAGACAAGAAATATTTGTTATTGGGCTCAACAAGGTCAAGGTTCTGTCCAGTAGAGATTTTATGGCTATAACCAAATAAGATAACATTATTTTTGCTAGTTGAATCTATCATTGACCTAAATAATAATAGTTAAGACGAGAAACATTTATTATTGAGCTCAACAAGGTAAAGGTTTTGTCCAGTAGAGATATCTGGGTGTAACTGGATAAGTTAACATTATTTTTACTAAAACATTGATCTGGCTCGAATTTCATCATCTTGAAATGCAGTTTTGGTCAACTTTTACTTTGAATTTCAACTTGAAACCAAGTTTGGCACATATTATTATGAGTTAAAATATAACTTATGGCGAATAGTTCGATCTGTCTCCAATTTTGTCATCTTGAAATGCAGTTTTGGTCAACTGTTATTTTGAATTTCAACTTGGAAACAAGTTTGTCACATATTATGAGTTGATATATAACTTATGGTGAAAAGTTCGATCTGGCTCCAATTTCGTGATCTTGAAATGCAGTTTTGGTCAATTTTTACTTTGAATTTCAACTTGGAACCAAGTTTGTCAAAAATCCTGAGTTGAAATATAACTTTAGGTGAAAAGTTTGATCTGGCTGTGATTTCGTTTTTGTTATCAAACATGTCGAAATGGACATTCATATGCAGTGGTTTCAATGGTGATCTTGAATTCGCCCTTCAATAACCTTGACAGATTAATTTAGCAATTTTGGTGGGAAAAAAAAAACAGTTGTGGCCTAAGATTTTACATTTCTCTGGTAATGTTCTATCCCTTGTTCTAGTTTTTCACACTTATTAGTAATATATTTGGGGCATGAGGAATGATAGTGCTATGGGGGATACACCCAAGCGGTCGTAGGCGACCGGAAGCGTCTAGTTAATTTAAAAGATATGTATACAAATTTGTTACATTTCTTCGCCTTTGATCTTGTATCTTAATACATTTGATCATTTCAATTCGATAATTGAATTCAGAATAACTTTTAAGTACAGGAAGGCATGTAACTATCATGTAATTTTTCCAGCTTCAAGAAACCTCGTCTTTCTGTACAACAAGAGGAGGTCATTCTTGTAACGAAGTCCCGCCTACTGCAGTTGCTGGCATTCTGCACCATATGCGGTTCGCCTGCCAAAGTTACTGAAGAAGCCCAGGGGATGGTGTACCCAAGTGGAACATTATTCTCAGCTAAAATCGTATGTCTACATTTCTATATCTGGTGTAATATTTACAATGTTTCGATTATCTGTTAATGAGGTTCTTTTTTGCCATCAGGATTGCCACCATGTAATTCAGGTATAGATAAACCATAGAAACAGTCTACTGTGCCTAATACATACAAAAACGTAATAATGTTACATTGAATTTTTGTCATGTTTGTTTTTGCATAATGCAGACAATGGACATAACGTTTTTTTGTTACTTTTTGGGCATAATAGACTGTTTAAGAGCCCCCAAATCACATTGCATCAGCAGGTACCCCATTGATTTGCTTCCCGTATTTGTTGAAGACTTGTGAGGGCACCTGCAAGTCTTCCAGGTACTGGCAGAACCAGGACATCATCCATTCTTTGCCTGTATTGAACTTGATGCTGTCGGCCGCTATTTTCATTTCTGGTGTAGCAGTATCTAAAGTTTTGCGACTTCTTAAGTTCCTCAAGGCAAGTTAATAATTTCCATTTTGTGATCCTTGAATATTGATTATTCATATGCTGGTCTTTCATCGTTGAATCTTATCATATTCTTGACAAAAATGCAATTTAATTAAATTTTCTAAAAGGCTTATTACATATGTGATTTGTTGTATTTTATAATACAATTAAAGCTGAATTAATTGTAGGTTTCTGCAATATTTCATGTATTTGTTCTTCAGGTTAGGAAGATCAGTGAGAGCACATACTATCGACACGCGCGTCAGTATGTGATGCCAATTGTTATTGGCAACTGGGAGAATGATCAGAAGTCACTGCTCCGAGAGGCACGTGCTCGAGGTAACAATTTGGTAGTTTGTCAGCTCCCCTATTCTCCATTGATTGTTAGCAATCTGATGCTTATGACTGGTATCATGTGTCAAGAAATCCATGTACTATGGTTTTATCTTAGGTAATCTGACCCTGCAATGTGACTGTAGATCAGACAGCCCTGGACATTGTGCCAAATTTGGCACCTACAACATCATGGACTCAAGTTCCAGCAAAATCCTGCACACAGAAGTTGTTCAGGTGTCCATTGCTCCTTCTTTTTCATGAAATAACTATATAACATGTCAGCTGATTGCATGCTTCTTGAGGTATAACATTTCAAATGAATTTTTCTCCAAGAGCAATGAGGTAGACAGCAGTTACCACTGTGAGTTAGAAGGGCTGAAAAGGGCTTTGGATAAGATTGGGCACAAACATGTTGCAAAAATTGTGACTGATAGACACAGACAAGTGGCGAAATGGATCCGGGAAAACCTACCGCATGTGCTACATGTCTTTGATTTGTGGCATATTGCAAAAGGTTTAACGTAAACTAACTAAATTTTCAGTTTACCTTTGATTCAAGTTTGTTTTGAGAACCTTTCTCTCATTTTCATATTACCAAATATATGATTCGGTTATGTGTTAATATGTTTTCATATTTTGAATTATGTATTTCATGAACATCAGAAATTTGAGCTTAGTTTTGAATTCCATTCAAAGTCACTATTTGGTTTCTTAACTGCTACATTGTACATGGTAAAACATTGTTCACAAACATCAAAAGGCAAAACCTATCAATAAATAATACAGGATGTATGATGGTCAAAATATTGCAGTTTCATTATCAACATAGACTAGTATATTATTTATAGTTTTTTACTAGATGTATCACAGAACTGATAATTCTTTAATATTATTTTGTATTATTCTCATTATTATTTTCATGGAAAATCACAGGAGTTGGCACCAAACTGTTGACGTTATCCAAGCAAAAAGGTTGCGAGGTTATTGCCTCATGGAAGAAGTCCATTATGAACCACCTTCACTGGTGTGTCACTTCCTCTAAAGGTAATTAATGTCTTAAGAATGAAAAATATTCTCGAATGAAACTAAATGGTATACATATTCAATTTAATGACATTCATTGTACTATGATACCAAATACAATAAATCCTGATAGATGACGAAGGCGACCTGAAATGTGCTAAATGGAAGTCACTTCTGAATCACGTCACCAACGTTCACGAAAACTTCCCTGATGATGACAGTAATTTGGTCAGCCGCTGCTACCACGGTCCCTACGAAGAAGACAGGCAGTGGATGGATCCAGGTTTATAAAGTTGTCAATACGATCACATTTCTTTCTTCAACCTGATATATATCTCCAGGTAACTTGTATTCCATTCTTTTCTAATAGGCTCCAAAGCGTTTTGTAAGCTGGAAGATATTGTCCTGAGGAAAAGTCTTCTGACAGATTTGAAGAAAGCTTCCAGTGATGCCCAAACGTCTTCCCTTGAATCCTTCCACTCTGTAATTCAGCGGAGTCCGGGCCCTCAGGCCACCACCCAGCAGTTCATGTCTCGTTGGGCCACTCTTTAGCGAAGTCAATTTCGGGCCGCTCTTCAGCGGAGTCCGGGCCCTCAGGCCACCACCCAGCAGTTCCTGTCTCGTCGGGCCGCTCTTCAGCGGAGTCCGGGCCCTCAGGCCACCACCCAGCAGTTCCTGTCTAGTCGGGCCGCTCTTTAGCGGAGTCCGGGCCCTCCGGCCACCACCCAGCTGTTCCTATCTCGTCGGGCCGCCCTTTAGTGGAGTCCGGGCCCTCAGGCCACCACCCAGCAATTCCTATCTCGTCGGGCCGCCCTTTAGTGGAGTCCGGGCCCTCAGGCCACCACCCAGCAGTTCCTGTCTCCTTCGGGCCGCTCTTCAGCGGAGTCCGGGCCCTCAGGCCACCACCCAGCAGTTCCTGTCTCTTCGGGCCGCTCTTTAGCGGAGTCCGGGCCCTCCGGCCACCACCCAGCTGTTCCTGTCTCTTCGGGCCGCCCTTTAGCGGAGTCCGGGCCCTCAGGCCACCACCCAGCAGTTCCTGTCCCCTTCGGGCCGCTCTTCAGCGGAGTCCGGGCCCTCAGGCCACCACCCAGCAGTTCTTGTCTCCTTCGGGCCGCTCTTCAGCGGAGTCCGGGCCCTCAGGCCACCACCCAGCAGTTCCTGTCTCTTCGGGCCGCTCTTTAGCGGAGTCCGGGCCCTCAGGCCACCACCCAGCAATTCCTGTCTCGTCGGGCCGCTCTTTAGCGGAGTCCGGGCCCTCAGGCCACCACCCAGCAGTTCCTGTCTCGTCGGGCCGCTCTTTAGCGGAGTCCGGGCCCTCAGGCCACCACCCAGCAGTTCCTGTCTAGTCGGGCCGCTCTTTAGCGGATTCTGGGCCCTCAGGCCACCACCCAGCAGTTCCTGTCTCGTCGAGCCGCTCTTCAGCGGATTCCGGGCCCTCAGCCAACCACCCAGCAGTTACTGTCTCATCGTTTTTGTCAGAATCTCGGAAACGGAGCGCCATAGAGCAACACGGATGTTATTTTCGGACTCGTCGCCATAGACAAACATATCTGAAGGGTACTATGAATGATTTTTGACCTTGATCTGAAATTATTTCAAGGGTTGGGCACTCCCTGCAACAGGAGCTTTTGGGGATATGGTGCATTTCCCACACTGACACCTGGAAACATTCATTCACATTCCTATTCATATATTTCACTGCAATGTACTATTCTGCAATCGTCATTGAATGACTGTTGATTGTGGGTTCAGCTTTTGTAATGAACAAGAGAGGATTTAAATTTGGTTGTTCGCTGATAATGTACGTCTTCAAAACCATGGCGCACTGATATGCTACTGCAAGCATTGTGAGGATTATCATACAAGCGTCAATTCGAGAGAATAATCAATATGAGCTTTGTGTTAAATTCCATTAAAAGTTGTTTATATCATTATTTTCGACCTGTAAATATACTACTGTCATTATTCTTTATTGTCCGTGTAAATTAATTCCATACATTACATCAGTAGATGATACATACATTCAATATATCAGAATGTGACCTTGGCACATCTATATAAGCATCACTGCCTGTGCATTTATCATATAGTATACATATTTTATCCAAGCAATGTATAGTCATATTGTCTCGAATGCAATTGTGTGTTTATTTTGTTCATTAAATCTGTAGAACATGATTATTTATGAGTCAAACTTTTTTTTTGCTTTTCATATTGTATTATGTGTTTCAATAATGCATTTTCAATGAAAAAATTACAGTATAATTAGCATGATGATTTGTCAATCAAGGTTCTGAATAAATATATAGATTGTGATTGTGTTATTGTTTTATCCGTAATACATCACCATTCATTACCGTAACAAAAAAAATTGAGTTTTTTCAAATCAATTTTGAACTGAAATATCGAGAAAACAAGTCTAAATTTTTTTTCCAAATTATCAATACACAATATATATTCACAAATATTTGGGCATTTCCCTATGTTACTTGAGAAAAGTGAATAACTTTTTTTGTGTTTTGTGTTGAAGGATATTCACATAAAGAACATGGGGATCCCTCCGCCACAAATTTCTGTGATCCATATATTGGCCTATTATTCGAAACCCATATTATGCCATAATATGGGTTTCTGCTACTAGTCAAATACTGTCCTATACATGCGGTCATTTCCTGCACCCCGAGCTTGCTTATCTACAGTAATATTTTTCAGCTTGTAAACAATTACTACAAGCAATCAGTGCAGGGTTGCCAGTTTGGGTGTATTACATTGAATATTAATGAAGCAGCAACACGATGGGAAAACAAACGTGCATAACACGGTTCATAAACCTTATATTTTATCATTCATTGATTTTAAGTCGGTCATGAGTCCGAGGCCGCTCCCCCTGCTGCTGGTTGTGCTGCTGTCACTGTAGACAAGCGGTGGCGCGGTAAAATAATTTTGAACGGGCTTGGTGATCAATTTCGAACGGTTGGTGATCAATTTCGAACGGTTAGTGATCAATTTCGAACGGTCCGCACACTGAAACAGGGTGAAAAGTGTGTAAATTGTGAAGTAATTTCAGATTTATAGACATAAACTTTTAATTTAGGGACAAAGAAATGATCGTATGTCATTTGTAAGCAGTTGAGGGTTTCCAGGTAGACGTGGAAACACAAGTCATCTTGTATTTCCTGATGATTCCAGTTCGATGACAATTTGCGTAATATATAGACCAATTTTATTATCAAGTATATTGATGATTTTCAAGAATATATGGCCCACAACCTATATTTAAAAATTGAAGTATGGAGATCAAAGGATAAAGATGCTAACACTGTGATAAGATTAATATTGATAAGCGATCAATTTCGAACGGGCGGTGTTGATTTCGAACGGTTATTTTTCATAGGCGATCAATTTCGAACGTTCAAAAAATATTTTATTACTCCTGTATAATGTTTTCTATGGGTTCCTATCGGCGTCATCATGGTCAGTTTTTGGTGATACCACTGTAAGATTCCTTATGATGACACAGAACACGCGGAAATGAGAATTAGCATAATTGTGCAAAGATAATAAAGGCTATAAGCCTTGCACTACAAATGTATGGCAAAGGATATGCCAAGTGATGTTTGCACGGTTGAAGAGGGTTGACTGATATTCAGACAAAAGACTTAAGACACAGGAAGCCCGTTGAAAAAAATACCTGAGCAAAGGTATTTGTCAACCCCTAGAAATGTCAGATGTGTCTAAAGAGACTGGTGGTTAAAGATGTACCACTGTCAATGGATGAAGATGGTGATGACTACGACTTTGTGGGATCAGATGTGACATCATCGTCCATTCAAAGATATTTTATGCTGGTTGAAGGCGTATTTTTTAACAGTTTAATTTTCATTAGATATAGTATCACATTCAACGATAGAGCCTTCATATATATACTATCAGTGTTTATATGAAGGACCGAAATGAGCTGGCCCGCCACGCCGGGACACCATACACCATAGCCTATGTAACTTTTTGGGATGTTGACCTGTATGTGCATATATAGTAAACTCTCGCTATAACAAAGTCGATGGGACCCATGTGAGTACTTCGTTATAAAAGAAGTTTGTAATAAAAGAAGTTTAAATGTATATTATTCATGCATATACACCTACATTTCACTACTACGGGATAGTGATTCAATGCTTGCGGATATGGATTATGATAATGCTTTATTCACAAACGCCAACGGGCCCATATGCGTAGAAACATACAATAATTATCGTGGTTTGAGACAAATAAAATACAGCGTACATCACAAGTAATGGTATTTATCACGAGTAATTTCAGCGTTATATATAAAGGCAGCTAAACTTCTGATACATTCATCTTTCTTGTGTGACATGCTAAATTGAAAGCATGCTACTGTGCTACAGTTTGGTACAATGAATTTGTTCAAGTATTTCTGACTTAAATTATACATGTAGTGGGCAAAATGACATTCATCTTCTATTAAATTGATATTATTTACTGATTTACAATACTGTCAAAAGCGTGCATCTTGTTTTGTTTTGTTGTGCTTGTTCTTCTCTATACCAAGTTTATGATTTGAACATCGAAATCTGGCCACAGATATTGTGTGTTTCCAATTACAAATTAATAAACAAATACTTTTCTAGAGTCAGTTCTGTTTTGTAATTTCGGTAGTAGTTTGACTTTTTACAGACAATTTTGGATGCCAATTTTGTGTGCAAAATCTGTTACCCTCTGCCGAAATGTATTCACAAATAGTTCTGTATTCTTTATAAATACCGCACATCCCCAAACCCGTGAGACAATATCATGCGAACATCAGTTACCCAGTTTTTACATCCGTTTTCCTCGTAAACTTTCAATATATTATACATTGCATTTTTTTGTCCTTTTCACATCTCCATTTTGGACAATACTGAGCCAGAATTTGATACATTTCACATTGTATATGTATACCGATTATGCGTTTTCCAGACATATTTTATACCCACCCGTACTACTAGACTAAGCACCTCATGTACTTGGAGAGGAGAGGGAGAAGGGGAGGTGGCTAGATGCTCAACATATATGCGTTTAATCAATTTTACAGTGTCATGTACAGTGTATGTATATAATCTTTTCAATGCTAAACACCAAATAGAGTTTTGGCTTGTCATAGGCTTATCCGAGAGATAAAAAGTAATGAAAAGTAATAATGACTAACCTACTAATATTTGTAACCCCAACCCCCCACCCCCACCCAAGAAACAGAAATCAAAAGAAATCACAACACATACACAATTTTCACGGTGAAATAGTTCAGCAGAGGTATCAACAAACCGTTCGAAATTACTCGCATGAGCGTTCGAAATTATCCGCCTGTCATTTATGAGCGTTCGAAATTGACCACATTTAAATTTTTTATTCTACTTGATTCGGGCTCGTTTTGAGGAATATGCATCAATCAAACAGCATAACGTGATTCACTTTAGCTATGTCTAGGTACACGTTCAATTTAACCAACCGTTCGAAATTGACCATCAACCGTTCGAAATTGATCACCAAGCCCGTTCGAAATTATTTTACCGCGCCACCGCTTATCTACAGTGGCTGTTGTGGATGTCGCGTCCATGTTAATTGACGACTGCTAGCTCAAGTGATAGATATGTATCCCCATATCATCACCAACAACCTTTTTCCGTGTCCACTTCAGATTCACCTGAATCATGAGATTCAGAACAAGTATCTTCATGTTGGCTCGCCATGATACTCGACTGATTTGTTGACAGATTTATGTGTAAGAAAAAGTGCCAGGTTTAGTCTAAATTAGAGTTTCGCGGATTAGACACACGGTTGTTTGATCCCGCCCTACTCCTGCACCGGGGACAGTGAGAGTTACACGCTATTACGGTAACTCTGCGAACCTACCAAAGGCAGGGTGTACAGTGAAAGTATTGATCGAGAATACAGGTTCAGCCGTGGAGCACGTTATTTACGGACAGGGAAAATAATTCTGGTACTCGTATTTACATTTTTTGAACGTAAATGTGTGTATTCAGAAAGCAAAAGTACACCATTCCTGTTTTAAGCCCAAATATTTGTCTCAGAAGTGATAAGAATTAAGGACAAAGCAAAAGTGTGCGTCTGTAATGCGGAGTGCTCCATACATGCAAATGCGGCAATGCTGTGTTGACATTCATGTCGTGACGTCACAGCCTCGTGCGGCCAAAACCAGACCTGTCGACATCCGGATTGCTCGATTTTTGAAGGACGATCGCTTGATAAATCTATTCATTTCGCACACAAATATTGTTTATATGCCAACATTATATATCACAGGAAACAGAATAAAGTGTATTCGAGGCATTTGGACAATGATTTTGATATTGCGTGTCTGGTAGACGAACAATCACAAGTTTAGTGTGATGACCAAGCGGTTTTCCTAGCATGTGGCCCTTTAAAGCAGTGAATTTTTCTATACTATTGATAAGCACTGTACTATTTTTTATATTTCAGGATTGATTTTGCATAAACCATCAATCTGGATCATTTTCGTGCATGACTTGTATATACATACCTTGATATACTTCCACATCACGAAGTTGGAATTGTGTATAAGCCTGTATGATCAAGTACTGTCCATACAATGGTCCGTGTTGACAACGTTGAAACTCCATTACTAGGCTCGGTGGACCTAGATCAAAGTGTAATGGATGCGAATTGTGGGAGAAAAAGATCAATTTGAATACATTTTCAAATGATTGATTACTGTTGAAATTTGTTCTGTGAAGAAACGTTCTGAAAATGAACACCCGTCTTTAAAATTCACATCAATTACTGATACAACATAGCAACAAGTATAACCTACCTTCGAGACGTACCGGCAGTTTGTTGGGCATAAATGAATAACACAATTGGCTGGTTCATTGAATGAAGTGTCACCTTCGTCCAGTTCAATACACAGTGTAAGTAAGTCTCGATTCATATTCAGAAAATTGATTTATTTGATTATTTCACTTTCAAATATTTCATTTTGCGGTTTCAAGGCCTAGCCATATGTATACTATTTTGTGGGAACTTATTTTCACTTTTTTATTCTTACCATGAAATCAGTGAAATATCTCATTTTGAAACACAATATACTGTATCTGATCCCTAGTAATCTCTATCTGATTCCAGTAATTTTAGTCCCAGGGGCAGCAATAATGTTAATTTAGCATAGGGAACCTGATCAATAATAACCAACTAACCTGTGTGGTACATGCAGACATCATACGTGGGTCCAGTCATGGACGGTTTGACGGCAGTCACCGAGTCATTGGTCACACCCAGATAGAAGTCACGCAAATCCACTGGTAAAGTTAAGGATTTGCTCCCACAACGGATATTTTCTTATAGATTTTTCAGAGAATTTCATCGAAACAACATAACCAAGCGTATCTATATCTTATTATGAATTGTTGACCACAAAACTCGTGCCAGATTTGACGTCATAAAATATGTGTGATAGAAATGCATATATGAGGTTTCAAGTCATCAAAGAATCTACCATATGTTGCTCCCTTCAAACAAGTGATGACGACTGTATGGATGGGGTAGACATCCCCCAGGTCCACGGCCCACCAAGGATCTGTTCCACTCGCTGTGAAGCTGGTTCTTGGGTCATGGTCTAATGCAGTATCATCTCCCACTGTTGAGCCGTTTGTTGAGCGATAGCCAGACTTACCAAATGCCAGATCAGTAACTGCGGATACATGAGACTTCATAACTGCGTTAGTTTTTTTCTGCATATTATGCCAATGCGTAACATCTCGATAAATTTCGACCCATAACATGATATCCGAAGAAGTAAAACATCAGAGAATAAAAAATTGGATGGAGAGAAAGCTGAAGTCTGTATTCGTTATTGGCATGATTGAAGGATGTATTAAAGTGATGTTGGCAGGAAAACTATTTTTTCCAAATCAATTACAGATATGCCTGTGGTCTCAGAATAATAGGTTACAAAAAAAACTTTGCTTGATCAAATGGATGATTCAAGCATTTGACAGTACTAGCAGCCGCTTTTTTTGTTTTGTGCGCCACTCAGAGTTACCTCTGACTTAACCTTGTTCACTCTCGATTGGCTCGAACATACACGAGTAAGATATAATTTCTTCAGTTTGAGTTCACGAATTAGAAAGAAATTATTTTCTCTACAGGGTACTATTTTCGGGGTCGGAAGTTTATGGTTGTGATTAGTCACGGGGTATACAAGTATGATCCGCCGCTGAGTCGTCAATTCAGCACGACTTCAGCTTGACTTCAGCGTGAAATGATCACGCATTTTGGGCATTTCGTTGCCAAATAAAGCTGCAGTCGTGTTACTATCCAATACGTGTTTGTGTTATTATGAAAATAGGGGATTTGAAAAGAACTGGAATCGCACTGCGTCACGGTATACAAAGCACCGATAATGGCGGTAATGTAAACAAACTCAAAATATCTCCACCAGAAACTCGCAACGAAATCTATTAGAAAGGGGCGTCTGTTTGGGCATCCAAATGCAGATAAATAACTGTTATGTTTTCTTCGTTCGATCAGAAAGATATGGAAAAATCCATAACTTACTGCAAATATCACTTAAAGACCTTGACAATAATAACTTGAGTCAGAGAGAGTAGTTGATTTTGTGGTATTCTGAATAACGTACACCGTTCACCCTCTGATTCGACTTGGAACTTGCATATCCAAAGTATGAACAAATACCTAGAGAACAATACATATGCATCCAGTATATCCATGATGCATCCCTCAAATTATGTCTGGGGGGAAGTGCATTAGCATCTGTATCATCAAATCATTTTATTCTGAGGATGCATTTTCTAAGTTTGTTTTTCAAACATTTTTTGTGTTTGTCAAATTCATATTTAATTCACATCAAATCAATTTCAGGCGCCATGTGCACTCTTACTGATAAACACTTCATATGTTTCAATAATTAATGTTGTTTAAGTTGGTATATTTGTACCGACTAAACAGATACACCTATTCTGAGGGGGCGGTGGGATTATTACCCTTGCCCCGATAGGGAGAGGGTATTGCATTTGGGTCTGTCCGTCTGTTTGTCTCCCTGTCTGTCTGTCCGCGCGCATTATGCGAAAACGAACGGTCCGATCGACTTCAAACTTATGGAGATGAAGCGGTATGGCTCGATCCTCCTCAAATTTTGTCGGAATCGGATAAAAACGGTTGCCATGGCAACGGAAAACGTGAAAATTACATAAATGGCTATAACTCCGGTTCTACTTGATATTAATTTTTGCAACTATTTTTGTATTTTTCTTTGGCCAATTCCGAATCGTATGGTGTACGGCCGATGGTCGTACGACTAAAATTATCCATTATCGCCCGGTGTCGAAAAGATGGGGGTTCTCAATTTCGGTTATTTTTGACCAGCGACTTTTTAAGGAAAATGTCTGCGCTTATAACTCAAAGACAAACGGTTCTATCGTTCTCAAATTTATAAGACTGAAGCGCTATGGTAATGGCTCGGTCTGCTTCAAATTTTGTTAAAATAAAATAAAACGGCTGCCACGGCAACGGAGAAAGTGAAAATCTCATAATTGGCTTAACTCCGATTCTACTTGATATTATTTTTCCAACTATTTTTGTGTTTTTCTTTGGCCAATTCCGGACCGTATGGTGTACGACCGATGGTCATACCGACGAAAACCCTCCATTATCGCCCGATGTTAAAAAATTAGGGGTCACAATTTTACGACTTTTGAGTGTTCTGAGACACAAGGTCATATATTGTGAAGCTAGTTTTCATTCGTTTTAACCGATTTTCGTTCAGGAGATGTGCCTGGATGATGGAAGCAACAAGTCGTGATAGCTGGCGAAGTTTGATTTGTCAGTATCAAGTATTCAGGTCGTGGTAGACAGGTCGAGAATATGTTGAAGATAGAAAAAAGAACTATACTTTGATTAATGATTATTTCTCCAATGATTTTTGTATTTTTATGGCCAATTTTCGACCAATTGATATATGACCAATGATAGTACGACCAAAATCCCCGATTATTGTCCAGGTAGAAAATGTAAGGGTCATCAACGATATATTTTTAGTAAAACTAAATCTGGAAGGACGAGGGTCTGCAATCTCTGGTTGTCTCGTATTATTGTTGTATCAGAAAATTTCCATTGCTCATCTTGTTTCGAGAACAGATCGATGCATCGTGTTCCTGCAAATTAAACAAGAAAATGCATCATAACTGCCCAAAAACCAGCATTGCTTGATGAAAAAATTAAACAGATTCTATGTTGCTTTAGGCACTTGCTATAACTGCATATATCACTATCCTCTCTACACGGAATATAGGTTGCCGGAAACTTATATATGAATTTGTTTAAAATTGTGGCTAATATTTGCTTTGCCCCATATTATACACTAAATTTACTTTTGCATTCCAATATTACCGGGTAATCCACCACAAATAGAAGTCAGTTTATTTATACCAGCGACATCTCCAGAAATTCAGATAAACCTGTTATGGTTTCCTTAATTCATTCAAAACATACCGGGTATATTTGTAAGAACAATACAGCAACACTTTATACAAGTTATTACACATTCATTTGCGACTTCCTAGCAGGTCATGCCTACATTGTGTCCCAAAGTGATGACAGGGAAACAGAATATCAGTACGTATATACTATAATGTTTACTATAATGCTTGACTGTGGCCAGGATTTCCAAGCAACCATGGGCTGACAGTGACATAAAAATTGTTTCTAAAAAAATTGGTTCTATTCCGAATGTTTTCGATGCTAGTTTTTTTATTGGCATCATCAAAATCTGGTTATCAGCGGTAATACGTTCATATATACATTTCTACTGAACTGGTGTCACTGCTGGTGTACGTTAATTCTGTCCCCGAGGATACCATCAACTCAATAGCCTTTTGACTTGTGATTATGTACTTGTACTTATGTACTTGTCATACACCTATTTCACGTGATTTGTTTTAGATTTCTAAATTGCTTTGATAAATTGTTGGGCAGTTGTGCACTAATTCCATCTGGTGTATACATGGTATAGTAGAAACAACTGTAATCACATTCTGTCTGCCCCTGATGACGCCAATGTAGCTTCAGGTATAAATGTTTGGTCGGGCCATGTTTCTATTCCCAAAGTTTTTGATGTTAGGTTTTTTATTGGCATTATCAAAATCTGGTTATCAGCGGTAATATGTTGACACATACATTTAATGCAAATGGGTCATACATTGGGGGGTAAACACCCAAGCCCCCAACCCACTTCGTGGCTAGCGATGTTGGTAAAAAAAACCATCAGGTTTACTGAACTGACTTGAAGTTCGTTCCTCTATCAAAACATCAATTAAATATCAACATTCGATTTTATATTCAATAAAAGAGCAGGCAATGTCTCCGACAATCAACTTTTGACTGTATCTTTTCTCGTTATCTTACATGCATTTAAAATGGAACAATAAAATTTCAGAAATCGACCATGATGAACATTGTTCTGATTCTGTTCTGGTATTTTCAGCTTGGTTTGTACAGTATTTGTGTCATCTTGTTGCAAGTTGGATACACGTATATGAACACAATTTCAACGCAACACTTGTACGTAAAGAATGGGAAAATATTAAAAATATTGTTAAACATTATAATCATGATAATATGAATGTGGAATGCTGAAGGAATCGAAATTGCTTACTCACAAGGACATTGTTGGTAGGGCAGAATTGGGAGGATGTTCGTGAAACAAACATTCCAGTTTGTTTGTACAGAAAACACGAAAACCGGTGAGCCGAGCGGTTTCAGAGATAAATTCGGATCTGCCCACGCAGTCATGATGCATAATTTGGATGGTATGACCGCACCACTCGTGGCTACAGCAAAACATCCTGTTGGTATGGCTTGAATGTCCTGTTGACATTTTGTTTTGTTCCTGCAGTAATGTTTACATTATTAATCATGATAATCACTATCGATACAACGGAGCTACTTGCTAAGTACACATTGAGCATCAATGTTTTGCAACTCTTTCAAAAAGCAATAATTTTGGATGAGGTTATATCATCATACATTCAATTATTCACTTGTTATTTCAATTGAACTGGAGTCCCTCTACTCAAACTTTTCGCTACATATACTCGGATTTTTCTAACTCGTTTACACTGTTTTTCGCTAATATTTTTGTGATGCTAAATGCTATCGTTCCATAACTTTGCATACTTCATCCGGGAGGCTAACGGCAATTTTCTAGCAAATTTCAGACAGCTATCGTGAAAATTGAAAAAGTTGGTAATCTACCTCAATGTTAATTTTCAGCCCAAAACGGGATCTGGAGAATCTGAGCATATTCGAGGAATTGGTCCTGTTTACATCCATCAGGATTCGCAATGTTCTTGTAACTTTGAACCAGGAGATACACTGGGTGTATTCTACACAAACATGTTGATTTTGAAACATTGCTCCGCTTCAAAACCGAGCAAATGCACAAAATTTTGTGCGGGCCCAGAAATTAAATAGTAGGGCTAAATTTAACATTGGGGTAGATTGCCAACTTTTTCAATTTTCGTGATAGCTGTGTTAAATTTTGTAGAAAATTGCCGTTTGACTCCCAGGTGAAGTATGCCAAGTTATAGAACGATAACATTTAGCATCACAAAAATATTAGCGAAAAACAGTGTAAACGAGTTAGAAAAATCCGAGTATAGGACAAGTTTTATTTGGCGGATTGGAGGCAGAGTTCATGAATAAATCGACATATATTTTCCTCGTTATCTTACCAGTTCCGTGACAGTACATGTATGTATTTGCGTAACTCTGCAGTTATGACCGTGATTCTAACTCACGAATGGACTTAATAGACTGAAACTACTGGACTCTTTCATGTGTAATGTTATAACAAATACAAAATTATCATTGCAACTACAAATGTAAGAAAATATAATATTGGAGTCATTGTCTCTGCAACGCTCCATTTACTTTCCCTTGTACAGTGCAACAGTAATATGACAAATATAACTAGTTTCCTTGAAGCGGATATGTAGGTATCTATTACCACCAATACAGTAAGATTTTGATGATGCAATAACACACGTAAAATACAGCATTTTGCAATAGAAACAAAGCCCGACCAACTGATTGATATATGTTGGCTATATATAGGAATGGAACGTCTAAAATCCTTCGTGTTGCAGATAACAATAAAATTAACGACAACACAAATATTTGTTAACGTTGACAAATAAATGTAAAAAAACAATTTTAAATCGGGCATTCTTTTTTGCATATTCGAACATCATTTCAGGGTCAGCATGGTATATTTTGCAGGATCTAATGGAGATTTATCATCGAAAATATCCCAGTCACTTGATCTACAAAAACAGTTTACAGTGTAAGTCAATTAACGTGGTTGCTTCTGGTCACCAGTGTATTTTATATAGCCAACAGTAATGGGCTTCCAAATCCCTTTCTGAAATACGATACCTATAGTGTCCAAAATTAAACATGGTCTCGAAAATTAATATGAAATATCAAGTCTGGCAGTATGAATCAAAAATGAAATTATAAACCTTTGCTTGAATATCTGCATGCTAACTTCCGAAAGATACGTCTATCAGAATGTTTGACTCTCCCATTCTATATACCATATTCAGAATTGAAACCCCAGCAGTAAAAATTGATACATAAATTATTCCCTAAATATTGCAATATTGACATCAACATATCGAACTGGTTCGTCGAATGAAACTTCAAAATTCAGAGGCAAAACCTGACAACAGCATACGATCAAGAGGTTATGATCTGGCAATATATCCCAATTAGGGGTATTTCACGAACACGTATGCGTTGGCCACCAGACATGAAACTCACGTTGTGAAAGGGATCATCCCTTGTTTTCAATTTCAATGAAGTTTCAATTTTTGCTTACTTAGGTGTGCGTGTACCACGATTGTCGGGATACTGCAAAATTGGTTAGGTGATTAAGCCAATGACATGGTATGCAATACCACAAGTATGCCGATGATCTGCAAGTATATGTAAGTATCAATCTATTACCACCAATACGGTCAGATTTTGATGATGACAATAACAAACGCAAAATGCAACATTTTGCAATAGGAACAAAGCCCTATCAAATAGTTTATCCAAAGACACACTGGCGTCATCAGGGGGGCGACAGTGTGTTAAATGTAGTTGTTTCTACTGTACGCCTGATGAAATTAGTATACAACTGCCCAACAACCTATGAAAATAATTTAGAAATCCGAAACAAACCCCATGGAATAGATATATGACAGTACATAAGTACCTAATCACAAATCAGAAGGCTTCTTATAAACCAGACCGCATTGACGATGCCAAAGCTTCACTGGAACAGCGTCTGTCGGAAAATCGATCTTGGATGCTACGATGGCGCATCAAGATCAATGACGCTAAGACAGAGTACATTGTCTTCAGAAAACCGACAACCAAGATCCCACCTAACATGGCTGTGGAACTCGCTGACGGTGTCATACCCAAGTATGATACTGTCTAAAACCTTGGGACTGTCTTCGATATACACTTGAACAGGAGAGACTCTGAAAGGCGAACACTACATTAATAAAAAAGACAATCCCAGATTAGACCCTACAAAATTGTAAAGTCGGTCTATGGATATTTGGCCGAATTATTCTGTATGGGAGTAGAATTTTTCTAAAGCGAAGTTTTTCATCTATGGATCAAGTATTTACCTGTATTTATCAAGTATGTGTGCTATCTGATGTCAAAAGCGAACGATATGGCGAAGTATGGAATATTGAACATTGGTGCTACATGCTATATACCTGAATGGGTACTTGGTATTCGGTATGGTGATTATGTTCATGACAATGTATACACATTGTCCTTGAGCGAATTTAATGTGGCCAGGATGCTGATGAATTTAACATCAGAGCAACTTTATTTTGCCCTATTTATTTTGCAATCATCGTATCCAAGGTTGAATATAGTGACGGAAAAATAATTGTTTTAATAAGTTTAGAATAATTAGCGGCAATTTCATTTTGTTAATAGACAAACTATATATAATTTATTGTGAAGTGACAGTACTTACCGGATGCCCCTCGGATATACACATAACGCAATGTACTGGGGCATTAAGGTTGACATTGCCGTACGATATGTCCTCAATCAGGCACATTTATTTTCCCACCAAGAAACGAGAAATATAACTTCTCTACAGGGGAATCAACACACATATACACAATAATGAGGCAAATTGTCCCAGACATACAACTTTGATTAGCAAAGAAAATTTCCAGTAAATGCCTGTTGAGAGTACACTGATATCACAGAGGAACGGGTTGCGGTATTCCGCTGAGCTGTAAGCCTCGGAGCTGTAACAGTTCCCGGGTTCGAATCTCGGCCTGGGAAAGTGCTCGGTGCATTTATGTAGTGTTCTCGAATATTTACATTCAGTGTTCTTGTGTGAAAATTCCCAGATGATCTGTTACAGATGATCTGTTTCAACGTTACGGAATTGTGAAAAAATTAGCCCAAGGGCTAGGACAGTTTACCGGACAATATATAATATTATATATAATAGCTTTTATATATAATAGCTATTTTATATTGTGGCCTTGAAAATAAGGTCAATGTCAAATTTAAAGTCATGAGAGTATTCAGCATATTTCATTTCTTATACGTTCACAATTGCTTACTAAGCTGTAAATTAGGTACTAAGAGTGATATTAGTCATTATGTCCCGTGACATTGAAAATGAAATCAAAAGTCGAATTAAAAGTCATCAAAATATTCAGCATATATCATTTGTTGTATGTCCACAACAGAATCCTCAGTTGAAAATTTGATAATAAAGTAGATATTAGCCAAGTTTTCCTGTGATACCTTGAAAATGAGGTCAAATTCAAGGTCGTGACAATATTCAGCATATATCATTTCCTATATTTCCACAATTGATTCCTGATCTGTAAAGCTGATAATAAGCGAAATATTAGCCATTCTGTACTCTGACCTTGAAAATGAGGTCAAAGGTCAAATTCAAGGTCATGACATTATTCAGCATTTGTCATTTCTTATCTGTCCACAATTAACTCTCAAGTTGTAAAGTCGATGATAAGCGATATATTAGCCATTTAGATCTTTGACCTTGAAAATGAGGTCAAAGGTCAAATTCAAGGTCATCAGAATATTCTGCATTACATTTCCAATTTGTCCACAACTGATTCCTAAGCTGTAAAGTCAATAATAAGCGAGATATTAGCCATTTTGTGCCTGACCTTGAAAATTAGATCAAAGGTCAAACTCAAGTTCATCAAAATATTCGGCATACATCATTTCCTATATGGTCATAATTGATTCCTAAGCTGTAAAGTCGATAATAAGCGAGATATTAGCCATTTTGTTCTCTAACCTTGAAACTGAGGTCAGAGGTCAAATTCAAGGTCACGAGAATATTCAGCATATATCATTTCCTATATGTCTAGAATTGATTCCTAGTCTCTAATCTCAATATTAAGTGAGATATAAGGCATAATGTGTCCCAATATAAAGCATAGGAGAATTTAACATGGGAAAGTTCCATTTGGGCCGAGTTTGGCCCAAAATGGCCCACTTCGAGCGATTCAAGCGCAACGAAAATTATACACATCACAGAAGTACAGTTACTGAACAGATTTTGAGAAAATGGCCGCCAAAGTCCAAAATCAGACATTTTTCGTCGAAAACGGCCGCCATTTTGGAAAAATTCGAAAATCGAAAAACTAAAAAAAAGCTTTTCCTGGAAATATTTTTAGGTATTTTTGTGCAAAATTTCAGGAAGATTTGACCGTAAACTTTAAAGATAAAAATGTGAACGAACGACGGACGCAATGCCACGGCAGTAGGTTATCGGACCAAGGGTCCGGTAACCTAAAAAGATTATTTTTTTATATACACCATTTAATTACATGACATCAATTTTCATCTAATTCTGACCAAATTATGGTAAAATACGGGGACGAGGATTTTCATAATGGATGTTCGTTGGGTTATGAAATTATGTCGTCAATTTTTTCTTTGTCCAACATATTCTAACCAAATACTGCTATTTTAAGCAAATATCATTACAATCTAAATCACATCACAAGTCACATAGCTATGAATTACAGTTATATTTAGTTGTCTGCACAGTCATACAATTATGGCACATGTGCAACTAATGAAACATACATGTTAGGAAAAACTTATTACATCGGTACAAAATTACATCGGTAGGAATTAGATGGGTTCAAAATAAAGAATGATCCCTTTCATAACGTGCTTTTTGCGTCTCGTGGATAACGCACATAATGAACGTACACGTACGTGTTCGTGAAATACCCCCATTACAATCATAACGCCCTCGTTTCTGTACTACGTTAGATTCCATGAGTCACTTAGCTATCTATCGTATCAGTAGAATACGAATTGGGTATCCGTCCAGTGCTCCCTCTTTCTCTTGGAAACAAATCGAAAGGTTGCAAAGACACAAACTCAATTTGTCAGAAATTATGTATTTCATTTATCTGAAAGCATGCTTAAATTAACAACACAACTCTCTATTCCTTTATCTGGCAGTGATAAGAAGTAATACCTACCAGCTCCATATTTAACTTGAATATGACATAAATGTGGCATAATATTATGCTTCATTCTGTAGTCTATGTGCTACACAGACAATATTCTGAAGTCATGTCCAACATACGTTATATAAAACCCAGATAATTTTGTTGCATTCAAAATCGATTATGGTCATTGTGTGTGAAACATCTATGTGGCAGCCATGAATATTTTTCCGTTGATGTGATCATGGGACTTTGGTATTTAAAAAAACATCCTCAGCGGCAAACCCATAATCAATCACTGTAGAAATGCTTAATGAGCAGTCAAACAGGTACACCTTACATCAATCTAATCCAGAAACCTCACCAAAAGAGCACCATATTCGTCTCTAGCAAATAGGTGTAATCCTCTCATTTGCTTGCATCACGTTTACCCAGTCTCTGGTTGTGGGAAAACATCCATAGAAAAGAGTTTAATGTACCGGAAAATTTCAAGCACATCCTCGTTGCCATGTTGATTCATTGCCATTTGAGCTGTAAATACCACATTTGTGGATGGTTTTGGACAACAGAAGTGTATATAGTTAGTCGGCAAAACATATCGGTCCTTTTTGTCAATGCGAATGTCCAATTTATGCTAACATTGTATTAAGAGGCATTTTATTCCTCATATGGACAATAAATTTGTATTCAGCATACTTACAATCTTAATCCAGATGTATTAAATTTCGCAGGTCGGGATTGGGTTTCTTTCTAAACTATGTTCGAAAAACGTCTAGTTGCAACGGTTGTAATATTTTCACACTATTAAAGTGGAATAATCGGTTTCTGAGACCCATTATCAATCAATTGGCCAGCATATATTAGATGATATAGCACCGTTGCAGGCCCCGAAATACGTCCGCATGATCCTGCAGTGGACATCCCGTGAAAACGCGCGATGTAAACGAATTGTTTACATCTGCACTAACATAAACAAAGCCACGAACTTCCCTATATTGTCATCATTTGCAACACAAAACAATCAAACTGAATATTCAGGGTTCCATCACTATAATATACCCTACATATACGAGTTTTAAAGTTGGAATCAATTTTAAAATCAGCCAAATTTAGCATTCTTGTTTGTCACGCAAACTTGAAAGTACATCTCGAGATAGTCGGGAATATGTAGGAAATATGCGTAGTTCGACAACAGATACTCAGAAAATTGCCGTTAATCGTGCATGAAAACAGTGGATAGAGAATGATCGGCCTGCCTACATTGCCGGTTGCCACAGTATCTACACAAATACCAATAACGTCACGAGACTGTGTGTAGAAATCGCCCGCTTTGAAGAAAAGATTGATGCGCCCGAATTTGAATCTTGATTTGGAAACTCAATTTAGGCACATAGAACAACTTTTTCATACCCAAATTTGTACGATTTCTCATTCTATAGACAAAATAAAGCTATTGCAGAATTAATAAATTTTGTCAATTCTAAAAGTGATTATAGCTTTAAATGATAGGGCTGTGTATTTTTTTATATCTTCGGGTATTTTCGTTAATTTTGCATTACTGCATGGGAACCGTTCCGTGCGTGCACTTCTATGCTTTGTTTACATCTGCGTGTGATGGATATAGTTCCTGTATTTTCACGAGAACCGCCTGTTCAAATGAGCAAAATTTTCCAGAGGACTGGCTATAGCCATTACACATGATGTGTTTATGTCTCATTCAGTTAGTCCAGCATGCTTGATATGAAATATAGTTTTAAAAAAATATTGACTGGTTTCGAGGCAGTTGATTTAACATTATGGTCACAAATGAAATGTCTGATCATGAGGAATTGTGTGAAAGTTGTGCAAACAATGTACCTGATCTACTGAATGACACTATTATTATTGCAGAAGTTTCATCTGTTCTAGATAACTTACTATTGGTTTAAACATATTTTATTGAATGAATTGCCAAATAGCACAATTGGCTAATGATGCGGCTTTTCAAAATACAGTACACACATACCCCTGCACACACACACATACACACACACACACATTCATACACAATCAGTACTTTACAATGCGATACATAAATGCAACACCAATCAAATAACATGTATATACGCGATACAAACGATTCGAGGAAACGGAGAACATTTACTTTAGAAATCTCTTCGATGATAGAATGAAATTATGTGTAGCATAGAAGATTATTTTGTTCATATCAAGAGACAATATAGGTGAGCCTGACACCAGAGTATCCACTGTGAACTCCACATCATCATTTTCAAGACAGTCGTATAAAGTATCAAATAGAGTGTGCCTTTCGCTCTCATATAGCTCACATTCAAAGAAATAGTGATAACTGGTCTCCATGGCTTGATTGCAAAAACACGTACCGTTATCGATGCAGCCTTTAGAGAATAAATCATATTTCAGATCGGAGAAGTTCATTCGTATTTGTGCGGTTAATATCTGCAAGTAACGAGTTCCGAGGTTATATAATTCTTGTTTCGAGTCCACATTCGTACTTTTCATTGCACTCTTAAAAGCTGATATACTTGTTCTAGATTTGTAGGATTGATCCAGCCTGTTGTACAACGCTATAGATGAGGGTAAGGTGGACTTGCGAAATAAATCCGTCTTGAAGCGGAATTGAGGCAAAGTGGAATTTCTAAGCGGACGAGTGGTATTAGTTACAGTGGGAAGAATATTGAACAGGTGTTTGGGGGCCTTCTTCAGTTGTAGTTCATGAAGAAAGATCAATTTATGCGAGTTCCGTCGTTTAGACATCTTTTCCCAACCAAGTTCTTTGTAAGGGGCCGGTCATTATTTATCAGGTGGGGGGGTTGGGTAAAAACTGGGGGGTCACACTTTCATTTTCAACATTATTGGGGGGGTCATACTTTTATTTTCGATGGAACTGGGGGGGTCGGAGTTTGAAATTGAGTTATTTTGAGAAAATCTGAATGGTAAAATTGTTCAATAATTACGTGGAAACAATCCACTCAATATCAGTACATGGACTGAATGGAGTACGCGATGGAATTTCATAACATTTTCAGTCAAAACCATAATCTCAGTGAAACCGGATCCTGCAGAGGACCATCCAGGAACACCATCATCAAGATATGACGCAATCAATGTGCATTAGGGCTCAAAAACTTCTTCCGGGAACCAAAGGACTACTATTTCGCTCCTATTCAACAATTTTTACGAGCCAATTGGCTCCTAGAAGCATATTTCAAAATTACTTTACAGATTTTCATCAGCCAATTGGCTCGTGGGCTCTATTGCCTGAGAGCAAATCTGAAATGTTATGAGCCTATGGCTACCCAAAAGTGGCAATTCTGAGCCCTGATGTGCATTGATCAACGCTCATCACTCAGCTTGAAACATTGTCACCAAGAATCAACTTTGGACCTAACGGAGCAGCACTACAGCTGAACACGGTGCCAGCAAGGACAAGCCCAGATCAGCAGGGTCCTGTCACAAACAAACCACGGATCAACCAGTCCATACCACCATGAGCAACATATCATCCCTTCCGATGAACCCGAACTAGCATGTCAGAACCACAGACCGGTTTTCCACTCAAACTTCTGTCAACACATGACCCCACTGAGGATATTCCCCGAAGACCTCAGGACTATCACAAACCACCATGTAAAAGACATGGACCTTTCCACACAGAATGGTTTTGCTCTCAAACACGTCATAATTAAGTGCCCATATATAGTATGCATACAAGTAATAATTGTAACGGCATTCACACTTGAAGCGAAGGAATGGTGGATACACGAAGAGCACAAATCATATTATTCACTGACCTTATAGTATCATAAATTTGCGACAAAAGTCACAATTGTTTCAATAGAGATGTAAATAAAGCGTAAAAAGCATTCAAGTACCATTATGATACTGGTGCCTTATAATTGTCTTCAATTGTGAAGCATAGCCTCATATTCATACATGGGGATTGGGGGGGGTCATACTTTTATTTTGGATCTTGGTGGGGGGGTCATAGATTGGTTTTCGATATCGGTGGGGGGGTCAAACTTTGAAAACTCATTTCTCGGAAAAACCGCCCAACCCCCCCACCCAGTAAATAATGACCGGCCCCTAAAGAGATTCATGTGACGTTCGACGCTTCGCCCCCGTGACTATCCGAGCTGCCCTTAATTGAATGTCTTCGATAGACTTTTGAAGTGCTAAACTACAATTGTCCCAAACAATGTCAGCATATTCCAGAAGTGGTCTGATGTAAGACTTATACAATGTCTCGAGAGAAGAACGCGGAAGACTCTTTTTCAATGACTGAAGCATGTTTAGACGTTTGTTTGACTTGCTCAGAATACATGCGATATGATCAGACCAAGTGAAACGAGAGTTGATCGTGAGTCCAAGATGCTTGTGCGTTTCAGTTTGGGTCAGGATCGAGCTCCCAATTCGGACGGGCAATAAGGGCGTGGGTGTCAGCTTTCGGGAAATTAATAAGACCATGCTTTTGTCTGTGTTTAACTGCAAGAGCCACTGAGCGCACCATTTGCAGATTTTATCAAGATCTTTATTCATGTCGTTCACTGCTCTAATCATGTTGCCCTTTTTTACTGCTCTAAAAAGGGAGGTGTCATCAGCATAGAGCTGGATATTAGAAGAAATACCTTCGCATATATCATTGATAAATATCAAGAACAGAAGAGGACCAAGTACTGACCCCTGTGGAACACCAGCATTAATTGGCCTTAGTGACGAAAACTTGCCTTGGAGAGCGACATATTGATACCTGTTGGATAGATAGCTTTGGAACCATTGCAATAAATGATTGCATATCCCCAACTTCTTCATTTTCCAAAGTAATCCCCGATGCCAAACCGTATCGAAAGCTTTGCGAAAGTCAAGAAAGACGGAGATAACTTCGTCTCCATTGTCGAGACTGGTGTAAATTTTATGACATATAGATACGATCTGCCTCACAGTCGAGTCTCCTGGACAAAATCCTGATTGAAAACTCGTCAGCAGTTTAAATTGTGACAGATATTCATACACATGGTTATGTATTAACCTCTCAAAAACCTTGGATACACAGCATAATAGGGATATTGGGCGAAAATTTTCACACAAATTAATGCTACATTTTTTATGCAGAGGGATCACTTGGGCAATTTTCCATACATCAGGATATATTCCTTTCTGTAGACTCATATTGAAAATACGACACAATGGTTTCGCAATTGGGTAAGCTACTTCTTTCAATATGAGATTACCAATCTCGTCGGGGCCCGTGGCCTTGCTGGTGTCCAAATTGTATAATATCTTGTAAACATCAATTTCTTTGATGCAAGGGACATCAAGAGATGATTGCGAATTAGGGGAAATATGATCCGGAAGCAAGACATCTGAATCTTCCAGGTATGTTTGACGCACAAAATAATCGTTAAATAGCTCGGCCTTTTCCATCGGATCAACAATGATTGCATTATTAAAGAAAAGGGGTGCATTCGTGGGTGCGCAATTCTGTCGAAAGAATGATCGCAGGGATTTCCAGTATGATTTAGGGTTAGATTTAGCTTTTTCTCTTTGAAGATTAAGTAAACTCGCCGATTCGAATTCCAGTTTTGTTTTTCGCAAGCAGTTTACTACTTCGTTTCTAGACGCGTTGTATTTCAACCTATTATAGTCATTGGGAACATGCTTAAATATTTTATGTAATCGGTCACGCTTACGCATTAGATTTCTAAGCTCCCCAGTCATAAAGGGCTTATCTTGTGGACGAATAGTAGTTGTATAATGAGGGATACAAAATTCAGAAAGTTCCTTCAGTATTGACATGAACTTGACAACACAATCATTCACATTATCTTTCGAAAACACGCTGTCCCAGCGTGAAGCGGTCAAGAGATTTCTTAGCATGTTGAAATCTCCACGACTAAAATTCCAAACATTTCGTTGAAAAGCATGTACATAATTGACTTTGCTGGTCAAAGTAATAGAGACTGGGGCATGGTCACAGTTATTTATCAGAGGATGCACCACTTGATTGCAAATCAGTGATGGGTTGTTGCAAAAAAACAAATCTAGGCACGATTGATTTGTGCCATGAAATCGAGTGGGTTCATGTATGAACTGCGAACATCCGAGAGAGTCGAAAAATTGCTTCAATAGTGCACCTTCTGGCGTGTTTTGATCATGTGGACAGAAAGAAGAGTGCTTACAATTGAAATCTCCCATAAACATCAATGATGTGTAACCATTCACTTTGGAAATCGAACGTTCAAGGCCACTTAAAAAATCTGCCGTGTTATATGAGGGGGGTTTGTAGCAAAAGTAAATTAAGAATTTAGCATTTTTTAACTGCAGTTCTACACATACAGTCTCACTATCTGTAGGTTCGAACTGCAGTCGACGCTTTGCTGGACATTCGTCTTTAATAAAAACACAGAGACCACCGCCACGTCTATTTCGGTCCCGACGTATGACTTGCGAATAGCCGGTAAAGGTAAGAGCGTCATTCTCGATTGAACCGTCAAGCCAGGTTTCGCTCACAGCTAATATTGACAAGTTATTCAACAATACAAACGATTTTATTTCATCGATTTTCGAAACAGAGCGATCAAGACCTTGGGCCAGGAGGCTGCGCGCGTTCAGATGACCAATGACTATTTTCTGCTCAAGGTTAGGCCCTGGGTTTGATTCTACATCTCCACAAGTGCTAATTATGATCGGTAAAACGTATATATTAAAGATATAGTTCAGATAGATAAAGCACCAGAAAAATTTCTCAGATCGAAATGTTCTCGCGTTTCCCCGTATCATACAAAGAAAAAGTCCAACAAATAGTCGGTATTGCATCAAGTCACACATACTGATTCACACACTAACTGACAAGCTTACATGCATTCACAAAATTACAAAAACGGAAAGGAGAAACGAAAAACGCGCCCTTTTAGCGTGATTACAAGTTACACCATGTTGCTTGAGGATTTCAGTTGATTATATAGAAATACATTTAACATATTGCGCGTGGATAGATGTCAAAACAAGCTGAGCACCATAAATAACTGACAAAACATAAGCCTTTGCAATTGTAACATACACTTTTGACACACCGACAACCGTAGAAACACAATATATACTATCAGGTAAATATACAACTCAGTGACCATAATAATGCTTGTCATCGTTGATGATGTATGTATAACACAGTAATACCGGTTATAGTTTGACGTTTGTATAGGCCACTAACATGCCGGGCTGGACAGCCCCATGTTCAAGTAGCATGAAAAAGCGCCATTAGATTACACGGAAGTCGATTAGAATGGTCACTGCTCACAATTTTCTTCATTGATACCCACTCATGCAACCAACATGCCAGGCTGGGCAGCCTCATGTTCAAGCAACAAGAGCAAGCACCTCAGGAGAACTGTGGACACCACTACATGTGTGCTCATGTTAATAATACTGTGAACGGACATGGGTTAGGTATGGGTATACAACCTACTATATACACTCATACAGTACTAGTACAATATATTCACACACCATTTATAATCCAGAAATATATCTTTCCAGCACGAAATCGGAATGATTTCGGATACACGTACTCATTCAGTCTTATCCTACTGCCAGTGATATTTCTCCTACAGTAACGTTATCTATCAACACCAATAAGTACCACATGTTCATGTATACATGAGGCGATAATGGAGATATTATTGAAATTAGTGGAGAACCGTCTGTTGCATTTACACACAGAATGTTTAAAGTAAGTTGTATTAATTTAAAACCTTGACCACTCACGTCTGGGGAAAGAGTGCGTTTCACCGTGGACAAATCGACGGGCTTTAAAGGCAAACTTGGATAGCGCCTGACAAATGTGCTGCTTCAACCTTTTGCTACCATCTGAATTAAGATGTACTCCATCAGCACAGTAATATCTTTCGTCAATTTTGCCACCGGAAGTGAACAATTTGTATGTGGCGACAGACATAATATGTTTGCCCCAGGTGGCGCATTCTGTTTTGATCAACCTATTTGTTTCCAAAAACTTTTCTTTACACAGATCATCAATTCTAGGCCTAGGAATCAGAGATGAGATCACGACTACACATTGTGGGTTAATTGATAAGATTAGGTTAGCTAAATCGTGCAGTTTACACACAATATCCATTGGAGAGTCAGTTTCAATATTGTTCCCTCCACACAGGAGAAATATTGCGTCATATTGCTGAGTGATATTATGTCTTTTGGCATAAGTAGATAGTAGATATCCGTATCGTTAATATATTTAATATCTTTCACAAGAGATGAGCCGATGACGAGTCTGGAAGACATGATGGATGATTCTGACGACATTTACTTGGAATCAGATACGGGTTGGATCGCCTTACGAACATCACGTAAGATGTCGCCCATCACATTAGTCCCTGGCCAGGTGTTTCCTCGGTGGATGGCATCCGTCGCACTTATACCAGTTCCCCAGTACGAGTCAAAAGGATTGCTTTCGACCAGGGACCTATCACCAGTCTCCAGAAGGATTCGCGAGAGATATTTGCTCTGCCGGAATTTCTCCAGGACGATAGAAGACATGGACGTGAGTGCCTTTATCGGGTTCCCCCAGTCTCGCTTCCCAAACGATTCGCCGATTTGTTTCTGGATCGCAGGTTGGGTCTCCGCTAGGATCCGAGCCCCGCACGTAGCTTCACCGTAATATACAGACTTCTTATGGAAGTACGCCTGCTCCACACAGTTGTACTGAATTCCGTCAACGACGAAGTCAGCAGGATAGAAATTGGAGAATGGACTTTGAACCCCGTAGAAGTACAATAGGTCCTCATCTGCAGTACATCCGATTACTTTTTGTAGCGCCTCTGGAAGTAGATGGAGGGTTGCAATCGTATAAGTATGACCCTTAACGAGCAAGCGGTCCTGTACAAGGTAGGTATCTTCCTTGAAATCATCCAGAGTGTAGGCGAGATTGACGATTTGCTGGAGGACTCTCCGTTTGGTCTGTACAGCCGGTGGGAAGAGCTGCCTCATACGAATCGGATCGGACAGCTTGTCACGAGTTTTCCAGGCAAAATTACGATCGTGCGGGTGGGAAAAACGTACTCTTATCGGTCGTGTTTTGTTTTTGGTGTATCTCCCCAGTCGATTCGCTGACAGAATTGACTTATCGTCAGTCGGAACCCCCACAGAGTTCAAGATTGAAGTAACACGCTGTTTTGCGTTCTCATTTTTTTGCTCAGTGACACCAAGGAATTGGATGCTTCGCTTACAGTCCTCTTGTTCCAGTGTCGTCACTCTACTGTCAAATATTTCTTGTTTATGTTTCAGAACGTTCAGTTGCAGTTTCAATATCGTATTTTCCGATTCAACTTCAGTTAGTTTGTTTTGGAGCGCCGTTAATTTGGTAGCATTTTCATCCACAGTGGCTTGAAGATTGTCAATTTTTTCTAAGAGAGTGTCGAGTTTTTTGTCAATAGACGCCATTGTGTTGAGTTATACAGCCTGTTATACAACCTGTGTAGCAAGTGGAGTGTGACCGCCCGGTTGACCTATGAGTTCAATCGACCGTGAACAAAATGTCCAAGTTATCGCCCATGTATACTGCCAGTAACGTTATTCCAACATGTTTTTTCACATAAAATCCAAGTATATAGTTGGTGTATCCGTGCTCAGTATGTTCTCACACATGTTATATTCGTTAGCAAACACATTTATCCATCAATTCGCGCCAGTAACGGTTAAAAACACAGGCATCCTCAGGAGCAACACATAGTTAGAATCACGCCATCATGTATTAAAACAATGGGTTTCAACTTACTATTGAAAAGGCACCTGGTGTTGATGGGTTGCCGTACGAGTTTTCAGCTTACCGGCCCATATGGGCCGATAAGCTATTGTCATGGTTTTTTGTCCGTTGACGTCGTCGTCCGCCGTATCATCTGTTGGCTGATGAATTTGCCCATAAATTTGTGTGAATATGTGTTGGGTCAGTACCCACAGACTTTTTTTTTTCATTTTTTTTGTTGAATCGTTTATGCAGTTTTGGTGGTCATTGTTTTGCCGAAAATGGCTGTTTTTGCATGTTTTCAACTTCAAAATTTTTTTTCTCAAAAACTGTCTGATCTGTTTCGAGATTTTAGTTTCAAAATGTTCTTTTCATATATCATTGAATCGCCGGTCTGTGTGTGGCGGCCATTTTGATGTTTTCTACGGGGCCCAAATGGGACTTCCCATGTTAAATTGACCTCTCGCCGAACCCATTTGTTCGAGTCTTTTTACGTCATTTACGACGCATTCTGCAAAACGTCATTATTGGCCAAAGAGAAGTTTGGCGACGTAATTTGTGAAACTCGGACAACTTTTGGGGGCTTTGGCGATATGTCAATTTTCCTGTGCTTTATAATGGGTCACAATGTACGTGATATCTTACTTACTATTGAGATTAGAGACTTGGGATTAATTGTGGACATATAGTAAATGATATATACTTAATATTCTCGTGACCTCGAATTTCACCTTTAACCTCATTTTCAAGGTCAGACCACTTTACAGCTTAGGAATCAATTGTGGACAAATAGGAAATGATACATGCTGAATATTCTGATGACCTTGAGTTTGACTTTTGACCTAATTTCAAGGTCAAAGCACAAAATGGCTAATATCTCGCTTATTATCATTTTTACAGCTTATAAGTCAATTGTGGACATATAGCAAATGATATATGCCGATTTTCTGATGACCTTGAATTTAACCTTTCATATCATTTTCAAGGTCAGAGCACAAAATGGCTAATATCTCGCTTATTATTTTCTTTACAGTTCGGGGATCAACTGTGGACATATAAGAAATGATATATGCTGAATATTCTTGTGACCTTGTATATGACCTTTGACCTCATTTTCAAGGTCAAAGCACAAAATAGCTAATTTCCGCTTATTATCGACTTTACAGCTTAGGAATCAATTGTGGACATATAGGAAATGATATATGCCGAATATTCTGATGACCTTGAATTTGACGTCATTTTCAAGGTCAGCGCACAAAATGGCTAATATCTCGTTTATTATTTACTTTACAGCTTGGGATTCAATTGTGGACATATAAGAAATGATATATACTGAATATTCTCGTGACCTTGAATATGACCTTTGATCTCATGTCACTTGTTGTCAACTTTACAGCTCAAGAATCAATTATGGACATATACGAAATGATTATGCTGAATATGCTTGTGACCTTGTAGTTACCGGACGATCGGTCCGATCACCTATAAAAAAGAATAACATGATATGTCTTAAACTAAAATGAAAAGTAGTCAAGAACAATGGACCCGTGTAAAGAACAAATTGAACATCTTGTGAAAGAAAATGAAAAGCACTAAAGCGAAACATATAAAGCTCGTAAACTACAACGAATTCTTGTCAAGCATATTGATAATTAGTGAAGAATAACGAAACATATGTGCCCATAGCAGGGATTGCTGAACAACAAAGCACCTAGAGAATATTGAACCTGTTGCCCTTCCATAGTTTTGTACAAAGTAAGATGCATAAAATTTTGGAAAAACAAATATCGTCTGCGATCTCCATGATACCAGATTGAGAAACTCACCATACAAAATGCTGAAACATATTCTATACTCGCGCGGTTTGGGAGAAGCATGGATTTAATCCATATCAATGTGTTGGAAATATTGATGTTTTTATGAATGTATTTAAACAACGTGTAATGGACATGGGATAACAAAATTGACATGACGGACTTACTAGTAATTCAAAGCTTGACCTGTATAGCACTTACAAAGACACACTTGTCTGTGACTATTACTCTGCAGGTGGCATTATTATGAATTATCGGGTATCACTATCTAAACTTCGATGTGGAAACCATACGTTAGCAGTGGAAAGTGGCAGACATTCAAAGGTCAATAAGAATCCCGGCGATATTTCATTCCATTTTTGAATATCCACTCTATAAGGAGCTTATGGCAAAGTATTTATCTGATTATCTGACATCAAGGTCTTCTCCGTCTATTACATTCCAGAATATTATGTCCAACAAATCCTGTGCAAAAATTGTCATTTTTCACCTATCTTGCATTTTGTGTCAACAAATCTTTTGTCAGTGTCTGAAAATCGTGTGAAAGTTTGTGTATATTTGTTTTGTGAGCATTCCGCACTAAGTATGTATGTGAGTAAGTATCAATGTATTACCACTAATACAGCCAAATTTTGATGATTCCAATAACAAACGTAAAATAGAACACTTTGCAATAGAAACAAAGCCCGACCAAACACCTTATCAAAAAACACACTGGCGTCATCAGGGGCATACAGTGTGGTAAATGTAGTTGTTTCTACTGTACACCTGATGGTATTAGTATACAACTGCCCAAGAACCTATGAAAATAACTTAGAAATCCGAAACAAACCCCATGGAATAGATATATGACAAGTACATAAGTACCTAATCACAAGCCAAAAGGCTACTGAGTTGATGTTATACTGTTATAATGTCCTTGTATGCATATGGGCCAGTGGCCTAAATGAAGAATGAATAAAGAAACAAGACGACATAGTCGACGCACGTGCCTGACTTTTCAAGGTCAAACATGAATCTAGGGATCATATGGTATGAAACGAACATTGTCCCATGCCTCAATGACGAATGGTGCAGTGCCGTCCCAGGTCACATACCTATCCATGAAAAAAAGTTGTGACGTTGGTACGATATATGTATATATTAAATGTAGTTTTCAATGTAAAAATTCAAATGGCTCTCAAATCCATTATCCGGATCGGTTCCGGATCAAATTGTGTCAGTTCATGCACCATAACGATCCGCCACTGTGTGCTTAAAATCGACGTGACCCTTGCATACTAGACCGAAATATGACAGAAATATTTGTAAAATAGAGTTTCCAATGTTTAATTCAAATGGCTGTTAAATACGTAATCCGAATCGGATCCGAATCAAATTTACATGGTCGATAGAAATTGGCATTGTCCACATCTCACTAAAATTTCAAAGCAATTTGATGATGAATAAGCATGATAAGTGAGTAACGAATTTTTTAAAATTCGCCCCATGTTAAAGATCAGGATTTTTCGAGTTTTCAAGAATTTTTGGTGACGTCATCAATAAACCGATTGAGCTGACTAAAGTCCCATGACACCATAGTGCAACTTGATGGCAAGGTCAAGAATCAAGCATGCCGTGGTAGAGGTCTCAAAAATCCGGAGAATCCTTGAGTGAGAGTAACCCCCCCCCCCCCCCCCCTGCAGTTGTTCCAGGAACTTCTGGAGTGTCAGTGTCTTCAGCAGTCTCCGGAGGTATAAGCTCAAGTTCCCCCTGCGGCCAGGTCATTGAACAGTTGGAATGTGTAGACGATAGGATCCCCATCATAAACAACGTTAAACCTGGACGGGAAGCCCGGGACTTGTGATATCACTTTTCCTGTGTACCATTTACCCGCAACTACATCCTCCTTCTCTTCATTGTGAAAACGATGGCGGATGTTCTGACCATAGAGGAAGCTCTCTGAGTCAGTTGATTCACACTCAATGTCGAAAGCGCTTTCGACTATCTTGATAAGATTTGCAGCGAGCATTTCCACGGAACAGACTCCGGCCTCCTTAATGCTGAAGTATCTCCTTCTCTACACAACCAGATAACATTCATTGGACTGAACAAACGGCCAATGAAATGTTGAAATTCTGGCTCAGTCATTTAAACTAAATCATTCTGAGAGTCCACCGAACTCCAGTACGACTAATAACGTTGTAAACCTTTCCAAATTCACACTTTCGGACACACAAATCGCTCTTCTAAATCGTGGTTTGACATTTGTTCCCACACCCAAAATAACATTGGATCCAATTGAACAAGCTGTGCAAGATTTTGGTAGAAAACTCAAACTTCATAATTATTTTTCTCACCGTCCAAATTCATTCACAAATAGATCAAAATTCACTCCAAAATCTACCTGGACTCCACCCAGTTCCATGATTGACAAGCCTGTTTTAGATTGCATTTCGGAAATATCAAAAGAAATTGAAAATTTGAAAATTCAACCCGAAACCAAAAACCTAACAAAAATTGAATATAAAACTATAAAGGATTTACAAAATAACGTAGACTTGGTAATTAAAAAAGCAGATAAAGGTAGTGCAGTCGTAATTATGGATAAGCAAAAATATATTAATGAAGGCTTTCGTCAACTATACAATCCAGCTCATTACAGAGAAATTGACACTCCTCTTTACCTAGAAAATTCAGAAAAAATAACAAAAATTTTAAAAGGATTACGCAATTCTGGATGCCTTTCTGAAAAAGTATTCCAATTTCTTCTACCACCAGAACGCCCTCGTCAAAGAAGATTTTATATGCTACCTAAAATTCATAAACCCAAAGACTCCTGGCCAATTCCAAATGTAATGCCTCCAGGGCGCCCAATTGTTTCTGACTGCAGCAGTGAATCTGAAAAAGTAGCTATGTATATTGATTCATATATAAAAGATCAAGCAAATAAGCATCCGTCATATATAAAAAACACGTATGACTTTTTAGATAAAGTTAGAGGGCTTGAACTAGATCCAAATTCTTTACTAATCACTTTAGATGTTGAAAGTATGTATACTAATATAAATCATGAAGAAGGTATCCAAGCAATTAAAAATGCATTCCCGACCCTGAAAAACAATGAACTATTCAAAGGTATAATAGAATTATTGGAAATTTCACTTAAATGTAATGACTTTGAATTTGACGGTAAAACATTCCTACAAGTTTCGGGCACAGCCATGGGTCAGAAATATGCACCTCATTATGCAGATATTTACATGGCTGAATTTGAAAAGCAAGCATTACAAAAGTGTCCATTCAAACCAGATTGCTATCATAGGTATTTAGATGACATTTTCCTCATTTGGCCACACGGCATTTCCAAATTTAATCAGTTTCTCAAAATATTCAATTCTCATAGGACATCAATCAAGTTCAAAGCTGAAATTAGTACTGATTCAGTTAATTTTCTGGATACTACTTTGTTCAGGAGCAAAGAAAACACTTTAGAAGCAAAAGTTTTCTTCAAACCAACGGATACTCATCAGTTGCTGCATAAGCTCTCTTTTCATCCAAAACACACTTATAAAGGACTAATCAAGTCCCAAGTTTTTCGATTTTTCCAAATTTGCTCATATCCAGATGATGTTGAATCAGCTTGTCAAATATTATTCAAGGCACTTTCGAAACGTAACTATTCAAAACGTTGGCTTCGCAAAATCAAGAATGAAACATTGAGAATTTTGAACAGTGAGGAAAGATTTGGTTCTGATTTTCAATTGCCCACTTCCAGCTCGTCTGGCTCAAAACCTTGTAATTCTAGACAATGTCAGACATGTCATTTAGTTCCAAATTGTCAAAATTTCTCGGGATCAGTTTTTGAACAAACCTACTCAATCAACTCAGCTTTGGATTGCAACTCAGAAAATATAATTTATCTATACACTTGTAAGCTTTGCGAAAAACAATATGTAGGTGAAACCGGTAAATCACTCAAATTCAGAAACAATCGTCACCGTGCTGCAATAACTAGCTGCAATGAGGAAAATGCATTATACAGTCATCTATCTAAATTTCACAGCAAAACTGAATTTTCCATCGAATGTTTTTCTCTTTTACCAATTGAACAGGTTTCCGATCTTGGTGATGAACTTTTAAACAAACAATGGCGACTTGAAAGGGAATATTGTTGGATTGATACTCTAGGCACTTTCGAACCTCATGGCCTCAACGTTCAAAAATTTACAAAGTATGACCCTTTGAACAAAAGTAAAAATAAATTCGACCTGGTGTATATAGTACCCTTCTCAAAAACAGGTGCTCTTTCGGCCCAAATTGTTAAAAAGCATATGAAACAACTCAACAAAAATACTGATGGTGATATTAAAATAGCAACAGCTTACAAGAAGCATCAAAACCTTAAAGAACTTTTAGTCAGAAGCAGACTTAAATAATCCAACAAAATTTGTTCAATGTCGCTCATTGAATTTTTATTGCTGTTTTATGTTATGTGTTACTCTTACAATTATCTTGTGCCAGTGCATTTTTTATTCTCTCCAAATCATACCACTGAGTCGGTGTCACTGCGGGCGGACGTTAAATCTGTCCCCGAGGATACCATCAACTCAGTAGCCTTCGGGCTTGTGATTAGGTACTTATGTACTTTTGATATATCTATTCCATGGGGTTTGCTTCAGATTTCTAAATTATTTTCATAGGTTGTTGGGCAGTTGTATACTAATTCCATCAGGTGTACAGTAGAAACAACTACATTCAACACACTGTCAGCCCCTGATGACGCCAGTGTGTCTTTGGATAAACTATTTGGTCGGGCTTTGTTTTTATTCCAAAATGTTCTATTTTACGTTTGTTTTTGGTATCATCATAATCTCACTGTATTGGTGGTAATAGATTGATACTTACATAGTACTTCTAACTCCGAAGTTCTGGGTGAATTTGAGCGAGTTCCTTGTCTGTTTTGTACAAAGTAAGATACATAAAATTTTGGGCAAATATCGTCTGCGATCTCCAGAACACCAGATTGAGAAACTCACCATACAAAATGCTGAAAATTTTCGATGAAACAGGGGGTCACAACTGGACAAGTGATGTGAAACATGTGCTATACTCGCACGGTTTTGGAGACGTATGGATTTAATCCATATCTATGTGTTGGAAATATTGATGTTTTTATGAATGTATTTGAACAACGTGTACATGGGATAACAAAATTGGCATGACGAACTTAATAGTAATTCAAAGCTTGACCTGTATAGCACTTGTCTGTGAATAATACCTTGCAGGTGACATTATTAGGAAGTATCGGTTATCATTATCGGTTATCCTGTGCAAAAAAAATTTCATCTATCATGCATTTTGTGTCCACAAATCTTTTGTCGGTGTCTGAAAATCGTGTGAAAGTGTGTGTGTATTTGTATTTGTTTTGTGAGCATTCCGTATGAAGTATTATGTAAATGTTATACTGTTATATGTCCTTGTATGCATATGGGCCAGATGGAAAATGAATAAAGAAACGAGACGACATAATCGACGCACTTGCCGGAATTTTCAAGGTCACTTTTTTCAATTTTCATGAATCTAGAGATCATATGGTATGAAACGAACATAGTCCCATGACTCAATGACGAATGGTGCAGTGCCCTCCAGAACGTGCAGTGCCGTCCCAGGTCACATACCTATCCATGAAAAAAAATTGTGACGTTGGTACGAAATATGTATATATTAAATGTAGTTTTCAATGCTAAATTCAAATGGCTGTCAAATCCGTTGTCCAGATCGGATCAGGATCAAATTTACATGGTCGATAGATATTGTCCACATCTCACTAAAATTTCAAAGCAATCTGATGATGAATAAGTGAGTGCCGAATTTTTTAAAGTTCGCCCCATGTTAAAGATAGGGATTTTTCGAGTTTTCAAGAATTTTTGATGACGTCATCAATAAACCGATTGGGCTGACTAAAGTCCCATGACACAATAGTGCAACTTGATGGTGAGGTCAAGAATCAAGCATGCCGTGGTGGAGGTCTTAAAAATCAGGAGAATCTTTGAGTAAGAGTAACCTTCCCCAGCAGTTGTTCCAGAAACTTCGGGAGTGTCAGTGTCTTCTCCGGAGGTATAACCTCAAGGTCCCATGCGGCCAGGTCATTGAACAGTTGTAATGTGTAGACGGCAGGATCCCCATCATAAACGACGTTAAATCAGGATGGGAAGCCCGGGACTTGTGATATCACTTTTCCCGTGTACCATTTACCCGCAACTACATATCCCTCCTCTTCATTGTGAAAACGATGGCTGATATTCTGGCCATAGAGGAAGCTCTCTGAGTCAGTTGATTCACACTTAATGTCGAAAGCGCTTTCGACTATCTTGATAAGATTTGCAGCGAGCATTTCCACGGAACAGACTCCGGCCTCCTTAATGCTGAAGTATCTCCTGGCGACGCTGTGGGTAGACCTGCTGCTGCCAAAAACACGCCGGATTTTAACAGGTGTTTGTTATCGTCTTATTTATCGTTATAAACAAACTGACTTTTACTCCAAACTAGAAATGGCTTTTAGTAAATGTGACGTAAATGTCACCGACATGGTAATTTTAGCTGATTTCAATACGGATGTACAAGGTAACAGAGACAGTAATTAAGTCTTTCAGAGATTCCTGTAATATCTTGTATCAATTAATCAATTCTCCCACTAGAGTATGTCCAAATAGTCAATCAGTCATCGATCTTATACTGGTTACGGATAGCGACAATATATCACAATCTGGTGTTTTAACAACGGGTCTGAGTGATCATTTCCTTGTGTACTGCTCTCGCAAAAAGCTCAAGGTCAAGCACGATTGTCATAATTATGTCACCATACGATCGTTGAAAAATTATGACGAAGATGTTTTTGTACGGTATCTATCTGGAATCCCATTTACGAGTACACATGTGTAAACCAAGCATGGAATCTGTTTATCGGCATCTTTCTGTCTCCCTTAAAACAAATACGTATGAAGCAAGACTGACCCATGGATGTCCTGTGAAATCCTTGAATTGATCAGAACTAGAGGTAAATTTCTAAAAAGGTTCAAAATTTCTAAACATATTGAGGACTACAGCAAATTTCTAGGAGCTAGGAACGAAGTAAACTACCTGAAACGAAAAGCAAAAAGGCAGTATTATGTAGACCTTGTACACTCGCATAAAGACGACCCCAAAAAGTTGTGTGAAACTATAAATTCATTAGGTGGTAACAAAAAAGGTACAGCTGGTGGTCAATGTAAGTATCGATCTATTACCACCACTACAGTCAAGTTACCAGTCAAGTTAGCCTTACTGTTGACGAGGAATTGGTGTTTTATAAAAACAGGGTGGCCGATTAATTTAATTCCTACTTAACACAGTTAGCCTTACTATTGACGAGGAATTGGTGTTTTATAAAAATAGGGTGGCCGGTTAATTTAATTCCTATTTCACTAAAGTTGCATCTAATCTGGTTGAGAAATTACCACAATGTTCAAATAATTTTGGTCCAAATTTCGTCAATGAGTACTATAAAGGCAAAGTGCCCACTAATAAATTTATTTTGACAACTGTGACAAAGGAAGATATCTCCTGTTTAATCAATGAAATCAACACCCACAAAGCCTCTGGCCTAGATAGTCTCCCAGCTCGCTTTGTAAAGGACTCGGGTCAGGTTATAACCAGACCACTGTCTTATATTTACAACTTGTCTGTACAAAGTAATGAATTTCCGAATGAACTCAAATCCGCCAGAGTGGTCCCGTTATATAAAAAGGGTAACAAAGCATGTAGTGGTAATTATAGGCCGGTTTCTGTACCGAGTGTTGTTCCAAAGACCTTTGAAAGGTCGCGTAAGACAACTTAGGCAATATTTGGAATCATCTCACTTGCTGTATGACACCAGTCAGGTTTTCGCTCAAATCATTCCACAGACACTTGTTTGATTGACATAATAGACTATCTTAAATTATAGGCTGACCACGGTAAACACACTGGTATGGTGGTCCTAGACCTGCCAAAAGCGTTCGACACGGTACATCATTGTATATTGACTAACACCATTAAAAACAAGTGTGGACGACAAATAGGACGGCCTAGGTTTTTACCTCAGAGAGTATCTATATAGGAGACTTTATATATATATATAAAGTCACCAATGAGCTCAGTCTGAGCATATGTCTAGTCTGGTTAATTTAGTATAGTAATATTGCGTGTAGGTCACTCAGCTCTAGAGTATGTAGTACTGTAGGCCTACTGAACGATCATGGTCAGACCGGCACTGCCGAGGATGGTCGGGGGGTGGAGGGATATAGTAGGTAGTAAGTGGTGTAACTTGTGTTTTAGGTAACATTTGAATCGCTTGTAAAACTGATGATTCATGACCAATCGGAAAACATTTCCGAAATATATTTTTTCCCGTTTCTTGATCACACTGCACTCTCCACTCTCACTGACACCAAGGTCCTTATTCAATTATGAATGCCTTAGCATTGGGTTTGGCATTCGATGTCATTTATACATGAACAGGGAACATAAAACAACAATATAATAAGTTGCGTGATTTTATTGGATTCGTTATTTTTGTGGTGTTTTTTTTTATGTCAGCATGAATCAATGTACACGCAACTGCGTACGCCTAGCTACGCGCCTGACAATCAGTGAGGAATGTTATGAGAGACTGGAAGATTGTAGCCGACTGTGAAATATGCACGCTCTTGTCTTCCAGAAGACGCGACAGGGTGAAGATGGCAATTAACTGATCAGTCCAAGTGCCCTAGCTGCTGAGATGCACCATGCTTCATTCGCATCATATAAGACAGCTCTTGCCAGAGTGTTGGACGTTGATCCTTGTTCAAGAAATGAAATGATGTTATCCTTGAGATGATATAGAATACCTCGTTATAAAACAAGATGTTGAAGCGGTTTCCTCTGAATTGGGTGAGACTGTTTTCTTTGTTGATTTGATGTAGATATGTCTGGAACGTTGCATAACACCGACTTTTTTCATCACCACCTCTGGACAGAAGTTTGCAGGCAGTGCTAATGAACCGAACAGCGCAGGAGTCTGATTTTTCCACGAATAAGTTTGTTTTAGTTTTACTTGCTTCACCAATGGAAACACTGAGTTTGGCTCGCTCCAGTTTCCTGATCTCCTGTTCAAATCTTCAGCCATGGAAACCAAAAGATGAAGTCCACAAAAGAAATTGATCATATTGGATAGCTTTTCCTGTTGTTCTTCAGAAAGGCTTTCGAGACTGTCGACTACTCTGGGAAGAAGTTTTGATCGATACTCTTGCAAAAGAGTGTTTGGGCTTCATGCCTAACAATGTTGGGACTTGGTCTTTGTTTGTGGTTGCATACACCATGTACTTAGACCCGTATTTCGAAGTCTCATCAGTATATAATGTCGGGTTGCTCTCTGTGGCCCCACCACTTGCTTGCTTGCCCCACCACTCTGAGAACGGCAAGGCGGTGATGATTGAGGAGACTGACAGTGTCCTTGCTCCGGAGTCTGTCCGTGACTCGACCACTTAAGGCACAGATGGACTGAATCACTGCAGCAACATTTCTGAAAGGTACACCATTCTCCAGTAGGTCCATGACAGCTTCGACTGTGTCGGAAATATACCTCATATTCTCTTTGCCATACAGTACAATGGGTGCATTATCATCTTGGAGGTTTTGCATGTAGTCTCTGTCTACGATAAGATTGTGGTTGTCTTTTTCCAAATGGTCCATCTTTTCACACAGATCTTCATACATGTTTAGCTGGGTTTTTTTTTTTGCTGTCTCCAATTATCCCCTGAGTGATGCCCTTTCCGCATGTGCTTGTTTGAGTTCCTGGTGAAGATTTACTATGTTTGCATCCTTGCTCCTCATGTTCGTTCTATGCTCTCTCAAGATCTTCATCCTGTCATCCTGTACTAAGTGGTAATTTCGCTTCAACTTCTCAATCAACTTAGCAGACGTTTTCACAGTTGAAGCTGCTTTATCAGAAGCTTTTTCTTTAATTTTTTGTTTGACTGATCTCTGCTTCATCCTCCCCACAGTTTGCCTCAGTTACTCTTTTTCTGCTTCGAGGGCCCTCACTTTATTCTTCAACTCTGTAACAGCTACATCTTGTATTCATAAGGCGTAAGTTCAACTTGTGATGGTTGTGGTCCAGTGTCTTGTGCACGGGATCCTGATGATGTGCCCTCATGTGTTGGCACATTGAACGTTTCACGTAGGAACTCATCCTTTGAATGGCCCCTTTTGGAGTTAACCTTGCTTGAGACCCGATTAAGGCTGCTCAGCAGTGCGACAGTGTTGACATGTTCGATTGGAATGGCAGCGAGTTGTACAAAGCATCGAGTCAAATTATTCCCAGTAATATTAGAACTTGTATACCTCTGTGATTTCAAGATCCATTGTAGCAAAAGTCCGTATACAAAGTATGATCCAAAGAAGAACAAACAAACGTCCGATGCTAATTTACTAATGTAAACGTCCTACACTACTGAGCGATTCAACTCCTAGTACATGGGATCGTCGTCTTGCGCTTCAGGGTCATCCGTGTCGGTCATCGGTGAAATATACTGTTCCGAATCGTCTGGACAGGAGGAGGTAGTCCAAACGAAGATACATGACCGGGTACTGGGCTGGGTCATTGCTTAACGTGATAACATGGATGTAGTCGGCAACATACACTGCGAGTTCTATCAGCTGGATGGATGACAGAGGGCCAAAGGCATTGCAAAGTAAGACTCGGCACTGCGCATCACCTGTCTACCAAAGCGTGACGGCGTGTTGGCCAACATGTACAGACTCCCTAATTTCAAGCTGAGATCTTGGATGTGGGGGTCCTGTTTCTAAATTCGAGATGAGACAAGACATGCCTTGCCTGTTAGTAACAGTCCTTCCGATTGATCGACGTGTAAGCCATATCACACAGTTGCGGTTGCTGTCGGTCATCTGCCTTGTTACTGTCATGGGAGCCAAATTGTGAAGAAAAATGCTGTATTTTTGTTTATAAAGCATTAATTTGTATTATTATATACACATTACTGTGCACAGAAAGGCTATATAATGTTCATGTGTAAATCTTGCAGCTCAAGTATGGCATATATACAAAATACATTGACCTTTACCTTGTTTACAAATGTGCATGATATAAAACAATGCAGGGTTATAGGGACCCCCTTCAACTTCGAGAAATTTCTCCATGTGAAAAAAATGGCTGATTTATATATAATTCGCACTAAAAATAATACATTATATCTTTTTACTTTCACACGATATTGGATCAGAACAGTCGTTACCTGTGAATCTTGGTACAGTGAGACACCCGGCACTTCTCCATTGGAGCTTCGGCTTGATCGATAAAGGTGCGGCAGATGGTTGCGTGGTGGAGAGTCGAGATCCCGAAGGGGAAGGGGCACGATGAGGAGGGAGAGAGGGTAATAGGCAGATATATCTGTACCTTATGTAAGTAGATATATTTAAGGTAATGTATTAGATCTATAATTTTTTATATTAGATATCATTATCATACACAACTTGTTTTATTCTAACTGGTGAAAATGCTGTCGTTTTCCCCCTAAAACTCATTGACTGTCAATCTGTCAATGAGCAATATTACAGGACTATACACCTGACATTGCTGGCTTCTCTATGACTGACACAGCTGTTTAAGTCAAGAAACAATGTCACTTCATCTAATAGTAACAAGCAGATGTATCTGTACCTTATGCAAGTAGATATATTTAAGGTAATGTATTAAATCTAGAATTTTTTATATTAGATATCATTATCATGCACAAGAAACAATGTCACTTCATCTAAATATTTCAAGATACAACCTTTCTATTTGTTTACTTCATGCTTAGTTTGCTTCAAAGCAGCTGCCTTCGAATGTATGCAGTATTTTTTCCAAAACTAAATTTCAGTTGAAATCATCTAATACGATATAACAAAACATATGCACATTGAGTTTGACGGTTACAGCCCATCCGAGTCGTTTTTCCATCCGTTTTAACACACATTTTATGCCAGGTTTGTATATAAACAAACGAGATGTATCCATCAAGCCCGAATGTAAACAAATGTCTAAATTGCCTTTAAAAGTCCAAATCGAGCAAATTTGCCAGTTTGTATCTGCATATATCGTATAGCTTGACAAAAATAATCAGTGATATACGATGGTGTGCGTGGGATTGTCAGTCCATTTTGCACTTTTATGCCTTGTTTACATCTGTGTGTGATGAATACAGTTCTTGTATTGACGCGTGAACAAGCTGCTCAAATGAGCAAAAATCCTCCAAAAGATTGGTTGTAGCCATAACATTTGACGTGAGTACGTCTCATTCAGATAATTTCACATGTTTATTATGGATCATAGTTTTCAAAAAAATATTGCCTGTTTTCGAAGACAGCTGCTTTAAAATCACATTTCAATCTCACTTCAATTCGAGTTGGCAAACCTGCGGTGGGCGATCATTGGAGAAAATGGCGCACACCCAGAAATGTCAAAAATACCCCACCCTGGTGAGATATCACTTTGGGAGACAAATGAAAAATTCACCTAAATTTTTTAATGCGATATTCGCCATTTGGGTTACCTTGTACCTTGGGATCCAATGCTTTTTCAACTCAAATGCGTCCCTATTGTCTGAAATACACCACTCAATGGACTCCCTATAGTACGAGGTAAACCAGCTTCAAGAATTTCCGGCTTTTGTTTACAGGCCTGTGCGCGCCACCTAGCGAACATCATCCATGCTACAATCAGACAGGGAAATGATGGTTTCATCATGATCTGGTTGATAAATACACCAAATCCATGTCTGCCAAGCAACTAGATCTATTTTGATGTTAATTTTGGGGAATTCATGACGGGTGCTATTAATGGGCAGGAAATGCTCACTCTTTCCGGAACACCTGATTTCACCTCCTAATGGCCATTTCTGGTGGTTCATGAGTTTTCCTGTCATTTTTGTTTTCTCTCACTTCTTATGCCTGATATGACTTCTGTCCCCGGACTATGAGAATGGATAACGGACACTGTTGTTAAGTAGTTTGTAATGTGACGTCACAGTGGTTGTACGTTTTTGCATGGTTATGACTTACCAGGGCTGAATGGCACGATGTTTCATTGTGACGTGATAGAACACTCGTGTATGGGTGGCCAGGAGGGTCATAAGTGACCGGCGCCGGTCGACCGGAAAAGTCAAGTGACCGAACCGGTCGACCGAGATGTCAGCCAATCAGACCACTCCTTCGTGTCGACCGGGAAAAACGAAACCAATCTTGAATGCACTTGATGAATACCGAGTTAGAACCAATGAGATCACATCATTTTGGATACCGGGCGAGTCGAGCGGGATTCAGCCAATATCATCTGCCTCATGCTTATTCAAACAGGAAGCAAGACAAAGATGCCGGTAAAATATGGCTGATTTTCTGCATAGATGCAAATGCGATATTAATAATTGTATAGAAATATGCAAGCAAGCCGACATTAAAGGAAAATTGGATACAATAACGGGGTAAATAACATGCACACATATCGGGAAAGGATAAGTGTGCAGTTTCGTTGGTATTACATCTACCTGAAAGAATATTTCAACTCATTTCATAATGAGTTGAGGCCAGGTGGACCTCGTAATGAGGTAACCCTTACAAGTCGCTCATAATGTTAGTAAAATCTCTGGGTGCGTTGATATTCGTACCGATCACAATTAAGATCCCACGTTAACTGTTAATATCATATCACAAACCTGATCCCACAACTGGAATCCAGGAATTAAAAATCCAGGAATTAAAAAAAACAGGAGGTCCAACATGGTACGGTTACGGGAGCCCCTTAGGGACACAACCAAGAGTTAAGAAAAGAAAATCATACTCAAAATCGATCTTTCTGCGTTCCTTCACGATCCCTTCGCGTTCCCTCGTGATCTTGTAGCAAAACCTTCTCAAAAGTAATGGGCGTCAGCACAATCAAGTTTTCAATCAAGAACGCGAAAAGATCGCATTCGAACGCGAAAAGATCGCATTCGAACGCGAAAACTTCGCGAGAAAAAAATCTTTTTCACTCACAAAAGTGTGAACTCGTATGTGCGTGTCCGATTTTTTTTAAAGAAAAAAAACACGAAACAACGAATCTGGAGAGGCAAGACAAGAGAAATCGAAAGATGTTTAAGTTACTACCTGTATGAATTTAAAGGTCTTGAAAACGTTTTTAAAAAATCTTTACTTTCTCACCTCAGGTCACAAGTAGCAGGGCAGACGATGCTTCGTGGACTCCCTGTCATTGTGTACAACCTACAGCCGCTTCTTGACCCAGTTACCTTGAGAGCTGATGTAATTAAATATACACATTGTCACTCGCACGTTTTACCGGTGTTAACATAATCCCAAACAGAACACGGCTGAGACTCATAGAGAAATGCAAAAATATATGACCACGCTACCCTTGAGCAATTGATTGACAAGCAGAGTGTGTAACTGCCCTTGTTTAGTCTTCAGATGACAATTTTTCAGCCATCAGATGGGCAAGATCATATCACCGTTGAACTGAATCCTCTACCCAGTCAACCAAGCACCAGTGCATTTGATTATGATGGCCGATTCGACGGTTCGATTCGATTCTTCAGCTGCCAGAGTCACCACTGTCTGAGTCCTCAGACTCGTCATTGTGTTTCCCACATCCACTGCACTCTCTGACAGTGACATCTCATCAACATTATCAACAATCAAGAACGACTTTTTGGTTTATGTGTGTGGCTACTTGGTGAGAAAATCACAAGATTTGTTTCCATGCAAGACGAGCATTTTCTCATAGTGTACGGGAAAAACACATATAAAAGAACTTTGTGCAGTTTGGAACTACTCTTATTGTGGTAGTTTCGGGCAAACAGTATTATAATTTATGTCACTAATGTTAATGTTTGCCAAAAAATAAATGTTTTGCAATTTCATTCATTCTATTTAGTTGTATTGTTAAAATTTATATGATACAAGTACACGTCAGGAATCGAGCAAACGTGGTCGCCGCATTAAACAAACGTGTCAACCAAAATTATTGTGTCAACCATTGTGTCAACCAAAATTATCAGTCTGTGAGCTGAGGGGCAGGTGGAAAGGGGTACATTGTGTGAAACGTCACCAAAGAGGATATCCTCTTTTGCGACTGGAAGTTAAAAATATTGTGTATTTCATTGAGGCCGTAGCATAAATGAAGAGAGTCCTTTCTGCAGTCTTTCAATTGCACAGGGCGTAAAAATGAGAAGTCACAACATTGTTGCACTCTGCCGAGTGATATAATCTTTATAAGCTTTTCCTCTTGTTCAGTGTTGAGTTTTGTGTTGATCTGGCCACTGAAGGTCGGTCGACAATGTAGTTGGTTTGTCGCTATTGTCAAGCCAGAATACTTTGACCATTGCAGGTTGTTCGAGAATGTCGTTGGTTTGTCGCTATCGCCAAGCCAGATTACTAATGGTGTTCTGATTGATTTGAATTGTAAGTGCGACTTATATTTGGGTCCTCCCCGTTTGAAGCTGATCAAGGGCCCTGCTACGATCCCGATTTGAAACACGTTGCATGATAATGCTAGCTTTGATTCTCTCAAAACACGTTCATGCATGTTGGCATGCATGGCTGAGTAGGCATTAAGACAAAAATCAACATAACTCAAAGGAAATAAAAACATTCAAGACTCAAAGTGAAACAATTTTGCGACTTTTCATTTTGACCCCCTGCGCACTCGAAGGACTCCAGAGTGGAATCTTCTCATTGTAGGCGTATCAAACCAAATATACACGGTTCAGAGAAGGCTCTCGATTACAGTGATATAAAATACATTATTCTTGGATCGGAAAATCAGTATGCCCGATTATAAGCAATAAAGGTTTCTTTTTATGGAGAAGAATATATATATGAATTCGTGATAACAGAATGACCAGCAAAGACAATGAATATTGAAATGTTTCATTTTCCTGAAGATCCTATTACCATCGGTGCTTTCAGTTGAAGGTCGTTACCATATTGTCTCATGTGATACAAGAATGTTTTCCCACAAGTCAGAATCATCTTGAATCATCTTGTGACTTATATGTGACATTTAATGTGACAGACAAAATACGAAACTATCATTCGAGGGATCATCTTGACACTCAGCAATCTCACTCTATCATGTACTTCAATAAATAACTTGATATGAACTGTATATTGCTAGATAACATCTCACATAAATATTAGCGTGTCCCTATCAAAATTACATGCTCCACAGTGACATATTGCACACCTAGAGCACTCCATTATCGCCGATGATGACCCGAATACGTGAAGTCAGTGACAACATATTTGTGGATGTAGATTATGTTCCCCTTGGCTTTCATGTCCAGGACAAAATTATCTTGCACCAGGAGGAAAACATCAATTTGCTGACCTTGGTTCCGGCGCCACACCAATTACTGCATCAATATCTTTGAGGGGAACTGATAATAACCCGCTGTGAATCGAATGCCAAATGAGAGTAGGATGTCACAAAACTGTCAATACAAGTTTACGTGCTTCCTGATTCAAGGCAAACGACAATTCATATCTAGCTAAACATTTTACTATGAATCCACTATATATGCTGATGTTTATGGCATTTCAGTGGAAATGCCTTCATGGTTTGAACAGAATATTGGTGTCCAGACAATCAATTTAGTCTTTGTCAATTTGTTTCCACTTGTCCTAACTAATAAGTGAAAGGATCCTATCGTTTTCTAGCCGGCTCTGGGGTGCGTGAGGTCCATGAGGACAGAATCAAGGTTGATTTCAGGACTTCAGGGTTTTTTTAACGATACCTCAGGAAGTATCAGTGGCTGCTGAAATTCGGATAGAGGTTCATAGATAACCAGAGAAAATATCTTTTGATCTTGCGATCGTCAAACCACTCTTGCCCTAGAGCTCAATTTTTTTTAAGCAGCCACGGTGCTTCGCATATATCTCAGAATGGTACGTCGAAGAGCGAAGCGGGTGTTTTTTCGCACTTGTTGCCCTAGACAAACATGTCTTAAGGTTATTAGATATGAATTTTGACCTTGACTCGACATCTTTTTTTCGTGGATATCTAGACAAACATGATTAGTGGTATTAGGGATGAGCTCCGAACTTTTTTTGCTTGTTTTCATAATATCTCGAAAACGATGAGTCGTAGATTGAAACGGACGTTATTTTTGAAATCGCCGCCTCAAACAAACATGTCTTAAGGGTATTGAAGATGAACATTAACCTTGACCTGAATTGACCAATTCTTGGTGTTCTTCGGTATCTCCAAAACAGTGTGTCAGAGAGCTACTTGGACGTCATTTTAGAATGGCGTCCATCACCACGAGAGACTATGTGTATATATGGTTTTATGTAATGAACTTTGACCATGATCTAATTTTTGGGATCGCCAGGAGGCGATCCGTTGTGTCGACTTTTGCATGTTGGTAATTTACGGACTGTGAGTTATCAGTCAACATAACAACAACATAAATATTATATAATATTACCGTCTTGAGTGTAATTCTAACCGTGATGATCCACTTCACCTTTAGGTTAGACACAGTTCAGGCTGTGTCGGCATTGTTTTATTTTCGTCGAGATCTCTAAACTTCTGTTTTCTGGCATATTTACCAGTATATTCCTTGTCAATTATTCTCCATTGTCGAATCTAGAGAAAACATTAGTAAACAAAACTGTTTTTTTTTTAATTCTAGAATATAGTTAATTCTCTGTTGTCATGTATTATTAAAAGATGTCAACAAAAGCTGTCTTCAGAATGATTTATAACATAATTACATACTAGTAGCAAACTGGAGAAAAGCAAACTGGTGTCTCGAAAAATGACATAAAATGTCCCTTGACCTACAAGGTGTTTTATTGTGATTTTGTGTTTAAATGGAGACATAGTTACTTCCGCAATATGGCTTGTGATTTGTGCTAGAGTGTATTACATTTGCAACAATGATCGGTAGCAGTTATGTTCTGGCGACAAGATTATTAAAGAAAATTGTTGTGTCTCGATGTGGCGTTTCAACAATGTATCAATATATTAATTGTGCTCTTTTTCCTTAAAGACATTTGTCAGATACATTATATATGACATGTTTCGGATCTTATACTCCAATCAATGGTGCCCACCCGGAAAATGTATGTGCGTATTTTGTGATGGATTAATTTCCCCCCAAGTTTAATCAAAGGGCAAGGAAACCATAAATGAAATGTCTTGACATCCTAGAAACAACACTATTAGAAGACATTCGTCCAGCGCCCCTTCTTACAGAAAAATGCTGCTCATGTGGCACGTTGTTGATTGTAGTTGTGTATATAAACGAATACTGTTATCGAGTGATATGGATCTGGACGCATGCTTTTGCTATTGCGCTTATAAAATTGGTGGAGCTGGACATTATTTTGGAGTTGTTTATGGCCATCCATGAAAGCTGGAAAGTTTTACGAGATAATAGTTCATTTACTTGCAAATTGTGTCTCAGTTTTGATGGCTATTGCTTGTTCGCTTCTCGAGCCATTACTTTATCTCTCCCAATCCTGCCTCAACCTACTTTCTGTTGAGCTTTCCAGAGACTGACACATTGATCTGATATGTGCTATATAAACCAATGCTTCATGTTTTGTCTTTCCTGTTTGTTGAAGTCATACTGACAAGGTGATATACCCTAGTGGTCTTGCAGAATGGACAATTTTAATAAATATCAAGATATCGGTAAACACAAATACGTAGACGATAATCAGTTTGTAGGTTCTCGGGTCGCAACATTTGCAGTCATCAACACGTAATGAAACATTCTCACTTCTTTTGCAATGTGGCTGAGCAAACGACAGGGTAGACAAAGAATCAATTTGAGGTTTGTAGTGATATAAAATCGTAATGATTGTCCGCAGGAGCGGGGCGGGAGAGGAATCATGAGATCTGCAGACATAGCGGGCAATGGCACTTACTGCCACTAAACTGTCTGAAATTCAACCAATTCTTTCCGTTGAACTGTTCCATGTGGGAAAGCCGAACTGTGCATAGAAAACTTTCATTATGAGAAGTGTCTGAAATATGATAATGTATCACATGCTAGGAATTTATCTTACACTACACACAGTACGAACACAGTGATTTCCGACAGTGTGATAACCTTTACCGGAAACATTATGTTTGCACAATTCTTTTCTTCACATTTTTGCTCCACATGTCACATATTCACATGCAATTGTCTTGATGTGAAATAGCAATGAAAGCACGAGTGTTCTATGACGTCACAATGAAACATCGCGCCATTCAGCCTTGTTAACATAACCATGCAACAAACGTACAACCACTGTGATGTCACAATACAAAGTATTTGACGACCGGATGATCTGCATTGTTGATACTGGTTCCTAGCAACGCACATGTTCACGTTTGTTTTTTTACTCAGTAAAAGGGGTCCTTGGGTACAATCAAAGCTCATAAGAAGATTGCATTACTTCACATGTGTTGGGTCTTCAAATATTTCAGAATCATAAATTCACAACATGTGATAAAAACGAAACCTGTCTCGTGTTTTTTCCAGCAGGCTGGAAAGATCGCGTTGAACTGGTGAAACAAATGAGCAAAAATATATATGATACTCCACTCCATCCAAGTATATTTTCCTGAACATAAAAATTATAGTGCTATTGACACAGTCATGTCTTAATGGTATGTTGCCAGCTACATTGCACATTCCTGCATTCTATTTTGTTCTCAATGTCAAACCTAGAAACTATGTCCCATTAAAATCTCGACAATTTAGCACAATCATTTTGGTTTGTGCTAAATAAAGGGAAGGCTCTGACTATACAAAAGCGTTCGGAATTCCCAAACTATTGATCATCACAATATCTAGGCATTTCTGACAAATAGTCTGCAAGGGGTATTGAAGTGTGGAGTTAAAAAGCCGTTCAAGCTAAAATAATGCCAAATAGCCATGTGACAATATTGCCATGTGCCATATTTAGGTCTCAAATATCCTGTCTCCTCGACATTGAATTGAAACCCCACTATATTGAAACCCTGTGAATTCCCAGATTATTCGTCATCACAATATCTGAGCTTTTTTGACAAATAGTCAGCAAGCAGTATTAATGTTTGGATTTTGAAACAATCCATACAGGCTAAACAATGCCAAATATACAAATACCATATTACAGACATCGACGCTTACTTTATTCCATAAAAATAAGATTTAGGGAGAAAATGATTTTTGCTTGCAATCGATTTCCGTCTGTTGAATTGAACCAAACAAATTGTAACAAACTGAAATAAAAGATAAGAAAGATGTATATCATATCAGATCACGATTCACATTCAAAAAGCGAAATGAAAATTAAGATGAAAAATATGACCATGATTTTTGACCATATCAACAACGGCAAATATAGGTGCATAAAAAAGGAAAATCACTGGAAATACAGGAATCAATTGAACTGTTTTCAAGATAGAAAGAAAAAAAAACAACCAAACATTTATGGCACCATTGTTCTTCATATTCAAGTCCATTCCAATTCCCAAAATGTTGATGTTCAGGTTTTCGATGGCATCACTAAAATCCCTTATTTCATATTTTGTCAAATTCTAATTTTGTGGATGCCATGGATATTGAATATTGTCAGACTACTTGCTGGCAGCTACTAATCAGTTTTAAAAATATAGCATATCAAATCAACAAATTTGTGTTAGTGGTGAAGCTATGCTTTGCATTTCGAACCATGAAAAAAGTGATCACTTGTGAAGGTTTCAGCATTCACAGAAAATTCATGTTTTGTTCCCGTCAATGCTGATATTGTCACCACATGTAAGAATTACACCGCTGGCATCGAACACAAATTCCATGAAAATACCTCTTTGACAAATCTGTTATCTTCCCACTAGAAGGAGCGATTGTGGCTCAGCAGTTGGCAATACCGGGTATCCCTCGCAGTTCAGTCAAGATCTGACGGGGGAAGCAAGGCAAAGACTGGGCGTGTCCCATGCTGCCTATCAACAAACGGGCACCAGCTCACGGCCAGTACTAAGAGTAGTCCAGCCCAGAGCTGAGCAGATATAAGCAGGCACGGGGCAGATGGGTAACACATCCGCATGTCATCAGCTAGAGGGGATAAATGTTCTGGGTCACAAGGCTTAGCCACATTGAAAAACAGTTTGGAACACGACGTGACAACATTCGGACACACTGGATGGAAATTGGATGGGCATCCCTTAACAATGAGAGATATCTGGAACTAAAACTTGGGACTAGCTGTGTAAATATTGAATACGGACGAAAGCTGAAAACGCATCACACCTATCATCGCCCGTGTGTGTGATCAATATCCCAGATTTAGTTATTTATTTTTGTGTTTTCTTCGCTAGAATGAATATCCATTCATGAGTATCATAGGAATTGTGCTAGCTGTGTTTGTCGCTGTCGTCAAAATTTTCTACACGACAGGAATGGACACTGAAGGTAATTCTCATTAACTAGTTTTTTGGAACTAATCAGGCTGTGTATGCTGGAATTGCACATTATTTTGTGAAAGGATAGTAAACTAAATTTGCATTTTACTATGATTTGTTAACATCACTTCCCTATTTTTCATAGATGACCTCTACTCGTCAGCAAGCATTCTAGTGACTACTGTGATGGTAAGTGAGGTTGGGGATTGGCATTCTTCTATAAACTTATATAATGATAATGACACTGACCTATGATTTATGATTCAGGTGGCGCCTTATGTGAGAAAAGTATCCGTCACAAAAGACAATAATAACACAAACCAGGGCCCTCGATATGAAGGTTACATAATAGATGTTATGGATCGGGTAACAAGTCTGCTAGGAATTACATACAGCATACGGCCAGTGGCTGACGGTCAATATGGATTTGAGCAATCTGACGGGACTTGGAACGGAATGATTGGAGAACTCCTAAATGGGGTTAGTAATTAATCTTTTCTTGATTATCAAAACTGTTTGCTGGTAATATTCATAGTTTTAGTGTTGTATAATGTCAAATGCATGGTTATTTAATGATATGTTCTAGGTATGTGTGTACATTCGATGAACCATATGTAATCATGCCCAGCTAGAAGATTAGTATACTGTGTAGGATATTTCCAAGCCAGTTTCCGATCAATGACAGGCCTGGTAGTCCTCAAATTAAGTGAGTCTGCCTCTCTGTATACTTTCACATGATTCCAATTACCTCCAGGAAGTGGACGTGGCGGCAGCCCCAATGTTTGTCACAGACCAGAGAAAGGAAGTCGTCGATTTTACAGAAGCTTTCCAGCGAATCCAAGCAACAATTCTTGTTCAGCGCAAAACTTTCAGTAAACAGTCCCGCTTCAACTCAATTAAGACCCTATTGGATCAATGGGATTACACAATAGGGACTCTGAGAACTGGGATGATAGCCCGAGAATTCAGGTATTCTAATGACACCTTGTATCGTCAAATTTGGAGTAGAATCTACAGGACAAGACAGTGGTCACTCACAGATTCCAACGAAGACGGAATACAGAGGGCCCGCGAGGGCCGTTTTGCTTTCATCTTGCCATCCAATATTGGCGAATATGTTGCCAGATCAGAACCCTGTGATCTAGTTGCTATTGACAGATTTTTGCTCGATGCGGAATTTGCTTTTGCACTTTCCAAAGGGTCTGGATTATTACACGAGTTCAATAGAGCCCTGCTACTGCTTAGAGATAATGGGTTTTTGGATCGTGTCTATAGAAAATGGTGGATACAGAAGTCTGCATGCGGTGGAATACATTACAGCAAGATATACAGTGAAGAGAACTGTGGATATCATTGTAACCTTTCACCATTCATTTTTATGTGTTCTCTTTTGATGCTGTATGTCTGTATTTGTTATCAAGCATAAATTGATATGGTATAGAATAATTATATGAAGTAAAAGAATGATTTTTGGGTCATGCCTCTCAGAAATATGTACAAAACACAAAACATCTAGAAAGCGCATTTGACAGGTTTGCATTAAAATTAATAAATATCATTCTTGTGGTATCATTCCTCCACAAATCTGTCGATGCAATAATTATGTAGCGCCCAAAACGGTATCAGCAAATTGATGTTTCTCTCATGGTGTGAGAGCATCTTCCCCGTAACATAGCTGCGTGCGACCGCGCTGGCGATCAAATGAGCATGTTCTCTCGTCATTGCCAAGAAAATGAAGTACTCTAAAATACAATATGTCATGGTTGAGTATATAATCTGTGGGAATTTTCACAACGATCCACTGATGCGGATAATTATAATGAGTCAAATGATCTGTCGAATAAACAACTGAATGACTCAAAAATGATGTATACTCATGACTTGTGGCTGTGTAATATAATTGGTCAATATATACATATTGATGCAGACTGCATATACATGTACAAAATGTACTTATGTACTGGAGAGCATAACCTCCCGCAGACAGCAATTAGTTTTTTAAGATGACTCTGACATGAATGTCTCAGGAGATGATCATATATCAGGCTATTAACAGCCTTCAAGGGAAGGAAACAATTTGAGAGATAATGAGCTATTATCATGTTATTTTCTCAGTCCGCATGCTAAACTCTTCCCCAACCCCACGGCAGTAAAAAATATATACCCTAAAATCGGATTCAATCAGATAAAATGATGTGCAGAAAACTTCTGCTGATTGCTACCATTAGAACAGGATGAATTCTACCAAAATATCTTGTATATCGATATTATTATATCTTGTATATCAATATTATCAACTCCTTTTACCGGAAACATATACAGTACATCCTTTTGTTTTTATTTCATACAAGTATCTCTACAAACAGGAAACATCAACGTCTGCTCACTTTCATTCATATGCCACACTTCGAGTTAGGGCTGGTTCTTTTGAGGATTGACAGCTTAGATGGTGTTGTAACGTTGTATCCTAGGATTTTTCTGCACTTTTCAATTCTAGAAATGTCAGGAAATGCTCATGAATCATACTAGTAGTTTATTACCCTATGACGCGTCCCATACCTATTGTGTGAAGTATACTTCTTCTCATCAGATGATGATCAGATATTTTAGCGTTGGTAATCGTCCCAGCCGACACATTGATGTGCTATTTTAAAGCGATTACCATAGGCAACAATGGGTAAATCAGTGCAGTAATATTAAGTGTAACATGCAATTGTGACGGAATAGCGTGTCTTCCGGCGGCTATTACGCCGACAGGATCGTATAGTACGATGTATGTCATGCGTTAACACAAGACAGAAGTCCAACGTATTTTTCAACAATAATCCGGATTTATTTGGATGATAAGTTCGATGAAGATCACAGCCACACACTCATTCATAACCCCACAATATAGTCCGAAGTATAGTATAGTCCGATATAGTTCGATTTCTTCTAGATTCACAATATTCTTCTTATTAATCCTTGTACCTCTCTATTATAATTTCACTTCTTACTTCTTCAAGTTCTTTAACAACAAGTCATAGGGAAAGCGCGGGCCAAGTGCTGAATGTCTGAGTTTTCCCGCGTCGTGGAACAGGAGTTCATGTGATTCGTTGAATGTGAGGTAATGTCTGGGTGGGCGTGGTTAAGTGTCTGGAAATGTGGTGATTGGAGGGAAAGAGGGGTGTGCCATCGTGAGTAGAGTTGTTTACATGAGGTGCGGTGCTAGGACGGTTTGTGCTGGTGACGAAAGGTAAGTATGAAGTCATGTGATGAGTCTGTGTCATGTATGTCGAGTGGGAGAATGTGTAAGGGAGGGGCTTCGGGCCGATAACTGTCATAAATATTCTACACAATCAATGCACAAGACTTCTATATAGCTATATTCGGAAGTTCCTAATAACAAAAAGAGGGGTCTTCCACCGCCCTGCCACTTATCTGGTCTGCCACGTTTCCTTCCTGACTCTGTATGTATTGTCGACAAATAAATACTGTGAAAATGACACACAAAATGAAATAATTTGGGGTAATTCTTTCATTAATTATCACCCAAACTTCCAAACGACAGGAAAACAAATCTAAAATCACCATTTCCAAATGCAGCATGACATATTAATATTTGCTAAAATGTTATAATGATGCAAGCAATGATCCACTCCCCCATCCAAACATTGATATTCTCTTAGGATAGACATTGCACAAATGCTGATTCAAAACGTATTTGGGATAACTTAATTGCACCAGAATGCATGGCACACATATATGTAAGAATCAATCTATTACCACCAATATAGCCCAATTTTGATGTTTCCAATAACAAACATAAAATACAAAAATTTGCAACAGAAACAAAGCCCGACCAAATACTTTATCAAAAGACACACTGGCGTCGTCAGGGGCAGACAGTGTGGTAATGTAAGTATCAATCTATTACCACCAATACAATCAGATTTTGATGATGACAATAACAAACGTAAAATACAACATTTTGCAATAGAAACAAAGCCCGACCTAATAGTTTATCCAAAGACACACTGGCGTCATCAGGGGCAGACGGTGTGTTAAATGTAGTTGTTTCTACTGTACACCTGATGGAATTAGTATACAACTGCCCAACAACCTATGGAAATAATTTAGAAATCCGAAACTAACCCCATGGAATAGATACATGACAAGTACAAAAGTACCCAATCACAAGCCAGAAGGCTACTGAGTTGATGGTATCCTCGGGGACAGATTTAACGTCCGCCAGCAGTGACACCGACTCAGTGGTATGAATGTAAGTATCAATCTATTACCACCAATACAATCAGATTTTGATGATGACAATAACAAACGTAAAATACATTTTGCAATAGAAACAAAGCCAGACCTAATAGTTTATCCAAAGACACACTGGCGTCACCAGGGGCAGATGTAGTTGTTCTACATTGTTCTACATCATCAGGGTAAATGTAGTTGTTCCTACTGTACACCTGATGGAATTAGTATACAACTGCCCAACAACCTATGAAAATAATTTAGAAATCCGAAACAGACCCCATGGAATAGATATATGACAAGTACATAAGTACCTAATCACAAGCCAAAAGGCTACTGAGTTGATGGTATTCTATACCTTAAATATAGCCCCAGTATACGAGTACTACTTTATGTCTGCGAACGCCTAAATTCAAACTGGTTTCTTTGGACATCTCATTTATTCTCAGACTTCATATAGCTAATTAATCAGCCCCATTACTCCCCAGTGAGTGAGCCTCAATGTGCAAAACCCGGCTGTTCCTTTGAATTAGCTCCAATGCCTTTATGTCTCATTTGCAGAGAAATAGTTCAATTCCACCAATACAGATGGACGGCAGTGGTTGTATGTGACACATTATGGTCTCAAAGTTATCAACCGTGTCTTTTCATTACACCCCAGAGTGACATATAACAGAGACTCTGAAGATCTGGTATAATATATCAGTGAACACCAGTGACTAAAAACAATGACACATGTGGTATTTTCTGTATGTTTTTTTTAAAAAATGACCTATTCCCAACTTTTTCATATTTTAGTAGCTCCAACATTATGATGTTGACGTTGAACTTGTATGATTCAGCCTTTGTTTCGCACTAGACAATGTTAGCTGCAATATAAATGTTTCAGACAACTGTTGTGAGAAATTCAACAACTGAATAATTCATAATATGTGTTTGTCCATCGTTCATTTATGGAATAGTAATCATATGTATATTATATATGTTTGATGTCTGCTTAGTTCCAACAAGAAATACGAATAATCACAGAAGACTGATACTGGTATTCATCTAAGATCGTAAGGATTCAACATTAAGAACGGGATGACACAGGAAGTTAGGTTGCCATTCTCGGACGATTGCTTCCTACAAATAGCACTGGTGAAGTGATGCAAGCGAATGACACAATGACACGCCCCGTGTCTTCGTCCAGCAACAAGCAGTCACTAGAAAGATTTAATTGATGGATTAAAGAACTAAAATGTATTGTGTGTTAGCACTATCAACTACGGTTTCTATATGGCATATCACCACTAGTATCAAGATGGTAAAACAAGGTGTCATGAATAAGAAATTTTCATGACATAAAATTTCCCTTGATCTACATGGCGTCAATTTTGTGCTGTAGTGTGTTGAATGAAAACAGTGATATAACAGTGATATTGTACTTCAGGGTACTTCGCTTGCAACAATGCGGACGCAGTTTAATATTCCTGTGACAAGATCATCAATCAATCATGTATGTGTTGGCTTCCATTTCTGTATATTTAAATTGCGTTTTTCTTATTAAACACAAATTTGTCAGACACACTCTATGACATGTTTTGATCTAGTACTGTGAATGATGCTGCCCACCTGGAGAATATATGTGCGCATTTTGTGATGGATTGAGTTTGAACCCCCCCCCCCCCCCTAAGTTTAATCAAAGAACAAGGAAACTATGGATGAAATGCTGTGACATCCTATAACATCACTTCTTCAATCAAGACATTCGTCAACAGCGTCACCTTTGACAGAAAAATGCAGTTTGGAGATATAAATTATTATTATTATCCAGTGATATGAATCTGGGCGCATGCTTTTGCTATCGCGCTTATAAAATTGGTGGAGATGGACATTATTTGCGGGTTGTTATGGCCATCCGTGAAAGCTGGAAAGTTTTGCGAGATAATAGTTCATTTACTTGCAAATTGTGTCTTAATTTTGATGGCTATTGCTTGTTTGCTTCTCGAGCCATTAATTTTATCGCTCCCAATTCTGCCTCGACCCACTTTCTGTTGAGCTTCCCACAGACTGAGACAGTGATCTAATATGAGCGTTATATAAACCGCTGATCCATGTTTTGTCTTGCCTGTTTGTTGAATAATGATGCACATCAGGTGTACAGTAGAAACAACTACATTTAACACACTGTCAGCCCTGATGACGCTAGTGTGTCTTTGGATAATCTATTTGGTCGTGCTTTGTTTCTACTGTATTACAAAATATTGTATTTTACGTTTGTTATTGTCATCATCAAAATTTGGTTGTATAATTGGTGGTAAAAGATTGATACTTTCGCGGATGCGGTAAATAAACTCTAGTGGTCTTTCAAAATGGACATTTTTGATAAATATCAAGATATCATTGGACACAGATATGTAGACTATAATCAGAGTCTACAGGATCTCAGGTCGAAGCATTTGCAGTCATCAACACATGATGAAACATTCTAACTTCTTAAACAATGTGGCTGAGCAAACGAACGGGTAGGTGAAGAATTAGCTTAGAGTTTGTAGTGAAATCACTAAAATCGTAATGATTGTGCAGGGGAGGGGGGGGGGGGGGGGGCGGGGGGTTGGTGTCATGAGACCTACAGACATAGCAGACATTGGCACTTAACTGTCTGAAATTGTTCAACCAGTTTTGTCCGTTGAACTGTACCATATGGGAAAAGCCAAACTGTGCAAAAAAACTTTTATTAGGGAAAGTATTTGAAATATGATAATGTAGCAGTGCTGGTGTACGAAAGCAATTGACAGTCATTGTTTGATTATCGGGAACCCCACCCCGTACATCAGTGTTAAACTATTTCTTCATTTCTAAGCAAGTAAAACAGCATTACACATATCAAATGTAATACGTAACGAAAATTTTGTCTCAAACAGGTAAGTTATATACAACTTAGTGAAACAAATGAGCAAAAGTATATATGATATTCCACTTCATCCAAGTATATTGTCATGAACATGAAACAAATGAACATGTTCTCGAGGTCAAACCTAGAAACTATGTCCCAATAAGCTACCGACTATTTAGCACAATCTGTTTTGTGTTAAATACAGGAAAGGCTACAGGGAAGACTCCGGCTATGCAGAAGCCTTCTAAATTCCCAAATTATTGATCATCACAATATCTAGGCATTTCTGACAAATAGTCTGTAAACAGTATTGATGTGTGTGGAGTTAAAAAGCCGTACAAGCTAAAGCAATGCCAAAAAGCTGTGTGACATATTTAGCTGTCAAATATTTTGCACATATATAGCCATGTGTCATGTTTAGCTCTCGAATATCCCATTTCCTCGACAAGAAATTTCCTTGTTTGGAGTGTCCGTCTATCGAAACCCTGTGAATTCCCAGATTATTCGTCATCAAAATAACTGAGCCTTTTTGACAAATAGTCTGCAAGCAGTATTAATGTCTGGATTTTGAAACAATCCATACAAGCTAAACGACGGCGAATATCCAGGTAACATGTACCAGACATCGACGCTTATAAAAATAAGAGTTTGGGGGAAAATGATTTGTTGAAAATGATCTGTTGAAATGAACCAAATAAATTGTAACAAACTGAGATAAAAAAAAATAACAAAGATTTATATCACATCAAATCATGATTCATATTTAAAAAGCAAAAGCAGTAACATCATTTATTCAGTACCATACATAATGGTATACTGCATGGTTCTCCTCACTCTTTACATGTATATCTCAGAGTGTATTGGTTTGACTCTAATATGTAAAATGATGAGTACATATAAATTCAATACTCCTTTTATTTCCCGAATGAATGAGAATGATGCGAAGAACAAGAATCGTTTTTTTTTCAAATGTGAATGAACCACCTGAATGCAACCCCAAAACGCAATACATCATACATAAAATATTATGTTAATTGTTTGAGATATACATGTATTCGGGTGATTGAAGGGAAAGATGAACAACATGACCATACAAACAACGGCAAATATAGGCGTATAAAACAAATGAAAACACTTGAAATACAGGAATCGAATGAAATGTTTTTGGGATAGGAAAAAAAAACAACCAAACTTTTATGACATCATCATTCTTCATATTCAGGTCCTCACCAATTCCTAAAATGTTGATGTTCAGGTTTTTGTTGGCATCACCAAAATCCTTACTTCATTTTTTTTATATTATCAAATTCTAATTTTGTGGATGCCATGGATATTGAATGTTGTCAGACTGCTTGCTGGCAGCTACTTATCAGTTTCAAAAATATAGCATACCAAATCAACAGATTAGTGTTAGGCCACATAAAATTGAGTAATTGTTTCTCAGGGAGTGCCGCCTCAATTTCATTGGTCCCGCGTCAAATCTTTCTATTTTGTTTTGTGAAAAAAAATAAAGAAGTTTCCCCGTCAATTTATTGCGAGAATTTTTTTTTTTAACAAAAACACAACAATGCCATTATTAGTCTCCGTGCAGATTGTGCGCTGGGCAAGAACAGTGTTCCTGTTTACCATTGTCCAGTCACCATAGGCGGACAGTTCTCTCTTGGACATATTCAACGGAATTTCAACTGGTAAAGTGTTGGACCCATCTGCCCCCTGGAGATTGCCAGAACATTTCAGACACTATACAGTGGATGCAAGCGGTGGTTCGTCCAACATTTCTGTCCCAAAAGTTTTATTGAATTTTATTACAAAATTTTGATGTTCTTTTTATATACACACATGTGTTTCAGGCATTAAACGTTTTGTTCACATGCTTTATTTACTTCAATGTTTTTATTTTTGAAATGTTCAATGAAAATTTAAATTATTTTTTACTATGGTCGAACAATAATTGGTACGATTTATTTAAACTCTTGATGAGTTTTGTATGGGGAACAGAACAATTTCCTAATTGTCTTACCAGTATATCAATGCATATATTCAAACTGCACAAAATGCTTTTGCCGGTGTGTAGAATATCATTTCAGTTTCATTTAATACCCACAATGCTTAAGTTGGAATGAAATCACAATCTTTCACAACATTTCTGAACATTTCTTGTTTGACCTACATTTTAAACACAAAAAGTATCCAGTCCGTGAGACTTAACAACTAAATAGAGCTTGAAATAAATCAAATAAATTGATATAGCATGTATTTTAGTTAATTTGTTATCCTGAGATTCATATGAAACGTGAAACATATCCTTATGGACATCGTACAAGGGAAAAAAATAAAAATGATATAATAACCTGCCTCCCTCACCAAAATTTAAAAGAAAAGTCCCTGAGAAATAATTAATCAAATTTGTGTGGCCTGAGTGGTGAAACTATACTTTGCATTTCAAAATATGACATCATATCATGCTCATACTCCTGAAAGGTGATCACTTGTGAAGGTTTCAGCATTCACAGAAAATTCATGTGTTGTTCCCATCAATGCGGATATTGTCACCACATGTAAGAACTAGACGTCAAGGCCTAAATATGCCTTGGAGGCATTTCGGTGTGATGATTAATTTATAATATATACTAGATATCGACGAAAAAGAAAAATGCCGACTCGGCAAAAAAATTTCGGGTCAAGGTCAAAGTTCATCCATAATACCAATTAGACATGTTTGTCTAGGGCGACGAGTCCAAAAATAACGTCCGTTTCGCTCTACGAAGCATCGTTTCCGAGATATCGACGAAAACGAGAAATGCCGACTCGGCAAAAAAATTTCGGGTCAAGGTCAAAGTTCATCCATAATACCCATTAGACATGTTTGTCTAGGGCGACGAGTCCTAAAATAACGTCCGTTTCGCTCTACGACGCACCGTTTCCGAGATAACGACGAAAACGAAAAATGCCGACTTGGCAAAAAAATTCAAGGTTAAGGTCAAAGTTCATCCATAATACCCCTTAGACATGTTTGTCTAGGGCGACGAGTCCGAAAATAACGTCCGTTTCGCTCTACGACGCACCGTTTCCGAGATATGCAGGATGCCTCATGGATGACTCAGCAAAAAATTATTTTGACCTCTAGGTCAAAGGTCGTTTGACGTATCGATCCCAAAATCAATAGGGTTCTTCCCTGTTGATATACAAACCTGTGTGCAAAATTCTGCAACTATTGCCTGAATATTTTTCGAGTTATCGTCCGGAAACCAAGTTTCAAGATCAGCCTCGATTTCATCCTCAAGGACCTCACGGACCTCGGAGCCGGATCAAAAAAAAATAAGACACCCTAGACAAACATGTCTAGGGTGCTAAAACCATGCTAAAACCATGTTTGTCTAGGGTGACGAGTCCGAAAATAACGTCCGTTTCGCTCTACGATGCACGGTTTCTGAGATATGCAGGAAGCCTCAAGGATGAATCAGCAAAAAATTATTTCGACCTCTAGGTCAGAGGTCGTTTGACGGATCGATCCCAAAATCAATAGGGTTCTTCCCTGGTGGCATATGAACCTCCATGCAGAGTTCTGCAACTATTGCGTAAATATTTTTCCAGTTATCGTCCGGAAACCAAGTCTCAAAATTAGCCTTGATTTCATCCTCACGGACCTCACGGACCTCGGATCCTACTCAAAAAGAATAGGGTTCTTCCACATATCATTTTTGACTTGTGGTGAAAATTTGACGAGGATCCGTCAAGGCAATCTAAAGTTATCGTCCGGAAACCAAAAGTGGCGGAAGAAAAAAAAGAAAAAAAAAAAAAAAATTCTGCTAAAACCATAAAGGCATTTCTGCCGAAATGCCTTAATTACACCGCTGGCATCGAACACAAATTCCATGAAAATACCTCTTTGACAAATCTGTTATCTTCCCACTAGAAGGAGCGATTGTGGCTCAGCAGTTGGCAATATCCCTCGCAGTTCAGCCAAGATCTGACGGGGGAAGCTAGGCAAAGACTGGGCGTGTCCCAGGCTGCCCATCAACAAACGGGCACCAACTCACGGCCTGTGCTAAGAGTAGTCCAGCCCAGAGCTGAGCAGATATAAGCAGGCAAGGGGCAGATGGGTAAAACATCCGCATGTCATCAGCTAGAGGGGATAAATGTTCTGGTTCACAAGGCTTAGCCACATTGAAAAAAAAACAGTTTGCCACCCGACATGACAACATTCGGACACACTGGATGGAAATTGGATGCGCATCCCTTAACAATGAGAGATATCTGGAACTAAAACATGGGACTAGCAGTGTGAATATTGAATACGGACGAAAACTAAAAACGCATCACTTCTATCATCGCCCAGTGTGTGCGGTCAATATCCCATTTTTAGTTTATTTATTTTTGTGCCTTCGTTAGAATGAATATCCATTCATGAGTATCATAGGAATTGTGCTAGCTGTGTTGGTCGCTGTCGTGAAAATTTTCTACACGACAGGAATGGACACTGAAGGTAATTCTTATTCACTCGTTTTCAGAACTAATCAGGCTGTGTATGCTGGATTTGCAAATTAATTTGAGGAACGATAGTATACTAAATTTGCATTTTACGATGATTTGTTAATATCACTTCCCTATTATTCATAGATGACCTCTACTCGTCAGCAAGCATTCTAGTGACTACTGTGATGGTAAGTGAGGTTGGGAATTGGCATTCTTCTATAAACTTATTGAATAATTGTGACACTGATCTATGATTTCTGATTCAGGTGGCGCCTTATGTGAGAAAAGTATCCGTCTCACAAGAGAATAATAGCACAAACCATGGCTCTGGATATGAAGGTTACATAATAGATGTTATGGATCGGGTAACAAGTCTGCTAGGAATTACATACAGCATACAGCCAGTGGCTGACGGTCAATATGGTTTTGAACAATCTGACGGAACTTGGAATGGCATGATTGGAGAACTCCTGAAAGGGGTTAGTATTTAATCGTTTCCTCTGACTATCAAAACTGTTTGCTGGTAATATTCATAGTTTTAGTGTTGTATAGTGTCAAATGCATGATAATTTAATGAATAATTATGTTTTACGTATGTGTATGCATTCAATGAACCATATGTATTCACGGCCAGCTAGAAGATTAGTATTTTGCGTAGGTTATTTAAAGCTAGTTTACGATCAATGAAAGGCCTGGTAGTCCTCAAATTTAGTGAATCTGCTTCTCTGTAAACTTTCACATGATTCTAATTACCCCCAGGAAGTGGACGTGGCGGCAGCGCCAATGTTTGTCACAGACCAGAGAAAGGAAGTCGTCGATTTTACAGAAGCTTTCCAGCGAATCCAAGCAACTATTCTTGTTCAGCGCAAAACTATCAGTAAACATTCCCGCTTCAACTCAATTAAGACCCTATTGGATCAATGGGATTACACAATAGGGACTCTGAGAACTGGGATGATAGCCCGAGAATTCAGGTATTCTAATGACACCTTGTACCGTCAAATTTGGAGTAAAATCTTCAGGACAAGACAGTGGTCACTTACAGATTCCAACGAAGACGGAATACAGAGGGCCCGCGATGGCCGTTTTGCTTTCATCTTGCCATCCAATATTGGCGAATATGTTGCCAGGTCAGAACCCTGTGATCTAGTTGCTATTGACAGATTTTTGCTCGATGCGGAATTTGCTTTTGCACTTTCCAAAGGGTCTGGATTATTACACGAGTTCAATCGAGTCCTGCTGCTCCTTAGAGATAACGGGTTCTTGAATCATGTCTATAAGAAATGGTGGATAACGAAGTCTGCATGCGGTGGAATACATTACAGCAAGATATACAGTGAAGAGAACGGTGGATATAATTGTAGCCTGTCAACATTCATTTTCATGTGTTCTCTTTTGATGCTGTATGTCTGTATTTGTTATCAAGCATAACTGATATGGTATAGAATAATTATGCGAAGTAAAAAAATGATTTTTGGGTCATGCCTCTCAGAAATATGTAAAAACACAAAGCATCTAGAAAGCGCGTTTGACAGGTTTGCATTAAAATCAATCGATATCATTCTTGTGGTATCATTCCTCCACAAATCTGTCGATGCAATAATTATGTAGCGCCCAAAACAGTATCAGCAAATAGATGTTTCTCTCATGGTGTGAGAGCATTTTCCCCCGTACAATAGCTGGGTGAGACCGTGCTGGCAACTCAACTGAGCATGTTATCTCGTCATTGCCAAGAAAACGAAGTACTCTATAATACAATATGTCATGTTTGAGTATATAATCTGTGGGAACAACAATCCACTGATGCAGATGCAAATTATAATCAGTCAAATAATCTGTCGAATAAACAACTGAATGACTAAAAAATGATGTATACTCATGACTTGTGGCTGTGTAATAGAATTGGTCAATATATATATATATATATATATATATATATATATATATATATATATATATATTGATGCAGACTGCATATACATGTACTTATGTGCTCGAGAGCAGAACCTCCCGCAGACAGCAATTAGTTTTTTAAGATGACTCTGACATGAATGTCTCAGGAGATGATCATATATCAGGCTATTAACAGCCTTCAAGGGAAGAAAACAATCTGAGAGATAATGAGCCATTATCATGTTATTTTCTCAGTCCGCAGGCTAAATTCTTCCCCAACCCCACGCCAGTAATAAATATATACCCTATTATGGGATTCAATCAGATTAAAATGATATGCAGAAAACTGCATATTGCTACCATTGCTACCATTCTGCTGATTGCTACCATTAGAACAGGATGAATTCTACCAAAATATCTTGTATATCGATATTATCAAATCTTGTATATCGATATTATCAACTCCTTTTACCGAAAACATATGCAGTACATCCTTTTGTTTTTATTTCATGCAAGTATCTCTACAGACAGGAGACATCAACGTCTGCTCACTTTCATTCATATGCCACACTTCGGGTTAGGGCTGGTTCTTTTGAGGATTGACAGCTTAGATATTACAATCAGTAATATTGTCACAAAGTAATTGTTGTTAACAACTCTGCTCTCACTATATATTTCCTGGTCTATTTTCCTTCATAACGGTCCACGTGTGATTATGTGTTCAAAAATCTCCGAGGTCCACTATGGAAATAAGGCGTTCTCAGATGTGTTTTCTGGTGTGTTTTCATAAAATCATGATCATCCTATATATTTTGTCCTATATACTTTCCTTTTATGTACATGTATTTTATTGTTTGTATCACTGATGTTTGGTGATGAAATAAATCAAATCAATGGTGTTGTAACGTTGTATCCTAGAATGTTTCTGCACTTTTCAATTTTAGAAATGTCAGGAAATGTTAATGAATCATAGTTTATTACCGTAAGACGCTACCCATACCCATTGTGTGAAGTATACTTTTTCTCATCAGATGATGATCAGATATTCTAGCTTTGTTAATCGTCCCAGCTGACACATTGAAGTGCTATTTCAAAGCGATTACCATGGAAACAATGGGTAAATCAGTGCAGTAATATTAAGTGGAACATGCAATCAATGCACAAAACTTCTACACAGCTATATTCGGAAGTTCCTGATAACAAAAAGAGGGTCTACCACCGTGCTGCCACTGATCTGGTCTGCCACTTTTCTGTCCTGACTCTGGCATCCATCCAGTCATTAAGTACTGTATTGTGAGCACATGCAGCATAACGTTTCCATATTCCAGACGTTTTGTGACCAGACAGTGAAGCAATGTTTGACAGACATCCTTGGTCAGGTAGGTCTACTGTCTGACTATCTAATATTCTGAATGTTCAGTTGATACGGTTTGAAAAATACACAAAACTTCATGAATATATGTATTGTCGACGAATAATCACTTTGAAAATGACCCACAAAATGAAACAGTTTGGGGTAATTCTTTTATTAAATATCACCCATACTTCCAAACGACAGAAAATCAAATCTAAAATTACCATTTGCAAATGCAGCATGACATATTAATATTTGCTAAAATGTTATAATGATGCAAGCAATGATATCCACCACCATTCGAACATTCATATTCTCGTAGGATAGACATCGCACAAATGCTGATTCAAAACGTATTTGGGGATAACTTAATGGCCCCAGAATACATGGCACACATATTATATACCTCAAATATAGCCCCAGTCTACGATCACCTAAATTCAAACTGGTTTCTTTGGACATCACATTTATTTCAGACTTCATATAGCTAATTAATCAGCCCCATTATTCCCGAGTGAGAGAGCCTCAATGTGCAAAACAACAATTCCCGGCTGTTCCTTTGAATTAGCTTCAATGCCTTTATGTCTCAGTTGCAGAGAAATAGTCCAATTCCACCATGACAAATGGACGGCAGTAACTGTATGTGACACAACATGGTCTCAAAGTTATCAACCGTGTCTTTTCATTACACCCCTGAGTGACATATAATAGAGACTCTGAAGATCTGGTAGAACATATCAATGAGCACCAATGGCTGAGAGCAATGACACATGTGGTATTTTCTCTGAATATGGTTTTCAACTCCAGAAGAAATGACCTATTCCCAAACTTTTATAATTCAGTAGCTCCAATATTATGATGTTGATGGTGAACTTGCATGATTGAACATTATATTGCACTAGACAATGTTAGCTGCAATATATTTTTTTCAGACAATTGTCGTGAGAAATGCAACAACTGAATAAGCCAGAATATTTGTGTGTCAATCAGTCATTTGTCAAAAAGTATATGTATATTGCCTGTTTAATTCGAAAAGGAAATACGAACAATTACAAAAGACTGGTATTCATCTAAGATCGTAAGGAATCAACAGTAAGAACAGGATGTCCTGGGTGGAGTTTTATGGTGCATTAACTTGTCATTCTCGGATGATTGTCTCCAACAAATAGGCCTGGTGATGTTATGCAAGCGAATGACACAATCACACACCCGTTGTATTTTTATCAAGTGACGAACAGTCATTAGAATAATTCAATTTGTGGAAGACTGTAAATGTGTGTGTGTGTGTTTTTTTTTTTTTTTACAAAACCTGAATATTTTTTATTTATTATCGGGATTTTTTTTATGCAAATTTGAAGCTGGTAATTTCTAATGATGAATTCTCATGACATCATACAAGTATATTGCTTCAGTTACCTATAATTAGAGGGCTTTTCTATTTACAGTCAATATTATTACATAACAATCGAACAATTTAAAGACAGGTAATAGAAATATACCAGATCGTGTACAACCAGGCCCCAAGCAAGTCTCGTAGGATATCCATATAGAGGCAGACATCCTCTTGAAATATCAGGTTAAAATATCAGGCACCATCTTGCAATATATCAAGTAGGCTGTGACTTGCTTGGCGATTTGAAGACGGCAACACAACTTGGTCCCAGCCACATTCATCTAACAGTCAAATACTGTTTGTATTTATTACTTGCCTGGTGATAATCATGTCAAGTTTGCATCTGATTTGGTTGCTGCGACTTGATTGCAAATGGAATATGTATTATGAGTTATTTTCGTGGTATTCTGCGCAAACACAGTTTGTATAACAAACCACCTAACTGTGCATATCGAGTTAGACTCGACACGAATGACTTTATAAAGATCAAGCAAAAGTTCTTTTTTCAAGATTTCAATGTCCTAAAAATTGACATATGTCACGAGAAAATTGCCGTACCTTTTGGAATGTCCAGATATTGGTCAAAACTTGCCTTGCGTACAGGAACAGTTTTGCAATTTGCAGTTTTGCCCGATTTCCGTATTGCCAGATGATTGCCATTAAAGAACAATAGAAAACCCTACTCCCATCCCACAGAACGCGTTTTAGAACGGTTCCTCACTGAACAAAAGACTGATGTAGCTCACTCATTTGTACAATGACAACCATGACGGTACTGACAGCTTCACCAAATTTTTCTGGATATTGATGTTTCATAATTGGGTATATCAACACATATCTGTTGGAATATACATATATTCCATTCAGAAAATAAATTTTGAGAATTTTCCATAAACTGGTCAGTTTATTATGGATGCCCCTTTGCTGTTGGTTGTCATCAACACATACTATTCATTTGGATCAATTTCTCTCCACAGTTGCACCAAACGGTATGTAATGGATACATATGTACCATATGTTATATCTATATACTGACATGATTGTTCTTATACAATTTGTCTATGAATTGTTCTTGTTTCTATAGCATTGCTGACGGAAGGAATTCCTCTAGAAGTCAAGTTTACTAGAAAATCCAATATTTTCACACGAAACAAAAAAAGGTTTGCAAACAACCTGAATTTATAGCTTAAAACCTATTGGAAGAACTGGTATGAACCGTGATGTAGTTTATCTGCTTCATTCTCAGAAAAAAAGTTCTCAAAAAATCTTTCATGTACTTAGCTCACAGAATTGGCATTCACAGCTAGAAGCACTATTAGTCAAACATAACAGGTACTTTAGTACATTAACTTGTCATCTGGTGATGTCAGCCTACAATACATATAGTGTTCTAACACGTATCAATAGGATTCTACATCTCAGCTGCAGTGAGAATGTGCTCTTTTGTAAAATGCTTGAATATGATGGATGTCCAATATACATGTCTCGACTTCGTATGCAGCTTTCTAAGTAGAATGATCGATTGTCAAAGTGACTCTGCCGACGTTTTGTATACGGAAGCACATAAGCATCACATTTATATGACTGATATTCGTGAGTGCTGTATGAGCTAATGTTCAATGTCTTACATAATAAGTTAGGTATACAACTATTAGAAAGTTAATTATACACTTTATTATACAGCGATCTCCGCAATACAAACATTGGCAATCAGTACAGGACATTGGTGCGTGGTTACTATCGTCCGGTTTGATTTCTGTACGTCGGGGCAAATATGCAGTTTTTCATGTACCCACTCTAATATAAGAGTGACATTTAATGACACCAGACGTGTTCAGATAACAGGCATCCAATTCACAACTTAATGTACTACACTCGTCCCCAGTCTTATAAAAGGGGTTCATTTACATGTTAACGTAAACCTAGCGCCATAAGAAAAAGTCTTTACAGAGGGGTAATTCTTTATGGAGGGCCACTGTATTATCATGTTGATATCCCTTCCCAAGTCCATACTTGCAAGCGAGGTTCACCAGGAGTCTTTCCTCGGATACCATAGCATGTAAATTACTACTATTAGTATGCAACTGAATACTTATTGACGGTGTTTAGTCTGTAGCCCTTGATATGTAGGCCCATGTGGAATGGCGATATAGCTCTTTCTGGTGAATAACACAACCATCAATATAGTGGGCGGGCAATTTTTGGCCAGGAAACCATTCAATCACCTTGCCAATCAATGTGCTTCATGTTATAATCAATAGTATCTCTTCATAGTCTCTTTAAAACGCCTCTTTCATGATGGTTTTTGAACAAATCAAAATATATCAAAATAACCTAGACTATCAACGAGCATTACAGCTGATATTTACACATTACCATACATTCACTTGTAGATGACAACCAAAATAAAGTATAAAATATTTTTAAAAACTGAATATTCAATACCTGATCCCTAAGCAAAGTACTGTTGAGCTTTCAATGTTTTCATTATGGGTAGGTCTGATGGCGCTTCAAGAAAACACAACATGGCAGTTTCCATGGTTAAAAAAACTGTTTGATTCTCTAATATGGTATGAGAATTTATTGGTTTCCCTGGGGTCAGATATGATATAGCAACTTTTATCTCCTCGTCTGTTCATGCATTCAAATAAAAAGCAAAACGTCTAAGCCTAGGTGGTAGTGTGGGTTGCCTAGATGTGAAGACCTTCGTTTTAGGAATATATGGCAGGTGTTATTCCTGACCAGGACATTCCTAGTAGATTTCTGCTGGATTAGTGGCATTGATTTTTCCTGCAACATTGTCATGAATCCTATACTCAATGGGCAGGACATAGAGTGTAGAACTAGGCTCTGGTCGGGATTGAGATAGGTTGGGCATTATCTCTGACTTACAAGGGACCATTGAACATAAACCAAGCATTCACTGTGATACATCTGTCCTGATGCTTTTATCATGCTATGAGATACCTCCACACATTCCGATTTGCTTGCAATGCAAGTGAATATAGGTGGAATCCTACCCGACTCTAGTCAAAATTTTTCTCTTTGAAAACTAACCTACTCATGAAAACTACCCAACCCATATATGAACCACGCATAATGGAAGCTATCTTCACTCGAGAATAGAATCACACAAAAATACTATAAAACTAATGACTTTGCAGGTTATGTTGCAGGTTATGTTGCAGGCTACGATTTCAAGGTCTCAGGGAAGTGATATACTATAACGACTTGTCCCTGGCATCTATGATTCACATCGTTCTGAAGAAAACGAATTAGACAGGAACTATTGAGCTTTTCATTCATGCAGGAATTCAAAATCAAGACTGAGTTTATGGATGAACGATGAGGTTCATGTAGCACTCTATGTGGTATGGAGTGTCAGGTTATCATGGAGACCATTCTCACTTTGTATTGTTGTATGTGTCCAAGTGGCTGGCCCCTACAACCCATAAAGACAATGCTATACATTTCCCACACATTGACCTCCATCTTGAGATGCATGGCTTTTATGTGGGTGAGGTATGTGTGACGCAAATTATATCGGGTTTTGACAGTTGATAATAATGGGGCGTGTTTAGTACATAGCTCCATTCGCCAGCTGGCAGCACTGTTCTTGGGGTAAAATGACGTCACTATTCTGTTTTTCTGGTGTTATCAATATAAACGTAATTTAACCGCCATCTTTTACGTCATTATTGATTACAGACGATTTTCGTTGGTGATTTGGCGCCAAAAAATTACCCCAAGTACAATACTGCCACCTGTTGAATATGTATATGACTTGCCCCATTATTGTTCCAATGTGGCTACAGTGTGAACCAAACACAGAACAGAAACACCATAATATTACATGTCTGACAATTGTAACCTTGTTATTGAGAATTTATGGAGCTTCCTGAACATGAATAGTATCCCTTGAACGGGAATTACGGATAGATTTTTTTCATAAATATCATATATATGCAGAAAAAACTGGGAAAATATGTGGAGTTATGAGGGCAATTTGGGAATATATTCACATTCACGTTTGGTAGATACACTTCGTTTGTTTATATATGAAACATGCGTAAATGGAGGGAAATACAACTTGGGCGAATTGTAATCGTCTACAGTTGGGCACATGTTTCACTATCTTGCCTGATAGATATCGCCATTAGTAGAAACTCTTAAGTACCTACTCCCTACCGTGGTTGTCTCAAATCCTCTAAGCTTATGAACGTCAGCTTGTCTTTGGCCAAGTCGGCCTTTACACTTGCCAGATGGAGTCAGTATGCAGACGGAGGCAGTTTGTAACATGCTCAGTCCCTGCATTGGCTACCGCTTTCAGTGACCGAATGGCTCTGCTGGGAAGATAGTGACATGGTTTCCATTAGTTGTGCATATTAGTCATCAACATATCCATTTGTGCTGCTGTCAAATGTGAGTGCGAAGTTCTGCACTGCGTGCAAACAGGCACTCCACAGAGATATTGGGTGTCATAAAACAATGTGTGACCAGATATCTCAGATGATGAAAGACAAACTAGAATTGATCCGACTCTAAAACACATATGAAAATTGACAATGCACAGATAAATCAGTCAAGAAGATGAGTCCGTCGTAACGACACTCACACAAGCTTCCTCAAAAAACATTTCTGATCAATTACTCTAATCGTTTCTATCAATTACTACCACCCATCTCTACATCACTTTCATGGAATGAAATATGATGGCTGCTGAGTGCAGCATAACAATGTGTGCAGTACTTTAAGACAATCATGAGTTGTGGATACGTGCCTGTGCATGATTCTTTAATGAAAACATCATTCATTAATGTGTCCGAAAACATTCCAGCGCCCGGCTGTTAGAGCTTTTAGCTTTCATTTTGACATTAATCATTTTCGTTTGAAAAGAGAGGTGTATTCACCATGTAAATGAAATTTTTGTATCTCCTTCGCAAGACATGTAATTACCATGTAAATGAATCTTGTTTATTACATATTGCCCATTCGTTTGTACATTTTCAAGCTCCGTAACACTTTCATGGTACGTCAATCTCCGTTGATTCAATTTTTCCCATAAATGATGCAATGGTTTTTATTATAATTGAATAATTGATGGTTGTCATCGAATAGCTTTTTGTCCCTCATCAAAGACACAAATATACAAATATTGCAATAAAAACTGTGCCGTTTGTCGTACATTTTGGATACGAGTCCCTTCAAGGATAAATATATATTAATGCATAAAGAAACCACTTCATGGGGAATCAATGTTTACACAAAAATATTCATTACAGTACATATATATATATATAAAAGCTGAAGAGATAATGTGAGGCATACTCCAAATTAATAATGAATTCTCGTCAATAACCCTCAAATACCATGGGCGTTTGTATTGTCAGTGAGTTGTGTGATCTATGAGCGTCTCCTCAGTATAGTCCTGAAGCCAGAGAAAAACCTTTCTCTAGCATTTCTAACAAAATATTCTCAGTCTATTATCATCCATTGCTTTATTGAGAAATGAATAAACAACATGAATGAACAACACTGTTTATCATTTTTAGCATGTCAAGTCATGGCACATGGTGATGAGAACACAAAACCTTTATTCTTGGAATTTATATTTCTCTATTGGCAGGTATTATTAAAAGCTGTCTATAAAAGTTGTCACCAGAATGATTTATAACACAATCACACACTTAAAGCAGAGTAATGAAACAACGTTTCATGAAAAAGACAGGTTTATGATATAAAATGTCCATTGATCCTACAATGTGTTCATTGTGTGCCATTGTATTGGATAGAAACATTACCTATCTAGTAGTGTTATCGGTGAGTGCTGAGTCTTATTTCTGTAAATAAAAGTTGTATTACTTCGTCGATAATAAAATCAGACGGCATTGGCATTCCTAATAAATGTTACTGCATCCCAATCTGACAGTTGCGCAGTTCAATAAACACAGATCTGTCAGACACTATAAACACATACTTGTCAGTCACATTAAAGTGTATATGAAGTGTTATACTCCAGATAACTGTGCCTGGAGAATGCATGTGCATATTTTGTGATGGATTATGTTTTTGCCCAGTTTTCGTCAATTTACACGGGAATAATAAAATTAATTACTGGGAAGTCGTGACACCACTACTCAAAATATCTAGGATTACGTCAACAGTGTCTTTGTGATAAAAAGGCTATCATGTAGCACGTTGTTGATTTCAGTTGTAAATATAAATGTTTATCGAACTAAATGGATCTCGTACATGCCTATGAAATTGTTGCAGATGGCCTTCATTTGTGAGTCGTTTGTGACCATCCATACAAGCTGGGAAGTTTCGCGTGATAATAGATAATTTACTTCCAGATTGTGTCTTAGGTTTGATGCCTGTTCCTTGTTCACATCTCGAGCCATTGCTTTTATCTTTTCAAATCCTGCCTCAACCTCCTTCCTGTTCCAAGTATCCAGAGAATGTCTCATCGATCTCATGTGAGTACTACATAGACCACTGTTTCATTTCTTGTTCGTTCGTGGTTAATTTCAATGCGTTCATTGGTTGGCTAGAAATCATGGTACATTAATAAATATACACTAGTGGTGCTGTAGAATGGTACATCATTAGTAAATATCTATGAAGCAAATATGTAAACCATAAACAAAGTATACAGGTTTACTTGCTACAACATTGCAGTCGCCAACACATAATGAAAAATTGAAAAGAAATTCACAATTTTGATATGGAGTCGCCAGTATTGATTTGTGATTTTGAATAATACTAGGGCGGCTTCCTCAGAGACGTACTGTTTGTATTTTTACATTGTCAGAGCAATATGCCAAACATGTTAGACAATCATGATGAATGTTAGTTTCAGTGCTGTATAATATTCAAATGCTACACTAATGTAGTGGATATGTTGATATATGTGTATGTAATCGACGAATCCTATGAAATCACTACTAGGTGGAAACTTAGTTGTATGCATTGGTTATTTAAACCAAGTTTCAGATCAATGCAAGGCCTGGTCTTTGTCAAATGAAGTGAGTCTGCCTATGTGTACTTTCACATGATTCCAATTACTCTCTGGAAGTGGACGTGGCTGCAGCCCCAATGTTTGTCACAGACCAGAGACAGGAAGTCGTCGATTTCACAAAAGCGTTCCAGTGAATCCAAGCAACTGTATGTTCGGAGTGAAAAGTTAAGTAAAACACCCGCTTCAACTCAATTAAGGACCTGATTGTTCAATGGGATTTTACGTTTGTTATTGGCATCATCAAAATCTTATTGTATTGGTGGTAATAGATTGATACTTACAATAGGGACTTTAAGAACTGGGATGATGGCCAGATATTTTAGGTTTTCTAATGACACATTCCATCGCCAAATATGGCGAAGAATCTACAGGACAATACAGTGGTCACTTACACATTCCAATGATGACGGAATACAGAGGGCCCTTGAAGGCCGTTTCGCTTTCATCTTGCTATTCAATATCGGCGAATATGTTTCCAGATCCGAACCCTGTAATTTAGTTGCTGTTGACAGATTTTTGCTCAAGCGTCCTGTTGTTGGTTAGCGATAATGGGATTTTGGAACATGTCTAAGGAAATGGTGGGTAAAGAAGTCTACGTGTCCTGGAATACATTACAACAAGATATAGAGTGAAGAAAAATATGGATATATTTGTAGGGTGTCAATATTCCATTTAGTTTTTTTTCTTCTGCATTTTATGTTATTCGTCTGTGTTTGTATTCAATAATAATTAGGATCATACGTCAAAAACATAATTACCACGTCATTAGCAAATACGGTTCAGAACAATATGCATCTAGGAAACACATTTTGTAGGTTTGCATTTTAGGTATTTTCTGCAACTGCAATTCTGCATGCGCTTAACACCTAGTATTATCATTCTTCCACAATTTATTGATGCAGTAATGGTATGAGCCGGAACCGAGGTCAGCAAATTGATGTTTCTCTCCTAATGGGATAACTTTTGTCCTATAGAATAACCGCGAGCAAGTGATGAACATTGACAAATGTCAGCCAATATTCACATCTAGCACCTCGTTCAACATACTGTGTCCTCTCGTCATGACTAGGTAAAAAAAACACTTTAAATTTGTAATTGATCATGGTGGAGTATATAACCAAGATGTCTTATTGGATATCCACATCATATTCAAGGATGTGGGATGTCCGCCTAATGGTTTGGCAAGCAAGAATACGAATTTTACTGAGTCGAATCATCTGAATAAAATGCAGAGGAAATTTGGGTACAATATTACCCTCTCCAAATGCTAGGTGCTTAGTCTGTCACGTAATGTTTAGTCTGTCAAATATACACCTATTCTTTAACGGGTATACTTTGCAATAAACAGACTTGTGGATGTGCCATAAAATTGGTCAATACATGTATATTATGTTAATGCTGCATATATAAAATCTAGAGCTGAATTTCTAGCGGATAACATTGAATTTATTGTAGGACAGTGACGCGATTGTCTCACGAGAGGATCATATAACAGCCATCAGACGAATTATATAATTTAAAAGACAATGAGCTATTATCATTCAATGGTCTCAGTCCCAATGGTAAACCCAATTCTCACAGTTTGTCCTCGTACTTTGTCTTGTGCCTGTGTGAGTTCTGCCATTTGTGTTGAAATGTTGGTGATAACAATTAAAAGCACACATACCTGATATACGTTAAAACAGACTAAAAATACCTTTGTGCGAATAAGAATAAAACATATGGCCGATGGTTAATATGGATTTGAAAACGCGACAGGATATGTTTTACCAAGACTAATAGCTGCTTTCAAACAAATATATGGACGTCATCACAATCAGGTTGATAAGTACACAAAATCTGTCACAAGTATGCAACAAGACCTGTTTGCATGTTGATGTTTTGGAATTCATGACGGGTGCCACATATGGGGCAGGGAATGCTCACTCTTTCCGGAACACCTGATTTCCCCTCTTTATGGCCATATGGGGGTTCATGAAGTTCCATGAAATTTTCTCGATTTTGCCTGACACCGGATTTTGGGATTGGATAATGGATTTGGCTTTGTCTGCTCGGTTACTATATACTTGGGTATTGTTTCCATGTTTATTAGAAATCCGAAACAAACCCCATAGAACAGATATATGATAAATACATAAGTACCTAATCACAAGCCAGAACGCTACTGAGTTGATGGTATCCATGGGAACAGATTTGACGTCCGCCAGCAGTGACACGGACTCAGTGGTATGAATGTAAGTATCAACCTATTACCACCAATACAGTCAGATTTTGATGATGACAATAACAAACGTAAAATACAATATTTTGCAATAGAAACAAAGCACGACCAAATAGTTTATCCAAAACACACGGGCGTCATCAGGAATATGTTTTATATATGTGTGTACATTCGATGAACCATATGTATAATCACAGCCAGCTAGAAGATTTGTATAATGTGCATGTCATTTAAAGCTAGTTTCCGCACAATAGAACGCCTGGTGGTCCTCAAATTAAGTGAGTCTGTCTCTGTAAATTTCCACAAGATTCTAATTACCAACAAGGAAGTGAACGTGGTGGAAGCCCCAATGTTTGTCACAGACCAGAGAAAGGAAGTCGTCGATTTCCCAGAAGCTTACCAGAATCCAAGCAACTGTACTTGTTTGGCGCGAAAAGTTCAGTAAAACACTGGCTTTAACTCAATTAGGGACCTGATCCACTCAATTAAGAAGCAATGGGATTACACAATAGGGACTCTGAGAACTGGGATGATAGCCAGAATTTAAGTATTCTAATGACACGTTCTATCGCCAAATGTGGCGAAAAATCTACACGATAAGACAGTAGTCACTGACAGATTCTCATGAAGGCGGAATACAGAGTGCCCCGTGAGAGACATTTTGCTTTCATCTTCGCATCCAGTATCGGCGAATATGTTGCCAGATCAGAACCCTGTGATCTAGTTGCTGTTGGCAGGTTTTTGCTGGATGCCCAATTTGCTTTTGCACTTTCCATAGGGTCTGAATTATTACACGAGTTCAATCGAATCCTGCTGCTGCCCTCGAGATAATGGGTTCTTGGACCATGTCTATAAGAAATGGTGGGTAAATAAGTCTGCACGTGGTGGAATAAATTACCGCAATAAATACAGTGACTGTGGATATCAATGTAGCCTATCACCATTCAATTTAATATCTTGTATATTGATGTTACTCGTCTGTCGTTGTGTTCGAGAATACTTGAAATGATACGAGATAATCATATGAATTGAAATTATAATGACATTCTGGAACACGTTTGTAAAAATATGGCCAGACCAATATGAACAATATATATTAGGAAGTAATCTTGACAGGTTTGCATAAAGATGTCTACAACATCATACAACTGTCATTTGGCATTCGATTCACACCGAGTGTTCTCATTCTTGCAAAAATTTATCCATGCAATAATAATAATTGGTGTGGCACCGAAAACAATAACAATATGAACAATATATATATATAGGAAGTTCTCTTGACAGGTTTGCATGAAGATGTCTGCAACATCATATAACTGTCATTTGGCATTTGATTCACACCGAGTGTTCTCATTCCTGCAAAATTTTTCCATGCAATATTAATAATTGGTGTGGCACCGAAAACAAGGATAGCAAATTGACATTTCTCTCATGGTGTGAGAACATTTTTCCTGTACAATAACTGCGTGAGCCCGCACTAACTGGCAACTCGATTCGGCATGTTCTCTCGTCAGTCGATAGGACAACGGATCACTCTTGATATACAATATTCCATGCTTGAGTATATAATCTGTGGGAATTTTCACAATTATCAACCTTCTGAATATGCCTGTCGAATAAATAATTAAAATACGCATAAATAGACATGGAATCAATACCCAGTATTAAGTATTCCGAGCAAACAAAACAGGGCCCGTTATCCAATCTGCAAAGAAAGTCATATCAGGCATACGAAGTGAGAGAAAACAAAAATGACAGGGAAACTCATGAACCCCCAAAAATGGCCATTAGGAGGTGAAATCAGGTGTTCCGGAAAGAGTGAGCATTTCCTGCCCCACTAGTGGCACCCGTCATGAATTCCCCAAAATTATTATGAAAATAGATCTAGTTGTAATGTACATACATGACTTGTGTAATGTACATACATGACTTGTGGATGTGTGATGAAATTGCAATTTGATGCAATATGTTGATGCAGACTGCCTACAATAATTCACCGGAGAGCAGAACCTCTGGCAGATAGCAATTAGTTTTTTGAGATGCCTCTGACACGAATGTCTCAGGAAAAGATTATATAACAAGCTATTAACTGCCTTCAGAGGAGGGACACAATTTGAAAGTAAATGAGCTATTGTCATGGCATAGTCTCAGTACGCATGCTAAACAACATGGTACTTGAACATTCTGAGAATGTTCATGTACTATGCTTATACTCCCATGATTATATATCTTCAAAACCAGGTTCAATCTGATGACAATAATGTTTGAAAAACTGCATCATTCAGGCAATGGAAAATGCTACCATGAGATGAAGACGAATTGTGCCCTGATCACTTATACATCAAAATTATCCTATCATTATATCACAAACATATGTAGTGCATCCATATATTTTTATTTCATATAAGCATTTCCACAAACAGAAGATGCGTCTGCCATCTTCCCTTCTCCTACCACATTTCTGTATCTTTTTCTTCTACAGGAAAACATTTCTCGCAGTTTTGGAAAATTCCAAAAAATGCTTATGAATCTTATTTCGGTATCCTATGAAGTTCGAATCTGTGACAACATGGAATTTGATGCAGACGTCCATACTATGCTTTCTTTGCTCATTAGGTGAAGTCTGGCGGTGTGTTGTGTGGCACAACTGGGAAATAATTCATGATTCGAAGTTATAATGTCATATAGAGTTACAAAGTATTTTGGGATGATTTAATGGCATTAGGATTGAAATGCACACACATGTTATTCTTTGAAATATTCCTCTTCCATTTGCGAAAAAATTAAGACTGTGGGGACACCCATACCCAAACTTTTTACTTCAGACATCACATTCTCAGCCTTAATATAACTGATTAATCAGTACTACTCCCGAGTGGTGAAGATTCAATGGACAGAACATGAAAATTCTCAATTTTTCCTTTAAATTTGCTTGAATGCCTTCTCGATTACAAAGAAATGTATGAGTTGCAGAGAAACAGTCCAATTCCAGTAAGACAGATGGACGGTAGTGGCTGTATGTGACGCGATATGGTCTCAAAGCTAGCAACCGTGTCTCTTCATAGCACCCGAGAGTGAAATATAACCGAGACTCTGAACGTCTGGTGGAACATATCATTCAGCACCAGTGACAAAGAATGATGACATCTATCATATGGTATGTTCTATGAATAGGGTCTCCACAGTTCAACAACATTGAAAATCCACCTATTCCCCACTTTGTATATTTGGTAGCTCTGTAATTTGGTGATAATGATGAACAGCGATCAGTCATCAATATTTTGTTTTAGACAATATTTGCAACTACATGTATGATGGTTTTGTTAGGTACTGTCCCGAGAAATGCAACAACTGGATAACCCTGAATATTTCATTTATGTTTGATGATCGTTCTTTTCATTAAAATTATACATGTATATCGACTGTTTCATTCAAACAAGAAATACTATCAATTACATAACAATGCGACTGATTTCTACATCTATATTCAAGAGCAGGAACAGGGTGTACTGAGACGTTATATGGAGCATTAACTTGCCATTCATAGACAATTGCCTGTAACAAATAGCACTCGTGATGTGATGCAAAGGAGTGACCCAATCACACGCCTCGTGCCCTTTCGCCTAGTGACAAACAGTCATTGGAACAATGTAATTGGTGGATATAAATACAACTGTAAATTTGAACTGTTGGACAATTGTGTTCTGCGTGGTATTTGAAGTTTCACTCAATTGAAGTTGAAATCAGTTATCGTGTTTTGATTGATATGAAAAAACACTAATGTGGTGGCTTTTATCAGTTATCGTGTTTTGCTTGATAAAAACAAACACTGATGTGATGGCTTTTACAGCATGGTCGTTCTCGACTTAATATCAGTTGAGTGTAAAATTTCCCTGTGTTTTCTGCTGAAATGTTTTTTGTCCTACTGGCTCATCGTATAGTGTAATGATTATTCATGACGTCATATCAGTGGATTGCTTCAATCAGCTATATTCAGAAGACTGACTCTGATAGACTTATACCAGACACCATAGATGTATCCGGTCACCATGACAGCCATATTCTACATACAACCCATATCAACTTGGTTCCTAGGGGCAAAGACTCACCGGCAAGATTAGGATGCATTAGGTGTCTTACCTGCAATAAGAGTGCTCTTTTCGTGAAATGCTTGAATCTGATGGATGTCTAGTAAACCTATTTTGACTACGTATGCAGCGTTTCTAGAGCAGAGTGAGTGATTGAAGTGACTCTGCCGAAGCTTTGTATAATGGCGCCCAGGTATCACGTTAACACGACTGATGACTCCTTGACTGCTATACGAGCTAATGTTCAATTTCTTTCATAGTATGTTGAATGTACATGCCACAAGAACACACGTTGGCAGCAATGGAGTCAATCCCCAGTAGGACAAGACAATTCGCTATGTGATAACTCAGCTGGTGTCCAATATTACTGAGCAATCACCACAATACATACAGGGACAATGCGTATATAACATTTCTTCACGAATACTATTCTGGTTTGGTTTCTTTACGTGAGGAAAGTATGTAGTTTTCAAGGACCTATTCCTATTTAATATGAGGGTGGCATTTAGTGACACCAGACACGGTCAGATAATTTGCAAGTTGATATACTATTATCATGTTAATATCTCTTCCCAAGTTCTTACTCGCAAGTGAAGTTAACCAGGATGTCTTTCCTCTGAACATTATCATGTCAATTACTACGCAGTCGGATCATTATTGAAGGTGTTTAGTCCGTAGTCCTTGATATATACTTATAGGCCTATGTGGAATGGTGGTAGAGCTCTCACAGTGAATAGCACAATCAACAAAACGGTGCGCAGGTATTTTTTGGGTTGACCATTATGTCAAAATTACTCGGACTATCAACGAACATAGCAGCTGATATAAACACATCGCCATACATTCACTTCTAGAATCTAGATGACAACCAAAATGAGTACATGTATAAACTATTATTAAATCAATATTCAATACTTATTTCTTAAGCGAGCTCTCAATATGTTTCCATTATGGATACGTTTTGCTGACAACTCAATAAAACACAAAAGCAAACTATGGATGGTTTTCATGGTAAAAAGAGCCATTTGATTCTCTAATATCGTGTGAGAATTTATTGGTATCCCTGGGGCCAAAGATGATATATCATAGCAATATTTATCTTCTCATATGTTCATATATCGAAAAAAAGCAAAAAAACAAACAATACGACTACATTTAGTTGACAGTGTGGGGCCTGAATGCCATAATCTTCATTTTAAGGATGCAAGATAATTGATAATCCTGACCCTGATATATTCGTGGTAGATTTCCGCTGAATTAGTGGCATTAATTTTACCTACCACATTGTCTTTAATCCTATACTAAATGGTCGGGATTAGATTAGCCTGGGCATGATAGACAGCTTCGTGGCTCGGTTTATAATGTTGACATGCACCTCGCACCCAGTAGATAACTATCACATAGCTGACACAATCAGAACCGACTAGGGTACGGTCAAAATTTTGCTCTTTGGAAGCTACCTCCTAACATCTATACCCTGATTTTCCTAACTTGTTTACACAGTTTTTTGCGATATTTTTGCGATGCTAAATGTTATCGTTCTCTGTGTATACTTCATATGGAGAAAAACGGTAATTTTCTACCGAATTTCAGGTAAAGTGAAAAAAAAACTTCATTAAAAAAACAACAATTGGTGAACGAGCATCAGCTTATATTATCATCTCTTGTTGGCTCGGATCTTGGTGTAAGGGTGGTCATTAGTGTGGAAGGAAACCGGAGAACCTGGTGAAAATCCACTTGCCCGGCTTGACGACCACATACCACCTCACATACTGCCGAGGCCGGGGATCGAACCCGCGCCTAAACCGATTGCACTGGCATGATTTTATTCTTTTCAGGTAAAGTATGCCAAGATATAGAATGATACCATTCAGCATCGCAAAACTATGCATGCCAACGCTTGTTTTTGGATGTGTATCTGGAAACACAGTTCGTGGTCAAGTCATTGTTGTCAGCCAGGCTAGCTTTTACTTCTGTGGTCAAACCATCCCGGTACACAAGGGTAGCCCTGATGGTGCTCTGTCTTCTTGCTCGTCCAGTACTCACATCCCACGGAGATAACGGAGTTATTCCATCCCAAGTATTCTCATAAATTTTGTTGAATATATACATGTCCATGTTCCACTTGCGGTGAAATGAATCACAGTTTTACTGAAGGGTCCATGCAATCGTCGCGGCATTGATGTAATACCTGATGCCCTAACATCTGTGACGCCAAACAGGCATTTTGATCGCTTGGGTAAGTTACCAATATTACCAAACTAATTATTTTTCCCAGCCACATTCAATCTATTTCTGGGAAAAAACACACACATACCAAATATCTTGTATCAACGACAGTGTATTTGGGAAAATATTGATCGTTTGTCGTAAGTACATAACAATAACTCGTACGCACGGATAAATGTTCATACTTACAGACGTAGATTTCTACATACGTAATATCTTCATATACAGACGGAGATTTGTACGTACGTAATATTATCACTCGCATGTACGGCTTTCTATTTCATAAATCAGATAAATAAATATATTTGGTGGATAGGGTGTATTCCTATTCCCAAATTTGTAAAAAAAATCTATACCCACACCCTCGCCTTACCACGTGCTTTGTTTCATCACGTATTTTATCATTACAATTAGATTTTATGTATGAGCTGCATATCCATAATTTGTTCATTCTTACATTCTGATGAATGTACTTTCGTACATTCTTCATACGCACAGAATGGAGTTAGCATTCCCCATGTCCTAAACATGCTGTCGTATGCATGTGCAATGTCGGTTTGATCCACAGCGAAATGATACCCGCGTATCTAAAGTGTGTTGAACGGACTAGTATCCGCACACAATGAGTCAAAAATCAAATAGTTTGATTGCCTTGAAAACTAAAATTGATAATCGTTGTTATCTTGCTACAAGGTATATGTCCACATAAAATATCAAAGCAATCAATTAGGATTTGTGAACCTACACTTGACCGCTATTACGAAAATTGTACAGACGCAGTGATAGATGGAACAGAACAATAAAGGCAAGTCCATAGTCTCTTTAGAACTGTGTTCAGGGGACATACCTCCATATCACGTTGTTGCATATGTATTTATTACAAGTATAGAATATACGACAAATAGCCATAGGGTATGACGAATACACGAGTCAAAACGAGTGTAAAGTCATACCTTACACTGCGAGTTGTCTATTCTATTTGTATCACGGGCGTGTCTACATGTACGTGGGATAGACCACGGCTCAGCCTACTGTTGACTGTGTCAACCGTGGTGTAAATAGTTATATTATATGTATGTTCTTCGATTGTTTGTATATGTATATGGACTACATTCATACTACTCCATTACTGTAATCTTACTAGAAGATACTGTGAGCTGGTTTTCATCAATCACTATACGATAAACAACGCATAAATTTTTACATTGTGATTTTTATTGGATACGAGTGTGAATATATCATGAATATATCATTTTCATCAAAAATGAATGATTCACATCAACATAAGAGCATAAATACATAATATAACCACCAAACACAATGAACACCTTGATTACATCAACAATAGGTGACATTCAAACCAACTTTGCTTCATGGATGCATTATTTCCCCGAATCGCTCACTTTGAATGATTGTTCAAGTAGTTCAGCACATCAAAATTCTTTGGAATCAATCATGAAGGATGATTTCGACATTGATATTGCATATCACATCAAACAGCATCAGCGTGTCAGCATGTCTGCCATGATTCCAAGCGACCAGTGGCCCGTGTCTGTTATAACTCACGCTTGATGACAATGAGTCAATGGAGATAGACACACTGTGCCTACGTGGTCATCAAACCTTAGCGTACATGTGATAAATACAAGGCAGAAATGTGATATTCAGTACAAGTGGTAAAAACCTAAATGATCTATGAAGTAGATGTATACAGTACACACTTGCTACTCACCCAATATCACTTACCACAACCAGGGGTCAGGACGAGTGGAATTGTTGATGATTGCATCAATTGTGTACATGACAATGGTTTAATGATTGGCGAACATCATATGTTTATTATGACAAAATATTATTCATGCTAGTTTGATATCAACGGAACAGATCGATCATTGAAAATCAAAATGAGGTTACTCACAGTTACCAACAGTCATGACGATAACTTCACAAAGGGATAGGCTACTAGGAACATTATGAACGATGACGTAGCGCCCAACTGAGGGTGACGGGTCGCAGGAATAGACGTGTTTCACGTCCTGCTGCCAACCAACGAGACTGGCACAGACTTGATAATATGGATCAACTGGAGCCATATTGGCTGCTGTTGGCTCGGTTCCACTAATACCGATTTTGAAGTCGCTCAAGCGCGGCATAACTATGTGATCTGTGTGATGTGTATATAATATTTGACTCTGGGCAAAAGGTACATCAGAGTGTGCGATACAAGCTGCATATTGCATATTCGTGACATTTTTCGTCACATTATATTCGTCAGATTGAAGACCCATCTTATACATAGTGACAATCTTCAGTAACTCACTTTTATTAGCTTGTGTTCTGGTCACAATGGCAACAGCGTGAACTAAACTGACAACTTCCAAGTCCACAAACCACCAGGGTCGTCCGGGTCTTGAGCCGACTGTATGAGTACAACTTAGGCCGCCCTCCATTACAGAGTCTGGGTTGCCATCAACAGCCAGGCTGGACACATACCTTACACCAAAAATTTCTGCTGTCGAACTCTGTCTAGTTTGTCGTTGAGGTGCCACATTGAAGATTATTTCTGTGAACAAATATATATTTTGATGAAGTAACATAAAAAATTATAATGAATTGTTTGCCATTATAATGACGGGAATTTCATAGAATCAATTTCTTTTTCGTCTGTAGCAACTGAACTCGAAGACGTGTTTGTTTATGGCGACGTGTCTAAAACGAGATGATGAAGGAATAAATATCCCGAGCCAGCAGAAAATTATTACGCCTGGATCGCAGTTCACTCAATGTACGCCAAAGACATTTTGTATAGGTCCACGAGTTCAAAAATAGCTTGCATTTCACTCTACAACACACGGTTTTCGGGAAAACTTGGAATATGAAAACAAATGCCGCAGAGGAAAACATTTAGGCAAAGGTCAAATTTCACTTTACAGACCCTCAGATATGATTGTCTAGGACAACATGTTCGAAAACAGCGTCTTGCTCTTCGACGCATGGTTGAGGAGATGTCTATGATAATGAAAACTGCCCACTCAGCGGGGAAAAAAATAGGCCAGGATCAAATGTCACCCACCATACCCCTCAGGTGTGTCTGTCTATAGCAACGAGTCCGAAAAAAGCAATTTCATTTTGCTCTACGATGCACCATTCCAATTCAGCAGAAAAAAATTAGTTAACTCAACATGCCCTTCAGACATATTTGTCTAAGGCGACAAGTCCGAAAATGACGTTCATTTCCCTCTACGACACACCATTTTAGAGACAAAATAATAAAAATGATGACTCAGCTTTTTTTTGCCCATATATAGTCATAACTCATTTTTTTCTACGGCCACGAGACCCTAAATGGCGTAAGTTTCACTCTACTATCATGCACTGTTTCTAAGATAGGCAGTGAGCCAACAGGGTAACTCTGTAAAAAGGGATTTATCAAGCAATTATTAAATTATCATCCGGAGGCCGAAATTTGTTTCATAAAAGAAGAAAAAAATCTGACAAGACCATAAAGACAAAGAGGAGGTTCTAAGAAACTAACATGTAATTTTAATTTCACTTTCCGATACATAGATGATGTATTGTCGCTGAATAATCCCAAGTTTGGTGATTATTTGGATGTCATATATCCTAAGGAACTTGAAATTAAGGATACTACAGAATCCGCTAATTTTTCCAACTATCTAGACCTGAGGTTGGAGATTGATAATGATTCTAACCTGTCAACTAGATTATATGACAAACGTGATGATTTCAATTTTTCCATAGTCAATTTCCCTTTTCTAAGCAGCAACATTCCTATGTCGCCGGCATATGGTGTGTTTGTTTCTCAACTTATACGCTATTCCAGAGCTAGTTGCAAATATGAGGACTTTGTCTATCGAAGTGCCCAGCTAGTCTCTAAACTGCTACAACAAGGATATGTTTTACCAAGACTTATAGCTGCGTTTAAGAAATTCTATGGACGTCATTATGATCTGGTTGATAAATACAGCAAATCCATGTCTGCCATGCAACTAGATGTATTTTCAGGTTAATTTTGGGGAATTCATGACGGGTGCCACTTGTGGGGCAGGAAATGCTCACTCTTTCCGGAACACCTGATTTCACCTCCTAATGGCCATTTACGGGGGTTCATGAGTTTCCCTGTCATTTTTGTTTTCTCTCACTTCGTATGCCTGATATGACTTTCTGTCCCCGGACTATGAGATTGGATAACGGACCCTGTTTTGTTTGCTCGGAATACTTAATACTGGGTATTGATTCCACGTCTATTTGTGCCACAGAGAGAGACAGTAAATAATAATACCATTGTGGACGCAGCGCGATGGCCGCAAATACGTAGTAACCAGTTTGTTTGGGGGTTTTGCAAAGTAAAAGTTTGTTTGGGGATATTTATTTGGTACCTTGATATACTTCCACATCACGAAGCTGAAATTGTGCTTCAGCCTGTATGATCAAGTATTGTCCATACAATGGTCCATGGTCGCAATGTTGAAACTCCATAACAAGGCTCATCATGCCTACCATAGGGTATGAATATTCGCGCGTTAGCGATTATACATTAAAATCAGGTAAGACTCAAACATATTCCATTACATTAAAATCAGGTAAGGCTCAAACATATTCCTGGCAATTGTTCTGTTACATGAATGATTGGAGATAGAAGTTTCAGAACTTGGCATAACATGTTAGATCCTTTAAACGTCACACATACTTCTTTTACCTTTTACCGAGTGCATAAAAATCAGCACAATGTTTTCATCAGAACAGTCATTCATTGACTTTAAAGACCTAGTTATCACTCGATCACAAACCAACTGACCTGGGTGGAACAAGCAAACATCATAGTTGGGTCCACTCATGTTAGGCGTGAAGGCCATTACCGAGTCATTGGTGACACCCAGGTAAAAATCGCGAAAATCCACTGGTATAATCAACGTGTGATAAAATGAACATCAACTTATCAGTGATACAAAGATGGGTCCCATTACATCAGGAAAAAATTTCATACGTATCCAATCGTTATCATGCAATATAAATTTGAAACCACTGAAAACTCTCGAACGATGTAGATTGGCGTGATAAAATTGGGTTATGTGTTGAATATGAGTATTTGATGCTTCAACTTATATAGCTCGAATAGGGTTTAGGACTGACAATGTACCATTGGTCTGTCCCTCCAACCCAGAGATGACCACTGTATGGACAGGGTAGACATCTCCCAGGTCCACGGCCCACCAGGGATCTGTTCCACTCGCTGTAAAGCTGGTTCTGGGATCATGGTCTATTGCAGTATCATCTCCCACTGCTAAGCCACTTGTTGAGTAATAACCAGACTTGCCAAATGCCAGATCGGTGACTGCGGATGGACGGGTATGCAACATGAATTTTAGAAGAACAGTTTTAAAGCTTCAAACCTTTACCGGCACATTTAGATTATAATGAAGCAAATGCAATTGTCAAATGAATGCTTATGGACAAAAACTCGACTTGGAATAGTATGAGTTGCTAAGGCTGGTACAGTTGAAAATATTTAATTAAATATTATATAGAGCACTTACCCTCCGACTCAACTTGGAACGTGCATGTCCAAAGTATGGACACATAACAAGAGAACACTGTGAATAAGTCCATGATGTACTTGCTCGTTATGTCCAAAAGAAGTTCATTGTCAACATTTGTAGCAACAAATACGTTTACTTTTTTCCGAGTTTGACATTTTATAGAAGTGTTTCCGGTGTGTTGCACTTTCAGGTTCAAGACCTGTCTATATATATGCTGTATAAGATCTCATGCATAATATATAAGAACCCCAACTGTCTGGTATCATCGGACTAGGATGAATCAATATTATGCCGAGCCCTTTGTTTTCAATGATAGCAAGGTTAATGTTGTCCATATTTTATGGAGTATAATTGATGTTCATATCAGTGTATTTGTACCCACCTGTAGTCACGGAATAATACAATTCCGTGTGCAGCAGTAACAAGACGAATTAATTGTTTATATGTACATCAATTATCATGTGCTCTGTTGAAAGCCCGATTGCTCTCTTGAGAAACATTATTCAGTCTGAAAAACAAAACAAGAATAGTACCTAAAAAGTACTGGTGGAGACCACAATACACTTTTATTATCTCTATTCGGAAAAAAATATATCTGAAGCTGGTATACAACAAAGCACCCAGGTTGTGGTAACCAACTTTCCCTGAAGATGAACTATCAATAATCGCGAGTTCTGTTGACAAAAGATATCCTCCGATGATGCAGGATGCACATGATCATAATTCAGAACTACAATGTAAGCTTGGTCATTAAGGATTTTGGCTATATCCAAGATTCAACGTCTCTCAATGACATATATGTGAGATTGATCCCTCAATGGTACATCAGGCAAAGACCGACGTCACTGGTAGATTAATCGAGAATGGTATTTTCTAATTTCAAGAACAAAGAGTATGTGTCCATACATCCTCAGGTGGAAATGAACATTGAATGTGAACACTCGATGTCATACCAGTTCAAGTTGAAGGTCTGCATAAGATTTTCGACTCCATCATACATAATATATACGAGAGCGTGATATAGCCAGCATCTTCAAAAACGCTATTTATATTATGTAATCCACGAAAATATTGAAATTAAAATTTATTTGACTTAACACCTGTATCATTTGACTGAATGTGAGTGTCATATTTGACTATTGAGTATTCAATCCGCCTGACCGCATTGCGTAAATTACATTGAACCACTTTCAAAACTCTTGGATCCGCCTCTGTGGATACTCACATTTCTAGAGTGATCACGCACCCCCCGATACCAGGCGGGATTATCGCCACTGGCGAATTGGTTATTCGAAAGAAAATAACTGATTATGTTCCAAAAATATCCAAATAAGACCGTGCATAAAATATTGTTTGATTGTTGTTCAATGACACTCATTTATAACTGTGGAGTTATTGCAATAAGACTCTGCAATGAACTGCAATTCAGGGCATAAGTAATTGTATACGGCGGCCCAATGCTGCCATTATTCATGCCTGAGTTAAGAGTAGTTTTGAAATCAGTTTCATAGTTAGCAAACAGATATTTTCAGTTATGAAACTAGTTTCTAGCAAGGCACAAACCCTTTACACCCGGCACAAACCTTTGTAGCAGAGCACAAACCCTTTACACATGGCACAAACCTTTCTAGCAGGGCACAAACCTTTTTAGCAGGGTGCGAACCTTTCTAGCATGGTGGAAACCTTTTTAACATGGCACAAACCTTTTTTGAAATCAGTTTCATAGTTAGTAAACAGATATTTTCAGTTAAGAAAATAGTTTCTAGCAAGGCACAAACCCTTTACACCCGGCACAAACCTTTGTAGCAGGGCACAAACGTTTTTAGCATGGTGCAAATTTTCTAGCATGGCGCAAACCTTTTTAACACGGCACAAACCTTTTATGGCAGGGCACAAACCTTTTTAACATGGCACAAACCTTTATAACAAGGCATAAACCTTTTTAGCAGGGCGCAAACCTTTATAGCACGGCACGAACCTTTATAGCAGGGCACAAACCTTGATAACACTGCACAAACCTTTATAACAGGGCAAAAATATTTTTAGCATGGCCCAAACCTTTATAACACAGCACAAACCTTCATAGCAGGGCATACACCTATATATCGTGGCACAAACCTTTTTGACACGGCACGAACCCTTGTAGCATGGCACAAACCCCATGTTTTAAAGGTTTGTGCTCTGATAGATAGGTTTGTGTCATGCTAGAAACTAGATTCATAACTGAAAATAACTGTTTACTAACTAGAAAACTGATTTCAAAATTACTATGTTTTAAAGGTTTGTGCCCTGCTATATAGGTTTGCGCAGTGCCAAAAAGGTTTGTGCCCCGTTATAAAAGTTTATGCCCTGCTATGAAGGTTTGTGCTGTGTTAAAAAGGTTTGTGCCCTGTTATAAAGGTTTATGCCCTTCTATAAAGGTTTGTGCCGTGTTTGGAAAGTTTATGCAATGCTATAAAGGTTTGTTCCGTGTTAAAAAGGTTTGTGCCTTGTTATAAAGGCTTATGCCTTGCTATAAAGGATTGTGCTATGCTAAAAAGGTTTGTGCCGTGTTATAAAGGTTTACACCATGTTAAAAAGGTTTGTGCCGTGTTATATAATGGTTTATGCCCTGCTATAAAGGTTTGTGCCGTGTTAGAAAGGTTTATGCCATGTTAGAAAGATTTGCGCCCTGATATAAAGGTTTATGCCCTTTTTTAGAGGTTTGCGCCATGTGAAAAAGGTTGTGCCATGTTATAAAGGTTTATGTCCTGTTATAAAGGTTTGTGCCATGCTATAAAGATTTGCGCCCTGATATAAAGGTTTGCGCCATGTTAAAAAGGTTTGTGCCGTGTTATAAAGGTTTATGCCCTGTTATAAAGGTTTGTGCCGTGCTAAAAAGGTTTGCGCCATGCTGAACAGGTTTGCACCCTGCTAAAAACGTTTATGCCCTGCTAGAAAGGTTTTTGCTGGGTGTAAAGGGTTTGTGCCTTCCTAGAAACTAGTTTCATAACTGAAAATAACTGTTTACTAACTATGAAACTGATTTCAGAACTACTCTTGACTCAGGCATGAATAATGGAAGCATTGGGCCGCCGTAAATGTATGTTGAACGTACATGTTTGCATGTTTTGGTCTGAACAGTTTTATAAAATATTATCAGCAGTATGGTAAAAAAAGCTAAAGTCAATTTTGACCGTGTATGTAAGTAAGTAAGTATCAATCTATTACCACAAATACAACCAAAAAAGTATCTGTCTCTTTGAATTCAAAGTGCATATAGGTTGGTCATGATGATCAACGAAATTCAAGGTCTGTTTGATAGAAAATTAATAACGCAGGTTGAATGGAAATTGAGGTCATGGAGGGCAAAACGATAAAGAATGCTGCTTTCCAAATTAACCGTTACAATATTAATAGGGAAGAGTATATCATTTTGTGCTATCTGGTGGTATCACAATTGAGAAGAATAATCAATAAATTCATGTATAAACGGTTTGAATACAGAAATTCATCAAACTATGCTTTCAATACTGATCACGTCTACATAATTAGAGGCATACACTGTGAACAACAAATTGTGAGCAAACGATTTAACAAACTCATTCAAAAAGATATAACAAGATTTAAATAAAACTATATCTATATAAAGCAATATTTATTTTAGAGCAAAAATAATAGAATATGTAGACAAGATATATTCTTTTATGCCGTGATAACTGTTATATTTGGTAGTTATCGTTTACTATGTATTACTGAGGTTTCAAAGCAACGTATGCCAACAGCAGTATCAGAAATAGTTTGGTTTACTTTTAAAAAAGAATACGACGATATGCTGCAGAATGCAATTTAACAGTACCGTTCATATCGTTTTGTATCACTGCTCACGAACTGTTCTATGTGGATCAATGAGAAGCGATATACCGTGTGATGTTTCGCCAAAATATATGATGGCAGATGAGAAAATTGTCTGATACGCATTTATAAATCAATCCACACAGGTCACAATTAGTGATAAATTATGGATAATTTAATTATTGCATTTGATCGCTCATGAAAACACACACTCCTGTTGATACATCTACACGACCATGATATTGTGTTCGTTCTTTTGCATCTATAAATTGTTGATCATGATATTCACTGAGCAATCAGTCACACTAATTTCCACAAAGTTATTTTCACGAGGTATCACTGAATAGAAACAAGTATTTCCTATCATCAGTTATTCACTGGTCATTTTACACTGAGCCGAAGTCATCTCATGACTTCGGATGTAGATGTTAGCCTTGAATGTAGATGACAAATCTATGGATGACAGAACTCTCAAGGATTCTATTGATGCATTCCAATGATTATTCCAATATAACAGGATTGGTTGGCAAATCTTTAAACTAGTTTACTTCGTACAAGATATCCATTTTTCAGTGGATAATTCCAGAAATATTGTTGTTCAGCTCCGTTCTATCGCAAAAGGCTCTTTGTTCAAGGCGAACATATGTAGATGAGAAGTTAATGCACCAGAAAACTCATGGTCACTTGGCTGTGTGAATCATTTTTTACGGAGATACCAATTTCGTTGTTGATAATAAAGTCCGAATGATGGAAACCGTATCCACACGTTTTCGATGAGAAATGAAGACGAATATGTGCAAATGTAACATTCCGGGCGATGACAATGAAAACATTATCAAGTGTGAGTAAATACTTTTCCACCAGTTCAATATCCAATCTATAGTGCAGTATCAAACGTTTGAAGAAACTTATTAGCCCACGTATAGTAATAATGTCAACGTCAATGGTGAAAACTGCAGTTAGGACCATATTATGCACACTACAGACTGCTGATGTTTTTTCCGCCACTGGTACTGAGCGATAATTTTCAGTTGCTGTTCGAGAGATGCCTGATGGAATTGATGGAGAGACATGCTGGTTGTTCGGTTAACCACTGAACCCAATTTGGGAGGTGAAGGAAATGAGACAGACATTTCCTTCACAAAAAATTAGTGCCCGTCTTCTAACTATATAATGTTTATCACAGGCTGCAGTCGAGAAAAAACATTTAGGATGCACGTCAGTAAGTATCAACCTATTACCACCGATACAACAAGATTTTAATGATATACCACGCCAGGAAACAGTAACTGCACGTCAATGTACGGCAATAATTAGCGCATTCTAAACAGCAAGGAAGAGAGTATGGAATGTTCATATCAATGTCAAAACTGATCGTACTTTATCCGTGTAGCTCCAGTGCCACGCAAGTCGTCATTGGTTCTAGTGCAATCCAAGAATAGATTCCATGGCATAAAAAATTCAACATGTCAAACTTTTACAGCACTTGATCTCCGTTTGAAATTTTCTGAGACCCAGCGATCCAGATTCGGTAACCAATATCATAGAAACGTGGTCAGAGTTTGTGATCAATCGGTTTGAGCTATTGCCTGAAAATTCGCGTATCTCGTTTGGGAGAGAACAGTAGTATAGTATGGGCCAGGTACTCGCCAGGTGGCGCTACGGTGCTCGCCAGGGGGCGCAATGGCGTCATAACGTTTGCCCCGCACTCACCAGGTGGCGTCATAACGTTTGCCCCTAGACTCGCCAGGTGGAGTCATAACGTACCCATAAATAATTGGAAAATCATAACGTACCCATAAATGTTCTTAAAATCATAACGTACCCATGAATGTTTGAATAATCATAATGCACCAGTATTTTTTGGAAAATCATAACGTACCCATGAATGTCTGGAATATCATAACGTACCAATAAATGTTTGGAAAATCATAACGTACCCATAAATGTCTAAAAAAATCACAACGCACCCATAAATGTCTGGAAAATCATTATGTTCCCAGAAATGTTTGGAAAATCATAACGTACCCATAAATGTTTGGAAAATCATGTATTAATTTTTGCAATATTTTTAAACATTTTTTCAAATAAACTTTCCTTTTTATTCAAATTATAAGCATCATATTAAAACGAGTCTATACCATTTTCTCAGGTTTTTTATTTCACAGCACACATCTACTATATATACAATTTCTACACAATGGCCTATACATGGACTCCTTTTTCTGTATTTTTAAAAAAATTTATATTTTTTTGGTTCGCTAAACTATGCATGCGCAATATACAACTGAAGAGTGAACATGGATACCTGCTCTATATGTCTGAAGAAATTTTCATGAGCCCATGATGTTAGGCGACATATGCTTACCGTACACGATACAACTAAGCAGCAGCAAGTGATGACACTACCGCCGCTGCAACCATTGCCGCCGCCACAGGCGTTGCCACCACCGCCACAGCCATTGCCACCGCCGCCACAGCCATTGCCGCCGCCTCCGCCACAGCCATAGCCGCCGCCGCCGCCACAGCCATTGCCGCCGCCGCCGCCACAGCCATTGCCGCCGCCGCCGCAGCCATTGCCACCGCCACAGGCGTTGCCGCCGCCGCCACAGCCATTGCCAACGCCGCCACAGCCGCTGCCGCCGCAGCCATTGCCACCGCCACAGGCGTGGCCGCCGCCGCCACAGCCATTGCCGCCGCCGCCACAGCCTCAGCCACAGCCTCAGCCTCAGCCTCAGCCACAGCCTCAGCCTTGGAAGCCACAGCCTCAGCCTCAGCCACAGCCTCAGCCTCAGCCACAGCCTCAGCCTCAGCCTTGGCAGCCACAGCCTCAGCCTCAGCCACAGCCTCAGCCTCAGCCTTGGCAGCCTCAGCCTTGGCAGCCACAGCCTCAGCAGCCTCAGCCTCAGCCTCAGCCTCGGCAGCCACAGCCTCAGCCTCAGCCTCAGCCTCAGCCACAGCCTCAGCCTCAGCCTCAGCAGCATCAGCCTTGGCAGCCTTGAGGCTGAGGCTGAGGCTGTGGCTGTGGCTGTGGCTGAGGCTGTGGCTGTGGCTGTGGCTGAGGCTGAGACTGAGGCTGTGGCTGAGGCTGAGGCTGAGGCTGAGGCTGTGGCTGCCGAGGCTGAGGCTGTGGCTGAGGCTGCCGAGGCTGTGGCTGCCGAGGCTGAGGCTGAGGCTGAGGCTGCTGAGGCTGTGGCTGCCAAGGCTGAGGCTGAGGCTGTGGCTGAGGCTGAGGCTGTGGCTGAGGCTGAGGCTGTGGCTTCCAAGGCTGAGGCTGTGGCTGAGGCTGAGGCTGAGGCTGTGGCTGAGGCTGTGGCGGCGGCGGCAATGGCTGTGGCGGCGGCGGCCACGCCTGTGGCGGTGGCAATGGCTGCGGCGGCAGCGGCTGTGGCGGCGTTGGCAATGGCTGTGGCGGCGGCGGCAACGCCTGTGGCGGTGGCAATGGCTGCGGCGGCGGCGGCAATGGCTGTGGCGGCGGCGGCGGCAATGGCTGTGGCGGCGGCGGCGGCTATGGCTGTGGCGGAGGCGGCGGCAATGGCTGTGGCGGCGGTGGCAATGGCTGTGGCGGTGGTGGCAACGCCTGTGGCGGCGGCAATGGTTGCAGCGGCGGTAGTGTCATCACTTGCTGCTGCTTAGTTGTATCGTGTACGGTAAGCATATGTCGCCTAACATCATGGGCTCATGAAAATTTCTTCAGACATATAGAGCAGGTATCCATGTTCACTCTTCAGTTGTATATTGCGCATGCATAGTTTAGCGAACCAAAAAAATATAAATTTTTTTAAAAATACAGAAAAAGGAGTCCATGTATAGGCCATTGTGTAGAAATTGTATATATAGTAGATGTGTGCTGTGAAATAAAAAACCTGAGAAAATGGTATAGACTCGTTTTAATATGATGCTTATAATTTGAATAAAAAGGAAAGTTTATTTGAAAAAATGTTTAAAAATATTGCAAAAATTAATACATGATTTTCCAAACATTTATGGGTACGTTATGATTTTCCAAACATTTCTGGGAACATAATGATTTTCCAGACATTTATGGGTGCGTTGTGATTTTTTTAGACATTTATGGGTACGTTATGATTTTCCAAACATTTATTGGTACGTTATGATATTCCAGACATTCATGGGTACGTTATGATTTTCCAAAAAATACTGGTGCATTATGATTATTCAAACATTCATGGGTACGTTATGATTTTAAGAACATTTATGGGTACGTTATGATTTTCCAATTATTTATGGGTACGTTATGACTCCACCTGGCGAGTCTAGGGGCAAACGTTATGACGCCACCTGGTGAGTGCGGGGCAAACGTTATGACGCCATTGCGCCCCCTGGCGAGCACCGTAGCGCCACCTGGCGAGTACCTGGCCCATACTATACTACTGAGAACTCCACAGTGAGGGACCGTCAGACCTCAAACTGTTTTGGAATTGAACTTTGGATTTATTGATGGAATATCAATAAGGTGGAACACGGAGGAAACAGTTTATCTGCCACTCCTCGTGTTTATTATACGTACACATGTGTAACGAGTTGTGTGATCGTTGGCAAATAAAAAATCAGTCGAAAACATCACTCAAGTTACCAGCCTAATCCGTAGTATGGGACATCTATATTGAGCTTAAGACTACTTGCATTCCTCCAGTTATGGACGGACATCTTTCGAGGCATCTCTGGAATGTATCTAGAATATCCGTACACTTAGTATGTGTAAGTGACATGTAAACGTTATCTTTGTAAAGCCAATTTTAGGATTATTTTCATTCTGCATGTTCCTATTTCTCAACAATGTATTTTTTGGCAACACCTTGAATTTATATATAAACTGGGATGCTGTCTGGTAATTGGAAATCAATACACGTCTTCTCTCCATAGTGACTTTCTGAACAACCTGCAATTGCTGCATTTGTTTTATTTATTCTACTCGTGGCTAAGGCTGTTGGGAATACTTAGACAAATGAAATTCCCATTACCTTTTAGAGGGTTATTCATGTTCACGGATTGAATTATTCCAGGGAGTGTGTTTCACTTGGCAACAAGGCAAGAGGCATTCATTTGCATCACTTCATGCGGCTTGTTTGTTGGAGGTGTCCATACGTGGGTGACAAGGTGATGCAACATGAAAATCCCGGACACATGTTGGTCTCATGGATGACTGCTTACAACTCCAGATGTATATAACTATCATCAGTTGTTTCTTGTGATTGTTCAAAACGAAATAGATCTATATAACTTTCGATAAAAGTACTACCAACAGACACACAAATCAGGTGATAAAAAAAACATTATACTCTCTGTTAACATTGGATGCATTTTGTTTGTCCAATGTGATCCCAGATCATGTGTGCGATGACGCAAAAAATTGTTCGAATTGCAATCATGATCCGAAAATTCATGGATCACAGGAATCACAACTCAGGTGTGATTCTTTTTCTGGACCTCATGTAATCAGCGTTATTTCAAAATGGCGCTGAATATATAAGAGGCAATAATTGCCACTTCGAATACCCACTGGAATATAATGATAATAATATATCAAAAGTAACCTTGTTCGTACTTTACCTAATTATGTAGGTCCCCTAATATCGCTCACACAAAATTATTTTGACAACGGACAACTGTCAGATTCACATGCTACTCAACAATTGTTATGGTTACTACAGTAAATAAAATGTGAAAAAACAAACAAATCTAAGTTCACTTTTGTTTTGATGTTTCAACAACATCACGTTAAAACATACTACCATTGAAGTGTGGACAAACGAAGAATTACAAAGTTTTTCTTCAAAAAGTTTGGTCGGGCAATGTTTCTATTGCAAAATGTTGTAGATTACGTTTCTTATTGGTATCTTCAAAATCTAGTTGTAATGGGGTTAATAGATTGATTCTTATTTACGAAGTTATCTTCAAAATTGTGAGTAAACATTTGAAGCTCGGGGGTCACATAATGGGAAATTAATCGCTAGATGGCACTTGCCGCTTAGCTCACCGACTCACCGTGGCCTAGAGGGTATCATGAACGATACGAAAATATTTATTAAAGCATCAAGCCAAATATATATTTAATATTTATATTGAAGTACAATAAATAACCTAACATATAATATATATAACATATACATATATAATATAAAGTTGAATCACAGGAATTGAATAAATAATAATTATTCAAAAAGTCATGTTATTCAAAGTAATCAAGAAATATGTGCTTATTTATTGAGGTAAATCGGAATTTAAACAATATGAACAATCAATAAATAAGCATGCATATATATATATATCGAAACTTTTGAGATTTCAATATGTCTGTTTTAAATGAAAACACTAGCATTATATCAGATTCTGATGCTGTAGTGGAACATGTCGAAGAATACGACAATCTTGATGTCTCTGGGCCATGTGCTGGTTTGTATTAATAATTAAATATTACAAGTTAGTATAATGACAGACCTTTTCAGTGTGTCATGATTAAACTTCCAATCTATATGAAGTACCTGGAATACAACTGTCAGATCCAACGTATCACCAGGGATCCTTGGTATCACGATCAAGAGATCTCAATCTGCTCCATCAAAGTAGACTTGTACCACAAAATAGGTCAGAAAGTTAATATCTTTCTGCAAACGAGATGAGCATCAATTTGAGGGGACAAATTTTAAGGTGAAAAGGGCATGGGAATCTACTGGTATTGCTCATTCGAGGAATAGGAATTATTGTAACCTCGATGACCGTGCTGGAACAGCTTGCCACAATTAGTGGACGCACCTCAAATGGCGGTATGAAGAAATAATCGATTATAACAAAAAAGTCTGGCAATAACACGAAAAGGTGGATATTCCTCGATGATTTCCAAGAGCTGTTTGGTGAAAGACCATCCGCTCACCCAAAATCCTTGACAAGTACAATGAAAGTACTGAAAACGTATTTGCAAATAACAGTGTTTAATTCATTTCGCTTTCAAACATATTCCAGTACATGATTTACACATGATGCAATAAGGCTATGTGTTGTAAATTTCTAGCCATTCAATTTTTTTTTATTTGATATTATCAATAAATTTTTAATGTGTATGTCCAGTCAAGATCCCAGCGATGAAGCTGTTGTCTAAAAGAAAAAGTTCACAAGAGTAGAGTTAGTGTATCCATTATTGCACGTGATATAGTAGAAATAGTATTTTTTTTAATTTCATTAAATTTCAATGTGTCTGAGATAACTTATTATTTCATCAGATCCAATAGCAGTCAGGTTTCCAGAGAAAACCCCACTTCACCTGACGTGCCCGCTGCGATTTCTAGTTCACCCGGAGAGACGATAACAGCTGAGTTACTATCATAATAATAGATAAATCTTAGTATTGCCATCATCATTTAGTCCTCGTAATCTTAAAATTTTCAAACAGCACAGACCGCGAGGCTGAGATCCCATTGACGAGATAGATATGAGAAAAAAACTAAAAACAAGGACCAGAACCAGAACATCCAATATCATAATCCAGTACATCGAGAAGGAAAAAGAGAAGGGAGGCAGGAAATGGAAAAATGGAGAATGAACATACTGACTGAGATGCACGAAGAACGCATGGGCCTATTGGGAAACTTAGTGGATTTCATGGGAATACTGGTAGAAAGTATGGTGAAAGTTGCAGAAAAGCGTTTTTTGGTGAAGTTGATTAGTCATTCACATAATTTGTATGTTTGGCTATATGTTATGATGAAAAATGTCAGCGCATGAATCGGGAAAATTTGTAAAAAAAAAAAAATATGAGTGATTTTTTTTCTCAATTTCACCAAGAACCAGTATGTGTGTATTTTAAACTCAATATCGCCACAAATTTCAGTGAATTATTGCATTATATTGATTACTTTGTATTAAGCACTCCTTAGACATACAAACCGGCGATTGCAAGTTGAGTATTGAAGGCATTACTCAACTTATGGTATGAATAATGCATCTAATGTTATCAGCTGGTCATTGTGCAATGGAAAACTAATTTACATGTATGTTGAGAAATAAACGTGGTGCGGGATTTGTACAACCTTACTGTGGGGTTCACAGGTAGCCCCAGAATAAAAGTTTTACACTTAGTATATGACATGGAAATGCTAATGTGAAATTCAATTATAAGTGAACTGTCAGACTCAATCTGCATATCTACATTCAAATGATTTATATGAGAGGTTAATTCCAATATTTATGGGTGTGCTTGTGTTTTCCTCTACCCAATTATCGGTGAAAACATGGTAAGTACATATATGTCAGGCCAAGTGAATGCATGCATCCCATGTTCATGTCACAAATTGTGGCACAAAGGAATGAAATCTGCGTAAAAGTTTCAATATCAATTTATTTTCAGTTAATGAATCTAGTGGTAGATGTAAAGAAAATTTGTGTAAGCTAATTCAACCAGTACTCACATTTTCATTCACATTGTCATTAATAATTTTTGTGACGATTACAAAAATACATGAAAAAGCAGTGCCTAAAATATTCAATGCAGATTTGCTGTTTACTTGCCTAATAGTTTCAGCAGCTTACGATGTTTCACTGTGCCAGTTACTTCAGCTTTTTAAAAAGCAATATTCGAAGTTTCATGCACATGTTATGCAGTGTACAGCAAGCATGAATCACCTCGAATATGTGTTGCACATCGTCCATGTCAATATGTTCCAGTCTTCAAAACCGACCTTTGCATAATTGCTCTCTCAACAACCACTCGACTAGTGGAATGGTGCGCTGAACAAAATAGTATAATTTATACATTGTTGTGTGTATCACCAAGAATGTGAGTACCATTCGAGAGAATCTGGACAGCATTTGAATGAAATGTTTCGTTGCTATCAATGTAAACATACTAAATTTATTTAATGGATAAATAGTACCAGTAGTAAGTCGTCTACATTTGATTGAATGTAATAATTAAAACCTAAATGACTATTATGCACTTTGGATATGCATTTTAAACTTTTTCAAAATGACTGATGTGTATTTCAGATTCATACCAAAAACAATGGAGAGTTCCTGAATACTCGAGACATGGGTTGATCCTGGCCAACCACAGTACATATCAGAGAGCTCCAAGCTTTTTTCGAAACTGCCACGGCCTGTAAAACTATCGTGTGGAACTTCCTGCAATTGAAGTAATATTCCTGGTTCAAATGTGGAGGTCTGATGGGTAGATGTGTTCCACTTACTGCTCCAAGTACACCAGGAAATCCCGGATTTTCTCAAATGACTCTTGAATCGCAACAGCAAGCTCTACAGTCGGCCACATAACATAAATTGGTGTCAGTTGGTTGTTGATGTCGTCAAAAACGCTTCGGATAGAGGGACACCCGAAAACGAGTTTCAAACAAGTTCCGCGTTTAAAGTTCTAAGAAAAAGGTGTCGTCGGTGTTCAGTCAGTACCGTAAAACTTCTAATAAACGCCCGGGCGTCTATTGATTTCAGTTACACTCTAGACCCGGCGTCTATTAGAACCCGGCGTTTATTAGAACCCGGCGTTTATTGATTTCAGTCGTTGTCTGGACCCGGCGTTTATTGGAATTGGCGAGGCCTGTGTTACGATATGACAAATCGGGTGACAGTTTAGATATTAAAAGCTGGAAATTCCCGGCTGGGACGCGTTGACGTTGTCGATATTAGTATCTATACCTTGTTATGTTACACAATGTACATAGACCCGGCGTCTATTAGAACCCGGCATCTATTAATTTCAGTATACCTGAACCCCCAGCGTCTATTAGAACCCGTCGTCTATTAGAAACCCGGCGTCTATTAGAAGTTTAACGGTATTTCTACACATGCCGCGCTTTTTCAGGAGTTCTTTGAACATTGAGTCTAAAAATTACAGAGACGAGGGATCATGGCGTCAGTTTGAAGGCGCAGCACCACTATATGTTACACGTTCGAATAAATGATAAATATCAACTTCTTCCATTAAAATTGGTTCAGTCATCCACAGCAAAGTTCGTTGGTGATGCCTGAACAATGATTTAATGAAAGAAATTGACAAGATCCGAATTTATTCTGTCATAATGCAATAAGTATTATTTCCATTCCCCTTTGTTTTCAATTTATCCCATCATTTGTATTTAATTTTGTTAATGTAAAATATAGAGATGATATAAAATACATCTGAACTGAATAGAATTGAACGAAAAACACACCCAAATGCAAACTATCCGAAATTTCAAATCATACCCGCGTGGCACTCTGAGGTCCGCGCGAACCAGGCATCAGCTTGGAAGGTTAATTTTCGACTTTGTGATATTGAAAGGTGGCACAAGAAGTGATTCAATGAGTTGGAGAGAACCGATGCAGAAATTTGAAAAACGATAACTGCACTTTCTTGGGATTTTAACTGCGGAACTTGGAACTTGGAACTCGGAACTTGGAACTTGAAACTTGAAACTCGTTTTCGGGTGTCCCTCGGATAGAATGGAATGTTGTGCTATCGCTAACACCGAACCTGTCTGCAACATCTCGATCAGGTGCATGCCCGCCAAGAATCCTTAGGGTCATGAGCACCTTCTTGTCAAAAGACACCTGCGTTAGGCCAGCATGTAGGCCTAACCTCTCGGGCCACGTAAGCTTCCGGCGAAGGTACTCTACAAATGCTCTACTGAGAAGCAAGTGTCACTTGAAAACATCAAGGTGAAACTGCGGCACAACAACTTCGGCAAAATTCACCACTTCTTGGTGATTAGTTTGAGAACGTGATGTCTAAAGAAACCAGTTTGGTATAGATATTCCCAAAATCATAATATGGCACCAATAGACAATCCAAGTTGTTGCAATCTAAGTTGTTGCAAAATATGTGTGCACTGCATGAAACAGTACCGAAAAATCCCCAAATACGTTATGATATTAGAGTGTTGGGCGCGACAATGTTCTATATGTCTGGCTAGATACACCCGAAAAGTACGATTTTTAAAAAAATTATTATTGTCTCGTGTGTCCAGATTGGTACTTCTAACTAAAACATTATCCTAAAATGGATATTTTTTCACCACTTCTACTGTATTCAGTTTGTGATAAAAAAGAAAATGGGGATATTTTTTGAGCAGTTATCAAATCGTGCAACATTTTGATTTCACATTCAGTATATTGGAATGATCAGACAATACTCACAGGATGTCTGTCGAACAGCTGTTCACTCCCTGGTCACAACACTCCTGGAATATGGAAACATCATGCTAAGTGGGTTACCACATACCTGATCAAGTCGTCCTCAATTTGTACAACAGCACCGCTAACTCCAGGCCAGAGGAAGGACAGAAGTATTCCAGTATTCAATGGCTGCCCGTGGAATATCGTTTCGAACACAAACCGTTGACAACCATGCCAGACATGACACCAATGAATATAACTGAGTTGGTTATTATAAACGTACCTACCAGGTCCTTTTGCCATATTGCCATTTTTACCGGTGGTACTCAAAACACAAACATCACTGTACCATTTTACAATCCGATGTGTAAGATAGGGCGCTTAATAGTTGTGGTAGATTTGTGTGTATTGTCATTCACATATATGTGATACAATGAGTATAATAATTATGTCAGGAAGCATACATACGTTTTCATTTGTGTTACAAAACACATTGCCGCACTTCATATAATGATAATTATTTTGCTCCACACAATGGGGTAAGGACATCCACAAGAAATTGCAGCTTGTCACAGATTCAAACTTCATAGGGTGAAACATATGCTCCATAAACACTATGATACATGTACGAAGCTTTTTGATGGGTGTCAGCATTGTAATAAGTAATTTCGGCGCCAATGTAATGAGGAATATCGTCATGATGGTGAGATTTGGCACGAAAATCATGTGTACCGGTATTTGGAGTAGTATCAAGGATTGTACCACTTCGTAAACTGGGCATGACGGATTCTACAAAGCTGGTTGAGCTGGAATTATAATATACGGCACAAGTAAGGATTGTCATCATGTGGTTCGTTATACACTAAGAGGAAATAAAGTGTATGGGCTTGTTCAAAGAGCTTTAGTTCCACCGGATATCGGAAAGATCATGTACATTTTGGGTGAAATTTGTTGCATGCGTGCGCACACTGTTCCGTGGCATTTTTAAAGATGCCGGTTCCGCGCCATCACTGATGATATCCAGTGGCGATGGACATAATGTATAGTTTATTCATTGATAAGCGTATATAACACGGATATTATTCTCTTCGTACTGCCGCCGCAAATTGTCAATACATTTCCACATGCATGTCGGAGCGATATGTCGCCATGATGTTGTTGCTCGATCGATTTTCTCTTTTTAGGTCGGCGCCTGGCCCTGTCTATCGTCTCCAGTTGGGGCAGGTTGTACGGCTCATCCAAGTCGTCCAGTCTCAGGAAGTCCAGTCCTAAATCTTCATCCGCAATTCAGACATTTCATGACAAAATAATCAGCGCTGTCCGCATGACCAGTGACTAGTCTGCTTGTTAAATTCCTTGGACCGTTGTCATCCCAGTGACAGTGTACAGAACTGATTCTCTGCAATTATATAGGCCTATCACAAGGTTTAAAACACTTGTCTAGCTAAATTCTCAGGATAGAAAAGTACATCTATAGTGACAGTTGCGTGTACAATGATTTTGCTTGGTTGTTTACTGCAAAATAAAACCTTTATTCTTATTTAATAAATTATATTCTTATCGTTTCCCAATCATTCTTCCCAGTCTATACAGCATAAATCTACTTACATTCAATAATATTTGGAGTATTTTGTTTTCAACATGGCTTACAAAATATCCTGGATTTAGGAGGGAGGTAAAATCTATATCCAGGAGGGCTTTCGATGGGATCGAAAAGCCCGGTTGAAAGTATATCACGAATGTCCACATGGTATCTGTTGTCTGACCATGTCTACCCTCTTCAAACTATTGTGTATGAGCTGAGTCTCACCATGTTTGTTATAATTAAGGGTTTGATCCTGGGTGTGCAGGCATTGTTATCAGACACACGACCAAGGGCAGTCTCAGCTAATATCTGGCTGGATGGCTGCAAATACCCGGCCAAAACAGTGTACGTAATGGTATGATCAATTAAAAATTATATGAATTGTATGGCTGGCTAGTCATAATCCTGAATAATGACAGTTTTCGTGTTCGTAGATACGTGATAGATGTCGAGATGAAAAGTACATCGGAAGGTGTGGGCCTTGTGAGAGTTAACAAGGATGAAGTGTCCTGGCCTGAAGAACATGTTCTGTGGGACAATGAAAATGGCCGACAGAAAAGTAAGTTATCAACGTAATTCAAAGTAAAGGTGCTGTAGGATATGCTTTATCCCAGTATATAATTTCTACACAACTGCCACAAATCAGTGTCGTATGGACAGTAAATGTTTGTGCTCACACTGGACGCATGAGTGAAGCCACTTAACACTATTTCCGGCCATCGGAGGCTTAGGGGCAAAATATATCAGAGTTATCGTCTGATCGTTCTGCTTTGTGCAGTGTCGAGCAGCAACCTACATGTAGTATCTCTCAGGGTGTGTAGTCAATGTCACCAGATGGCACGCCCGGCATTAGAAAAATATCCTAAAAACACTCACTGACAATAGCTGTGTAACCAATTATGGAGTCAATATCACCAACAACATGTAAAAAACGACATATTTTTACATGTAATGACGGACGGCCGTAGCGTTTTTGTTGTTGTTTTGGACGGCAGTAGTCAAAAATGAAATGGTTACAGATATTGAAATGTTACTTCCGTTTGTATTTGTCGCAAGTGATGTTTAGCGTTAAACTTTCAAACCGTTGAACATACATATGCTAGATTTTTAAGAGAACATATCTCTCCCAGGGCTTTAAGGGGTATTAGCTTCTCGGAGCTTCGCCACTGCTCACACAATACACACAATGAACTGAAACGACAAACCCTTATTCTCCATGCAGCAGAAAAATACGAACCTTAATAATGACCGCACCATAGCCAGCTCGGTTGATTACTAAGAAAAGGACCTAGCTACAAATAAGAAAAATGCATTAAACGTGCATGATACTTATGTGATAATCAATACATATTTTAGAAATGTCATAATCAATACATGTATACACTCACCCACTCACCTGCTACCAGCAGTCAGGAAGGGAGAAGATATGTATGGATGATTCCATGAAATGTGTGATGACATATTATGGTTAATGATGGCCGGTGAACATTACGCACTTATCATATCAAATCGACATGCCCACTAGTGTGATTTGGAATGTTTGAAACTGACCAGTCAAATCAAGATTACTCACAATCAACAACAGTCATCACGATCACTTCACAAAGTGTCAGAGCAGCATAAGGACCCTTCTGGATGATGACGTGGCGCCCAACAAGTGGTGAAGGGTCGCAAGAGTAGATATGTTTCACGTCCTGCTGCCAACCATCAAGACTGGCACAGACTTGGTAATAAGGATCAACTGGAGACATATTAGCTGTTGTTGGCTTCGTGTCACTCACACCGATTTTAAAGTCGCTTAAGCGTTCCATAAGTGCAGGATCTGTATGAAGCAGCATATACACTACTTGAATGAAGGAGAATGGTAAATACAGGACTTTTAGAAAGTGAACTAATGTAATATTCAGAGGCTCACAAAACCAATAATAAGATGGTAAACTCACTATTTTCATCTGTTCGTGTTACAATTGCAACAGCGTGAACCAAAGTGACAACTCCCAAGTCCACTGACCACCAGGGATTTCCAGGTGTTGTCCCGTCTGTATGAGAACAACTGATGCCCGTGTAAATAACTGAGTCTGGGTTGCCGTCAACAGCCAGGCTAGGACCATACAATATACCATCCGACCTTTCGTATGTGGAAATCTGACTAGCTTGTCTCTGAGGTGCCATATTGAAGATTATTTCTGTAAATGTCATTGAAGATTCATTACAGACTTCTCTTTCAATTTGAGAAGTTGAATAAAGCAATGAACCATTTCATATCGATGATATATGCTGCGCCTTCCTGTTCCTAATACACTGAGGATATTTCATTTTTCACATGAACAATCAATTCACCAGACTATCTGTATACTGACCCAAAGTTTAACTTGAGTCAATAGGAACCTAAAGTGGTCATGTTATTGAAGAGGCAAAAAATCTTTTGTGCTGCCTTTTCAGAACCTTAATGTCTTTACCCTTTCTCAAATATTATCGATTGTTTTAAATTTAAAGCAACTGCCTTCGGCACCAGTCAATATTTTTTGAAAACTATATTTCATATTAAACATGCTGAATTAACTGAATGAGACACACTCATATCAAATGTGATGAAAATAACCAGTCCTCTGGGAAATTTCGCTCATTTGAATAGACAGTTCTCGCGTAAATACAGCAACTGTATCCATCACACGCAGATGAAAACAAAGCATAGAAATGCGAGATAGACTGTCAATTCCACGTACATCATGGTATATCACTGATTTTTTTTTCCATAACTACACTATATATGCACATACGAACTGGAAAATGTATTCGATGTGGATTTTTAAGCGTGATTTGGGTATTTGTTCACATTCGGGTTTGATGGATAAACTTCGTTTGTTTTTTTACAAAACCGGTACACGATGATTGTGTATTAAAACCAATGGAAAGACAACTCGGACGGACTGTAATCGTCATAATCATTGAGCACGCCTTTTGTTATCTTCCATTAGATGTGTTCCACAAAAAACGTAGTTTTGAAAGAAATATTACATACATTCGAAGGCAGTAGCTTTAAAAAATTGTACTTCGATTTTGGAGATCATGAACTATTCTGCCCAATCAAATTGAAAGGCAGTAATTGACCAAAGCGCAGTAACTGACTTATTCGTAACATTAGATTCCTTGTTCAAGCCTCCATCTTCTCTCATAACATTACTCTCCCAGTTGCTATAGTTACCAAAATATGCAATTTTTTTTTAAAAGCAGCGAGTTCAAAAGTCTCTTCAGATATCAATTCGTAAAGCAGTATCTGTCTATACTGCCTTGCCTTCCTTTGGAAAACATAACATAATTACTGCTTTCTCGGTTGATTTCTCCAAATACAAGTACATACTTGTTCACGTTTGACATTGATTCAAACTCATTATTATGGCCACATGGTTCAAAGTCGTGAATCATCCAGAAAACGATGCTACAGTTATTGCTTTGTCGTTTGTCAAGAATGCACACTTTGTGTCAAAATGGAAAGACAGTATCCATTTGTGATGCCTCCCATACACGTATAAATGAATGTCTTTATACCAAAAATGAAAAGTAATCATATATATTCATCTTCAGATTAGTTGCATAAAAAGTTACACCCAAACAATATCCGCAATTTTTCAGACAAAAAGTGAAAACCCTGTTTTTCTCAAAATTTGTAAATATTTAATTATTGCCTTTCTATTTTCCAGGGCAGTATTCATGATGTAGCTCGAGTACTCAGTAGATTTTTTAATAATTGTAAAGCCTTTTCTGATTTACCTGTGCAATGTATTCCTGAATGAGGCTAAACGGAGTAGAGTGGCAAAAATGTACTATACTCATAAGATGTATTCAGTCACCATGACAGCCATACTCTGAATATGGCCCATAGTACCGTTGCAGTTGGGGGCTTCATTTTGGGAATAGTATGCAAAATTTAAAATTAAATTTTAAAATTATTGAATAGATGTTCAATAGTACATGTAGATGTATGGGTATTATACAGATTAGTATATACCTTAAGACACAATGGCAAAATAGATACATCGATTGGATGCTTAAATGATCTCGCTTGGTATGTAACATTTCCATGTGTTCCGAATACTGGCGATCAACAATTTTGATATTCACCTGTGGTCAATATCGATTTGATCACACTTACACCAAAGATAGTTATGTAGCATTTGTAATAACGTTATTTTCTTGAAAGGCGGTTTCCCTTGACAAATTTGGATAGTGCAGAACGAGAATTTCCAACACTGTTCTCATAATAGGGCTGTGAAGCGGAAGTATGATCGGTGATAAATTTCATTGAAATATTCGTGAATAAGGCGTCGCTGGGAATGAACCTAATTATCGCCACTTTCCACAACGTCAATAACTGCTGTAATAACATGTTTATGTCAAATAACTTAAGCGGAAGTACAAAGCAGGTTGACATGTGCAAAAATTCCACAGAATGTCATACCGTCAGCGAGCAATTTTGCTGGCAATTCTTTATTCGAAGTGCCTTTCTTCAGTGCCCCTCCAAATGTTACATATGCTTTGGAATTGGACAATTTTTATTTTTCAATCAGTGTTTATATATCTTCATCGTGTATGGATAGTACAACACACTAAAGACATCGTTTATATAAATCGAAGTGCCTTTCTTCAGTGCGCCTTCAAATGTTGCATATGCTTTGCAATTGGACAATTCTTATCTTTTACATCAGTGTTTATATATCTTCATCGTGTATGGATAGTACAACGCTCTGGAGACATCGTTTATATGAATGAAATAACCATGTTATATACACCCCCATGTTAAAGATAGGGAAGCGTCGGGTGCTTATCCCCAGGCGATTAAACTGATTGGAATTTATTTTTTGGAATCATTACTTCCGCTTCACAGTCATGCGGAGTGCCAGAATTTAGTTTCTGATGTGTCAGAACGGACACGCATGGCGATATATACGTAAGGATAGACCTAGAGGTATCTGATATACTAGTAAGTCTATAATAAAACAAATATTGACCTTTGTTGTCGCTGAATACATTGTTATCTTTCCCTCCCTCGCCAGCTCGGTGAATACGTCTGCTTCGGGATGGAAAGATAACAATGTATTCACCTCCACGAAGGTCAATATTTGTCCACTTTCAGCGACCATGATTCCATATTCATCGCGCTCGGGCACCCAGCAGCCATAGTTTCTATGGGACATATTCTTAGAATGAGTTACCATTGCAACCAGTTTTGAAAATGGTGCATTGATTAAAATGATGCCAAACAAATAGTCTGGAGGACGTTTGAGGTAACCTTGCACTGAAGGTCCCACAATGGTTTTTTATGGATTTTGAATGTTTGGGCCATACATATTACGAAACTGATTGATGCCAAGCTGGCATCCTCTAGCATTTTTCAGAAAATCCAAAATGGCCGCCTATCATCATGCGAAAAATCTAACTTTTTCCCTAAACGACACAAAAGCATGTGTAACACATAATTTTGGGGGTGCTTTTGCGCGGTAAAACCATTTCTGAAGTCATTTCCCAGTTTCCTGTCAAATTAAATCTGCTAGAGTTAACTTTACAACAAAAAATGACATATATATATGTGCACATATCCATGTTTTTCGCTCTGTTACAGTTCTGGGAATGTATGCACAAAAATATATCTTCATCGTGTATGGATAGTACAACACACTAAAGACATCGTTTATATAAATCGAAGTGCCTTTCTTCAGTGCGCCTTCAAATGTTGCATATGCTTTGCAATTGGACAATTCTTATCTTTTACATCAGTGTTTATATATCTTCATCGTGTATGGATAGTACAACGCTCTGGAGACATCGTTTATATGAATGAAATAACCATGTTATATACACCCCCATGTTAAAGATAGGGAAGCGTCGGGTGCTTATCCCCAGGCGATTAAACTGATTGGAATTTATTTTTTGGAATCATTACTTCCGCTTCACAGTCATGCGGAGTGCCAGAATTTAGTTTCTGATGTGTCAGAACGGACACGCATGGCGATATATACGTAAGGATAGACCTAGAGGTATCTGATATACTAGTAAGTCTATAATAAAACAAATATTGACCTTTGTTGTCGCTGAATACATTGTTATCTTTCCCTCCCTCGCCAGCTCGGTGAATACGTCTGCTTCGGGATGGAAAGATAACAATGTATTCACCTCCACGAAGGTCAATATTTGTCCACTTTCAGCGACCATGATTCCATATTCATCGCGCTCGGGCACCCAGCAGCCATAGTTTCTATGGGACATATTCTTAGAATGAGTTACCATTGCAACCAGTTTTGAAAATGGTGCATTGATTAAAATGATGCCAAACAAATAGTCTGGAGGACGTTTGAGGTAACCTTGCACTGAAGGTCCCACAATGGTTTTTTATGGATTTTGAATGTTTGGGCCATACATATTACGAAACTGATTGATGCCAAGCTGGCATCCTCTAGCATTTTTCAGAAAATCCAAAATGGCCGCCTATCATCATGCGAAAAATCTAACTTTTTCCCTAAACGACACAAAAGCATGTGTAACACATAATTTTGGGGGTGCTTTTGCGAGGTAAAACCATTTCTGAAGTCATTTCCCAGTTTCCTGTCAAATTAAATCTGCTAGAGTTAACTTTACAACAAAAAATGACATATATATATGTGCACATATCCATGTTTTTCGCTCTGTTACAGTTCTGGGAATGTATGCACAAAAAGACACTTGGCTGTGTGATCATTTATGTTATAACTGGTGCCACAAAAGACAGATACATAGTATACATACTGAGACACTGGAGACATATTGATACTCATGTTGTCATGCAAACATAGCAAACATAGCATGCAAATTCAGCATTCAACTTTGGTCATCAATGTCTGGTTCGTCAAGCTGCGTTGCTTTGGTTTGCTCGTTACAACACTCCAGTCCTCCTTCGCAGTTGCAGAACATTGTGCATGGCAACATTGCAGAGAAGCAGGAACATCTGGATGACTTGCAGCCTGCACAAGAACATCTTGTCAGCTTCAGAATGCAGTCAGGTGCTGCAGCAGTATCCGGAGGAAGCATTGTTGGTTGAACCGATTTGTTTGCTCTGTCAAGTACCCATCCATGGAGGCTTATGTCCATCACTGGTGGTTCTGGATCAGCTGCATGTTTCCAGATGCAAGCTTGGAGATGTGCACGCTTTACGTTGAGATGAAATGCCTCACTGGTTGGAGGTAGAGACATTAATTTTGGCGCATTTACAATGTTTGCCTTTGATGTCTTAGTTTTCCACATTTTGATTCGAACATCCGTCATTTTGGTAGCTTGACTGTGTCCATAGCAAGATGCTATGAATGTCGTTGACTCCTGCAGAACATCTTCCATGGCAGCATTCACACTTCCAAGTGCAGAGAGTTGCTGTCCATCTCGCAATACTTTCACGATCTTCGTCTTCCCGATGCCATACAATTGTGCTACTGTGTCACATCCAGACAAAGCATGGGCTGCTATCAGGCTACCTGCAATAGTGTCGTGGATCCTGGATGTTTCCTTAATGTCAATAGTTTTTCTATCTGAGTGAGAAGTTGCCTCCATTGTCAGAGGGCATGTCAGCTTTCGTTCTCGATAGAAGTGGACCAGCAAGATGAAAACATCTGTATCGTCTGAGAGAATGCTTATGGCGTCAGTCGGATTTGCTTCTGCGATGATTATAAGTTGGTGAATCATGATCACATCGGCTTCCTCTTGGACATTTCTCATATCTTCCCGGTTGGAAACCCTGCCTTCGCTGATTTCAATCGGGACTGGGTCTGGTCCTGTCACCACCAGTCTGTGATTTGTTCTGAGTAGCTGCTCCCGTTCCTCACAAAGAGCCTGGACTATGAGCGTGATCAACTGTTTCTTGTTGTGTGTATCAGCGAGGACAACCTTCTGTGGCGGAAGAAGAGTTGATAGTGACAGCTGGTGATGCCTGCTTGCTTCTTTACCTCTAGTTGCACGACTGACCCCTTTGATGCTATACTTTTCATACCGGTCGAAGACAAGGTATACATCACTCTCCTTCAGTTTACTCAACAGATACCCTATGACGTTGTTGATGTAGTGTTGAACTGTTCCTTGTGCAGGCCAATGCACTACCCACAGTATGGCTGAGCCATCAATGATGATATGTTTTGATTTGGGGAGAGATCTTGTTGTAGCTTCCACTTTAAGCTTGTTCTTTAGCGTTGACTTGTTTGTTGCTAACCTAATGTCACCTGTGCTGGAGAACATTGATGTAGGTACAGGTGCCAATTCATACTTCAGAACCTCTTCCAAGTTCAAATCTCTGCCCGAAGCTTGCAAGCCGATGATGCGTGAATAGATGAGGTTTGTGTCATGTACTTTTTTTGAGCCCACTTGGATGTGTTTTTTCGTTGCAGCCATGGTAGTTACTTTCCTTGGTAGTGTTTCGTGGAACCCACCAGGCCACAAGCTTTCATATTCTTTCATCATTTGCTGTCCTGTTGCTAGAGCTTGGTCAACATTCACATTTGGATCATTGACGATTCTACCACTCACAATCTGAACAATACTACCTGTAGCATCCGAATGGGCTGAAGGGTCAAGGGGATCCACTGACTCTTGGAGCTTTTGTCTGATTTTAGATCTGTCACTCGCATCAGATGTCTTCCGGGCGTTCATTTCCTCCTTGTGTGCACCAGTGTTGGATTCCGTTCCCTTTGTCATGTCTGAGAAGTCCTTCGCAAGCATGCTACAAATATGACGACTAAGGGCCCATGTTTTCACCGTGTTTGGCTTCAGGGTATTACCTATGATACCACTAGGTCCCTTTCCATACCTCATGAATGTTGTCTCTATCATCATGTCTGTCCACATGCCATTCCAAACTCCTGGTGTGTGACGAGTGACATGACTCCCTTCCAGGAACATCTTGTTGACATCTGGTGACATGGATGTGAGAGAGCGAAGATAGTACAAGCCATAGCGGGCATAGTTGTGATGATTAGCGGCAAAGAAGTATGGCATCATGAGCTGAACGCAGAGCAGGTGGAGAGGCCAATCTGCTTCTTTTTCTGCACGACAGAACATCATCATCAAGAAGACGGGTTTGATCAGCACATCTACCCACAGATGAGTGGTGCGACTCTCCATAGCTTTGTTCTCCAACAATGCTACCATATCATTTGCAGAATCAACAGTTGACACCATACTGCGTAGAAGTTCTTCCACGACCATCCGTAATGCCCGAAAATTCTGAGGATAGCGTTTTCCTGTGAGCATATGAGATACACCCCCAAAGGCGAACTCCAGGACTTCCGACAGGCCTGTGTCTGTCATCAGTGTACCAACGCATCCTATGAAATTCATCACAAAATGCATACCACCCAGGCGTATGATGAAGTGTTTGAATCGGTCAGGATAAGCCCATGTGATACCAACAGCTACTTTGTAGAGTTGTTGATCACAAGTGAACACGACGAAGCCTTGTCCTACAGACTTCATCAGTCCATCTGCTTCCACCATGGCAGTCAACATGGTGTCTGGATCTGATGGCTTCAAGTCAATCAGAGGTGTGTACACACATGTTGTTGCTGGCTGCACTGTGTGCCCTTGACTTCTATTCATCATACTGTTGAACCCATTCCACTCTGGAACATCATTTTCTTGTGTTACTCGGCACAGAAAATCGAAGTCCTTCACATATGCTCTGTTAGCAGATATCACTTGAGCTGCCAGGATTTTGAGTTGTGGAACTGATTTGGTTGCTCGGATGTGTGGCATGTCTGGCTTTTTCGGCCCATCATATCTTTGAACTGGCACATCGCTCTCCACCTCGGTACTCATAGCTTCTTTCTTGATACGTCTTATCGTGTCACATGGGTGCCTGTGATCATCTGTTCCATTTGTTTGTGTCAGGAGCATAGCTAGTGAATGAGTTGACTGGAGTCCATTCTGGCTAGATATATTAGCATCAAAATTGTCCACGATAACTTGTACCATTCCAGCGTTAGGCTTTGTTGTGTGAGTGAGTCCTCTACTTGTGATTTGCTTCGAAGCTATGGCAGCAGACTTGCGAAATCTCAACACCTCATCATAAGAGCAGACTACACCACACTTGTATAATTCTTGGATGAGCTCTTTCTCCTTAATGAGCGAACCGATTGTTACCTGCAGTGGAGTGGGACATTTTCGCATTAGTCCAGTGATCATGTTCGAGATCATCACCAATGGAAGTTGTGGAGTTGAATTGGGGAGTAGCTTCGTCAATAGATTCATTATCGTTTGACTTGCGTATTCTTCTGCAGAGTCGGTGTTAATTCGACACTGATATTCATCACGCTGGTGGGGCAATGTCTGTGTTTCATCTTTCACTTTCTTGACGATTTTCTTCATAGCATCTTCCAGCATGTCTTCATCATCGTCAGGTATCATGTCGAAAAGTTCTTTAGCTTTCTCTCGAAATATCAACAAGCTTACAATTCCTGTTGCTGTGAAAAGTAACAGCTCATCTTTGAAGTGATCAGTTATGACTGTCATCAATGTTCGCTTGCTCATGGAACTACCACCATTGCTTTGGTACAATTTATATACTTCTGTGGAGCTTCTGATCTGTGTTCGCTTCTTTGTCATCTCGAGCACTGTTTGATCGTATGCTGCATCTTTCACAGTCTGGGTTTGACTGATAGACCTTGCAGCTGCAAGCTGTATAGACTTTGGTGCCATGAATTTGGTCTTGCAATCGTAGTGATATCTGGCGTCTGCTGCATGTAAGTCACTCACTGCACCTCCTATCCTAACTAGCACTTCGTCTCCCCACTCATCTCCACGCATCTGACAGCAATCTTTTATTCTTTCCTTGAATGACTTCTGGTGTGAACGATCGGCTGTACGACAGAGTACTACTCTTCTGCTACTTTTTGGATTCTTGCTGTCATGCTTGCACTGTGTTCCACAAAATAGACACTTGCCTCTGAAATCAAAGTCACGTGAAGTTGAGCGACATTGACGTTTCGGTGGTGCTGATTCACTTTGAGTTTCTGGGGGTCTTGCTCTCTTTAGATGGGATTTGGAAGTATATGTTGAAACACAGTTTCTGTGGAACCGTGCCACAAAGGTAACCTCATCTATTCGGTCTCTTTCAAGCACCAAGTGCAACCCATCATCTCGGATTTTGCTTGCATCTATGATGCTGTTCAATCGTTGTTGTGAGCAGACTAATAATGGCTGTTTCGGATCAGTACAGGCACCTACTTGCTGGAAGACACATGCCATGGCTACACCTGAAACTAGACGAAAACCTTTGATGTACACTTCATGGATGATGTACACTTTATACGTGCTCAGCAAACATACAATATTGTCACAACGTTTTACCAAGATATATTGTTTGATTTGTCTGGGATTATAAGTCCAAAACCTGTGAGAAACATGCACGTTATCAGTCTTAATTGGCTTAAACATAGCTTAAATACGGACCTGAAACATCATGTATTGAACTTCAACAGCACAACAAGATGTCTTCCCAGTTCTCCTTGTTGAAAAGCCTTAAAAATAACTTTTTGTTGAACAATTAAACACTGAAAGTGACAAAATGCCAATAAATATGAATTTCGCATATACGTGAAAATGGATGTGACGCGGGATACACAAATCATCAATTTCTGGAAAATGCTGGAGAATGCCAGCTTGGCATCAATCAGTTTCTTAATCTATGGGGTCACAGACATTGAAATCAACAATAACCTATTGTGGGACCTTTAGCGCAAGGTTGGCCGAAAAATCTCAAATTAGCTGCCGGACTAAAAGTACATTCTAAATGAAGTGCTCATTGACATCGTATATGGTTAAGAATAGAAGTATTATTAACTAATTTGTGAAGAGGTGAGTACACGGTAACAATAGTTGTGAAATGATGCCCCCGATGTAGCTTCATAACTAATAATATGCTGTAAAAATATTTTTTTTCTTTATTATCTTTCCAAAATAAGTATCTTGAATTTAGTTGTGATTCCAGCGATTACATCCATCACAGACAAATATATATGCCTACCTCGATATACTTCCACATCACACAGCTGGAATTGCGTTGCAGCCTGTATGATCAAGTACTGCCCGTGCAGTGGTCCCTGCTGACAACGTTGAAACTCCATTACAAGGCTCGGTGTGCCTAAATCAGAGTGTATTGGATGCGAAATTTGCCATCATTGAAGGGGAAGCGAAGCAAAAAAAAACTTTTTGATAGTATGAAATATATGTTTCCAAGGAATCCGATGGTTTTTACAAAACCAAAATATCTTGATTTGTTCCAAAATTATGCCCATGTTTGTTTTGCTCCTCTGAAGCCCACGAGGCAGCTCATTAGTTAAACATGACGTCATCGATTGGGTTTCATTTAATTAGACTTTTATAACTCTAATTGTAAACACATTATTAGTCTATGAGAGTGTTTTATCCTTGAAATCAACTAAAAAAATTAGCCCAAGGGCTAAGGAAGGTTACCGGACGATATACATTTTAGATAATTATTAGGCCAGTGACCTTGAAAATAAAGTCACTGATAAATTCAAGGCCATGAAATTTTCAACAAATATATCACTTCTAGTATGTCCACAATAAATTCCTAAGCTGTAAAGTCGATAATAAGTGAGACATTAGCCATTCTGTGATGTGACCTTGAAAATGAGGTCAAAGTTCAAGTTCAAGGTCATGAAAATATTCAGTATATATCAATACTCTATATTCGCAATTGATTCCTATGCTGTAAATGTAAGTATCAATCTATTACCACCAATACAATCAGATTTTGATGATGCCGATAAGAAACGTAAAATACTACATTTTGCAATAGAAACAAACAAAGCCCGACCAAATAGTTTATCCAAAGACACACTGGCGTCTTCAGGGGCAGACAATGTGTTAAATGAAGTTGTTTCTACTGTACACCAGATGGAATTAGTATACAACTGCCCAACAACCTATGAAAATAATTTAGAAATCCGAATCTAACCCCATGGAATAGATACATGACAAGTACAAAAGTACCCAATCACAAGCCCAAAGGCTACTGAGTTGATGGTATCCTCGGGGACAGATTTAACGTCCGCCAGCAGTGACACCGACTCAGTGGTATAAATGTAAGTATCAATCTATTACCACCAATACAATCAAATTTTGATGATGCCAATAAGAAAGGTAAAATACAACATTTTGCAATAGAAACAAAGCCCGACCAAATAGTTTATCCAAAGACACACTGGCGTCATCAGGGGCAGATGTAAAGATGATAATAAGCGACATATTAGCCATTTTGTTCTCTGACCTTGAAAATGAGATCAAAGGTCAAATTCTAGATCACCAAAATATTCAGCATACATCATTTCCTATATGTTCACTATGGACCCTTAAGCTGTAAATTTGATAATAAGTGAGATATAAACCATTTTGTATTCTGACCTTGAAAATAAAATGACTAATCTTGAAATTTAGGTCAAGGGTCAAATTCAAGGTCACTAGAATATTCACTAGCATATATCATTTCCTATATGGTCACAATTGAATCCTAAGCTGCAAAGTCGCTAATAAGCAAGATATTGGCCATTTTGTCCTGTGACCTTGAAAATGAGGTCAAAGGTCAAATTCAAGGTCACGAGAATATTCAGCATATATCATTTCCTATATGTTCACAATTGATTCCTAAGCCGTAAAGTCGATAATAAGCAAGATATTAGCAATTTTGTCCTGTGACCTTGGAAATGAGGTCAAAGGTCAAATTCAAAATCACGAGAATATTCAGCATATATCATTTCCTATATGTTCACAATTGACTCCTAAGCTGTAAAGTCGATAATAAGCGAGATATTAGCCATTTCGTCTTGTGACCTTGAAAATGAGGCCAAAGGTCAAATTCAAGGTCACGGGAATATTCAGCATATATCATTTCCTATATGTTCACAATGGATTCCTAAGCTGTAAAGTCGATAATAAGCGAGATATTAGCCATTTTGTCTTGTGACCTTGAAAATGAGGTCAAAGGTCAAATTCAAGGTCACAAGAATATTCAGCATATATCATTTCCTATATGTTCACAATTGATTTCTAAGCTGTAAAGTCGATAATAAGCGAGATATTAGCCATTTTGTCCTGTGACCTTGAAAATGAGGTCAAAGGTCAAATTCAAGGTCACGAGAATATTCAGCATATATCATTTCCTATATGTCCACAATTGATTCCTAGTCTCTGATCTCAATAATGTTTTTATGCAGAGCATAGAGACGCAGCGAGTGGAAAAGCATATTTCTTGTATATATTATATTCCTCTATACTTTGATTTTTCTAACTCGTTTACACTGATTTTCGCTGATATTTTTGCGATGCTGAACGGTATCGTTCTATAACTTGGCATACTTCACCTGGGAGTCGAACGGCAATATTCTACCGAATTACAGGTTTCTATCGCGAAAATTGAAAAAGTTGGCAATCTACCCGAATGATAAATTTTGCCCTGTCATTCAAATTCTGGGTCCGCACACAATTTTGTGCATTTGCTCGATTTTGTAGCAGTGCAATCTCTCGAAATCAACATGTTTGTGTAGAAAACACCCCCAATGTGATTTCTGGTCCAAAATAACAATAATATTTTGAATCCTGATGGATGTAAACAGGACCAAATCTTCGAATATGCTCAGATTCTCCAGATCCCGTTTTGGGCTGAAATTTAACATTGGGTTAGATTGCCAACTTCTTCAAATTTTGCGATAGAAGTCTGAAATTTGGTAGGAAATTGCCGTTTGGCTCCCAGATGGAGTGTGCCAAATAGTAGAACGATTATATTCAGCATCGTGGAAACATCGTCCAAAACCAGTGTAAACAAGTTAGAAAAATCAGAGTATAAACACGTATTATAGTCGTATTATTTATTATCATGTTAATGGGCATATGTGTGCTGGTGTATTATTGTATGCATATGATATAAATACTTTCACTGTCCTCGGTGCAGAGTGGGGCGGGATCAAACAATATAAATACACTGCAATGATGCTGATAGATCTAGGCCTAGAAGATTGCCAAAAAATATTGACTAATACTTGCAAGCGGTTGAATAAAATAACTGTCTGAATCAGGCTCATGGACAGTCAGTGGGCCTAGATCTATGTGTGTAACAATCAAACTAAAAAAAACTTTCATCATAACCAATTGTTGTTATTGTATCTACATATTCAGAAGGCTCCTTTTCCACTCGCTGCGTCCCTATGGTCTGCATGATAACATATTAATATGAAGGTGTGTTAAATGCTTTGAACATCCCAAAATGTTGACGAATTTAGGACACATGGCTCGCATGCAGATAATCAACTCACTGATTCAGCAGCACTGTAACCTCAATTAAGACGCGGTGAGAACGAACGGGAAGATAGCTGTGACCTCAAGATACAACAGTTACTATAGGAGATTAAATGGGAGTCAAATTACTCAAGACTTCTGACATGAGGTTTGATAGGTAGGAAAGGTGACCCAGTATGGGCGATATTTGTCCCTCTAGATAATCAATATAATGATTGAGTTTATGAGTAACACAAAATCATAAATGCAGACATTTCATCATGACCCCTGTTATTTCTGAACCTGACAACTTACTATCAGAAACTACCTGGGAATACATATTGCCCAAGACTAACTGTATGAGATTCAATGGATATTATGTGACTAGAATTTTATGAGCGAAATACACTTAAAACGGTAATTACAGCTGTATCACATAATGAAGTTCTTCAGTTGATTTAAGAAGAAAAAACACATTTTTCATAACCGTTTTGACAGGAAACTAACTTTTGTGAACTGTGATAATCAACGATAAGAATATATCAGTAACACAAAGTGATAAAGGCAGATACAGACAACCCCATACTTGTTGTGTTGTGAATAAACTTTCCAACAAAAAACTTTCTTTCATAACCAATTGTGATATTTATACCCAACTAGTGCAACCACCAACTATAAAGGAATAACTGAGATCAAATTTGCCTGGGAAATTCATCTGATGACCTGCATGCCAATTCAAGAAAACAGATCAAGACAATAGATCTATTCGAGCCAACAATATGACTATGTAGTGTCAAGCACCACATACACACACAGGAAAATTAAGAACGAACGAAATTATGAGCGATGGCAGTGCTGCGGATTACATCAAACAGTGAGTTTACTGCAAAATATTGTGGAAACAATGCCTACTGGATGACTATTCAATTTGAAGGTGTGAAAGTGTGGGTCACACTGAACATACATCTGCATAACATTGAATCTGTAAAATCGTGGTTGTAGCATATTATTATTTCATTGATATCATGTATACAATGGACAAATTTTATCATCATTATTATTTGTGACTATTACATATTGCATGTATCAAACAGAATAATTTCACTCTGATATATTCATCACTCGTCAATATATCAGACTGGTTGACTGAATCTGTAGAGATACACAATTATGTCAATATAATTTTGACAGCGCATATCTTTTTGTTGTTATCCATGTTATCGGTCTGGCTTCCTATTGTGAAAATAAAATTGAGTGAAATACTGACCGAAGTCTTTTTTATTTGATCAGCAAAGAACACGGTTTCGTGTACAATGCCCTATACTGAACAAAATAATATAAACGAAAAAATAAGCCTATTTGACATGGGAAGGTTATATTTTGTCCAGCATGTTCACTGTACAACTCGGCATGAATGGAATTACTTATAAAGTAATGGGTGTTTAATTTTCTTCCCTATACAATGTACTAGAATAATTGCGTGTATCGTCAAGTGTATGCCAGGCTCCAGTCTTTTGTGGATATCAAAAAGTATCTGATGCATTCAAATAAATCTGTTAACATGTGGAAAATACCTATAGCCGTGGTAAGGAAGAAATTATATATATATGTTCTTGTATAAATGTTCAACAAGTGATTTTATTAATAAGCAGAGATATGTCATTGTACCAGTTCAATATTTGGAAGAAAATAATGTTGGGCAATATTTAAAGAGTATTTTTTTCTGTGCTTGCAAGCATTAATTTGAGCGAAAATTGCATCATTTGAACTATTCACCATCCAGCATCAGGCATTCAAAAGCCCTTTGCGTTTTGGAACAGAAGGCGCCAAAGTTCTAGAATATACGCTCGAATACGGTATAACTCACTATCATATACTCGTATACAGTAGTAGGCATACTGATTCATGTATGCATATTCGCGTGACGCTATACAGAAATCTATTTTTTTCTAGAGTATCCTGCTTGCGTGAAATTACGGTGCCGGGCGGCCGTTGTCATGGAGTCGCGTTGTGATGTCTCGCAGATGCAGATCCAGTCTCGTTGTTTGTCCACGACACAAAAAAGACTGATAAATGTCATCTAGCTGCCGTGTTCATGTTATATACTCGAATAAAAATTGCAATAACCGATTCAGGAACGCCCGTGAAACCATATTGCGAAACGGTGCTTCATCGCAAAAAAAAAATCACTGAGCTGTGAAATTTGCTCCCAGATCGCTAGGGGTTTCCTGTCTAAAAAAAACTTCCGGTCAAAACTCGCAGAGATGAAAATTATGATCATAGTAGTCGGGACTATCTTTAGTTTCTGCTGCTTTGGTGTTGATTTCTCGGACATGCAATACCATTAGACGCAGTTCGGCGCGCTTCGCGCGTCTCGCTGCGTTAATATGTTATTATGCAGAGCATAGAGACGCAGCGAGTGGAAAAGCAGGTTTCTTGTAGATCTCTATACCTGAAAAAATTATTATCATTGATATATATATTTATATTGCTGTACTGGTAGGTCTAGAATAGTGTGAAAAATAGCGAGTAATACTGGCAAGCAGTTGAAAAACAATCTGTCTGAATCAGGCTCATGGAGTCATGGACAGTCATTAGGCCTAGATCTATGTGTGTACAATGAAACTAAAAAAACACTTTGATCATCACCAATCGTTGTCATCGTATCTAAATATTCAGAAGGCTCCTTTTTCACTCGCTGCGTCTCTATGGTCTGCATAATAACATTTTGACATGAAGTTGTGTTAAATGCTTTGAACACCCCCAAAATGTTGACAAATTTAGAACAAATGGCTGGCATGCAGAGAATGCACTCACTGATTCAGCAGCACTGTAACCTAAAGACGAGATGAAAAACAACGGGAAGATAGCTGTAACCTCAAGATGCAACAATTATATTAGTACTATAGGAGATGGAATGGGAGTCAAATTACTCCAGACTTCTGACTTGAGTTTTGATGGGTAGGAAAGGTGACCCAGTATGGGCGATATTTGTCCCCCTAGATAATCAATATAAAGATTGAGTTTATGAGTAACAATACACAACATCATAAATGCAGAATTTTCATCATGACCATTGTTATTTATTAACATAACAACTTACTATATATAAGAAACTACCTGGGAATACATATTGTCCAAGACTGCATGAGATTCAATGGATATTATGTGACTAGAATTTCGTGAGAGAAATACACTTAAAACAGTATTTATAATGAAGTTTTTAGTTGATTAAAAAAAACATTTTTCATAATCGTTTTTAATCATTTCAATTGCCCACTGACATGAAATTCAATACGCCATGTGTAACCCATGAGCAATTTCTGTGAACTTTGATAATCAGCGATAAGATGTATCAGTAGCACAAAGTGATAAAAGGCAGATAAAGACAACCACATACTAGTTGTGTTGTGAATAAACTTTCCAACAAACTTTCTTTCACAACCAATTGTCATATTTATATCCATACACTAACTACTAGTATAGAGGAATAGCTGATGTCAAAATTGCCCGGGAGATTCATCTGATGACCTGCCAATTCAAGACAACAGATCAAGACAATATACTTATTATTGGAGCCAACAATATGCCTATGCAGTGTCAAGCACCACTCCAAAGAATTTCTATAGAAAATCTTTGACCACACACACAAACAGGAATATGGAAGCCCATAGGTAACAGGTGCGGGAAAAAAATTTGATGTTTTTCCTATTAAAAACCTTGCACGTTCGAACGTAGAAAGTTCAAAACTACCACGTTCGCACGTGGAAGCATTTAGCGCTATCACGTTCGCACGTGAAAGCATTTGATGCTACCACACCCAAATATTTGCACATGCGAACGTGGTAGCTCCTGAAGTTTCCACGTGCGAACGTGAAAGCGTTAAATACTTCCACGTGTGAACGTGGTAACTTCCACGTGTGAACGCAATAGCCTTAACTGTTCCCACGTGCGAACGTGATAGTTTTAAATGCTTCCACGCTCGAACGTGCTAGCTTTTTGCTGGAAAAGACATAGAAAATTTTCACGCGCATGTCACCTATGGGCTTCCGTACAGGGAAATCAAGAACGAATGAAATTATAAGCAATGGCAGTGATGCGGATTACATCAAACAGGGATTTTACTGCACAATATTGTGGAAACAACGCCTACTGGATGACTATTCAATTTGAAGGTGTGAAAGTGTCGGTCACACTGAACATACCTCTGCTCAACAATGAATCTGTAAAATCGTGGTTATAGCATATTATTCTTCATAATATCATGTATACAATGGACAAATTTTATCGTCATGATTATTTGTGACTATTACATATTGCATGTATCAAACATTTTGAATTCATTTTTCTTTTCTTTTTTGTTCAAGAATAGCAGTCCGAAATGGCTTTGTTTTGTTCATCACTCGTCAATATATCGGAGTAGTTGATTGTAAGAGATACACGTAAGAGTAAGAGAAACACAATTATGTCAGTTTAATTTTGACAGCACATATATCTTTTTGTTGTTATCGGTCTGGTTTCCTATTGTGACAATAAAATTGAGTGAAACACTGACTGAAGTCTGTTTTATTTGATCAGCAAAGAACACGGTAAGCCTATTTGACATGGGGAGGTTTTATTTTTTCTTCCAAAGGTACTCGGCATGAATGGAATTACCTATAAAGTAATGGGTGTTTAATTTTCTTCCTTATACTAGAATAACTGTGTGTATCGCCAAGTGTATGTCAGGCTCCAGTCTTTTGTGGATATCAAAAAGTTTCTGCTAACATGTGTAAAATACCTATAGCCGTGGTAACGGAAAATAGATATGTTCTAGTATGAATGTTCAAGAATTGAATTCATTAATCAGCAAGATATGTCATTATACCAGTTCAATATTTGGAAGAAAATAATGTTGGGCAATATTTATCGAGTATTTTTTTCTGTGCTTGCAAGCAGTAATAGGGCTGTAAAGCGGAAGTACTCATCGATGGGAAATTCCAATGAATTTATTCGCCCTGGGCATAAGCACCTGACGCCTCCCTATCTTTTAACATGGGGGTGTATTTAAATTGGTGATTTTAAGCATATAAACGATATCTTTAGTGTGTTTTAGTATCCATACATGATGTATATATACAAACACTGTTGTAAAAGAAAAAAATTGTACAATTCCAGAGCTTATGAACGATTCGAAGGGGTACTGAAAAAATCGGCACTTCAAATAAAACATTGCTATAGCTAAATTGCTGGCAGGCGGCCTGTTATTTGAACGAATATTGGCAAATGTGTACCTGCTTTGTACTTTCGCTACAGTTATTTGACATAAGACATGTTATTTCAGCAGTTATTGACGTTGTTAGAAATGAGCGATAATAAGGTTTATCCCCAGCGACGCCTTATTCACGAAAATTTCATTGGAATTTACCACCGATACTTCCGCTTTACAGCCCTATTTCAGCGAAAATTGCATAATTTACCATCCAGCATGAGGCAGTCAAAAACCATTTGCGTTTTGGAACAGAAGGGGCCAAAGTTCAAGAATATACGCACGAATACGGCACAACTCACTATTGTTGTCATATACTCGTATACAGTAGTAGGCATACACCAGTATACATGTACATGTATGCATGTTCGCGTGACGCTATACAGAAATCCGAGTATCCTGTTTACGTGAAATTACGGTACTGTGCGGCCGTTGTCATGGAGTCGCGTTGTGATGTCTCACAGATCCAGTCTCGTTGTTTGAATCTCATCCGCGACACAAAATGACTGATAAATGTCATCTAGTTGCCGTAACCATGTTACATACTTGAATAAAAATTGCAATAACCGATTGAAGAACGCTCGTGAAACCAAATTGCGAAACGGTGCTTCGCAAAAAAAAAAAATCCCTGAGCGGGGAAATTTGCTCCCAGATCGCTAGGGGTTTCCTGTCTAAAAAAAAACTTCCGGTCGAAATTCGCAGAGATGAAAATTATGATCATAGCTAGTTGGTACTATCTTTAGTTTCTGCTGCTCTGGTGTTAATTTCTCGGACATGCAATACCATTAGACGCAGTTCGGCGCGCTTCGCGCGCCTCGCTGCGTTAATATCTTATTATGCAGAGCATAGAGACGCAGCGAGCGGAAATGCAGATTTCTTGTGTAGGCCTAACTTAGAGCAGCCAGCAATACGCCCACAATGCTAGTGTAGGCCTATATTCCTCTAAACACGTATTATAGTCGTATTAATTAGTATCATGTTAATGGGCATATGTATGCCGGTGTATTACTGTATGTATATGATATAAATACACTGCAATGATGCTGATAGATCTAGGCCTAGAAGATTGCCAAAAAATATTGACGAATACTTGCAAGCGGTTGAATAAAAAATTAGGCCAAGGGCCAAAGATATAGGTTACCGGACAATGTTTACTATTTTAGGTGTTAGCCAGGTCACTGGTTGAATTCAAGGTCAAGAGAATATTCAGCATATATAACATTAAGCATATATCATGTCCACAGTTGATTGCTAAGCTGTAAGTTCAATAATCAGAGAGATATTAGCAATTTCAAGGTCACGAGAATATTCAGCATATATCATTTCCTATATGTCCACAATTGATTCCTAAGCTGTAAAATCGATAATAAGTGAGATATTAGCCATTTTGTCCTGTGACCTTGAAAATGAGGTCAAAGGTCAAATTCAAGGTCACGAGAATATTCAGCATATATCATTTCCTATATGTCCACAATTGATTCCTAAGCTGTAGAGTTGATAATAAGCGAGATATAAGCCATTTTGTGCTCTGACCTTGAAACTGAGGTCAGAGGTCAAATTCAAGGTCACGAGAATATTCAGAATATATCATTTCCTATATGTCCACAATTGATTCCTAAGCTGTAGAGTCGATAATAAGCGAGATATAAGCCATTCTGTGCTCTGACCTTGAAAGTGAGGTCAGAGGTCAAATTCAAGGTCACGAGAATATTCAGCATATATCATTTCCTATAGGTCCACAATTGATTCCTAGTCTCTAATCTCAATATCAAGTGAGATATTAGGCATAATGTGTCCCATTATAAAGCATAGGAGAATTTAACATGGGAAAGTCCCATTTGAGCCGAGTTTGGGCCAAAATGGCCCACTTCGAGCGATTCAAGCGCAACGAAATTTATACATATGAGGAGTGTTATTTATCAAAAAGAAAAAAAGTTACTGAACAGATTTTGAGAAAATGGCCGCCAAAGTCCAAAATCAGGCATTTTTCGTCGAAAACGGCCGCCATTTTGAAAAAAATGCGAAAATAAAAAAACTAAAAAATACCTCCTTCTTGAATTATTTTTAAGTATTTTTGTGCAAAATTTCAGAAAAATTCGCCTGTAAACAAAAAAGATAAAAATGTGGACGACGACGACGACGGACGACGGACGCAACGCCATGCCAATAGGTTATCGGACCATAGGTCCGGTAACCTAAAAAACTGTCTGAATCAGGCTCATGGACAGTCAGTGGGCCTAGATCTATGTGTGTAACAATAAAACTAAAAAAAAAGCTTTCATCATAACCAATTGTTGTTATTGTATCTACATATTCAGAAGGCTCCTCTTCCACTAGCTGCGTCCCTATGGTCTGCATAATAACATATTAATATGAAGGTGTGTTAAATGCTACATCCCGAAATGTTGACGAATTTAGGACATTTGGCTCGCATACAGATAATCAACTCACTGATTCAGCAGCACTGTAACCTCAATTAAGACGCGGTGAGAACGAACGGGAAGATAGCTGTAACCTCAAGATGCAACAGTTACTATAGGAGATTAAATGGGAGTCAAATTACTCAAGACTTCTGACATGAGGTTTGATAGGTAAGAAAGGTGACCCATTATGGGCGATATTTGTCCCTCTAGATAATCATTAAGGCAGAGAAACACACAACAGAGGGGGAAAACGGCGTTTATTAATGCTACATCTACTTACAGTGGATAACGCCACTAACACGAAATGACATGTAAAAACAAATTGATAAAATTGAGATATATGATAGTAGTGTATACACAATTATGATACCAGGGAGGGAGGGTGGGTAATTCAATCCGTACAGTATGACACAAAACAAGCGAATGATTATAACACGGAATAACACTAGATGTACACACAGTGACCAGTGAAAGGACCGTCATGGTCTGAGCACAACTCAAGCGTGGCGCCGCCGCTTCCACCCAGAGTACTAACAAGCGGTCTCTCTGCCCTAAACATCGTTAACAATGTTAACTCTCCTTAAGGCAGAGAAACACACAACAGAGGGGGAAAACGGCGTTTATTAATGCTACATCTACTTACAGTGGATAACGCCACTAACACGAAATGACATGTAAAAACAAATTGATAAAATTGAGATATATGATAGTAGTGTATACACAATTATGATCCCCAAAAAGCACAACTCAAGCGTGGCGCCGCCGCTTCCACCCAGAGTACTAACAAGCGGTCTCTCTGCCCTAAACATCGTTAACAATGTTAACTCTCCATATAATGATTGAGTTTATGAGTAACACAAAATCATAAATGCAGAAAATTCACCATGACCACTATTATTTCTGAACTTGACAACTTACTATAAGAAACTACCTGGGAATACATATTGCCCAAGACTAACTGCATGAGATTCAATGGATAGTATGTGATTAGAATTTCATGAGCGAAATACACTTAAAAACGTTAATTACAGCTGTATCACATAATGAAGTTCTTTAGTTGAATTTTTAAAAAAAAACACACACATTTTTTCATAACCGTTTTGATAGGAAACTAACTTCTGTTAACTGTGATAATCAACGATAAGAATATATCAGTAACACAAAGTGATAAAGGCAGATACAGACAACCCCATACTTGTTGTGTTGTGAATAAACTTTCCAACAAAAGAACTTTCTTTCATAACCAATTATCATATTTATATCCAACCAGTGCAACCACTAACTATAGAGGAATAACTGAGATCAAAATTGCCTGGGAGATTCATCTGATGACCTGCCAATTCAAGAAAACAGATCAAGACAATATTCCTATTTGAGCCAACAATATGCCTATGTAGTGTCAAGCATCACATACACGCACAGGAAAATTAAAAACGAATGAAATTATGAGCGATGGCAGTGCTGCGGATTACATCAAACATTGATTTTACTGCACAATATTGTGGAAACAACGCCTACTGGATGACTATTCAATTTGAAGGTGTGAAAGTGTGGGTCACACTGAACATACCTCTGCATAACATTGTATCTGTAAAATCGTGGTTGTAGCATATTATTATTTCATTAATATCATGTATACAATGGACACATTTTATCGTCATTATTATTTGTGACTATTACATATTGCATGTACCAAACAGAATAATTTCACTCTGATATATTCATCACTCGTCAATATCAGAGTGGTTGACTGAATGTGTAGAGATACACAATTATGTCAGTATAATTTTGACAGCGCATATCTTTTTGTTGTTATCCATGTTATCGGTCTGGCTTCCTATTGTGAAAATAAAATTGAGTGAAATACTGACCGAAGTCTTTTTTATTTGATCAGCAAAGAACACGGTTTCATGTACAATAACCTATACTGAACAAAATAATATAAACGAAAAAATGAGCCTATTTGACATGGGGAGGTTATATTTTGTCCAGCATGTTCACTGTACAACTCGGCATGAATGGAATTACTTATAAAGTAATGGGTGTTTAATTCTCTTCCCTATACTAGAATAACTGTGTGTATCGCCAAGTGTATGTCAGGCTCCAGTCTTTTGTGGATATCAAAATGTTTCTGATGCATTCAAATAAATCTGTTAACATGTGGAAAATACCTATAGCCGTGGTAAGGAAAAAATTATGTTCTTGTATAAATGTTCAACAAGTGAATTCATTAATAAGCAGAGATATATCATTGTACCACTTCAATATTTGGAAGAAAATAATGTTGGGCAATATTTAAAGAGTATTTTTTTCTGTGCTTGCAAGCATTAATTTGAGCGAAAATTGCATAATTTGAACTATTCACCATCCAGCATCAGGCATTCAAAAGCCCTTTGCGTTTTGAACAGAAGGCGCTAAAGTTCTGTTACTCGTATACAGTAGTAGGCATACTGATTCATGTATGCATGCATGTTCGCGTGACGCTATACAGAAATCTACTTTTCTGCTTGCGTGAAATTACGGTACCGGGCGGCCGTTGTCATGGAGTCGCGTTGTGATGTCTCGCAGATGCAGTCTCGTTGTTTGTCCACGACACACAAAAAAGACCGATAAATGTCATCTAGCTGCCGTGTTCATGTTATATACTCGAATAAAAATTGCAATAACCGATTGAGGAACGCTCGTGAAACCATATTGCGAAACGGTGCTTCGCAAAAAAAAAAAGTCACTGAGCGGTGAAAATTGCTCCCAGATCGCTAGGGGTTTCCTGTCTAAAAAAAACTTCCGGTCAAATCTCGCAGAGATGAAAATTGTGATCATAGTAGTTGGGACTATCTTTAGTTTCTGCTGCTTTGGTCACAGTTTGGTGTTAATTTCTCGGACATGCAATACCATTAGACGCAGTTCGGCACGCTTCGCGCGCCTCGCTGCGTTATTAAATGAGATATTAGGCTTAATGTGTCCCATTATAAAGCATGTGAAAATTTAACATGGGAAAGTCACAACTGGGCCGAGTTTGGGCCCAAAATGGCCCACTTCGAGTGATTCAAGCGCAACGAAATAGAAGTACATATGAGGAGTGTTATGTATCAATAAGAAAAAAAGTTACTGAACAGATTTTGAGAAAACGACCATCAAAGTCCAAAATTAGCCATTTTCGACAAGAACGGCCGCTATGACCTTGAAACCAAGGTCAGAGGTCAAATTCAAGGTCACGAGAATATTCAGCATATATCATTTCCTATATGTCCACAATTGATTCCTAGTCTCTAATCTCAATATTAAGTGAGATATTAGGCTTAATGTGTCCCATTATAAAGCATAGGAGAATTTAACATGGGAAAGTCCCATTTGGGCCGAGTTTGGGCAAAAATGGCCCACTTCGAGCGATTCAATCGCGACGAAATTTATAGACATCATAGGAGTACATATGAGGAGAGTTATGTATCAAAAAGAAAAAAAGTTACTGAACAGATTTTGAGAAAATGGCCGCCAAAGTCCAAAATTGGCCGATTTTCGATAAAAACGGCCGCCATTTTGAAAAAATTGCGAAAATTAAAAAACTAAAAAATACCTCCTTCTTGAATTATTTTTGTGCATTTTTGTGCAAAATTTCAGAAAGATTGGTCCGTAAACAAAAAAGGATAAAAATGTGGACGACGCCGACGCCGACGCCGGACGCAACGCCACGCCAATAGGTTAGCGGACCAAAGATCCGGTAACCTAAAAATAGCTGAATATATAGAAAAATCCACAACCCCGTCACTTGAAACTCGTATATATATATTGTATATTATAGCGGTGTAACTCCGAATATCAAGCTTGATTCTTCTGTGTTGCAAATAACGACAATATAGGGAAATTCATGTCTTTCTAGCGTAGATTCTAGCGCAGATGTAAACAATTCGTTCACATCGTGCGAATCTCCACTACAGGGTCATGCAGACGTATTTTGGGGGGTTGTAACGGTGCTATATTTTCTAATATATGCTCGCCAATGAGGGGTTATCAGAAATATCTGCAATCACCAGTTGGCAGCACTGCTTTATCAGTCTTATGACGTCATTTTACTGTTTTTGCTGGCGTTATAATATAAACGTAATTTTCCCGCCAAAATGTACGTCATCAATGATTACAGACGATATCCGTTCATGATTTTGGCGCCAAAAAGGACTAGTACAATGCTGTCCCTGTTGAATGATGTTTGATAACCCCCTATTGATTGATAACGCATTTCAGAAACCGATTATTCCACTGTCTCAGGGGACAGAAATTATGTATGCGTGTAATCAACTTTATAAACCTATTTAATAACAACCAACTAACCTGGATGGTACAAGCAGACATCATACGTGGGTCCAGTCATGGAAGGTGTAACGGCAGACACCGAGTCATTGGTCACACCCAGGTAGAAGTCCCGCAAAGCCACTGTTGAAGATAAACTGGTGCTTCCGTAATGGATGTTAATTTATCATTAATTTATCTTTACACCGACATAAAATAACCGAGTTTATTTATAAGTCAGCAGTAATTATCAAGCACTGAACACTCATGACCCATGTCACATCATGAAATATGTGAATTGGAAACGCATATGTGAGGTTTCAAGTGAGTTTGAACTCAAACAGAAGACAATCAATCTACCATCGGTTGCTCCCTCCGAACCAGAGATGACGACTGTGTGGATGGGGTAGACATCTCCCAGGTCCACGGCCCACCAAGGATCTGTTCCACTCGCTGTGAGGCTGGTTCTTGGGTCGTGGTCTAATGCAGTATCATCTGCCACTGCTGAGCCGGTTGTGGAATGATAACCAGATTTACCAAATGCCAAGTCAGTGACTGTGGATACATAAAAACACAGCATGAATTTTACAATAACTATATTGATGGGTTATGCTGAGTCTTGTTGCAGATATATTTAATGGTATTTTTTTTCTTATGACAATGAGCCCTTCATGTGTAGCATCGTGACATATTTGACCCTTTGCGGCTAGCACACTGCTCTGATAAGGAAAACGTCCAAAATTATGAAACGAGGCGAGCATTCATGTTTGCTAAGATTGCAGAATTATTTCAGCCTTGACAATATTGACAAAATATTGTGAATATTATTAATTAAGTTGGACGTATTTTGAACAACATCCTCACCATCTGATTCAACTTGGAACTTGCATGTCCAAAGAATAAACAAATACCGAGAGAACAATGCACAAACATCTATTATATCCATGATGCACCACTCAGATTGTGTCCCGGGCAACTGCATTGGCATCTGTATCATCAAATCCTTTTATTTCGGGGGACATCTTTTGGGTGTGTTGTTCAAACATTTCTTGTGTGCCTCTGAGCTCAGATCAATCTCATGTCACATGTGCACTTTTGCTAGGAATAAATTATATATATATTGTTCAATAAATATCGACCTGGAAATCCATGTATTGGATACTTTGTAAGGGAAACGATACACTTTGAAAAAATATTCCCACTTCCCAATATCTTGTTCTGTTCTTCATTGTGCTTAAAAGAGTGTGAATCGATACTTGGATTGATGGACTTGGGAGATGTTTACTCATTCCGTTAACGTACCAGATCGATGCAACATGTTCGTACATAACATATTATATAATATGTTATGTATATAATCTGTAAAATACCGGGTAATGTCTCCAAGAGAATGTCTCTTTTGATTCACCTGCTTCTCAAATGAAACAATAATGTTTCTGAAATCAATCATGCTGAATTTTGTTGTTATTCGTGCTACTTGGTTCTCTGACAGTATTCATCCGCTAACTATTGCAAGTGACGTTCAGAATTATGAACACTACTTCATCTATACACTCGTCATTATACAATCGAGAAATAACACTATAAATTGAAATGTGGAATGCTGAAGATATTGATATTTCTTTTCATCCATACTGACAAAACAATGTGTAATGTTTATTCGGGATAGGGCAGAATCGAGATAATATTCGTGAAACGAACATTTCACAGTATATTTGTACAGAATACACAAAAAACGACGAGCTAGAATGTAAGACAGATCCTGATCCGCCAAAGAAAATGTTTTCATTAGTTTTTTTAATCAATACCTTTCGATCCGTTCGCAATCATGATGCATAATATGAATATTGTCATTATATCACTAATAATAACAACACAGCATCCTGTTGGTATGGGTCGAATGTCCTCTTGACAGTTTATTTGCAAGCTTGCATTAATATCTGTGATAATCAATATGGATAGAAAAGGAGCTTCTTGCTACCAAGTTTGCGAAGCATCCGTATATCTTTGACATAATCCATATTAAAATTTTCAGCTCAACATTCTTGTTTCACCAGATAAAAAATATTTCCTGAACATTACCTCCCATCTCGCTCAACTAGTGCATACACGTCGACTAGTATGACACTAATGCTCCGGCAGGGCTAGGACAGAAATATGGTCTGATCCGGGGTTAACTTTGGTGTATATATTGTGCTACCAGTTTCTCATAGTTAAACTGTAGTACAATCTTGTGAACCAAGACAAACTATGATAAATCATGATGAACCGGGATAGATAGATAGAAAGAGTTTATTTCAAATGTGCACTGTAGCAAATAATTTCATATAACAATACAATACGATAATACATGGCTGCTGCACATTCATGGAAGCCACGGGAGACAATTGTCTGTAACACGCGAGTGCCGTGACTTCAGACGTTTTTGGCCTTTCTGGTAGCACCCTGGGTGATTCCCGACCATGGTGACTTGTCACGGTTCATCACGGTTGTACTATAGATACACGACCCTATATCATACCAGTTTTTTTGCTGCCGTAGCGCTGCCAGGGCATCATCAGGGTCCCAGTGAGACTGGGGTATGATCAAATAAAACATTCTATGGAAAGTACGGCTGGACGGTCAGATTCCTTAATGATGAGAGTTTTCCTGTTCTTAGGTGCGTGATAGATGTTGAGATTAAAAGTGCATTGCAATTCACAAATATAATAATAGAAGTGCATAATAGAATTATATCAGCTTCAGTTTCATTTCTTTCTCCTTATCATCATTCTCATACAGTATCTGCATATTTGAATATATATGTATTGTTGTTGATGAAATCAATGATATTGAATTGAATTGAAGGTGTGGGCTAGAAAGGATGGAAGTGTCACGAGCCGATGAATAGATTCTGTGGGACAAAATTGGGCTGAAAATGGCCGAGAGTATCTCATATAACGTAAAAGGTAAGTTAACATTTACTACGCGCACCTTCGTAAGAACGTACTGTAGTTCTAAGTGAAGGTGGTGTAGGATATGCTTCATCCCAGTATAGATATACTACACAGCTGCCACAATTCAGTCTCGTGTGGGCAGTTCTTGTTTTCATGCACACAATAAACTGAAACGGCAAGCTATTATTCTCCATGCAGTATGCAATTATGAACATTGATAATGACCGCATGATAGCCAGCTCCGGTAATCATTGAGTGCGGACATCGCTACAAACAAGAAAAATGCATTGAACGTGCATGTTACATATGTGATAATCAATACATACTTAAGAAATGCCATACTCAATACATGTATACATATGTGATAACTAACACATAAGACTCTCACTCACCTGCTACCAGGATTCAGGTAGAGAGAAGATATTTATGGATGATTCCATGAAAGGTGTGAGGACATGTTATGGTTAATGATGGCCGGTGAACATTATACATTTATCATATAAAATCCACATACAACGAGGAACTATACTGTCCCTTCACATACGACAATCTTTGCATGTAGTTTATATTGGTCCTTGTGCTGAAATTTTATGTGTTATGTGAAAATAAACTATTACTACTACTACTACACACTAGTGTTATTTACAATGTCTGAAACTGACCAGTCACATCAAGAAGAGATTACTCACAATTATCACCAGCCATCACGATCACTTCACAAAGTGCCAGAGCAGCATAAGGACCCTTCTGGATGATGACGTGGCGCCCAACTAGTGGTGAAGGGTCGCAGGAATAGATGTGTTTCACGTCCTGCTGCCAACCAATAAGACTGGCACAGACTTGGTAATAAGGATCAACTGAAGACATATTAGCTTCTGTTGGCTTCGTGTCACTCACACCGATTTTAAAATCGTACAAGCGTTCCATGATTGCAGGATCTGTATGATTCATGTCAGAATAACTACTTGAATCAAAGAGATTGGTAAATACAAGACTTTGAAAAGGTGAAGTAAGTAATGTATTATTCAGAGGCTCACAAAACTCACAAAACCAATAATAAGATGGTAAACTCACTATTTTCATCTGTTTGTGTTACAATAGCAACAGCGTGAACCAAACTGACAACTCCCAAGTTTACTGACCACCAGGGATTTCCAGGTGTTGTTCCGTTTGTATGAGAACAACTGCTGGCCGGATAAATAACTGAGTCTGGGTTGCCGTCAACGGCCAGGCTAGGACCATACAATAAACCGTCCGGCCTTTCGAAAGTGGAAATCTGACTGGTTTGCCGTTGAAGTGCCACATTGAAGATTTTTTCTGTAAATGCCATTGAAGATCATTACATATTTTTTTTCACTAACCCTATATGTGATGTTGAATAAAGCAATGAACTATTTTATATCCATGTTATATTATGTGCTTTCCTGTTAGGTCTAATACACTGAGGATATTTCATTTTTTGACATATCCAGTAGACAATCAAGTCTAGATTGAGTCAATAGGAACTTAAAGTTGTCAGTTTTGTTTCATTGAAAAGTAAAAGAAAAAAATCTTCACTTGATTTGATAGGATAAGTTTTCATGTTTTTTTCTCATTGAGAACGCAACAAATATATTCAAATATTGTCGATTGCCTTTTTCAATTTTTGAAACATATTTGTAATTCAATTTTGGAGGTCACAAACTGTTATAATGAGTATTTGATGACTATTCATGATGTAGCTCGAGTACTCAGTAGATCGTTTAGTATTTTAATAGCCTTTTCTGAAAAGGGAGCATAATGACAGGAAATATGCCATACTTATACAGTCAGGAGTATTTAGTCACCATGGTAACCATACTCTGAGTATGGCCCATAGTAATGTTATCGTTAGGGGCTCCAATTTGGGGTTAGTATGCAAAAATAGGATTATTGTCTCCCCGCAGGGGAGACTTCTTAAACGCTCTCTGAGATTCCCATGGGGGAAACACTCTTCGACTGGGGGATAAACCTGGTTTCGGAGAAAAAATACAAGATACTCACCACCCACCACCCCGGTAATTCAGTCCGCAAATCAATGTGTTCAGCGCGCTGAGCAACAGCAGCAGGAAAAGTTGCAACAACATCGCAAACGGGGAGCCTACAGAATTCTTTCGGGGGAGCTGAAGGCAAAGATTGGTCGATATGCCGTTCAGGATGGCAACACTGCGGCAAAAAAGTACAGTGCTACTCTCGGTCTCAGTGTTGCAGGATCTTCTGTCCGTGAGTTCAAAAATAAATACTTGCAGGCGTTGAAGGAAAATGCTGGAGAACCTTACGATCGCAGGGCTGCCCAATCTCCAGAAATATTCTCATTGCTGGTGCAAAAGGGATCGTCAAGGGACACGACCTATCTTTGCTGTCCTCAGCAGAGGTGGGGGGGGGCCTGGTTATAGGGAACAAGTGGGCGGAGTCATTCTGCCTACGGAGAGGACTAGTTAGGCGCAAGGGGACCAGATCATCAAGAAAGGTGCCAGAAAACCTCCGAACAGTTCACTTGAAAAATAAAAAGTGTGTGGGTGTTTCCCCCTAAGTCCCATCGTCCTTGTCGCCCAGAACATGAATGCAGACTATGAAATATTGTTTTTGTTACTGTCCAGCCTTACCTTGCATGACATGAGCATTATTACCCCTCATCGAGTTCAATAATAAACATTTCTCACCCTAAATATTTTTTGGGTGCCCAATAATAGACTTAACTAGCTGAATTAACTTATTTCTTAATATTATTGTTACATCCACAAAATTTCTGCTGGACAAATGGTTTTCATTGTTGAATCCAATGATTTATAAACATTTCTCACCTTGTTTGTGCTCAATAATAGATATAACTAGCTCGAATAATGTTAATTTATTTGGTACATGTATTACCAATACCAGAGCCACAAAATCTCCGCTGAGCGGAGTTTTTTCCTTGATGAGTCCAATAATGAATGTTTCAAGCATAAACTATTCCTATTTTGGCCAATACTAATAGTAATAGACTTAATTAGTATCAGTTATCAGTTATATATAGTGTTTACTTTTAACCGAGCACATAAGCAGTAGAGCATCCAGAAGCACCTAACTAGTAAAACTGTTTTTAACTTACTAGTATTGAGTTATAGTGTTCACTTTTAACCAAAAACATCACCTGTAGAGCATCCACAAGCCATGTGTCCTAAACAGGCTGATTTCAGCACAAAATGTGTCGTCAGGCGGTCATTTTCCACATCGATGTGTGCGGTGATCTCATCTATATATATATATATATATATATATATATATATATATATATATATATATATATATATATATGAGTGCCTACTAAAAATTATCAAAAACAGTTGAGATGTGTCCACGAAAAAGTATCTACGGTGGCGGCGGACGCGGCGCGACTCACACAAATCCATAGTATCCGCCGAACATTTGAAAAAGACAAGCTTCAAACCAAGCTACTAGTAATTGGAATCCTTGATATTGTGTATAAAGATGGAGTGCGGCCGAGTGCCATGAATCGTCAAGGCCTGAATTCTAGTCTAAAAACCTCAGAAAGACCCAAAATTCAGTTTTAGGCCCATGAAAACCCATAGTACTCTGGAGTCAGAAAGCCTGCTTGCTAGTTCTAGACAGTATATTTTCACTTTTTTTTGCAGGACGAAACGGATTGACATAAAAGCTTTAGATGACAAATGAGAGGTGACAGGCTTGTTCGGAATATCATATGATGGAGACCTTCTTCCACTACAAATCATATACACTGGAAAAACTCAAAGGTGTCATCCACAAGGTGCCAAACAACACTTCCTTGAAGTCAATTCAGAAGTTTCAGTTGTCAGCACTATTACTTGCACATGTATCTGCAAATGTTCACCTAATACAGCCATGTATGGAGAAACGTTTGCAAATTGTACATGTACTAGTATTACCCGACTATCACCAGTATACTTGGATTAAAGCTAGGTAGTAACTTTATTATTGCAGGTGTTGAATTTCCACCAGAATGGCATATCACACATTCGGACAGCCACTGGACGACACCTCAAACGATGACAGATTATGTGGAAGAGGTGCTCGCTCCATATTTTGAGAGAAAGCGGCTCGAGAATGATTTCCAAGAGGGTCAGACAGCACTTCTCATCATGGATGTCTTCGCTGTTCACAGAATGGACGTGATAGTTAACCTGCTGAGAGACCATCGCATTGAAATTGTCTATGTCCCTGCGGGGTGTACAGGTAGTTTAGGTTACCGAACCTATGGCCCGATAACCTATTTCAGTTGCATTGCGTCCATCGTCCGTCCGTCGTCCGTGCAACTAAATGTCTGACTTGAAATCTGTCTGAATTGAAATCTGTAAAGTGGCCTCTGCACCCTGCAACATATCTCAAGGCGGTGGCTGACCTAGTTCTTTTGTCTAGGGGTCAGGTCATGTTATTGTCACCGACTTGTGCTCAGATTTTTTGAAGAGAAGATCAACACACGGTAAGAAAAATGCAATTTCTGCAACATAACGCAGATATATAATAACTGAGGGGGATGATACGATGTCCGAGATACTACTACAAATTTATGTATCTCACAAATATTTGTAGGGGTTGAAATACCCCAGAAAAAAGGTTTCTTCCATCAATATTTACCACAATTTTGACACGGTGATCACGTTCATGGTCATTTTCAATAAATTCTGCACAATGTATTTCGCTTATCTGTACACGGGAGTTAAGATAATCATCTCATTTTTCATATATCCTGCGCATACGCACCAATATATTGTAATTTTTCACTTATTCTTAAATTACTATACACGCTTGTCGTGTCACCGATTTGAGTCAAGCGTCACCGACTTAAGATGTAATACCATGGTATCTCTCCACGAAAAACGCAGAAACTATTACCCACCGCCGATGTTCAATCAACGGTATGCATTGCAATATCATAATGTAAATGTTTATATTATTTTCTTTCCATATTCTTGTCTTCATATCTGGAAAATGAGCAAAATTAACATGTACACTATACATACTCATAATACGTGGACATTCCTAAATTATTTGCATAGTCCCATCGGTTTTTTCATTTAGGAATTATGGCAGGAAAAGAAAGCTGTACCTGTCCAATGAGGTGTGCACGTACAAACTGCGAAGATAACATGGCGACAATGACACACCGACGGGATCCGACTCGGGGGATGATCTGGACACCACAGTGTTTTGTGGAGAGAGTGTTTCGGAGAGCGATGACCACCTGCATGCACGAAATGCAGTGCAATAAACATTTTTGCAACACTTGCTGGTTACGACCGTTTCCATGACAATTTGTTACATAGTGTTAAAAAAGGTCTTATAGGCAGGGACACTATGTCGTTCAAGCTATTCAATGAGTATCTGTCGTCCGTGTCATCCCGCGATACATTTCAACACAGTGATGACAGTTTGATGTGGTGGACGGCGGGATTCAACCGCTATAACCGTACACGAGAACACCTTTCCTGAGAACTCATTGTACAGTTCAACTCATTAAACCAGTGGGTATGTTGTACCCAAAATGTAAACCTAAGTCGGTGACGCTTAACTCAAATCGGTGACACGACAAGCATCTGGAATAATTTAGGAATAACTGAAAAATTACAAGATATTAGTGCATATGCGCAGGATGTATGAAACATGAGATGATTATCTTAACTCCCGTGTACAGATTATCGAAATACAATGTGCAGAAATTATTGAAAATGACCATGAACGTGATCACCGTGTCAAAATTGGGGTAAACATTGATGGAAGAAACCTTATTTCTGGGGAATTTCAGCCCCTACAAATATTTGTGAGATACATAAATTTGTAGTAGTATCTCGGACATCGTATCATCCCCCTCAGTTGTTATATATCTGCGTTATGTTGCAGAAATTGCATTTTCCTTACCGTGTGTTGATCTTCCTTCCAAAAAAATCTGAGCACAAGTCGGTGACAATAACATGACCTGACCCCTAGACAAAAGAACTAGGTCAGTCACCGCCTTAAGATATATTGCAGGGTGTCTGAGGCTTGAACTTTTGCACATACATGTACAAGTTAGGATTGTGTATACTAGTAAGCCTAGAAACAGTCATGTATATATGGCACATCTTTTGGTGACCTTGAACTTGACCTTGAACGCCCTTGAAGGGCAAATCTCAAAATCTTAAATTGGCCTCTGCAAACAAAATTCTTAAAAAGCTTATATGTTTGTATTTTTATGAAGTCATATGAAGTCATATGCAGCATACTAGTACAAGTCATATTGATATCATATATGGTTGAGAATCGAGTTATTATTAGCTACCTTATGATGTCATGAATATTCGTTATAATAGTTAAGTAGGTAAAATTTTACCCCAATTTCTCCTAAATTGTCATATCTTCTTGTCAAATAAAATGCTTCAAAAACTTTAATTTTTTTCTCTAAAAATATCCTGATTTTAGTTGGAATACCAGTGATTTACGCTCCACACACAAAACATATATGACTACCTTTAAACACTTCCACACCACGCAGCTGGAATTGTGTTTCAGCCTGTATGATCAAGAACCGTCCATGCAATGGTCCCTGGTTGCAACGTTGAAACTCCATTACAAAGTTCGATATGCCTGAATCAGGGTGTAGTGGATGCAAAACTTGCCATCAGTATCACTTTGAATACATTTTCAAGAGCCGGACTACTGTTTTGTGTGTTAAAAATAGGCCCCGGACGAGTCGGAAATTTCCAACCCGGGTACCCGTGTCCAACCCGGGTCACCGATCTTTGACACATTTTTTGGTCGGTGTTTATTCACAAGTTTGAAAGAGATCACATGACCTCATAAAACTATTTCCGATTTTTTCCCGATGATTTTCTTGTCATTCTTGTGATTTTACTAGCGTTTATCGCAAACTTTCAAGACAAAAACTATATCTTTCTTCATTCTCGGGTAGGGGTAATGAAATTCCGACCCGGGTAATTGTATGACCCGCCCCGAATTCAGGTACCTGTCGACTCGTCCGGGCCCCTAGTTAAAAACATTGTAGAATTATTCCTAATCTTACGATTCACATTCAGGAATAAATCTAGACACGTCGAATTACGGATGGTATCATCAGGTATGACCTAGTTCTTGTATCATACTGGAAGTTGATGGATGTACGTGAATAACACAAGTGAATGATAACATCGAATAAATATCATGTATGTTGTTACTTTTACTCCGTTCAGTATGAGCCTTGATTCATAATCAGAAATATCAGCAATTTATTCTGTGGGAACCTAATGTCACTTTTTCATATTATGAAAGTCGTAAAATATGTTGTTTAAAAAACCAAAACAGAATTCATCTCGAGTGATATTCTACTTAATTGCAGTATCTTTAGTCTCAGGGGCAGTTATTATGTATGCATATTATCGGCTTTATAAACCAAATCAATAATAACCAACTAACCTGGATGGTACAAGCAGACGTCATACGCGGGTCCAGTCATGGAAGGTGTAACGGCAGACACCGAGTCATTGGTCACACCCAGGTAGAAGTCCCGCAAAGCCACTGTTGAAGTTAATATGGTGCTTCCATAATGGATGTCAAGTTTGGATGTCAAGCATTGATTGTTCATTACACCGAGATAAAACAAAGGAGCTTTATTCACAAGTCAGTAGGAATTCTCAGCCAATGAATGACCGAAACAAAATTCTAAAAACCTACCATCTGTTGCTCCCTCCAACCCAGTGATGACGACAGTGTGGATGGGGTAGACATCACCCAGGTCCACGGCCCACCAAGGATCTGTTCCATGTGCAATGAAGCTGGTTCTTGGGTCGTGGTCTAATGCAGTCCCATTCTCTACTGCTAAGCCAGTTGTGGAGTGATAACCAGACTTGCCAAATGCCAGATCGGTGACTAGGGATAAACGGGTGTGCATCGTGAATTTTAGAAGAACAGTTTTAAAGCTGGTTGGTAGCAGAATTACACCCTGCTGGGTTTACATATGCCAATGTAGTCGCATAGATCTAGCCTTCAGGACACTAGAAGCAGGAGAAAATTGGAACATAAATGAAACCCACTAATTCTTCACATTAAAGGTCTGTATTAACACCAAAAAAAAGCTCATGTACTTGAAAAATCGGGAAGTTGGTTTTTCGGACACATTTCCAGATTGGCCGCCATCGGCCTTCCGGCAAAATTTACTTCGGAACCGATTGTCCCATAATCATGTGTAATACCACTTTTTCAACTATTTAGAAATTCCTAAACGCATTTCTGACATTATGTTTGCAATCTGAGGTAGCTTTGACATTGTTTACTATTTCTGAGATTGATGAAGGTTTTTCCAGAATCATTTCCAAAATGGCGGCCGTCGGTCCTCTGTTAAAATTCACTTTGGAACCGATTGTCCCATCATCATGTGTAATACCACTTTTTCAACTATTTAGAATTTCCTAAACGCATTTCTGACATTATTTTTGCAATCTGAGGTAGCTTTGACATTATATTCTATTCCTGAGATTAATGAAGGTTTTTTCGGAATCATTTCCAAAATGGCGGCCGTCGGTTTTCCGGTAAAGCTTAATTCAGAACCCATTGTCCCATAATCATGTGTAATACCACTTTTTCAACTATTTAGAACTTCCTAAACGCATTTCTGACATTATTTTTGCAATCTGAGGTAGCTTTGACATTATATTCTATTCCTGAGATTAATGAAGGCTTTTTCGGAATCATTTTCAAAATGGCGGCCGTCGGTCTTCCAATAAAATTTACTTCGGAACGGATTGTCCCATAATCATGTGTAATACCACTTTTTCAACTTTTTAGAACTTCCTAAACGCATTTCTGACAATATTTTTGCAATCTGAGGTAGCTTTGACATTATTTTCTATTTCTGAGATTAATGAAGGTTTTTTCAGAATCATTTCCGAAATGGCGGCCGTCGGTCTTCCGGTAAAACTTAATTCAGCACCGATTGTCCCATAATAATCATGTGTAATATCACTTTTTCAACTATTTTGAACATCAGAGACCCATTTCTGACATTATTTTCGCAATCTGAGTTAATAGACGTGGAATCAATACCCATTATTAAGTATTCCGAGCAAACAAAACAGGGTCCGTTATCCAATCTCATAGTCCGGGGACAGAAAGTCTTATCAGGCATACGAAGTGAGAGAAAACAAAAATGACAGGGAAACTCATGAACCCCCAAAAATGGCCATTAGGAGGTGAAATCAGGTGTTCCTGAAAGAGTGAGCATTTCCTGCCCCACTAGTGGCACCCGTCATGAATTCCCCAAAATTAACATGAAAATAGATTTAGTTAACTTTGACATCATTTTCAATTTCTGAGATTAATGAAGGTTTTTTCCGACTCATTCCCAAAATGGCCGCCATCGGACTCGCAGTGAAATTTACTTCGGAACCGATTGTCCCATAATCATGTGTAATACACTTTTTCAACTATTTGAACCTCAGAAACCCATTTCTGACATCATTTTTGTAATCTGAGTTATCTCTGACATCATTTTCAATTTCGGAAATTAATGAAGGTTTTTCGAACTCATTTTCAAAATGACCGCCATTGGCCTTGCAATGAAATTTACTTCGAAATCGATTGTCACATTATCATGTGTAATACCACTTTTTCAACTATTTTGAATCTCCTAAGTCCATTTTGGACACTAATTTTGCAATTTCGGACTCATTTCATAAATGGCCACCGTCGGCCTTCCGGTAAAATTTACTTTGGAACAGATTGTCCCATAATCATGTGTAATACCACTTTTCAACTATTTTGAATTGTGTAATACCACTTTTTCAACTATTTCGAACTTCCTAAACCCATTTCTGAGATCCCACTTCAGAAATCAGTTTATATGTGATTTGCTGCTGCTGGTTCGTTAAGACTGGACGACATCATGCACAAGGAAAACCCTTATACTGAGTCGTATCCATCAACATCAGGCGTCAGATTAGCTAACATCGCTTTGTAATTCATTCCTGTTTCGCTGGAAATTTTCCTCTCCAAATTGATCTCTTCGGTCAGGGCATCCACTCTCATTGCTTCACTGGGTGAAGCGATCATGCCAACTGCACATTCACAATCTCTTCTAGCATCGTTTCAGTTTGGTCTTGCCCTTCAACTTAATCACGACTTCGTATCACGGTACTTGAAGAGCAGCTGCTGTTGTACCAAACACAAATGTTAACCTTTAGACAAGCAGCAAGTTTGGTACTATCTTCGAGTTTGTTGGTGACAATGTGGACCACAACCAAATCACCATAGATGGTCACAACACTCTCCATGCAATGGGTGTCATGACTGTATGCACTCTGGCAGTGATGCACGTGGAGAAAATTTCGCGGAAGACCCGAGTTACCAAGGAAGATGTTTAATCTGTATCCAATATTCGCATCAAATCACTCCCTGCACCTTGCACAGGTCTGTCCAAAATGATGTTCCCCAGTCTGAAACCCTCAGATCCAGGAAAGGTTGATGGAGCCCGGCTGCTATGGAGCATGTCACCAATGTTCAGCAAGGAAAGGCCATTCTGGTCAGGGTTCATGCAAACTGTTTATGTAGGAGAACATCAGGAGGTCGCTTCGTTCGATTACCTCCCCATCATCGACCTAGACCCAACCAACATGACCTGCATCTTCTCCACCCTGGGCTACATTCAAGACCTGGCAACAAGGTACAAAGTTCCATCAGTGGTGACATTTGACGAGCCGTTACTCTGGAAGGCAAATCAAATATTGGAGTGAGCCTTCAACAAGCAATCTACGTCGAATAAGCTTGGGGGATTCGTACTATCATGAAAGGTCTTTGAGCAATTGGCCATTGTATGGTTGGTTCTGGATTTCCAGAGGTAATTGAAACTGTATATGCAAAGAATACTGTTTCTCATATTTTCACAGGCAAAGCTTATGATCGTGCCAACCTTCTGGTCCTCGCAGCTGTTAACATCATCATACTTTCTGCAGCTTTGGACATCACGGTACACCAGCCACCTGAGCAACACTCAGGTGAATCAGAGCAAGACATAAGCTTCCCAGTCCAGAAGACCGATGATGTATCTTCTGAGAGTGGTGATATGTTGAAGCTTGCATCGAGTTTGTTCGAACAGCTGCAGTCCAATGATATTTCACCAGCGGAATTGTCGAAATGTGATTTCGTCTCTGAACAAGGTTGATATCTACCTGATGTCTAATCAGGTGATGTGAACATAGCCCAGTTCACACTCGATCGGCTCGTACATACAAGTAAGCTGGAAATCGCATTGCATCAAGGGATATAAAGCACCGAGAAGAGCGGTAATGCAAGCAAACTCACACTATATCCACCAGAAACTCGCAACGAAATCAATTGGAAAGGAGCATTTGTTTGAGCATACAAGTGCAGATATATAACTATTATGTTTTCTTCGTTCGATCAGAAAGTTATGGAAAAATCCATAACTTTCCGCCAATATCACTTTAAGACATGAAATGTGTTCATATCCACCAGCATTGTTCGAAAGTCCTTACATTCTGCACTCAGTTGATAAATCTTCCCTGGTGAATGCCATTGCCCGACAAGTCACAGCAGAGCATGACCATGCCACACCACCTGAAAACATCAAATTACTTATTGATGGGGGAGCGTTTCTTCACAGAGTTACCTGGCCAAAAGGAGTCACATATTCTTCATTCTTCTCACTCTACCTCCAGTATCTCCAAAAGCGTTATCCCAGTGGTTCAGTTGTGGTGTTTGATAGGTATGAAAAAGCTTCAACAAAGGACAACATACATGGCAGAAGATACAAAGATGCAGCGACCGATATCGACGTGAAACCTTCACACAAGTGTGACACAGATCGTGAGAAGTTCTTAGCTAATTATCTCAACAAAAGTAGGTTCATCCAAGGACTTGCAAACACCCTACATCCATACTTCGAAGTCAGTATTGTAGAAGGTGATGCCGATTATACTATTGCCACCACAGCCCTCCAGTTGGCAGATAATGAGCCAATGATCGTAGTGGCAGATGATATTGATGTGCTAATTCTACTTCTCTATCATGCATCACCACAACAGCAGAATGAGATATATTTCAGACCAGAATTGAAATGGACGGCAGTAAAGGCAGTGCGCTGCTGGGCCATCCGGAAGACTCAATCACTTGTTCTTCTTGCTGCATCAGGACGTGATACAACAAGTCATGTCCATGGAACTGGCAGAGTCCAGCTCTTCACCACAGTCCAGCTCTTTAGTACTAACGCAGTGATGTCTGATATTGTCAAAATCTTCATGGAATCAAATGCATCTCCCGACATAGTGAGAAACGCAGGAAATCGCCTCCTGTGTGAGTTATATCGAGACAACCACGTCGGATCCCTGGACAAACTCCGGTTCATGCACTTCATCCAGGAAGCCACAACAAGTGTTTTATACGTGGATCCAAAAAGCTTACCTCCAACCTCTGCAGCAGCTGCTCACCACAGCAAGCGAATCTACCATCAAGTTCAGGAATGGTTAGGACATAATCTGGACCCTGTTGATTGGGGATGGGTTTTGCAAAACAACTCATACATTCCCAAGATGCGTCACAAGCCCCTGCCCACGAGAGCTGATTGAAGCTATTTACTGTGGGTGCAAAACAGGCTGCACAAATGGTTCCTGTAAGTGCAGAAAACTTGGCCTGTCCTGCACAGTTGTCTGCCTGGAATGTAAAGGCTACTGCTGTATTGGAGAAAATGTTGACATTAGTGATAACTGAGCAGTTCAGTAGGCCCATAATTAAGGTTGTTTTAAAATGTGTCATGAGATGAGATGTTTCATGTGACAACTGGAAGATAAAATGTATTCAGGATTATGTCTTCATTGTTATCGTGTATGTGTCAATGTAAAAAGACTGATTTCGGTGGACAATTTATTTGGCGGATTCAGTAGTAGGGAAGAAACTGCCAAATTACATCTTGCGTCAAATTAACTGAATATATGTAGAAATGTTTACAGTCTCTAAAACAGCCAAATAATGTGCAGGTCATATTTGCCATTTCTAATAGCCACCAATTTTAGTTGTTTCACGACAGTTTATCGATTTTTGAAAATCAAAACTACTTTAGATTGGGAAACTAATGTCAGAATCGGATTTGTGACGTTCAAAATATTTGAAAAAGTGGTATTACACTTAATTATTGGATGATCGGTTCCGAAGTAAATTTTACCGCAAGGCCGACGGCGGCCATTTCGGAAATGAGTCCTAAAAACCTTCAATAATCTCAGAAATTGAAAATCATGTCAACGCTACCTCAGATTGCAAATATAATGTCAGAAATGGGTTGAGTAAGTTAAAAAATTGTTGAAAAAATGGTATTACACACGATTATGGGACAATCGGTTCTGAAGTAAATTTCACGGGAAGGGAGATGGCGGCCATTTTGGAAATGATTTCGAAAAACCTTCATCTCAGAAATTGAAAATAATGTCAAAGCTACCTCAAATTGCAAAAATAATATCAGAAATGCATTTAGCAATCTCAAAATAGTTGAAGAAGTGGTATTTCACAAAACTATGGGATATTCGGATCTGAAATAAATTTTACCAGAAGACAGACGGCCGCCATTTTAGAAATGAGTCCGAAAACCCTTCATTGATCTCAAAAATTGAAAATTATGTCTTAGCTACCTCAGATTGCAAATATAAGGTCAAAAATGGTTTTAGGAAGTTCGAAATAGTTGAAAAAGTGGTATTACACATGATTATGGGACAATCGGTTCTGAATTGAATTTTATCAGAAGGCCGATGGCGGCCATTTTGGAAATGAGTCCGAAAAACCTTCAATAATCTCAGAAAATGAAAACAATGTCATAGCTACCTCAGATTGCAAATGTAATGTCAGAAATGGGTTTAGGAAGTTCAAAATAGTTGAATAAATGGTATCACACACGATTATGGGACAATCGGTTGTGAAGTAAATTTTACCGGAAGGCTGACAGCGGCCATTTTGGAAATGAGTTAGAAAAACCTTCATTAATCAAAAAAATTGACAATAATGTCAAAGCTACCTCAGGTTTCAAAAATAATGTCAGAAATGGGTTTAGGAAGTTCAAAATAGTTGAAAAAATGGTATTACACATGATTATGGGACAATCGGTTCTGAATTAAATTTAACCGGAAGGCCGACGGCGGCCATTTTGGAAATGAGTCCGAAAAACATACCTCCCGATTTTTTAAGTACATGAGCTTTTTTATGGTGGTAATCGAGACCCTAAATGTAACGAATTAGTGAGTTTCATTTATGTTCCAATTTTTTCTTGGTGAGGACCTAAATCTATGGGACTAATGAATAACTAAAATCGTGTTATTTAATGTTTGTAGAATTACGATTCAAATGTACCTCAAACCTCTACCGGTACATTTATTCTATATTGAAAACAAAAGAAATAATATATCAAATGATAGGAAAATCTCGACTTGGAACAGTATGATTTGTTAAGGCTCGTGCCAACAGTACAACTAAATATATTGAATTATAATTATTAAGAACATGGAGGTCGAAATAGATCACTTACCCGCCGACTCAACTTGGAACTTGCATGTCAAAAGGATGAACGCATACCGAGAGAACACCCTGAATAAGTCCATGATGTACTCGCTCGTTATATGTCCGGAATAATGCATTTTCAACATTTGTAGCAACAAATACGTTTACATTTTTCCGAGTTTGACATTTCATACAAGTGTTTCTAGTGCGTTGTACTTTCCGGTTCTAGATCTATCCACATATCTGTTGTATTATCTCATGCATAAGATATAAAAAAAACTGTCTGGTATCATCGGAACGCATAGATAAGATTATCCATATTTTATGTACAAGTGGTATATTTGATGTTCGTATCAGTGTATTTGTGCACGTCTGGAATCGAGGAAAATGACAAAATCACGTGTAGCAACAACGAGGCAAACAAGACAATCAGAGATTGCAAACCCTCGCCCCACTGATTTAGGGAATTTACAGGTTGAGCACATTCTATTACCGTGCTTTCAGACTTTTGTTTCTTTTTGCTTCTGACCGAAAATAAGAATAGACTAACACAAATCGTTTTGAAAGGGGTTTCAAGGTTCAATTATTTGCATGCATTTTGACAAAGTTGTGACGTTTTGAAGTTATGACGTCACTGTACGTCATAAAGCCAAACATGAGATATCTCCAATATCTGGGTCTCAATACAATCTTTATGGTATAATACTGGACAGGTTTCAAAGATTTGGCCTTGACCTCATGACAACTTGACCTCAGTTATCTCAGCAACTCGAGATCGCATTGAAATTTGAAATACATGTGTGATTGCAATTGCTTCCCTGACATATGATGGTCCAGCCGCATCTCTCAACATCGTTTTGACTCGGAGTTTTAACGAAGATGTTTAGGTCATCCTATTGAGTTCATGGCGTGTAAGGTGCATATCAAGTTTACGTGAAGGATATACCTAAAGTATATACGCCAAAGATCAATACATCAAAGATGAATATATATGGAATTGTGGGCTCAAGACCATGCACAAAGATTTGTAGTTAACCTTGATATTGACTCATGGTGAACGCTTCATAATCAAGGTCAAATGTCAAGGTCATAGCTGATGCGCTTGCCATTGCCCAACAATATTTGGAGTCTCTACAGTAATTTGTTCAGGAGTTATGGCCAAGAATGTATTCTCCATCTTTTCCGTTGCCATTCATTTTTCCGGCTGATCGGACTATTCCTCTTCGAGTTACATGCCCGGGCAGACAATCATACATATACACACACACATTCATGCATATACAGACAGACCCAATAACAATATTCTCGCCCTGGTCCCCTCACCCTTCCATGTCAGGTTATTATGGAATTCACACAGGACTTGACAGATCACAGTTAGTCATAAATGATGGATAATTATTAATTATTTATTAAGTTCGTTCGCTCATGCAAACAGTGCACCCTTCTGTTGATACATCTACATGACCTTGATGTTATATTCGTTTTTTTGCGTCTATGAATTGTTGATTATGATATTCATTGAGTATTCAGCCAAACATATTTTCACGGGATTACTTTGGAGGTATCACAAGCAAGAAACACATATTTCATATAATCATTTATTTCACGTATCATTGTGATCGAGCCGAAGTCATTTCACTCTACACTAGCATTGGCACGTAGATGACAGCCTTGTACATGTCTATGGGTGACTGAACCTCTCAATGATTATGATTGATCTGCCGGAAAGATTACTCTTCATCCGTATCATACTTGCTTTCAGAAAGAAGCAACAACGTTTCAGTCGTTCGTTCCAGAAACATTGTTGTTCAGCTTTACACTTTCGCAGATTGAATTTGCATCAAATCGCAAGTTTCATACAGAGTTAAGTCTGCTTTTCTGCCGCAACAAACATCAAAGGGATGAAACGAACTTCTAAGTTCACAAGTAAAGTTGTATTTTATTATCGGATTATCGTACAATACTTCAGTCGAACATCCAACTCCCGTTACCAGTTACGAACAGTTCATGTCAATCTGTTCAGCTATATAACTTGTTTTGTTATAATTCCACAGGAATAGCCAAGTGTATATATAAGACAATGTACTAAATCCACATGTTGAATCAATTGTCAAAAATAAATTATTGAGGTAATTTGGCAATGGCATGTATGACAGGTGTGACTGCACCCCAACAAGGTCCTCCAAAACCAACTTTATTAGTGACTTTTGATCTCAGTTTTGAATATCAGATGTTTCTGGAGGCCAATCCTTGGTGAAGACGGCCCCATCGAAACTTTCCAAAATCAGATTTTCTCCTCGATTCCAATTCCCAATGATAGCCGTTTCAGACCTATATTTATGTGTTTCGGTTATATCCACATCACTGACACTAAGATGCTGTTGAAGCTGAAAGTCATCACTAACTGCAGTTCAGCGAAATACCAAAAGCTGCTCCCAGATTGATTCACAGCCCAATCAACTTGCAACTAAAACGGATACTTTTATCCTGTCGGGTAAATTGTGTCCCGAAGTTGATGACTTTTCTTTGTTAGCTTCTGTTTTCATCAGCTGAGTCTCACTCAATCCAACCCACTCAACGTTGCTCTATACAAGAACTATACTCAAGTTCATCCATCAGTGGAACACGCTTTTTGGCTTTTTGGTTTTCAATTATATAATCGGATCAACTGGAAATTTTGTGTGTATTAATTGGGTATCATGCCGTAATTTTCAACCAAATTTCTACCTAAAAAAATTGAGAAAGTTGGCAATCTAACCCAATGTTAAATTTCGGCTCCAACATGGAATATCAGAGTCTGCACAAAAAACAACTTTTATTCGATGTACAAGTTATATTTTGATTCAGAATAAACACATTTACTTAATATACACTGACTACGCCTTCCGACTCACAAATTCCAAATCAACACAATAGGTTCATTCTGTATGGGCATGAACACGAAAAAAGCCATGAATTTGTTGAAATTTATTTGATCACATTTCCGACTGTAATTGAACATTGGGTTAGATTGCCAACTTTTTCAATTTATCAAAATTTCAAGTTGATCCGATTATCCAATACAAAACTACGGCCAAAATACATGAGCATGCATGAGTTTTTTTGTTATTCTTTGATTAAAATATGGATGTTGAACAGTTCCACTGATTCACTTGCCGATAATATATCACCGTTGGATACTAAGAATACTATCCACATATAGACACTTGACATAATTCTGTAGACGACAGCTTGACGCACCAGAATGTTCTAAAGCGCATGGTTGTATCAATCATTTTTTACGGAGATATGAATGAAAGCGTACGCACACATTTTCCGATAAGGAAATGAAGACAAATATGTGGAACTGGAACATTTAGATAATGGTCAATGGCAAAGACAATGGAATCATTATCAAATATGATTCATTCATTATCCACCAGTTTATTATCCAAGCTGAGTCCAGTTTCAAAGTGTTGAGATAATTTTTGAACCCCCATAAAGTAATTTCAATGTCAATGGTGCCAAACAGATTAGAATCATATTCACGCATAATACAGGCTGCTCGTGCTTTTCCCACCACTGTAACTTTTCAGTAGCTATGGGATGCCTGGATGGAATTGATGAAAAGACACGCTGGTTTTTGGTTGACTTTATTGTAGGCAATTGTGAAGCTGAAAGAAATGAAATAGATTAAAATAAACTACTAAGAAGTGCCCGTCTTCTAACGATAGAAGGTTGACAACAGGGTGTAGTTGAAATTATTACCCAGGACATTTAAGTCAGTATGATATGCAGCAAACACAGGATGCAAAAACTATGATAACTTTCCAGGTTTAATGAATGTGGCATATTGAGCATCTGTCTCCAAATAAAAAATATGTGCTGATGTGGAAATGAGAAGATTCAGTGCGTACTTACATTGATATTCAATAGCATTGCTTGAAGTTTTAACTTTCGGTTTATGGTTTTGGAGTCTGAAGTGATCTATCTGTTCATGTGAATGAGGAAGTTTTGATACACCAAAATGTCATTAATATTCAATTATCTGGCAAGCCTGAGTTGTTAAGCTCAAAAATATGCACTCCGTGTCGGTATTGTCACGATTTAATGTAACATGAGAAAACTAACTTAATTATCATGGCCCACTCGTCATCACGAGAACGTGGACTGAACCAAGTAGACATTCAATATCTGAATATACAGTGAGTAAAATAACACACTCTATCCAATTTTGAAGAGCATAGAAATTCTACACAAGATATTAATTATTTGATCATTCAGAAGTCATTTGTGATGAGTCTGAACCAAAGATACACCTGTGACAAGCCATAATAAACTATTGCTTTTGTTTTAGTGGAAAGTATCGAATTCAACAATAATGACTCGAATAATAGGTCTGATCATGTCGCATCAAGCATAATACACTTGGCTGGGACTGGGGAACACCACAATGTGATGTGTATCGTACATATATCATCGAAGGTGGTGTATGCAATGTAAACTACCATACTTCCTATGAGCTGTGTGGTGTTTTGTTAGTTTTGTCAGGCAAGTAGTGGAGCCTGGCTGTTGTCAAACCAGGGCAGCTGGCACCGAGTTCAGTGGTCGCTTAGTGATTCCCAACCAAATTACAGCCAGAGTCAACATTCCAACAACAATCTTTATTGTTAATACCAGGACAAATATTCAGTGATAAGCCGTGGATATTTGACGAATGTGATAGATACATTTTGTTGCATTCACCTATTTCTAACAGCATTTTTTTCATAAATGCTCCTGATTCACCATAATGTACACATTTATTCATAATGCAACCAGTGGCATCATCTCCATCCGAAAATGGTGGATGTTACATTCACTCAGAAAACATTATCCTGCCATACACATTGCACAGTTATGTAAGTATATAGAAATGAAAGGAAAACAATTATTGCCAACTTTCTAGCCCCGGGATTTTATTTTTGTTATTGTTCAAAATAAAAATTTGTTTAAAAAATGTCAATTTTTTTTTCATGGATATAGATAGCTTAATTATATTGAGATAGAAAACATAGAGATTTTCAGGATAGTCCAAACGAATATCGGGTCTACTCATCGTGAATTTGCAAAACTGGGGGAATGGAAGATTGAAAGAAAGGCTCTTTTACTTACCGAAATGATAATCAATATGAATATTCACTAATATATACATGAACGTCTACGCCTACTATTCGTGGGTAGGAATGCGGGGAATCCTAAAAAAAGGAAATAGCTCACATTCACAATCTCATTTATATCCACCGATCCTATTGTTTCGGTAACTGTGTTTCAATTGCCAAATGGACAAGATCATCCGTTTGCATCACCAGGGATGTTTGTTGGAGGAGATCAGCAAGTTATACTCCCCGACACATGCTGGTCTCATTGTTGAATTTTTACAATTCCAGATATATAACCAGGGATATAAAATTTAGTTGTATCAGTGGTAAGAGATTGATACTTACATTCATACCACTGAGTCGGTGTCACTGCTGGTGGACGTTAAGTCTGTCCCCGAGGATACCATCAACTCAGTAGCCTTTTGGCTTGTGATTAGGTACTTATGTACTTGTCATATATCTATTCCATGGGGGTTTGTTTCGGATTTCTAAATTATTATCATAAGTTGTTGGGCAGTTGTATACTAATTCCACCAGGTGTACAGTAGAAACAAGTACATTTACCACACTGTCTGCCCCTGACGACGCCAGTGTGTCTTTTGATAAAGTATTTGGTCGGGCTTTGTTTCCATTGCAAAATGTTGTATTTTACGTTTGTTATTGGAATCATAAAAATTTAGCTGTATGGGTGGTAATAGATTGATACTTACATTCATACCACTGAGTCGGTGTCACTGCTGGTGGACGTTAAATCTGTCCCCGAGGATACCATCAACTCAGTAGCCTTTTGGCTTGTGAGTACGTACTTATGTACTTGTCATATATCTATTCCATGGGGGTTTGTTTCGGATTTCTAAATTATTATCATAAGTTGTTGGGCAGTTGTATATTAATTCCACCAGGTGTACAGTAGAAACAAGTATATTTACCACACTGTCTGCTCCTGATGACGCCAGTGTGTCTTTTGATAGAGTATTTGTTCGGGCTTTGTTTCTATTGCAAAATGTTGTATTTTACATTTGTTATTGGAATCATCAAAATTTAGCTGAATCGGTGGTAATAGATACTTACTGTCATCATTTTGTAGTTGTTCACAATAAAGCTCGAACGAAATATGCGGTTTATATCAATATGCATTTCGATAAAAGAACCACCAGCAAACACGAATATTCGGGAATAATCATTGAATAATCATTGAATAATCATTATTCATTATCATTGAATATTCAGGAATAATATTAAGGAATAATCATTGTTACATTTCTCGTGACAGACGCCTGAAAAACACATCATATATGTACTCTCAGTTTACATCGTCTGGGACCATATATTGCCTGACTGGTGCCAGTTCATATGATTCATAATATTAGATTACAGTGCACATACATATACATATATTATAATTTACGTAGTGCGGCGTTTATATGATAAAAGCTCATTATCTTTCAAACTGTCTCCTTCTGCTTGTTTTTATGCATATTATGCATTATAGCGACAAAACTTTGTCGACAAAATTTGTCGAATTGCTGTGCTATAAATTTGGTTGATTTATGAATGAGAACAATGAGTGTCTGACAGCAATTCAGGCACAAACTTGTCAAAGTTTGACAATCGAATGCATGTTTTAATTAATACCTATATGTAGAATATTTTGACGATGAAAGCACAAAGATGAACATCAAAATGCTTGGAATTGGGGTGACCACAAATAAGAAATATGATTGTGTGCGAAATTCCCATTTAGTGAAAAACGGCATATTCCATAAGTTACAAATAATTATATCAATAAACCAGTGAGCGTAAAAAAGATATCTATGTACAGTATATTTAAGGCACATTTCGCTGTTAGTAGATGCTGGTTGAAATTAGACCATTGCCCTCCAACTGAGACATTGATGTATTTGGTAAATTGGCGTTGAGCTATTAGCTATATGAAAGCTGGTACTGTGATGCCCATGTCCCCAAATTCATTTCACGAAAGTTTTGACAATACGAATAACGGAAGGCATGCAGATTATACTTACTTGTGTATTTCCCTTGTCATAGCAGTTTGAAGGCTACCTGAAACTTTCGTGACCAAAGTCTTTACATCTGGAACTAGCTCTGGAATAGCCTTTAATTTGTGAGACTGACGCACGGTATGCTGACGGCATGACAGTGTCGCTGATTATAAAAGGGAAATTGACTATGAAAAAATGTACAAAATAGTGTAGATATGTTATGTTGTTTTAGTTGCATTCAGTTGGTATTTTTGAAGATCACATTTACGATCTTGTGTGTTTCAGTCTTTCGTGCAGGAAAATAAAGGAAGTTACATCCACTCATCATTTCACATTTTGACAGTCAAACCATTGAGAACAAATACATACAACACTATTATCACAAGCATAGCATTTACTGTATTTCTCTAGTCACATTGCACATTCATGTATTCATATTATTTCCAAGATCGCACCGTAAAACGATGTCCCATTATCAGCTCTCAAGTATTTGGCAAAATCTCGTTGACCGGAATGTTACCTGTTTATATGTGAATGATTAGACCAAAGCCTGCGTGAATTCCCAGATTATTCTCGATCACCTTATCTAGGCCTTTACTTAAAATAGCTTGCAAACATAACAAATCCTACAAGCTGACATTTGCAAATACCAATGTGTCACATAACAGATCTGGACAACAGCAACATTTATTCGCTACCATCAAGGATTGAATGACTATAAAATACCATAATGGTCTGTTATATTATGTAGCATATATATTTTATGGCACTCCTGATCAAGCTCTGTATCTGATGTAAAGCAGTCCTGCATCAGGCATTTCTTTTCTCAGCAAAAATTGTACTGTAGAAATATCAATAAATATAGCGAATATATAGGAGGGTGAAATCTCGTAAACATCCCGCAGCCTGTCATTTTGTGATCTAGTGAATCAATGTGGCCTACTTCTGAAATCACTGCTAGGGTATATCGTGCCTTTTTATCCTCCAAAACAATCAAAATCCTCCATCCACCACTTAGTGGTGAAAGTAAGTATCAATCTATTACCACAGCCAAATTTTGATGATTACAATAACAAACATATAGTACAACATTTTGCAATAAAAACAAAGCCAGAGCAATAACTTTATCAAAAGACACACTGGCGTCATCAGGGGCAGACAGTGTGGTAAGTGTAGTTGTTTCTGCTGTACACCTGATGGGATTAGATCTAGTATACAACTGCCCGACAACCTATGAAAATAATTTAGAAATCCGAAACAAACCCCATGGAATATGTGACAAGTACCTAATCACAAGCCAAAAGGCTACTGAGTAGATAACTTCAAATACAATTAAAGGCCTAAATTACAATTTAGTTGAAAACTTCAATTACAATTAAGGGCCTAACGAATCAGATACTGTAGTCAATAACAAATCAGATACTGTAGTATTTCGGGAAAGTTGGAAGCACATTCTGCATGAAGCAGACAGCTGGTAACAGCACACAGCGTATGAAGCCAGCACATAGTGGGTGCGGTCTACGGCCTCACCCACTATGACCTGATTTCAAACCTTAAATCTCATAGTGGGCTCACCAACTCTCCATAACCCTGGCGTAATCACAGTAGGTGAAATGTAGTTGATTCTACTGTACACTTGATGGAATTAGTTTCCTCGTAATTATACGAAATTAATTACATGTAGAATTATATGTAGAATATGCGATACTAATGCATCACCCACATCAAAAACCAATACATCTCAAGATCAAGGTTAATGTGAGTGTCTTTCATAAGTTGTAAGCGCCAACAACTTATACATATTCAGCAAGACAACTCCAAGACTGGTTTCCATACAAATCTCACATTGCATTATTTTGACCATTTTCACTTGTGCATGAACGTCATCCATGACTTCAGTCTAGATTTTGAATTTCCAAATGAAAGAGAAGCTTCATTATCCCTTGCTAATTCATTTTCTGCAGAACGATGGGAATCTTTGAGATTATGGACAAGTCGTTCTATAGTTTATCACTTTTCAGTGACCTTGAATCGTAACCTGCAACATAGATCACTTATCTCTGGCAAGTCATTAGCTTTATAGCAGTTTTGTGTGAGACTCTTTCCGAGTGTAGATAACTAAGTAACCTATATTCACTTGCACTGAAGGCAATTCGGAATGTTCGGAGGTACCTGGTGGTACGAAAAAAAAGAAACATGTAGCTAACTGCGGTGACGACATCAAAGCTCGAGCATATCATCAGCATCACAACAGTTTAGTGTATTTTACACAACGCCCCCCTCCCAAAAAAGCCCAAAAACAAATGCTACCATAAACCCACATGATTCCAATTCATTCCAGTATAATATGATTATTTCATGTTCCTAATAAGTTTACATTTATTTTGAAATCGATCAATGAAACAGATACGCCTACTAATACAATATTGAACCTCAATAAATATCCTTGAAAATATTGGAAACTATGAGGAATATCTGCATCTAATACCATGATATAGCATAACACATGCCTACTGTGCAAATTAAAAGACCACTTTGGAATAAAAAGGCTTCGCAACCCAGCATGAAACACTTTATCATGTGATAAAATACATCAAATCACGGTAAATGTAGCCGTGGCATCGCAGACGAATCCCTATGTTTACTTGATAACGCCAAAGAAGGCTACATGCAAGCTTACATCTATGCATGCACGAATTGCTGAACAGAATATTGTGTGTTCCAAAATACGCATCATTGCAATAAAATTTGCTTTGCATTCTAGGAACGTCAATTTTCATCGGCTCCGCCATGTTGGACGTTTTTCCGACGACTTGAGCATTATACGTTATTTTCTCAAACCTATCACATCGATTTATGCTTATATATCTTAGGAATATCCAAAGTTTGCTATGAAGTCGAGAGATCTTATGTCAAGGACTAATAAATTCCTGAGTTGAAGTAGGTGTCGAAACGTCGAAAGTAAATGTCGAATAAATAAGTCAGCACATGGGCATGTAGAAAGTTGGGGGCTTTTCCCCCAACGCTAGCTCTAATGTAAAAAAAAACAGATCAGATGTATCACATCAAAAGCTCATTTTCTGTTCAGTGGTCCTTTGTAAGTCAGAGAGCAATGGCCAACGTAATCTGATCCCGACCATAAAGTGGAAGATTAGTGCCAATGTGGCACGAGGATTGAGATTGCGTATCCAGGAGCATACTTTGAAGTTGAATGGACTGATAGCATGTTGCATTTTAGCCTATACCTCTGCTGTTTTGTAACACATTTTCATGAAAAATGAAATATATCTTTTTCATCATCAAAATCTGACTGTATTGGTGGTGATAGATTGATACTTACATTCTGTATATAATCAGAATGGTAGTCCAAATAAGAAATTGACGATACCATTATTATTCCAGTATTTATATGCAGTCGAATGTCACTTCTACAAATGTAACTTACGTAGCGCACACTCAGCTTTGTATGATGTTATTTCTAAACTACATGTAGTGCACATATCCGGGGTCAATAACCTACCATTCGTTCTCACGATATTCATCGATATTCATGACAAATTGATGTGGAAATGTGTATTTCTATTCTAATCTGTGGAAAGTTTCTTGTGCCGCAGGTCAGTGAAGCGCCAAGTACACGTCAGCGGATTATTTGTGTGGGAAAAACCGTCAATGCTCAGCATTTGGAAACGTTTACTCAGGTGTGCCATGATGTGGCTTCAATTTCGGTTGTATACTACATTTAGAAAATTACGAGAGACACTGATTTCTCTGTACAGCTTGTGCTTGCGTTTACATTAACACCGAATAGGGACGGCTGACGATCAATTTATTTTGCTCGGTGATGTTCAATGGTCTGTATCAGTATAGTTATCGATTTTTTTTTTAGTCTGGCAATGACCATGTGGTCTTGGATAGAACATACACACACATTTTTAACGAGATCAATATCGGAATTGCAGAGCTATACCCGAAATATATATATATATATATACCAATCATCAGCTGATAAGGCATGATTGTTATGTGTTAAGCAACCTTAAAGTAACTAATCCCACAGAAATCTACGAATGTCAGGTTAGTATTACAAAATGAAGCGCTTCACATGTAGGCCCCACTCACACTGTCAACGAGACGTACAATATTGTTTTTTTTATTTGAATGTATCAGTAAACAAGAATAGCTATTATATAACATCTCCAGCCAAAGGGAAATCGACGAATGCCAAATAAATATGGTTCCTTCCTCCATGAAAAACATGCATGTTTGTTTTCTGTGTTATATTGAAGCATCATCTAATAATGTATATCGATATTGATAACATATGAATCAAGTACGCTTTGTAATTGTATCAATTATATTTGCTCAACAGTCATTTGTCCAGGGATTAGGTGTGGAATATTATTTTTATATGGACTGGAGCAAAACATAGTGTACTCATCTCGGTTGTCACCTGAAAGTGAGTATTATGTTGATATCGGGTGTTGTGTCCGTTGACCATCCAGCTAGTGTTTAATTAAATATTGTTAAGGACCATCATCAGTGAGGTGTTATAGAATATATAGAAAAACTCAAAATCATCGTATGAAACACATGGGTTCACGAGGAGAGTGAAAGGTTACTTCATAGACCTACATCAGAGGGACCGCTGACTGTGACGTCACGCCCGCTATTTCCAATGCGACGATCTTTATGGCACCGCAGCGCCCTTAGCGGGTTTGACTAGACACCTTGTTATCGCCCATAGTTTCAAGGACGCGGTTGTTTGACTTCTCTCCTTAGAGTTCACTTTTTTAGATCTGCATCATCACGAATCTAGTGATGGGCGGAGGAAAAAACTGTTGCGTTGTTGGTTGCACCAACTACAGCACAAAGAACAACAATGTTAGTTATGTTTCGTTTCCGAAAAAAGGGGTCGATGACGAGTGGAGAGGTCGACTGATTGCTGCTGTCAACCGATGTGACAGATCGTTCAATCCAGACATACAGCACATCTGCACGGCTCACTTCGAGCAGTCGTGTCTTCTGTTCCATGGTAAGTAATTATACTTACCTGGTACTCATTATATTATACTAGATCGGTCAATTAGGCAAATCAAATCAGGATTATTAATATACGGTTGTCATTTACTCATTACCATCATATTATAATCTGGTACAAGTGGTAGGCTAACAAGCTAGGGCAATGATCATTCATACGATTATGAGGCCCCAAAATGGTTATGTAATGTAATAAGATTAAAGATATGTCATAAGCTTCAAGAATGCTACATATACAGCCTTCAAGTAGGCCTATTGTAGTTCGAACTCAGTCTGTATCATTGTAGACATGATAGATGGGGTCATCGTCCTCTATATGGTACATATATGTAGATCTATGTATATGTCTTTTATACTGTCAATGTCATCCTATTCTGTATATTTTATTTATATAATTCAGTGACCTCGAATTGAATAAAATCAAGGACTGGCTGTAAGCTATAGGATATCAGTCTATCTGGACATATATGTGTGAATGTTATTTTTTTTATCAGGGAAAGGTTACAAGCTAGTTAGAGGCAGTTTGCCCACAAAACTGATGCCACAGAAGAGCGTTGAACTCCCGAAACAGCCACCAAGGAAGGAACCTGTAAGCATTTTTTTTTGTAAATAGATATAAATTTGCTATATACAGATATAGGACTCACTGTATTAAGAGTTGTGTTGATGTTCCCTTGTTATAAGAATCGTAAACACATATTTATAATGTGAATGTTCTTGCAGTATTGGTTGACTTGTTATATGATCATTTTACTTATTTTTCCAGTTTTTGTTACTTAATTAAGAAATGGGGATATATGTCCACAGTATCAAACTGGTGAGTAATAGCTGATTATAAGTTTATATCATGATCTATGTTGTAATGAAATGAGTTCCATTCGAGATTTTCCATTTCGGATAAGTCCTGCATAGTGTAACAATAAAAGTTAATTCCATTACAGTACACTACATGCATAACTCTTTTCACAACTCTTATGATACTAGAAGTTATTGGGAACCGAATTAGGATGATTTCTTTTCATAACTTCAGATTGCAAGACCTCCTCCTATGGTCCCCGAGAAAGGGGTTTGTCATACTACTCATAGAATGCTTCAATTAAAACTCAGACATCCTTACATACATTGCAACATACCATACAAATAGTATAAATCCATATACATTAGTATAATGTGATAAACAATGTTGATCAAATTGAATAGGATAGAAACACTTGTGTTCTAGGACCTTCGAGAGCAGTCCTCCAGGCTGAGAGACGAGGAGCGTTACGTTGCTCTGCTGCATGATGAGATGTCCATCAAAAGTGACCTCGTCTATGATCGACGGAGTGGACAGATCATTGGATTCACCAATCCGGAAGCATGGCAGTTCAATGGGGTAATCATATTTGTTTCAATCATAGAGATATTCTGAATTTGTTTACAACACATAGCATACTGTGTATGCATCAAATTGTAGGTCTGTCAATAAATTTTAAATCGTTTGGACATCTAATATATGACTTGTTACCATTTTACTAGTAGAAAAATATATATATATATCAAAGTTTTGTTTCTCCCGAAGGATGAGGCAAAGTACATCGCCAGTCATGTACTTGTCTTCATGATTGTCGGCATCACCAGCGACTTGAAAATGAGTGTGGCCCATTTCCCAACCAAGAATGCCACAGCTGGAGAGATGTACCCTCTGATGTGGAAAACAGTAGCCTATTTAGAGATGGCCTGTGGACTCAAGGTAGAGTAAATACTGATATATTATTTTGGTATTAAACAGGAATCAGTCGATTAAACATTTGATATAAAATTTGTATTTGCATGAGGTGAATTTATTCTAATACTATAGGTAATTACATCCACGAGTGATAAAGCCGCTCCGAATCAGAGGCTATACCGCATGTACGGTGTTGATGGTAAAGGTGTCACCTACAAGTCCGCCAACCGGTACGCGAAGGAAGAGAGGTCCCTCTACTTTCTGTCAGACGCACCTCATTTGATAAAGACCATCCGGAACAACATTCACAGTTCTCAGCCCGGAGGGAGCAGATACTTGTGGGTGTGTACAAACAATTAGAATACGTACTGCCTGATTTCTATTCACCAGAAATACAACAGCCAAATCATCAGTTAAATTACACTGGTAGTATAGCCAGCTATGACCTCTTGTCCTGAAACTGGAGTTTTTGGACACACAGTACTGGTATATGAATGGTATTCAGTGAAATGTCTCACAATAGAATGACTGACATACTTGGAATTGGTGTTATGTATTAACCTCAAAATGCTAATTTGCAGAACGATGGAAATCACATCCTGTGGTCGCATGTGTACAAGCTGTACAGCGACGACAGCAGTAGAGCCCTGTATAGGACCAAACTGACACATGACCATGTGGCACTGACACCATCATCCAAGATGAGTGTTCGCTTAGCAGCTCAGGTGATTCTTGAATACAGTTCATATACAGTTAACGTATCATAATAATACACTTTTAAATTCAAACCGATACATGGAGTTTGACCTTCAAAATCACTATATAACAACTGTTTATTTATGTTTCAGGTTCTGAGTCGAAGTGTTTCGGTGGTCATGATGAACTATTATGCACCAGAAATGGATGAAACTGCGAAGTTTTTCATGTTGTGCGATCGGTTTTTCGACTGCCTGAATGTACGTTCTGTGACCGAGCATATGACGAGACGGAGACCTGAGCTAGCCCCCTACAGGTCTCCTGATGATGAGCGGTTCCAGGTGCATATCATTCACCGGCAAACTAGATAAACATGTATCTTTGAGAATCTTTGAGTTATTACCAGGAGGTAGCACATAATGGTCATTTTTGCAAAATGTATCACAAACCATTGAATTTTATTGATATTCAGTTTCTGGAGGGTGAGTTCCTTAGGTACCTGGAAGACTGGAAGGCGAGCGTCATGGCCCGGGAAGGTTTCACAAAGGCGGAGAAGAACAAGATGTTTATCTCCGATCAAACCTATGAAGGGATACTTATGACAGGTACATTTATCACTCAGTTAAAATCATTCAACTAGGACATTTTCAATGTTTACACGTGTATTGTGTAGCCAAAAATACATGCCATGTGTATTCACATTTTTACTTCTTTTGAATTTTTCAGTGCATGGCTTCACTGAAGCAACACGCTACCTTCTAGCGCATGGAGTGAACTATGTCCTGAGTATTCGGTATTGCCAAGATCCTCTTGAAGAACATTTTGGCCGACACCGTGGACTTGCCAGACGAGCCGACAATCCAAACCTGCAGCAGTTTAGGTGTGTATTTTTTTGGAATTGAAAATCTGAAGTGATGAAATTGGTAATACGACTCAAATTAGCAATCATCATTATATGTAAGACATGTTCAAATTTGTTACAGGTACCAAGAAAATCAGCTTCGACTTCAACGAGGTCTAGCGTTCATGTTCCAACCGAAAGGGAATGTCAGCGGGAAGAGAAATACAGTACTTTCTGTGACTGAGAGCCCTCTAAAGAAAAAACGTTACTAAATGTAGTGAAAGGCATTCTAGGTTGTAATTGCATGTGCAGACGATAGAAATGCTATCATTTTGGTCATTTCATTCCATACAAGTATCAATATTTATTCTTGGTTAGTTGAGCTACAGGTCATAGTTTAGTGCAAAGGTTTCGTAAAAAATGAACATTTCGTGAGATATTTGTGGTATGCTGTCAATCTTCGGTGATGTATCCTGTCTCTATGCATCTTGTCACTTGACCCTACTCAGCTAACTGACACAGCTATATCATTACTAGGCACCTATGTTCAATGATATGATCTTCAATATCAGGACAAGAAATTAACATAACTGTGAGAATCCATGCCTGGTTAACTCATTTTGAGAAAACAAATGGACCATTTTTAGTGTCAGTCTCAGCAAGAATTAGATTCTGAGAGAATTTGTCTAATATACTGTCCAGTGAACCAGATTATATTGACTACCGGTACTCATTATTAATATTAACTGAACCTGTACCAGTACATGTATGTGTGAAAGTAGCGTTTTGGGAAAGTTCAGGTTACCAGTACAGGTAACTTGCTATCTTGCTTGCAGGTTTATGTGATCTGCAGTATCATGTTCCTTCATCTTACTGATTATGACAATTTTTTATATTCTCACATCTGAGGCAAATAGTGAATTATATTCTGATTTGTTTGATGGAACTAATGGTGGTATACAGGTGTATGTGTGCGATGGTGTGATGAAGGCTTTGAAAATATGCAATGAAATGCACACATGTACATATGCTTGCACATAATGATAGAATATCTCACCCATACTGTAGAATGTGTGCATAAAAGAAACATGTCTATGAGAATGTATATGAATGGTTTATTCTCATGTATCATCTCAAATAAGTTTGCCAGTACAATAAACTGTTGCTTGTCTATACTTTCTAAACTTTGAATGTTCTTGTTTCCATCACTAACTCCAGCTGCTTCACATCGCATATTTAGATGCACATATCGTGATATAGGCAATGCAAGATGACTTGGCAATGGCATGTATTCAACAGGCATCAGCATTACAAATGTTTTACTTTATCACACTGGAATACACCAACATTTGAAAACAACACGGCTTCTATATGGCTTCTTCAGTTTACAATGGCACACAAAACAGAACAATCGACAAAACTCCGTAATGGAAGTAAATGTATATACATGTTCTAGTACGAATGTATTTAGTCTATTTGTTTACGAATTCCCTTCTGTTTACGAGATTTCTTCGATTCAGATAAATAATTTTCCATGATGTTCCGGCATCTGGCATGACAACGAAGATGAAAAAAAACTTGAAGTACATACATCAGGACTTCCATACTCGATTCATCCAACTCAACATCGTCGTACTCATGAATGCTACGAGCAAATGATGATAACAAATCTTCATGTGCGCAAACTAACTGAACAAAATAATCTAAAGAAAGAGAGTGAGACTTGCTCATGGACAATCATATCAGATGTTGACAATCATATCAGATGTTGGTTCACAGAGTCCGCCCCGGTCCTTGACCTGCACCAGCTTGCTCTGCTTCGGTTCCGCATCCTTCTTGATGAGTTGCGAAACCAACCAGTGGCATTCATCTTTCCGCAGATCCTTCAAGGCTCTAAACAAAACAAAGCCACCTACATAAATTACTATGTCCTTCTCGTCCTCTGTGAGCGATGTTGGTGTCAGGGATGACGGCGAAGGTTGATGATGGGAACTTGTCTTCAGTAGATGATCCATGGCGCTGAGTAAAACAAAAGATGACAGCTGGCGGTGATGAACAATGTCATTGAGTGCCTCCAAAAGTTTTCCTTGGGTGGCATGAAACTGTTTCCAAGAGTTGTCTCTGGCAGTCGATGGGATGACGTGGAAGGAGACACACTTCCGCAGTGGCTGGAGGGCTTCTGTTATCTCATCGACTGTAAACATACGTTTTGAGAATATGAGTAGGGTTTTGAATTATACCGGTTTACATGGTTTACAATGTTTTTCATTACAGTCATACCGAGACAAAAAATATCACGATATATTGCTTGCTAAGTCAGATCCACCAACCATGCAATCCAAAATGGATATAATGATTGATAAGCATGATAAGACAAGTATTGACAATGTCAAGGCGTGAAATAAATTGCAAAATTCATGTGACACATTTTTATTAATATGATTTGACCAGGATGACGAAGCTATACTGACCTTTCGATTGAAGAAGTTTCACATCCTTCTCAATGTCTGAAGCCAAGGCCAAGACTGGATCGCTGCTGATGTCGCCTATGATGCGGGTCACTTCGCCCCTGTCTAGACGACATTCAGTCTCGGGTGTGTTGACACTGTGACTGTGAGTGTCAGTCATGACCACGACCTCAGTCTGCACATCCAGCTCCTGATGAATGATAATATGATAAATATTATAAAATGTAAATTGGATCCAAATATGGCATAGTTTATTCCTACTCAGTCTCTTTATCAGAGTCTGCTCAGTCGATAATACCATTGGGCTGCTTGTGTCGGACTCGGAGACAAGTGTTAGACCAGGCAGCGGATATCAACACACTCCAATTATCGCCCACTCGGCTACGGACTTGACACTAATGTGTTACCAATAAATGTTATGTCGATATTAGTTGTGCTCATATTTTACAATATCACCATTTATTGTTCTAAAATCGAGTGTTTATATCAACGATAGTACAAATATTGAATGGATATCGGCCTACTTTACCTCGAATGCATTCAGCATTTCTCGTTCGGCGTCCATGATTGACCTCTATTTATGTCACACCCGCAGGGGGCGCTGCGCATTTGATAACATATTTCCCGCGATTTCGAGTCAGCGGTCCCTCTGATGTAGGTCTATGGTTACTTCACCAAAAAAATACCTGCCCGCCGTTTTATTGGGTGTGGTATTGACCGAAAGAGCTATATCACCATTCCACATGGGTCTCTATTTCAAGGACTACAGACTAAACTCCCTCAATAAGCATCCCGTTGCATAGTAATAGTAGTAATTTACACGATATTGTATCCGACGGAAGACATCCTAGTGAACTTCACTTGCGAGTAAGAACTTGGGTAGACATTAGCATGATAATAGTATATCAACTTGCAAATTGGATGTCTGTTATCTGAACGTGTCTGGTGTCATGAAATGCCACCTTATATTAGAGTGGTTCCTATGAAAACTTCATATCCCCCACGTACAGAAACTAAACTAGAAAGTAGTTATCGTGAACAACTGTCCCATACTCAATGTCAATGTTTTACTGTGAAGATTGTTCAATAAATTATCACATAGCAAATTATGTGTTTTTTGATGATGCCATAAATCCAAAATACTAAATTTCTGCCAAAGTGTGTTCTACAGAAGAGTTGGTGTTGGTGCAGGCACAACAGATTATGAAAAAACAAAGACAGTTAGCTTGTGTAGCTGTCATGAAGATCAATCCTGCTAATGTGGTACTTAGGCTTCAATACACAAAACTTCCGCTGAAAACATTGATGATCAATCACTCTGCTTTAGAACCTGCTCTATAGTGTTAAAGACAGGTATAGTGGACATCTATCTAATTCAAGTATTTTTGCAGTTAGATGGTGACGTGTGCTGAAGCAATCTTTATACATGTGTTCGAGGCCGACATCAGCAGATGACAAGTTAATGTACCAAAGTACCTGTATGGTTGATAAATGTTGCTTCTAACTTTGAATATCGATTCTGTGAGCAGCATTAAATAAAAGATTTTCCTGAGAACGATCCAAATTTATTACATTTATTCCATGCCATGTCCAGGTATATTTTGATGTTATCTTTTAGGATCTTATTGGACAATTCTTTCAAATATGTGTGTACATTTGTTTTTGGGGTGAAATATTAGATTTATTGAGTGTTGATTTGAAATTCGTCTCTCCACTCAAACATCAGTAAGAAATGCTGCAGAAACAGCAAACGTTCACAGGCAAATGTTATAAGAACAAACTGGGATAGAACTAGCCATTTGATACCATTTAGTACAAGCGTAGAGGCAAATGTGTGTAGACTAAAACAATGATGCATGTATTGAGGGTAATATGACAAAAGTTACACCTGGTGCAATCGTAGATGCAAGCACAGATGCAAATGTTTGTGCATTGAAAAAATGCAGGCTCTGATGTTAATATGACACAATCTGGTATTTCACCTCCAACATCTGGACATTCAATGTTAAATTTTTGGGAGGAAAGAGAATTCATTTCGACACCTTTCAGTTTTCGGTATCGAAACCTTGGGCAGCACATTCCGTGTGGAACGTAACTCGACAACTAGTTTGAGTATCATGATAAACTTGAATACGTTATGAGCCTGACCTTTGTTTCAATTGGATTCTACAAAAATAACTTGTGATACACATACTGTCTCGATAATATTACGAGATTGTTTTGCTGTGGTAAAATGTTTTTGATATATGTAACATAGGAACAACAGTTGCTATGGGCCCAAACGCCCTGAACTCTGAGTGCGAAAGAAGCTTATACATGGGAAAATCCAATATTTATATGAGAACTTTATTTTTCAAAGCCATAATATGGATAAAATGCACCTTAATTCTGCAAGTCAGTATTCAGTGTCTAATTGACGCCCCTAGCAACCACATTGATAACGGTTGTAAATAGAGTACGGTTGCCACAGCGACCGGATACTCCTATCATACCTGGTTTGAATATATAATCAGTCTTCTGGATATAGCTAAGTAAATGACTCAACTGGTATTACATCAAAAAATACTCATTATATTAAATGATGAGTTCCAACATTTCGAAGGAGAGGCACGGACATTTTGCACTTAATTGATAATAACTCGAGAACGAATAGAGATATTCAGTGTCTGTAGAAAACATCATATTTGTGTGCGTTTTCTAAAAGTAAAGGTCATCCATCAGTGAAACACACTTTTTGGCCATAGTTTTGTTTTAGATAATCAAATCAACTGGGAATTTTGTGTTTCTCAATTGGGTATCATGCCGTAATTTTTCACAAAATTTCAAAATTTTATCTCAAAAATTAAAACAGTTGGCAATCTAACCCAATGTTAAATTTCAGTTGGAAATGTGATCAAGTAAATTTCAACAAATTCAGGTCAGGTCTTTTATCGTGTTTATGCCCATTCAGAATGAACCTATTGTGTTAATTTAGAGTCGGAAGGCGTAGTCTGTGTATATTAAGTAAATATATTTATTCTGAAGCAGTATATAACTCGTACATCATGTACATCGAATAAAAGTTGTTGTTTTTTGTTCAGACTGAGATTCCATGTTGGTGCCAACATTTTAACATTGGGTTAGATTGCCAACTTTCTCAGTTTTCTTGAAAGAATTCTGAAATTTGACAAATTACGGCATGATGCCCAATTATTACACACAAAATTGCAAGTTGATCAGATTATTTAAAACGAAACTACGGCCAAAAAGCGTGTTTCACTGATGGATGAACATGAGTTTATCAAGCATTTTTATTTCCATTTGATTGAGAGTTCATTATATTACGCGGAACACATTGTCCAAACAGTCCAAATTTACAGTCATATTTACAAACTCCAAATAAATTGCTCTAATGATTCTTTTCGCTTGGCAAATCACCTAGAGATATATTTTGCCTTTTGTTTGTAACACATCACGTGGGCTATTTGTTGGAGGCAATCGTACCTACACGGCAAGGTAATGTTCTAAAAAACTTACCAGTACCTTTTCCTGTTCTTGAATATATAATGAAGATAACAGTTTAATTCTTATGTATTTGTTCGTATTTCTTGTTAGTCGAAGCAGTCTATATACAAAATACACATTTCAATAAAGGAACTACCATAAAACACACATATTCAGGATTTTCAGTTGTTGCATTTCTCGTGTCAGTTTCGCAAAAAAATATAGTAGTATCTAACATTGTCTAGGGCAAAATACTGGTTGGCTGAACCCTGTTCATTATTATCACCAAATGTCAGAGCTACTAACCATAAACTATTGGGAATAAGTGTATTCTCAATGTTGTTAAACTATGGAAACATTAGGCACGAAAAAGACCATAAATATCCTTGAAAATATTGGAAACTATGAGGATTATCTGCATCTAATATCTAATATCTAAAAAATGTAGCCGTGGCATCGCAGACGAATCGCTATGTTCACTTGATAACACTGTAACGTCCATAAATATTCGAGGTGTATTATTTATGTCGTGTTGTGTGGGCTGTCCAATCGATTCAGGCTTCAAAATATGGCATAATATCTTTATTCAGCAATTTACAAGCTGTGCCTTTGATGCCGGCCAATCGTATGCACCTGCAAGTACAGAATTCAAGTTATCAGCAGTGAATCAGCGAACCAGGTGTTGGTTCGAGAACGATGATGGCGACTGTGTCAAAACAGTATTTACAATATTTACACAAGTACAATTAAATTACAAAGGCCCTTTAATGACACCGTACACAAATATAATATGTGTTTACGACCAGAAATAATGATATGATGTTAATATACACTAAAGACTAACACTAAAAGACATTGTAATACACTTACACTAAAACTATACACAGACAAAGTGACAGCCAATATATATATGTGAAATACAGTATACATGATGAATGTATACACCAAAGAAGGCTACATGCAAGCTTAATGTATGCATGCACGAATTGCTGAACAGAATAGTGTGTGTTCCAAAATACGCATCATTGCGGTAAAATTTGCTTTGCATTCTGGGAACGTCAATTGCCATCGGCTCCGCCATGTTGGACGTTTTTCAGACAACTTGAGCATTATACGTAATTTTCTCAAACATAACACATCAATTGATGCTTATATATCTTGATCGTGACCACACGATACAGTTTCAACCAGCAAAACTGACCGTTATTTATTCCATTTAGTGGATCGCTCGCAATGTCCATAGGACCCATCCTACCCTCGCATGTATCACGATTTTAGAGCTATTACTAGAAAACCTAAACTGTTTTTAAACAAAAACTATGCCTGCATGCAAAGCTACATGCCATAAAAATGGGAGCGTAATACGTACATCAAAGCATAGGCAAATTGGAATTGTCTTGAAAGGAACCAGGGCGTCAAAAGCATTACATTCTGTAAGGCCTAAAAAAAATAATTTTCTGTTTCTCGTCCTCCTATTTTTTCAAAACTGGGTAGGGAGGGACTTTTTTTTTTTTTTTTTTTGCAAGAAATACCGTCCTCAGCCCAAGAGAAAATTGGGTAGGGAGGCACTTTTTATTTTTTATTTTTGGTGGGATGACTTTTCACACATATGAAAATAAATTTGATTTGTTGACTGACTGAAAAAAAAAAAAAACTTGTGCACAGACGCATTCAAGCCCAAATGAATCAAGCCTTTAGAATTGAAATCCTGTGTAACACATGAGTTTAATGAATTCATTTCTAGACGCTTGATTTATTTGGGCTTGAAACCTTTTGGCCGGGCACCTTGGCAATACTGGTGTGCCATCATCCTAGCAGTCAGCACAGACAGGATGATTCTGTGTACTAGTAGTATTATTATCAAAACCGTCAGTTGATAGTATATATCAATGATGAGTAATTGTGGAGAACCGTTCTATCATTACTTGCCGGAATCTCCGATTTCGGCAAGTATGTTACTCTGTTTGTGGATGGATGGATGGATGTGTTTGTTTGTGTGTTTGTTCGCACTCTAGCGTCCACAGTTCTAGGTCGAATCGGTTCATATTACATACTCGATATCGGTAGGTTACTGGGCAGGCACCGCATTATTTTGGTGAATCTAAGTCAAAGATGAAGGTCAAGGTCATGCAAAACGTCGAAAACACATAAGTGGCCATAACTTCGGTTCTAATGGTCGTAGAGACTTCAAACCAAGTTCATATTGTAGATAAACTCGAGTTCTATCTTTCGTGACCTTGACTTTGACCTTTGACCTTGAGAAGTTCGCACGAGGTCGAATATTTGACCTTGGAGGTCACCTCCTCCGATTTTCGATCTGATGCTTGGAAACGATGTGGGACCGGTCCCTCATGCTCAATGTCAAATTTTAGCCCGATCGGCCAATCCGTTATGACGTAATTGACGTTTCTATGGCAACGAAATCGGTCCCATTATAAGCGAAATTGCATGTTTCAAGCTGTCCATGCTGATAAAAGCGTCAATAATGTGCGTAAAAATTTAATGATACACCTGTTTATAGCCGAGGATAAGTTCTTTTGTTCCAGAAAATTTCAAGGTCAAAGGTTGAAAGTCAAGGTCAATATTGATCTGCAAATGAAAACCATGTAGTTCACTATATCTCAGGAAGTAAGCATGATAGAGACACGAAAGTAAATCCTCGGTATTGCACTCACTTAGCCTAACAACTTTTGCATTTACACCTAAGGCGTATGACCGATAGCCTTTGCAAGCGCCTGAGGTCGAAGTTGACCTCAAAAATGACCTTGACCTTGACCTTTTGCAAAAATATCGAGTAGTAGCTCGTTTGAAAGGTCTTCGAGAGTACTTTCCAGATATGTTGTCATTTCTGGAATCGGACGTCAATTGACGTCATAATGACGTCAAATGTGATTTCAGACTGACATTTATGCATTTTGAGTGTCAGATGTGCAAAGCTATAACATTTACTGCAGATCTAGCATATGCAAACGATGTGGACTCGTCCTGTGATGGTTTCTATAAATTTTTAGCTCAATTGATATATCCGTTTTGACGTAATTGACGTTTTTTTGGCAACAAATCGGTAAAATTTCGAAGGAAACTCATTATTTGAAGATATTATGATCTTGTCTGGTAATAATATAACATATATAAACACAATTTTATCATGCATATTCAAAAAGTCCAATCACAGTAAGTTTGCAGCATAGAATTGATGACAAATGACGAAGGTCAAGGTCATGCAAAACAATGAGAACAGATAAGTGACCATAACTCCGGACTCTAATCGTTCTAGAGACTTCAAACAAATCTGATATTGTAGAATGATGCTTGAGACATTGACGTTTATTATAACCTCGCAATGAGCTCCTGACAAGAGGTCAAGTTCAAAAGTCAAGGTCATTCCGGCAAGTGCGTGGCCTATGGCCTCTCGTTTCATATGTTCTTTGGAGTATTCATGAATAATATAGTTAATCAATTCTTGATCACAATTTTATTTGTATTATTACATACACGTAACCACACAGAAGAACTGTTTTTGAAAACTGGTAATTTCGTTGTCTTATTTGGCGGAGAGTGCAAACAAGGAGGTTAGTTTATGCCTAAGTTGCATGCTGTGATTTGGTGTATCGACCATTCACTATCCTCGAAATAGGGGCTGGAACATTTTGAATTTTTTACTTGAGAATCAAAAATAAAAAAAATCCGGGAGGCTGCTTTTGAACACAGGTGGGCGGGGACGGGATTTGCTGACTGATTGAGAAAACACTTGTGCACAGACGCATTCAAGCCCAAATAAATCAAGCCTTTAGAATTGAAATCATATGTAACACATGAGTTTAATGAATTCATTTCTAGAAGCTTGATTTATTTGGGCTTGAAACCTTTTGGCCGGGCACCTTGGCAATACTGGTGTGCCATCATCCTAGCAGTCAGCACAGACAGGATGATTCTGTGTACTAGTAGTATTATTATCAAAACCGTCGATTGATAGTATATATCAATGATGAGTAATTGTGGAGAACCGTTCTATCATTTAATATGTTCTTTGGAGTATTCATCAATAATATAGTAAATCAATTCTTGATCACAATTATATATGTATTATTACATAAACGGAACCACATAGAGGAACTGTTTTTGAAAACTGGTAATTTCGTTGTCTCATTTGGCGGAGAGTGCAAACAAGGAGATAAGTATATGCCTAAGTTGCATGCTGTGATTTGGTGTCTCGACCATTCACTATCCTCGAAATAGGGGCGGGAACATTTTGAATTTTTTACTTGAGAATCGCAAATAAAAAAAACCGGGAGGCTGCTTTTGAACACAGGCGGGCGGCCTTTTTAGGCCTAACATAATCGTCATCATTGTGTAACATATTTTACATATTGCGCTCTCTCTGACATATTTTATCCGTCAACACCATATAATGAGTACAGTTTCAGGGATATTTACATTTACATAGTGCCTACCTATACCACGTTTCAGTGACGATGTACATGAGTGAGACTTAGATACATATGCCATATTAGAATTCAAAATCGCAAATCAATACTGTCAAAATCATATTCCAAGGGCACAATTCACAATTTCACTTATGTATTGAGGAGTGCAAATGTTGCGACGGCCTGTAAAACCTGTCCACTTTGATTATGATCTAAATATCTGTGGTTCTTATTGATATTTACTGGCATTTTCCCATTCTACAAGACCACAAGTGTATATTGAATGTACCATCATGACTTCTTGCCCACCGATGAACGTTTTGAAGTTAAGTACCACAAACGAACCATACATTAAGCAGTGATTTATGTAGTGCTCACATGAGATCAATGAAACATTCTCTGGATACTTAAACCGGAGGGAGGTTTTGGGAAGACAAAGGCAATGGCTCGAGAAGAGAACAAGGAACAGCCACCAAAACTGAGACACAATTTGCAAGTAAATGAACTATTATCATGCAAAACTTCCCAGCTTTTTATGGATGGCCATAAACAGCTCCATAGTGTTATCCATCTCCACCAATTTTATAGGAGCAATGACAAATGCATGCACAAGGTCCATATCGCTCAATAAACGTGAACGTTTATTTTCACAACTGTAATCTACAACGTTTTTATGTCACAAGGGACGCTGGTGACGTAAGTTTTTGGTATATTGAGTAACAGTGCTTTTTCATGAGATCGCAGAAATTAATGTCTCGTTTCCCCGTCCCTTGATTAAAGAAGAGCAAAGAACATACTCAAAAAACACTCATACGTTCACTGATATAATCAAAAACTAGAACTGACATACACAGAAACGAGACGAAACGAGTTATGATAGAAGATCTTGTCACATAAATAATTAATTGCTACTGATCATTGTTGCAAGCGAAGAAACTTAAGTACAAATCACAGGTTGTATTACCAGATTATTTGTGTCTCCATCCAACACAACAGCACATGATGGATGCGTTGCAGGTCAAGAGGAAGTAAAGGTCGTAAAAATGTTTTTCTTTTATGATACAGTGTTTCATCGGTTTGCTACAAGTATGTGATTGCATTATAAATCATTCTGGTGACGGCTTTTATTGATAGCTTTTAACAATACATGCCAAAAAATAATATATATACAGTGTATATTTCGAGAAAATAATATTGTAAGTTTTGTGTTCCTATCAACAAGCTTTGATTTAGTATGCTGGAAAAATATTTTTAACATATATTATTTTTGTGTTCACTGACGTTCTCAAGCTTGGACAATGAAATATTTTATTTTATATGAAGCGTTAATATTTTGTATTTTATGTTTGTTATTGGAATCATCAAAATGTGGCTGTATTGGTGGTGATAGATTGATACTTACATTCACAAGGATTTTTTTTGTTAGATATGCTAGAGGCAGGATGTTTTCTGACATCAGGAATATGTCAGGGGGCTAGCATACTTTACACAATTCACTGAAGTTACAGACAAGCATATTTTGTAAGGGTATTAACAACATTCCATCATTGGAGAATATGATTCACATTTTCTCTTCGACTTTTATAAGACCTACTGCACAAGTTTTTATGGATGTGTTCTTTGGAGTCTTGATTCAAGATATATTGAGCAGTTTTATACCACTTGGCGTAAATGTATAAGGAAAGTGTGGGGGTTACCTCCAACCACACATGGGAGGTTATTAAGTCATCTATGTCAAACACCATGTATTAAGGCGCAACTATTGTGCAGGCACTTGTCTTTCTACTACAAATCCACGATGAGTGATAATGTGTATGTTACTCTGTGTGCTAAATTATGTAAATATTCAAATACACCTGTTGCTAGTAACCTGAGATTGTTATCTCGAACATTAAAATTAGATGTTGGTGCCTTTCATGTACATACATTGTCTAAGTTAAAGAACAAGGTTCTTGCCGAACTTACCGGCACTACCAAAGACGCTGATACCTGTCAAGCTGCACTGTTGAAAGATTTGTTACACATCAGATATCATCACGAGTTTGATTTTCTAACACCAAATGAAGTCGATCACATGATCCACACTATTTGTTCATTGTAATAGCTTATTCACCTGTGTTCATTGTTTCATGTTCCTGTGTTCTTGTTTTTCATTGTCATGTTTTTACGTGATGAATAAATGATATATATATATATATAAGCCTACTGTCTTGATTATCTGCGTGAAGAAGAAAAAACACTCACAATATCATACCACGGGCATTCCTACACCAACAGGGATTCCACATGGAGCGGTTTCCCTCCACATTGATATCTACATGTATTTGTCCTCAACAGGAACTCACATTCAGAATCTTAGGCAAATCGCATAGTTTTTAAAGCAATACTGGCATATGATTGTATCCTGCTTTCATGGTCATATTGGTGTCTTCGCTGACGAAGAAAAAGCTGTTCCATGACAACAATCAATTACTACACAAACCCTTCCATCAATTATGGGAAACACATAATCAAGGGAGATTCTGGGACCTTGAAAGTGTAATGGAGCTTAAAAGTTTACAAACGATTGGCCAATATATGGCAAAAAAGATTCATTTACATGGTAATTAGATATCTTTACATATGGATGAGCAGGACGAAACAAATTAGTTTCATTTACATGGTAAACACACATCTTTTGTAATACAGACAATATTAACATCCTAACAAGAGCTGAACGAAAATAAGAAAAATGACGACCAGAATGTGTTCGGATGTTTTCTGACACATAACGAATCATGCACGGCTCCTAATCCACAACTAAATATTGTTTTACATTACTGTAAATGAACCAGTAACATTACCTAAATCACACCATATGTGTTTTTGTTAATGAAAGTGTTGAAGAGATGGGTTGGACTGATTGATGGATAGGAATAATTGGTCAGAAATGTATAATCATCTTATACATTTTCTCTTCGTGATTCATTTATTTCTCTGTCCACTTCAGTGTTTACACAAGCTGGGAATCCATCCAGTCTCTCACCATCTGATTTACGTGTCCCATATTCTATGACAGGCGGAATGCGGTTTTGGACTCATAGTTGATGGCAGCAAGAAAGGACGTCATGTTCGTCATAAACATTGTCATCCAATGGAACTATGTCATATTCTTCACAGGAGAGCGCTGCACTTCACGGCTCATTCATCCAGTCTTTCATTGGAAGCGTTAGCCAATGCAGGGACTGGTACTCCATATACTATAAACATTGCGATTGCACAGACCTTAAAAACAGGCGCAGAAGGTTGGCGGCAACACTGGTAGGGAGTAGTTGCTCCAATGTTTCCGAGAATAGGGAGAAACTTGGGTTTTCCGGTTGAAAGTGATCAATAGCTATCCTGAGAGCAGCTGCACAGTGTAAAAGTTCCAATGTCCACACATATATGTCTCAATGTTACATTGAAAATTGCACGGAATGGTTCCCATGCAGTGACGTAAAATTAACAAGAATAGCTGAAAATATAGAAAAATACACAGCCGTTTCACTTAAGAGTCGTACATGTATGATACAGTGATAGAACATGAACTATTCAGTTTAGTTCTTTTGTGTTGCAAATAACGAGAATATAGGGAAATTGATGTCTTTGTTTATTATGTTTGTTTATGTTGTTTGTTTATGTTTGTGTAAACAATTAATTTACATCATGCGTTTTTACGGTACTTTCAATCTCCAGTGCAGGGTCATGCGGACGTTTTTTTGGGGTTGTAATGGTGCTATATTATCTGATTCATGTGAGCAGTAACGTTTCTAACATTGATGACAGCTGAATACAGAAACAGAAGATAATATGATGATAAAGGCCAATTTATTAAATTGACGAAACACAGATATCAATGACATGAATAAGAACGGATATGATGAATCTGGAATATGATAGAATATGTACAACATGATAATGGTTATCTCAACCATAACAATAATGGAAACAAGTAATACAAGATATATACATGACTACTAACTAGTACAAAGGTGGGGGGAAAGGCCACGCATACTGGAAATAAGTAAACTAAATATATGCGATTCAAGCCTACTGAATGCATGTAGAATACGAGAGAATACTGAAAAAATGTGATACAAAATATATGAATGGATTAATAATAGGAAACTGAATAATACACATGGTAATTACAAACGGTGGTGAATGGGGGCTGGTAGGTGGGAAAATGTTACATATGACAAGTTATCGACGATATTGAACCGGTAAAAAATGACGATAGACACAACTTAATGGCGGAACACTGATTGAAGAAAAAAGGAAATCAAAACGAGGCTGGATACACACACCGCATTGAACCGTAGCGAATCGTTATTGATATAATGATACAGGAGGTACATACACACCACATCGTACTGTAGACCGATGGGATCATAATACATGTGAACAGCGGGAAAAATACTCTCCCATAAAATTACTTATAGTTGGGCAATAAGTTTCCTTTATGTGAGCAGTAATGTTTCTAACATTGATGACAGCTGAATACAGAAACAGAAGATAATATGATGATAAAGGTCAATTTATTAAATTGACGAAACACAGATATCAATGACATGAATAAGAACGGATATGATAAATCTGGAATATGATAAAATATGTACAACATGATAATGGTTATCTCAACCATAACAATACTGGAAAATTAGGCCAAGGGCCGAAAATAGGTTACCGGACAATGTTTAATATTTTAGATGTTAGCCAGGTCACTGGTTGAATTCAAGGTCAAGAGAATATTCAGCATATATAACATTAAGCATATATCATGTCCACAGTTGATTGCTAAGCTGTAAATTCAATAATCAGAGAGATATTAGCAATTTTGTGCTGTGGCCTTGAAAATGAAGGGGCAAAGGTCAAATTCAAGATCATCAAAATATTCAATGTATTTCATTTTCTATATCATGTCCACAATTGATTCCCAAGCCATACAGTCAATAGAGGAGCTAGATATGAGCCAGTTTGTCCTTGGACCTTGAACATGAGGTCAGAGGTCAAATTCAAGGTCACGAGAATATTCAGCATATATCATTTCCTATATGTCCACAATTGATTCCTAAGCTGTAAAGTCGATAACAAGCGAGATATTAGCCATTTTGTCCTGTGACCTTGAAAATGAGTTCGAAGGTCAAATTCAAGGTCATCAGAATATTCAGCATATATCATTTCCTATATGTCCACAATTTATTCCTAAGCTGTAGAGTCGATAATAAGCGAGATATTAGCCATTTTGTGCTCTGACCTTGGAACTGAGGTCAGAGGTCAAATTCAAGGTCACGAGAATATTCAGCATATATTATTTCCTTTATGTCCACAATTGATTCCTAAGCTGTAGAGTCGATAATAAGCGAGATATAAGCCATTTTGTGCTCTGACCTTGAAACTGAGGTCAGAGGTCAAATTCAAGGTCACGAGAATATTCAGCATATATCATTTCCTATATGTCCACAATTGATTCCTAGTCTCTAATCTCAATATTAAGTGAGATATTAGGCATAATGTGTCCCATTATAAAGCATAGGAGAATTTAACATGGGAAAGTCCCATTTGGGCCGAGTTTGGGCCAAAATGGCCCACTTCGAGCGATTCAAGCGCAACGAAATTCATAGACATCATAGGAGTACATATGAGGAGTCTTATGTATCAAAAAGAAAAAAAGTTACTGAACAGATTTTGAGAAAATGGCCGCCAAAGTCCAAAATCAGGCAATTTTCGTCGAAAACGGCCGCCATTTTAAAGAAAAAGCGAAAATCAAAAAACTAAAAAATACCTCCTTCTTGAATTATTTTCAAGTATTTTTCTGCAAAATTTCAGAAAAATTCGCCCGTAAACAAAAAAGATAAAAATGTGGACGACGGACGCAACGCCATGCCAATAGGTTATCGGACCATAGGTCCGGTAACCTAAAAAGGTAATACAAGATATTTACATGACTACTAACTAGTACAAAGGTGGGGGGAAAGGCCACCGTCGACAGACCCTCCCACCTGAAACCACTGACCATACCAGAAGATCTATCCAACCCTGTTGGAAAAGACCAGATTTCATGCATTGATCATCGGTATTCGGATATAACATTTGTACGCCTTCGATCTCCATCTGCCCATGGCTTCGATCTGGGATTCTGAAGCACCACGGAGAGCTGCCGTTGTGGCAGCGCCAATTCGAAACGAATGACCTTTGTATACCCGAGGATCAAGTCCAACCCAGGCGAGTGATGACCGAAACTGAGACATGAAGTAGCTTCTTCGTACGGGGGAGCCGTCTTGGAACAGAAATAGAGGCCCCGGGGTTTTGCCTCGATTCCTGAGGTAAGTCTCCGACTCCTGGGCTGTGATCCGGAGGGTGATCGGGCGTGCTGGAGTACTATGTTTGAAAGTGCGAATGGTGACATGGACCGCGACACATCGATTGGATTTGGCCCTGAATTTTATGTCCGATAACTGAATTGTATGGCTCTGACCTGGGGAAACGGTAAATTCACCGACTCGGAGGAAGGCTGCATAGGCCAATAGATACATAGCCTTCAGGAGAACTGCATGCTGAGTCGATGATGTCGTGTGCGGCAAAGACCGAACCAGACCATGCAGAGAATCCAATTGCAATGGCATGCGCACATCCTTTGAGGGATGGAGGTGTTGTGCCCCAATTAACAACTTCTTGATGATGAATGATTGAGTTGGGTCCGGTTGATTGGATAGTTTATGCAAAAATGAAACCGCTGACAGCTGTGAAGTCACTGTAGATGAAGCTAGTCCAGATGATACCGCATGGGATATGTACTCCATCATCTGTAGTGAAGAAGTCGGGAACAGTGGAAATGATGAAATCGACTTCAAGTACGTGTAGACGGATTTGATGGCTCTGGTGTAGGATTTCCGAGAACTTGGGGCAAGCGACGCAACGAGGAGCTGCGTAATTGAATATTTTGAGTTAGTAGATTGATGGCAGGACCACGCCACGGAGCTAGCTCTTTGGCACGTTGGACCTGCAATCGAGAAAGTAGATCATGAATAACGTTAGTTTGCCTGGGATATGTGTCGCAGAGAACATAATATTATGCTTCAAACAAGTGATGACCAGCCTACGGACTAAGTACATAATGTCGGAGTCTTTAGAAGATTGCTTTGCAATAACGTCCACGATAGAGCTGTTATCAGTGTAGAAAATTATACACTTGTTATTGAGGTCATAAGCCCATAGTTCTAAGGCTGTAACAATGGGAAACAGTTCCAAGAAGGCAATCGATAGCGTTTTCCATTCTTCCGGCCACCTGCCGTTGAACCAGTTGGATCCAAATACTGCCGAAAGGCCCAGAGATCCAGCAGAATCTGTGTAGAAAGACAGTTTTGTAGAATTCTGCCAACGCCTCTGGAGGAGGAGGGTTTTACCATTGTGCTCTGATAGAAACACAAACCAAGCCTCCAGATCAGCTTCATAGTTAAGTCGTATGTGGTGATTGGGCTGGGTCACTCCTTTTGTAAGTGCAATTAGTCTCCACAAGAAGGCCCGACCTGGCGTAATAATACGACAGGCAAAATTGAGAAGGCCAATAACAGATTGTAATTGTCGAAGGATAGTTTTCTTACACTTGCGAAGGAGACGAAAAAGCTCCCTGATTTTAACCAGTTTGTCAGTAGGGAGCCTGGCTTCCATTCGTATTGTATCAACTTCAATGCCATGGACTATAGCGACAGTGGTAGGGAGAACTGTTTTTTTCTCCTTGATGGGCAGGCCAATCATGTTAGCAACCACCATGAATTTATCCAAGTATGATCTGCATGTCCGTCGATCAGACGCTATGAAAATAAAGTCATCCAATATATGTGACATGGAACGGACTGAATAGTTATGAATCAGTGACCACTGTATGGCCGAGCTGAAGCGCTCGAACAGCTGACATGATTGATGCACGACAGCCCATGGGCAAGCATTTGTCCACATAGAATAAATCGTTCCATTTGAAACCCAGTAGGTTATAACATGAAGGGTGGATAGGTATTATACGAAAAGCCGATTCCACATCAGTCTTAGCATCAGTCTTAACAGCCTAAACCAGCATTCAAAACCGAGTCTATAACATGGTCCAGAGTTTCATATTGTACAGCAGCATCCTCTCTAGCTATAGAGTCGTTAACAGAAATATCCCGTGGGTAACTTAAGTCATGGAAAAGTCTAAATTTTTCCCGGTTTCTTCTTGGGAACGACACCTATGGGTGAAACAAACAATTTTTCATAAGGAGGAGATGAATAAGGTCCTTGTATTCTGGATAATGAAAGTTCCTTCTGTATGTACTGGTCAATTTCTTTAGAGTGAACTTGTGACGAACGATGATTCTCCGACTGGACTGGACCCTGGGTGGGATTTGAAGGAATTCGGAATCCATGCGTGAAACCATTTACTAGAAAAGTGGTTTCATCCCGATCATAGCCTCGAAGAATAATGGCTAACTGTTTAGCTTTTATTGAAGTTGTCACCCGAGCTCTGTCCAGATTGACGGGTATTGCACTTTCTTGCCGAGTGACTGGACTTCTTGCACAAGAAGCAGAGGTGCTTGTATTGACAGTTTTTGTCGAGGCAACTGTTTTTGTTGTGGAACAGGAAACAGAAACCCCTTGGGACTCGAAAGGACTAACTGCTCTTGTCGGCACGTTTTTGTTGTTGATGGTGGCGGCCGATAGTGGATAAGGCCGGGAAGGTCAACGCTGCAAAGTAGAGCTCCCAATTGATATAATCCCAGGACCAGCCCATTTTTGGTTTCAGCTTACGAAACTGATAATCGTAATACTTCCATGCTGCGCCCTGTGACTTTTCGTGGAAATCCTGTACGGTACGAATGTACTTGAAAAAAGCTGGACCTTGCTCCGGAAACCTTTCAGTGTAGATGGCCCCCAGGACTAGAATAGCGTTGGTCCACTCCTGTATGTCCTCCAGCTGCTTGGAGGAGGAGGCTGCTGAATTCACAGCAATGGATGGTTTTCCATTCTTTTGCGTTAGTGTGAAGGACATTTGCTGGTCCGGATGATCCCTGAGGAGGGTATTGAGCTCTACAAACTCTCCCGCCCAAATAGCCTTTCTCATTTCAAGCGGGCATGCAGAACCTAGAGGATTACTGGCGGAGGTGAAGCTGGGCTCGGTAGATTGACTCTGTTTTGACTCACCCTCCAGGATTTCATTGATTGCGCCAACTACAGCGTTGGTCGGTGGCACATCCTGGTGACCATCCATGGACATTTCGTCCTCCGAGGAAGATGAGTGCGCGTCAGGCACCTGCGTTGGTGGTGTCACACGAGAAGCGGAAGCAGACGATGTAGATGGCATTATTGTAGTGGCTGAAGCTCGGAGTTGCTCGACCACTTGTGTCGTAATGGCGGCGATCAGGGCAGCATCGGGTGTTGCATTGGTCACATTGACGACACCCTGTGTCGCGTTATGGACCCCCAGTGTAGAGTCACCCTGTGTCGAGTTAGAGGCACCCTGTGCCGAGTTAGCGACACCCTGTGCCGCATTGGCAACACCCTGTGTCGCATCATGTGGTAGATCCACACTGAGGGACTCCACCCGACGTCTACTCGGTCGTCCAGCCCTGGGAGACACTCGACGCTTCGTGGGTTTTACCTTCGGCATCCTGTCAAAATAACAGGAAAGAACGCAACTAATCTGTGTTGAAGTAAAACAACTTCTCATAAAATATTACTAAAACGAGTAATAGAATATTAATAATAGCGGTCGTATCCCATATAGTCAGAAATGTAGGGTATGAGAAGTGTAACACACTGAACCACAGATGATATATATAAATATATATATATATATCATATATATATATGACCGGAACCCTACATGCACCTGTACACCATAGTAGCAAGTCATAACTAGTCATAAACACAACTGGTGTAAAATCGACTTAGTATGAAATAATGGATGAATAGCATGTATACAGTGAGTGTGGAAACACATCACAGACGGCATGATAACATATAGCTACATGGGATATATCTAGTATAGTATAAACGGGCATGTAAGATCCGACCTATAAGTACATACACAACATGTGCATGCGAATATATTTGTATTGATAAAATCTAAAAATGAGTGGCATAGTACGACATTATGGCCATCATGTAATACATATTTTATGAAGTAGCCATCATAATGCAATACCGTACTTGTATATAGACCGCACAGAGTAGATCACGGGCCTGCAAGGCTGTCAGGGTTGACAGATTAACTTTGACCCGCAGCCGAGCCGTGCGTGGATACCCGCCGCCCGGCACAGAGAACAGCGCCTCTTATTGAACTTCCAGTCTCTGTGCAAATTTTTATGAGACCAGAACTGGAGATCTCTGGGAAAGCCGCGACAGAATTTCTTCAATTCGTCGTTGAAAACTGTCAGAACGTCCTCGTAATTGCGCCGCCGAGGTTTCTGTCTGTGATAGGATTGTACAATGTACACAATACGAGCTCCAGATAATCGCTTTAATTCCCGGGCGAAATTGCCAATGCTACGGGCCACAAATTTTGGGTCGGGCTACTTTCTGTCCAAGTCATTAGCGCCCAAATCCAATACAATCGCGTGTGGATGTAAATTGCAAATAATGTCAGTATCGTCGTGAATGTTATCCAATGTTAGGTCGCCGCGGGAATACACGCGAAAATGCTCTCGATCCAAATCCGAATTGTACCGTCCACTTTGCACCGTAAAGTCACGCAATTTTCGAACCAAGCTGTGCCCGAAAACAACTATTTCGGCAGCCATGCACAATCGTAAGCAATGTGTCACAAGGAAAAAATGTTTCATATGACAAGTTATCGACGATATTGAACCGGTAAACAATGACGATAGACACAACTTAATGGCGGAACACTGATTGAAGAACAAAGGAAATCAAAACGAGGCTGGATACACACACCGCATTGAACCGTAGCGAATCGTTATTGGGCATAACACACAAAAAAACTCCCATTTAAGCCAATGCTAAAGCTGTCTTACTCCATGACGCACACATCATTCCCTGCGATACTTGAGGCTTAACTGTAATATGTGATAATAGTTCACCAATATGTCTAACAAAAAAATGGTATTTCATATGGGATCGACATATTCAATTTTTTGCTATAGCTCGTTGAATATTACTTATCGCCGGTGTTTACCACCAGACCCATCTGGAGCTGTTTGGAAGACAATCTTCACAAAGCTGTGTCAGTGAGTAAATTTCAACCAACATTTCTGCAATTTATGTCATAAATAGCCCATTAGGTACACTTCACATAATACCTAACGTTAACTGGACACGGCCCTCACAGTCTATGGTACCAGCATGATTACATATAGCCACGTGCTTTTGTTTATTGACATTTCGTGTGTTATAGGATATGACCTAGTTTAGCGCACGTGTGCTCTTCATTAGTACAAACTTTATTGAAATCCGAATGCAACAGTATCTCATCAAAGTAAATGTATATGATACTTTGTATGTGAAGTTTGGGGTGTCCCAGATCAATAATTACCTGTTACTGCAGCTTTAAAGATGACCAATCCTATTGACTCTTTATCAAACCCGAACATCACAGATGCCTCAATGCAATGAAATTTTCTAACTCATTCTTCGAGTAATGAAAGGAATTATGTTAATGATTGTATTAATATAGTGATGACATACCAATATAGGTTTGAGAAAATCATACTTAGTGATTTGTATAGTACATATCATAATGTGACACTTTGAGTATTCTCACAATCATGATTTTACTAGCATGGACATTTTAAATATGAAATAAAAGTAATAATTTGATTTTTTTTCTTGAAAAAGTTCAAGGATATATGACATCTATCATTAATTAATCAACATTAGACAAAAAAGTGATTGATCATGGATCACTGAGAGATTTGGCAGGTGTTGATTGCAATCCACAAGCCAATACACAAAGAGGTGTTAACTGCTAGCTGCTGATCTACTGGAGTTGCAACTGATCAAAGATGAATTGCTCATTGGTTACTGAGATCAATCAGTTCAAAAGGATGCAAGTGCTATGTATATTGGATCAGAGACTGACACTAATCATCATTTCACCACATGCTCCAACTATGGCAACAAAAAACAACCAAAGAAGGAGTGGCTCTAAAGCTCGCCGTGCTAAGACTGTATTTTCATCAGGCAATAAATATCATCAGTCAAGATTAACACAGAATGATGAAGTTACATGTACCCAAACAATGCACCTAGGGAGATAATTAGATTGTCACGTGACATGTAGCATAGCGTCGACATCTCACCTGTGTATGAAGACTGTGCCACTTGTGTTATTTCCTCTCCGCTAGTTCTACGGCCACAGGTCAAGCAAAATGGAGCTCAACCCTGTTCTCAGGAATATAGGATCCTTGCACCTGCAAAAATACTCGAACTCATCAACATTGCATTGACTACACACAAAGGCTCTAAATGCTGTGGACAGTTTGAATGGGATGAAAATGTTGAAGATGAATGGGGCTTATGTTGGAGCATGGGTCTTAAGTGTACAATGTGCAAATACAAATCTGGGAAACAAAAACTCTATTATGAAGTGAACAAACCTTCAAGAGGAAGAAAACCAGCAACTGCAAATGTTGGTATCTGCAAATGTTGGTATCCTCGTTTCGTCAGATACTAATAAGCATGAACATTGATCCACCTTCTGCAACATCTATGCAGAGATCTGCCAATCAGGTTGGTGAAATACTGGTCAAAACGAATGAAGCAGACATGCGACAACAACAAAAAGACGTGCTTCACATACAGCATTGTCGAGGGATGAAAGACAAACGCATCGCTGCTGAAGGTGAGGGCTGCTATAACAATTCACTGAGATCAGGCGGCGGAAAGACCCCATTCCAACCAGCAACACAGATGACATATACGGTGGCAGAGAATGTGACATCATCCAAGAAAATCATCGGAGTATACACAGGGAACAAAATCTGCAAACAAGCAAGTATACTCCTCAACAAGGGTGTGGATGTTAAGTGCCCAAATCATCCGGAAAGCTGCACAGCAAACTTGAAAGAAAGTGATAGTATCGGCGATGAAGCTCGAGTACTCAAGCATATCATTAGTGATCTTCACTCTCGTTTAGTAATAGGTTCATTCACCGCAGACGGTGATAGCAAAGCGCATACAGCCCTTGGTGAAGATTGTAATATTTACAGAGATGTCCGTCATATGGGGCAGAGTTTGAAAAAAAAACAGATTGAGAACTCTGATTTCAGCACCCAGGTTTTCCCAGACAGCACTAAAGCAGGCAAGATACTGATGAAGAAGAGATTCGCAGCTGACATAACAAAACGATGCAATGCCGAATTCCATCGATGTCACAAAAAAACTAAAGGCAATCCTACAGAAATGAAAAGACACTTTTCGTACATGATGGATGCCCTTGTTAAGTGTTATGGTGGGGACTGTTCCTTGTGTCCGAAATACTCATTGGTCTGCAACGGAAAAACTGAAAAGTTCCTACTGAAGCCAGGCATAACATTGGACTTTTCAAACAGGGATGATGAAGCTTTGTTTCGACAATGTCTCAAATTTCGGTTTGGGCCAAAAGCTGTGGAGCTTACAAGACTGAATACCAACACTCAAAAATGTGAGTCAGTCAATCGGACTTACAGCAAGACAAATCCAAAGACTGTCACCTGGTCCAGGAACTTTCCAGCCCGTATCCATTCAGCTGTTCTTTCACGAAATCATGGCTATACACAGTCTACAATCAAGAAACTACAGTCGGTCGGCGTGCTGCCCTCAACTAGAGTCCAGCACAGCATTGAAAGAGAAGGGAAGCATCTGCAAATCTTACACAATCATTCACGTTCAGCGAAGCATAAACTAACCAAGTTCAGGAGAATACGACGCTTACATCGCCTATATGACAACATCAAAAGCAGTAAAGCACCAGTGTACAAAAAAAATATATCAATGCCCAAACAATATGATGTAAAGAAGTGTGATCATACCTATTGTAAATAAAAGAACTGAACCAGCCTTGTAAATTGTATTATGAACATGACGTGCAATGCATTTCTCCAATAAATCTTGAAATCTTGACATCTTTTCTGTTTCAAGCAAAATACATGAATATCAGGCGAAAAAAAATACATCTCTCAAACTGGCCATGGCCAGAACACTGCCGTATTCGATGACAGGGCTGCCGGGCATTGTTTATTGAGTGAGGCTCTAGGGATAGGTGGTCCGGGTTACAGCACAGAGAGTGGCCACACAAATGAGAGACTTCGTGGCCCTGGGCAAAGGTCACGGATCGAGTTTTCAACATGTAAGCCACTCTCTGTGCTCTAACAGGGACCGATTTTGTTGCACCTGGGTATTTAACCCTTGTGATGCCATACTGAACATCCCCAGAGCCCGACTTACCAGCTTGCCACAGCCAACACTGGCCTGCGGCCGTGCTGTGGACATTTTTTGCTATTTTTTCCCATAAAATTCGAAAAAAATCTTCCTCTGCCATTTTGACAGTATAATGTTACTAAGGTAACAGATTGAAACGGTATTCATCGTAAAAACCGGCCAATTGTAGAAAATAGGTTTTTTTGGTTGAGGACATAACACACAAAAAGAACTCCCATTTAAGCCAATGCTAAAGCTGTCTTACTCCATGACGCACACATCATTCCCTGTCATACTTGAGGCTTAACGGTAATATGTGATAATAGTTCACCAATATGTCTAACAAAAAAATGGTATTTCATACGGGATCGACAGATTCAATGTTTTGCTATAGCTCGTTGAATATTACTTATCGCCGGTGTTTACCACCAGACCCATCTGGAGCTGTTTGGAAGACAATCTTCACAAAGCTGTGTCAGTGAGTAAATTTCAACCAACATTTCTGCAATTTATGTCATAAATAGCCCATTAAGTACACTTCACATAATACCTAACGTTAACTGGACACGGCCCTCACAGTCTATGGTACCAGCATGATTACATATAGCCACGTGCTTTTGTTTATTGACATTTCGTGTGTTACAGGATATGACCTAGTTTTGCGCACGTGTGCTCTATTGATATAATGATACAGGAGGTACATACACACCACATCGAACTGTAGACCGATGGGATCATAATACATGTGAACAGCGGGAAAATTACTCTCCCATAAAATTACTTATAGTTGGGCAATTAGTTTCCTATATGCTAGCCAATTGATTTGTTGCGAATTTATTCCATTTTGATCAATCATTTTTATTATTCCACTTTAGTTAATCATGTATGACTAAAATTATTCGATACTCATAGGACATGGCCGGTGCTGACCAGTAAGGCGACTGGTAAATTTGTCTACAATACTGACTTCGCTATGCATGAAAGATTTTCCCAGAAGAGGGCATGAAATGCAAGGTGCGTCTTTAGGGAATGACTTCAATGAATTTGAAATTGGCGAAGGTATCCCATTGGTGGATAGGATAATATGCCATTTCCTATACTCGGATCATATTTCTATAAGGAGATGACAATATGAATACTATCGCCTTGTATTGGGAAGCTTTGTACCTGATTTTTATCAAACAGAATTACTTGATCAAACTGCCAATTATCATGATAATACTTTTTTTGGAATATAAACAAAACTCAACGTATGATTACATCGGAAGTACGACAATATACAAATATATCGTTTATATTACAAACGAAAAAAATGCCTCCAAATACTATTTTGGTCAAAATTGGACATTGACATGGTGAATCAAACGATTTTGTCCTCAGAATATAAATATTACGAATTCTCTGTCCAATAACATCTGTGGTATCCAATAACCAGTAGTATTCACATCTACAAGAGTAATGAATCAACCCGGACAACCATGATGGGCGAGATATTTTCCGGTACATTTACCTCTCTTTTGTGGATGTTTGCCCACAACCAGGGACTGGGTAAACGTGATGCAAGCAAATGAGAGGATTACACCTACTTGCTGGAGAGGAATATGGTGCTCCTTTTGTGAGGTATTTGGATTAAATTAATGTCACGTATGTGACCTCGCTCCTACTAGCTTGGCTAGTGGGATATCCCTTTAGCTCACTTGGTAGAGCGTCGGTCTCAAAACGCAGAGATCGTGGGTTCGATCCCCGGTCTGGGCAACGAATTTTCGGTTGTCACATTTGGCGCTGCGAGCAGGGTAAGTTGGTAGGGTGCAGTTAGGGCATGTGCACGGTGTGAAATGGATATATTCCAGGGGATTAACGGAAAAGGACACCCCACACATCGAGGACGATGTGTCCCACCGCTGCCACCATATGTGACCTCGCTCCTACTAGCTTGGCTAGTGGGATATCCCTTTAGCTCACTTGGTAGAGCGTCGGTCTCAAAACGCAGAGATCGTGGGTTCGATCCCCGGTCTGGGCAACGAATTTTCGGTTGTCACACGTATACATGTGTGACTGCTTATAGAGCATTTCTACAGTGATTGATTATGGATTTGATTATTGAATATGGTTAGATTTCATGCTGCTGGTCTCACATGGCGTAAGAATTTTCGTTAAGAAACACACAAAGTCAACCAATACCTCAATGAGAGCCAGCAAATGGAACTATTACAACTGGAAGGATACCCAATGTGTATTCTACATTGTCAGATTGCCAAATCAGAACCTCCTGATGTTACCTGTTGTCAGGTTTCAGCTTGATGGGTAAACGTGCCTACGCGTTACCTGAAGGTTTCTTTGATCAACAATTCAATAGGGCCTTGGTGCTTCCTTGAGAGAATATTGTTTCACACACGCTCAACAAACCTTGAGATTTTGTTATAGGTACATAATACATACCTATATACAACAGAAGAGAACCATGGTATTTTATGGCTTATCACTTATCTGTTTTAGTACCAAATATCTTGCTGTCATTGTTTTTGTGGCACATGATCGCCTAGGCAAAATTCTTTCAGGTTCTATTTCAGTTTGTTCAATCATGTTTTGTTTATATTCAAAATGTCATTCTGTGGAAGTAGTCAGGAAGACAAAAATAATTTTGCCTAACTCTGATTTCTCTGAAATGAACTGGACTCCAACATCCGTGACATGGCCGTGAATAATTGCCACTCTTCTAGCTTGTAGGGTTTAGCAAATCCACTCACACAGCAACAGTGTTTGTAGATGGCCAAGGTCTTGTGCTTACGCACAACATGTGAACTTTCACAGGGTTTTGTAGAATCAGACCTTGGCACGAAATGAATAGAAGAATGAGAAATATCGCTGGAGATATTAAGTGAATGACATGGCCCTGTTAATCATGTTAATATCACTATATACATATATCTTTGGTTCCATTGTCTTGACTGTTATGAGAAAGTGTAATTAGGTTACCGGACCTTTGGTCCGATAACCTATTGCCGTGGCGTTGCGTCCGTCGTCCGTCGTCCGTCCGTCCACATTTTTATCATTAAAGTTTACAGGCGAATATTTCTGAAATTTTGCACAAAAATACCTAAAAATATTTCCAGGAAAGGTTTTTTTTAGTTTTTTGATTTTCGCATTTTTTTCAAAATGGCGGCCGTTTTCGTCGAAAAATGGCCAATTTTGGACTTTGATGGTCGTTTTCTCAAAATCTGTTCTGTAACTTTTTTTCTTATTGATGCATGACACTCCTCCTATGCACCCCTATGACATGTATAAATTTCATTGCCCTTGAATCGCTCGAAGTGGGCCATTTTGGGCCCAAACTCGGCCCGAATGGGACTTTCCCATGTTAAATTCTCCTATGCTTTATAATGGGACACATTAAGCCTAATATCTCACTTAAAATTGAAATTAGAGACTAAGAATCAATTGTAGACATATAGGAAATGATATATGCTGAATATTCTCGTGACCTTGAATTTGACCTCTGACCTCGGTATCAAGGTCAGAGCGGCCGTTTTCATCTAAAAATGGCCCATTTTGGACTTTGATGGTCCTTTTCTCAAAATCTGTTCAGTAACTTTTCTTCTTATTGATGCATAACACTCCTCATATGTACCCCTGTGACATGTATAAATTTCGTTGTGCTTGAATCGCTCGAAGTTGGCCATTTGGGCCCAAACTCGGCCCAAATGGGACTGTCCCATGTTAAATTCTCCTATGCTTTATAATGGGACACATTAAGCCTGATATCTCACTTAATATTGAGATTAGAGACTAGGAATCAATTGTGGACATATAGGAAATGATATATGCCGAATATTCGTGTGACCTTGAAGTTGACCTCTGACCTCGGTTTCAAGGTCAGAGCACAAAATGGCTAATATCTCGTTCATTATCGACTTAACAGCTTAGGAATCAATTGTGGACATATAGGAAATGATATATGCTGAATATTCTGATAACCTTGAATTTGACCTTTGATCTCATTTTCAAGGTCACAGGACAAAATGGCTAATATCTCACTTATTATCGATTTTACAGCTTAGGGATCAATTGTGGACATATAGGAAATGATATATGCTGAATATTCTCGTGACCTCAAATTTGACCTCCGACCTCAGTTTCAAGGTCAGAGCACAAAATGGCTAATATCTCGCTTATCATCGACTTTACAGCTTAGGAATCAATTGTGGACATATAGGAAACGATATATGCCAAATATTCTGATGACGTTGATTTTGACCTTTGACCTCATTTTCAAGGTCACAGGACAAAATGGCCAATATCACACTTATTATCGATTTTACAGCTAAGGGATCAATTGTGAACATATAGGAAATGATATATGCTGAATATTATCATGACCTTGAATTTGACCTCTGACCTCATTTTCAGGATCACAGGATAAAATGGCTAATATCACACTTATTATCGACTTTACAGCTTAGCAATCAATTGTGAACATATAGAAAATGATATATTCTGAACATTGTCATGACCTTGAACTTGACCTTTGACCTCATTTTCCATGTCGCAGGACAAAATTGCTAATATCTCGCTTATTATCAATTTTACAGCTTAGGAATCAATTATGAACATATAGGAAAAGATATATGCTGAATATTGCTATGACCTTGAATTTGACCTTTGACCTCATTTTCAAGGTCAGAGAACGAAATGGCTAATATCTCGCTTTTTATCGACTTTACAGCTCAGCAATCAATTGTGGACATATAGAAAATGATATATTCTGAACATTGTCATGACCCTGAACTCCACCTTAGACCTAATCACCAAGGTCACAGGACAAAATGGCTATTAGCTCGCTTATTATCGACTTCAGAGCTTATAAATCAATTATGAACGTATAGGAAATGATATAAGCTGAAATTTGCTATGACCTTGAATTCAACCTTTGACCTCATTTTCAAGGTCTCAGGACATGATGGCTAATATCTCGCTTATTATTGACTTTACAGCTTGAAAATCAGTTGTGGACATACTAGAAATGACATATGCCGAATATTATTGTGTCCTCGAATTGACCAATGACCTTATTTTCAAGGTCACGGGACAAACTACTAATATCTAAAATATGTATTGTCCGGTAACCTTTCTTAGCCCTTGGGCTAATTTTTTCCTTCATAATGGGAGCTGCCAGGACTGTACTCCTAGAACGCCTGAAGATAGAGCTTAGAAATTGGCACTTTCAAATGGAAAGTCATATATGGCGACTTGACAGGTCAAAACGGCTATTTTTGGGTCGAAAAATGCCCAAATTTGCACCTTGTCCGTCTTATCTCGAAAACTTTCTGATCAGTTTTGAGATTTTTGTTTCAAAAGATTCACCTTATGTACCTTTATGATGTGTATAAGTTTTGTTGCCCTTGAATCGCCGATCTTCGTGTGGCGGCCATTTTGAAATTTTGACGAGTCAGTGAAAAAAAATTTTTCACTGACTTTTCCAAATCGCATTACTATCCATTTTGGGCCATTTCTAGGCAAAAATTTTTTTTCATCCTTTGAAAAAAATTTTGGACTTAGAAAATTTCCGACACTTTTTTCCTCCATAATGGGAGCTGTCACAACTGTACTCGAAGAACACTTGAAGATACAGCTTAGAAATTGGCACTTTCAAATGGGAAGTCATATATGGCGACTTGTGTGGTGACCTTGAATGACCTTGAAAGGTCAAAACAGCCATTTTGTGGTCAAAAAATGCCCAGATTTGCCTCTATAGAAGAAATGCTTGCAGATAGAACTCATGTTTGCATTATGAACATATAGCAAGACATATATGGCACAACTAATGATGACCTTGAACTTGACGTCAGATGACCTTGAGTGCCAAATGTCTGACTCGTAATGTGTAAATTGACCTGAGCGGCCTAAACGATTCCACCCAGATATATCTTTGTATTATGAACATATAGAATATCGAATGCCACACACATACATGTAATGGTGACATCGAAGTTAACACGGATGACCTTGATTGGTAAATCTCAAGGTCATTCGTTCACACTGTGAAGCTTGATTGGTAAATCTCAAGGTCTGTTACCTGCCAATGCTGCCATGGCCAAACCAAAATTGTCCGGTAACCTGTCTTAGCCTTTGGGCTAATTTTTTTATTTTCGCATTTTTTTCAAAATGGCGGCCGTTTTCGTCGAAAAATGGCCAATTTTGGACTTTGACGGTCGTTTTCTGAAAATCTGTTCAGTAACTTTTTTTCTTATTGATGCATGACACTCCTCCTATGTACCCCTGTGACATGTATAAATTTCGTTGCCCTTGAATCGCTCGAAGTGGGCCATTTTGGGCCCAAACTCGGCCCAAATGGGACTTTCCCATGTTAAATTCTCCTATGCTTTATAATTGGACACATCAAGCCTAATATCTCACTTAAAATTGAAATTAGAGACTAAGAATCAATTGTGGACATATAGGAAATGATATATGCTGAATATTCTCGTGACCTTGAATTTGACCTCTGACCTCGGTTTCAAGGTCAGAGCGGCCGTTTTCGTCTAAAAATGGCCAATTTTGGAATTTGATGGTCGTTTTCTGAAAATCTGTTCAGTAACTTTTTAGGTTACCGGACCTATGGTCCGATAACCTATTGCCGATGCGTTGCGTCCGTCGTCCGTCTGTCGTCCGTCCACATTTTTATCTTTAAAGTTTACAGGCGGATTTTCCTGAAATTTTGCACAAAGCTGCCTAAAAATATTCCAAGAGGGGTTTATTTTTTAGTTTTTGGATTTTCGCATTTTTCTCTAAATGGCGGCCATTTTTGACGAAAAATGGCCAATTTTGGACTTTAGCGGCCATTTTCTCAAAAACTGTCTGATCAGTTTTGACATTTTTGTTTCAAAAGATTCCCCTTATGTACCTTTATGATGTGTATAAGTTTTGTTGCCCTTGAATCGCTGGTCTCCATGTGGCGGCCATTTTGAATTTTTGATGGGTCCGCGTTACTATCCATTTTGGGTCATTTCTAGACAAAAAAATTTTTTTCGCCCTTTGAAAAAAATTTTTGACTTGGAAAATTTTTGGCACTTTTTTCCTTCATAATGGGAGCTGCCAGGACTGTACTCATAGAACGCTTGAAGATAGAGCTTAGATATTGGCACTTTCAAATGAGAAGTCATATATGGCGACTTGTGTGGTGACCTTGAATTTGACCTTGGATGACCTTGAAATGTCAAAACAGCCATTTTTGGGTCGAGAAATGCTCAAATTTGCACCTGGTCTGTCTTTTCAAAGGGTCGAGAAATGCTCAAATTTGCACCTGGTCTGTCTTTTTCAAAGGTCAAAGGTATCCCATTGGTGGATAGGATAATATGCCATTTCCTATACTCGGATCATATTTCTATAAGGAGATGACAATATGAATACTATCGCCTTGTATTGGGAAGCTTTGTACCTGATTTTTATCAAACAGAATTACTTGATCAAACTGCCAATTATCATGATAATACTTTTTTTGGAATATAAACAAAACTCAACGTATGATTACATCGGAAGTACGACAATATACAAATATATCGTTTATATTACAAACGAAAAAAATGCCTCCAAATACTATTTTGGTCAAAATTGGACATTGACATGGTGAATCAAACGATTTTGTCCTCAGAATATAAATATTACGAATTCTCTGTCCAATAACATCTGTGGTATCCAATAACCAGTAGTATTCACATCTACAAGAGTAATGAATCAACCCGGACAACCATGATGGGCGAGATATTTTCCGGTACATTTACCTCTCTTTTGTGGATGTTTGCCCACAACCAGGGACTGGGTAAACGTGATGCAAGCAAATGAGAGGATTACACCTACTTGCTGGAGAGGAATATGGTGCTCCTTTTGTGAGGTATTTGGATTAAATTAATGTCACGTATGTGACCTCGCTCCTACTAGCTTGGCTAGTGGGATATCCCTTTAGCTCACTTGGTAGAGCGTCGGTCTCAAAACGCAGAGATCGTGGGTTCGATCCCCGGTCTGGGCAACGAATTTTCGGTTGTCACATTTGGCGCTGCGAGCAGGGTAAGTTGGTAGGGTGCAGTTAGGGCATGTGCACGGTGTGAAATGGATATATTCCAGGGGATTAACGGAAAAGGACACCCCACACATCGAGGACGATGTGTCCCACCGCTGCCACCATATGTGACCTCGCTCCTACTAGCTTGGCTAGTGGGATATCCCTTTAGCTCACTTGGTAGAGCGTCGGTCTCAAAACGCAGAGATCGTGGGTTCGATCCCCGGTCTGGGCAACGAATTTTCGGTTGTCACACGTATACATGTGTGACTGCTTATAGAGCATTTCTACAGTGATTGATTATGGATTTGATTATTGAATATGGTTAGATTTCATGCTGCTGGTCTCACATGGCGTAAGAATTTTCGTTAAGAAACACACAAAGTCAACCAATACCTCAATGAGAGCCAGCAAATGGAACTATTACAACTGGAAGGATACCCAATGTGTATTCTACATTGTCAGATTGCCAAATCAGAACCTCCTGATGTTACCTGTTGTCAGGTTTCAGCTTGATGGGTAAACGTGCCTCCGCGTTACCTGAAGGTTTCTTTGATCAACAATTCAATAGGGCCTTGGTGCTTCCTTGAGAGAATATTGTTTCACACACGCTCAACAAACCTTGAGATTTTGTTATAGGTACATAATACATACCTATATACAACAGAAGAGAACCATGGTATTTTATGGCTTATCACTTATCTGTTTTAGTACCAAATATCTTGCTGTCATTGTTTTTGTGGCACATGATCGCCTAGGCAAAATTCTTTCAGGTTCTATTTCAGTTTGTTCAATCATGTTTTGTTTATATTCAAAATGTCATTCTGTGGAAGTAGTCAGGAAGACAAAAATAATTTTGCCTAACTCTGATTTCTCTGAAATGAACTGGACTCCAACATCCGTGACATGGCCGTGAATAATTGCCACTCTTCTAGCTTGTAGGGTTTAGCAAATCCACTCACACAGCAACAGTGTTTGTAGATGGCCAAGGTCTTGTGCTTACGCACAACATGTGAACTTTCACAGGGTTTTGTAGAATCAGACCTTGGCACGAAATGAATAGAAGAATGAGAAATATCGCTGGAGATATTAAGTGAATGACATGGCCCTGTTAATCATGTTAATATCACTATATACATATATCTTTGGTTCCATTGTCTTGACTGTTATGAGAAAGTGTAATTAGGTTACCGGACCTTTGGTCCGATAACCTATTGCCGTGGCGTTGCGTCCGTCGTCCGTCGTCCGTCCGTCCACATTTTTATCATTAAAGTTTACAGGCGAATATTTCTGAAATTTTGCACAAAAATACCTAAAAATATTTCCAGGAAAAGTTTTTTTTAGTTTTTTGATTTTCGCATTTTTTTTCAAAATGGCGGCCGTTTTCGTCGAAAAATGGCCAATTTTGGACCTTGATGGTCGTTTTCTCAAAATCTGTTCAGTAACTTTTTTTCTTATTGATGCATGACACTCCTCCTATGCACCCCTATGACATGTATAAATTTCATTGCCCTTGAATCGCTCGAAGTGGGCCATTTTGGGCCCAAACTCGGCCCAAATGGGACTTTCCCATGTTAAATTCTCCTATGCTTTATAATGGGACACATTAAGCCTAATATCTCACTTAAAATTGAAATTAGAGACTAAGAATCAATTGTAGACATATAGGAAATGATATATGCTGAATATTCTCGTGACCTTGAATTTGACCTCTGACCTCGGTATCAAGGTCAGAGCGGCCGTTTTCATCTAAAAATGGCCCATTTTGGACTTTGATGGTCCTTTTCTCAAAATCTGTTCAGTAACTTTTCTTCTTATTGATGCATAACACTCCTCATATGTACCCCTGTGACATGTATAAATTTCGTTGTGCTTGAATCGCTCGAAGTTGGCCATTTGGGCCCAAACTCGGCCCAAATGGGACTGTCCCATGTTAAATTCTCCTATGCTTTATAATGGGACACATTAAGCCTGATATCTCACTTAATATTGAGATTAGAGACTAGGAATCAATTGTGGACATATAGGAAATGATAAATTAGCCCAAGGGCTAAGAAAGGTTACCGGACAATGTATATTTTAGATATTAGCCTTTTGTCCCATGACCTTGAAATTAAGGTAGTTGGTCAATTCTAGGTCACGAGAATATTCTGCCCATATCATTTCTAGCATGTCCACAATTGATTCCTAAGCTGTAAAGTCGATATTAAGTGAGATATTATCCATTTTGTGATCTGACCTTGAAAATGAGGTCAAAGGTCAAATTCAAGGTCATGACAATAATCTGCATATATCATTTCCTATAAGTTCATAATTGACTCCTACACTGTAAAGTCAATAATAAGCGAGATATTACCCAATTTGTGCTCTGACCTTGAAACTGAGGTCAGAAGTCAAATGCAAGGTCACGAGAATATTCAGCATATATCATTTCCTATATGTCCACAATTGATCCCTAAGCTGTAAAATCGATAATAAGTGAGATATTAACCATTTTGTGGTGTGACCTTGAAAATGAGGTCAAAGGTCAAATTCAAGGTCATCAGAATATTCGGCATATATCATTTCCTATATGTCCACAATTGATTCCTAAGCTGTAAAGTCGATAATAAGCAAGATATTAGACATTTTATGCTCTGACATTGAAACCGAGGTCAGAGGTCAAATTCAAGACCCTGAGAATATTCAGCATATATCATATCCTATATGTCCACAATTGATTCCTAGTCTCTAATCTCAAGATTAAGTGAGATATTAGGCTTAATGTGCCCCATTATAAACCATAGGAGAATTTAACATGGGAAAGTCCCATTTGGGCCGAGTTTGGGCCCAAAATGGCCCACTTCGAGCGATTCAAGGGCAACGAAATTTATACGTGTCACAGGGGTACATATCAGGAGTGTTATGCATTGATAAGAAAAAAAGTTACTGAACAGATTCTGAGAAAACGACCGTCAAAGTCCAAAATTGGCCATTTTTCGACGAAAATGGCCCTCTGACCTTGAAACCGAGGTCAGAGGTCAAATTCAAGGTCACCAGAATATTCAGGATATATCATTTCCTATATCTCCACAATTGATCCCTAGTCTCTAATCTCAATATTAAGTGAGATATTAGGCTTAATGTGTCCCATTATAAAGCATAGGAGAATTTAACATGGGAAAGTCCCATCTGGGCCGAGTTTGGGCCCAAAATGGCCCACTTCGAGCGATTCAGGGGCAACGAAATTTATACATGTCACAGGGGTACCTATGAGGAGTGTTATGCATCGATAAGAAAAAAAGTTACTGAACAGATTTTGAGAAAACGACCGTCAAAGTCCAAAATTGGCCATTTTTTGACGAAAGCGGCCGCCATTTTGAAAAAAATTCGAAAATCAGAAAACTAAAAAAAACCTTTCCTGGAAATATTTTTAGGTATTTTTGTGCAAAATTTCAGAAATATTCCATCATAAACTTTAAAGATAAAAATGTGAACGGACGGACGGACGACGGACGACGGACGACGGACGCCGGACGCAACGCCATGGCAATAGGTTATCGGACCAAAGGTCCGGTAACCTAATATGCCGAATATTCGTGTGACCTTGAAGTTGACCTCTGACCTCGGTTTCAAGGTCAGAGCACAAAATGGCTAATATCTCGTTCATTATCGACTTAACAGCTTAGGAATCAATTGTGGACATATAGGAAATGATATATGCTGAATATTCTGATAACCTTGAATTTGACCTTTGATCTCATTTTCAAGGTCACAGGACAAAATGGCTAATATCTCACTTATTATCGATTTTACAGCTTAGGGATCAATTGTGGACATATAGGAAATGATATATGCTGAATATTCTCGTGACCTCAAATTTGACCTCCGACCTCAGTTTCAAGGTCAGAGCACAAAATGGCTAATATCTCGCTTATCATCGACTTTACAGCTTAGGAATCAATTGTGGACATATAGGAAACGATATATGCCAAATATTCTGATGACGTTGATTTTGACCTTTGACCTCATTTTCAAGGTCACAGGACAAAATGGCCAATATCACACTTATTATCGATTTTACAGCTAAGGGATCAATTGTGAACATATAGGAAATGATATATGCTGAATATTATCATGACCTTGAATTTGACCTCTGACCTCATTTTCAGGATCACAGGATAAAATGGCTAATATCACACTTATTATCGACTTTACAGCTTAGCAATCAATTGTGAACATATAGAAAATGATATATTCTGAACATTGTCATGACCTTGAACTTGACCTTTGACCTCATTTTCCATGTCGCAGGACAAAATTGCTAATATCTCGCTTATTATCAATTTTACAGCTTAGGAATCAATTATGAACATATAGGAAAAGATATATGCTGAATATTGCTATGACCTTGAATTTGACCTTTGACCTCATTTTCAAGGTCAGAGAACGAAATGGCTAATATCTCGCTTTTTATCGACTTTACAGCTCAGCAATCAATTGTGGACATATAGAAAATGATATATTCTGAACATTGTCATGACCCTGAACTCCACCTTAGACCTAATCACCAAGGTCACAGGACAAAATGGCTATTAGCTCGCTTATTATCGACTTCAGAGCTTATAAATCAATTATGAACGTATAGGAAATGATATAAGCTGAAATTTGCTATGACCTTGAATTCAACCTTTGACCTCATTTTCAAGGTCTCAGGACATGATGGCTAATATCTCGCTTATTATTGACTTTACAGCTTGAAAATCAGTTGTGGACATACTAGAAATGACATATGCCGAATATTATTGTGTCCTCGAATTGACCAATGACCTTATTTTCAAGGTCACGGGACAAACTACTAATATCTAAAATATGTATTGTCCGGTAACCTTTCTTAGCCCTTGGGCTAATTTTTTCCTTCATAATGGGAGCTGCCAGGACTGTACTCCTAGAACGCCTGAAGATAGAGCTTAGAAATTGGCACTTTCAAATGGAAAGTCATATATGGCGACTTGACAGGTCAAAACGGCTATTTTTGGGTCGAAAAATGCCCAAATTTGCACCTTGTCCGTCTTATCTCGAAAACTTTCTGATCAGTTTTGAGATTTTTGTTTCAAAAGATTCACCTTATGTACCTTTATGATGTGTATAAGTTTTGTTGCCCTTGAATCGCCGATCTTCGTGTGGCGGCCATTTTGAAATTTTGACGAGTCAGTGAAAAAAAATTTTTCACTGACTTTTCCAAATCGCATTACTATCCATTTTGGGCCATTTCTAGGCAAAAATTTTTTTTCATCCTTTGAAAAAAATTTTGGACTTAGAAAATTTCCGACACTTTTTTCCTCCATAATGGGAGCTGTCACAACTGTACTCGAAGAACACTTGAAGATACAGCTTAGAAATTGGCACTTTCAAATGGGAAGTCATATATGGCGACTTGTGTGGTGACCTTGAATGACCTTGAAAGGTCAAAACAGCCATTTTGTGGTCAAAAAATGCCCAGATTTGCCTCTATAGAAGAAATGCTTGCAGATAGAACTCATGTTTGCATTATGAACATATAGCAAGACATATATGGCACAACTAATGATGACCTTGAACTTGACGTCAGATGACCTTGAGTGCCAAATGTCTGACTCGTAATGTGTAAATTGACCTGAGCGGCCTAAACGATTCCACCCAGATATATCTTTGTATTATGAACATATAGAATATCGAATGCCACACACATACATGTAATGGTGACATCGAAGTTAACACGGATGACCTTGATTGGTAAATCTCAAGGTCATTCGTTCACACTGTGAAGCTTGATTGGTAAATCTCAAGGTCTGTTACCTGCCAATGCTGCCATGGCCAAACCAAAATTGTCCGGTAACCTGTCTTAGCCTTTGGGCTAATTTTTTTATTTTCGCATTTTTTTCAAAATGGCGGCCGTTTTCGTCGAAAAATGGCCAATTTTGGACTTTGACGGTCGTTTTCTGAAAATCTGTTCAGTAACTTTTTTTCTTATTGATGCATGACACTCCTCCTATGTACCCCTGTGACATGTATAAATTTCGTTGCCCTTGAATCGCTCGAAGTGGGCCATTTTGGGCCCAAACTCGGCCCAAATGGGACTTTCCCATGTTAAATTCTCCTATGCTTTATAATTGGACACATCAAGCCTAATATCTCACTTAAAATTGAAATTAGAGACTAAGAATCAATTGTGGACATATAGGAAATGATATATGCTGAATATTCTCGTGACCTTGAATTTGACCTCTGACCTCGGTTTCAAGGTCAGAGCGGCCGTTTTCGTCTAAAAATGGCCAATTTTGGAATTTGATGGTCGTTTTCTGAAAATCTGTTCAGTAACTTTTTAGGTTACCGGACCTATGGTCCGATAACCTATTGCCGATGCGTTGCGTCCGTCGTCCGTCTGTCGTCCGTCCACATTTTTATCTTTAAAGTTTACAGGCGGATTTTCCTGAAATTTTGCACAAAGCTGCCTAAAAATATTCCAAGAGGGGTTTATTTTTTAGTTTTTGGATTTTCGCATTTTTCTCTAAATGGCGGCCATTTTTGACGAAAAATGGCCAATTTTGGACTTTAGCGGCCATTTTCTCAAAAACTGTCTGATCAGTTTTGACATTTTTGTTTCAAAAGATTCCCCTTATGTACCTTTATGATGTGTATAAGTTTTGTTGCCCTTGAATCGCTGGTCTCCATGTGGCGGCCATTTTGAATTTTTGATGGGTCCGCGAAAAAAAGTTGTTTTGCCCCAAATCGCGTTACTATCCATTTTGGGTCATTTCTAGACAAAAAAATTTTTTTCGCCCTTTGAAAAAAATTTTTGACTTGGAAAATTTTTGGCACTTTTTTCCTTCATAATGGGAGCTGCCAGGACTGTACTCATAGAACGCTTGAAGATAGAGCTTAGATATTGGCACTTTCAAATGAGAAGTCATATATGGCGACTTGTGTGGTGACCTTGAATTTGACCTTGGATGACCTTGAAATGTCAAAACAGCCATTTTTGGGTCGAGAAATGCTCAAATTTGCACCTGGTCTGTCTTTTCTCGAAAACTGTCTGATCAGTTTTGAGATTATTGTTTCAAAAGATTCCCCTTATGTACCTTTATGATGTTTATAAGTTTTGTTGCCCTTGAATCGCCGGTCTCCGTGTGGCGGCCATTTTGAATTTTTGATGGATCGGCGAAAAAAATTTTTTTGCCCCAAATCGCGTTACTATCCATTTTGGGCCATTTCTAGACAAAAAAAATTTTTTCACCCTTTAAAAAATTTTTGGACTTTTGGACCTTTGATGACCTTGAAAGGTCAAAACAGCCATTTTTGGGTAAAAAAATGCCCAAATTTGCCTCTACAGATGAAATGCATGTAGATAGAGCTACAGTTTGCATTATGAACATGTAGGAAGTCATATATGGAACAACTTATGATGACTTGACCTTGGATGACCTTGAGTGCTAAATGTCTGGCTTGAAATCTTGAAAGTGGCCTCTGAAGCTTAAACTTTTGCACATATAGGTTAGGATTGTGTATAAGCCTATAAAAAGTCATGTATAAATGGCACATTTTTTGGTGACCTTGAACTTGACCTTAAAGGGCCACATTCGGGAAAATGAATAATGCCCAAAACGGCTTCCGTTCATACTAAGAAATCAATATATTCTATTTTGACGTGACCTGGGTGGTTTGAAGATTTTCTCGCCCAACCGCTCCGTAGTAATCGATATTGGAATGCATGCACGTGGCATTGTTTACATCCTCATTGCTTATGGATGTGACGTCACACGTGAGCCATGTCCAGATACCACCATACGTACAATTACGTAAATTGCGGGGCAATGCTGTTTTTCTATGGTGTTGATATTCACGTTGTGACGTCACAGCCTCTTTCGGATTAGTCGATTTTTCAAGCTGATCGCTTGATAAATGGATTGATTTCCTAAGATATATTGGTGATATGCCAACATAATATATCGCAAGAAACAGACAAATGCCTACTTGCAATAATTTAACAAGGACTTTGTCATCGCATGTCTGGTAAACGAACATTCACAGGTTTAGTGTGATGACCAAGGGGTTTTGCTAGCTTGTGGCCCTTTAAAGACCTTGAAGGAAAAATCTAAATCTTTAATTGGCCTCTACAAACGAAATACTTGTTGATAAAGCTTATATGTTTGTATTATGATCATATGAAGTCATATGCAGCATACCTAATGGAGACATTGAATTTCACAACGACGACCTTGACTGGTAAATCTCAAAATCATATGTCACCTACAATGCTGAAAACCAAAATTGTCCGGTAACCTATCTAAGCCCTTGGGCTAATTTTTTTGATAGTCCATTTGATTTCCTGTATTGGTCAATTGAGCCAATTTAGCAATGCGTAGCTTGATTCTAGTCTGGGAAACGTGGAAATTAGGAGCCTGAATTTCTGTCCTATGATCTGCTGCAAAAATCCAGTCATTTTCAGAATATTTTTTTTTTCAAATTTCGTTTGCATTCCCAATGGATTGAACATGTCTCAAAACTGGCATTAAAATGTTTCTATTGGAATAATCTGTTGGACTTCTGGTGAAATTTCATAGTGGAATACCTTTTGAGTTTGTACGTATCTCGACCCCTGCTAATGATTTAATGCAAAAATTGCACTTACGTCAACTCAATTTTTTGCTGGTCATGTGCAGTAATTAAAATATACAATTTCCTTTACTTGATTCACTCATAATACCTCTATCCTATAGAATATAGTCCACTACATGCAAACTAGCTTATTATTTTGCCATATTCCTGTTGTTCTATCACTGCACGAGGAATGTTCCAGTCAAAACCTGCTGAAATGTTTCAGTCAATGGTTTTTTTACTGAAACTGGTGGTTGTAGTTTACGAACACAATAAAAAATAAATAACAAGTGTTAATTATATTCGATACAGCATTTCACACAACACTGTCAAGTAGTTTTTTCCTGTTAATATCATATTCTTGACTAAAATAGCGAGTAGATTCATTGGTGGGTCAGACGAATAACCATAACTGTAAAGTTATACTGTTTATTATTTGCAACTGAGCGCAGACACACTGTTACAGAACTGGTAAGATACTGTGAGAAAAATATGTCGATCTTTCAATGGTGTCTGGGAGATGGGAGCTAATGCACAGGAATTACTCGATCTGATGACACAAGGATGTTGAGTTGGAAACTTTATGGATCAATGCCCAACGATATACTAACAAGAAAATGCAGCAAACTGCGGAAGACGACATTAGAGCTTGAGCACAACATCAGCACCACGACAGCTGAATATATCTTACACAACGTTACCCCCCCCCCCCCCCCCCCAAAAGAAAGAAAGAAGAAGCCATAATTTCATCCCCTATGTGATTCCAATTCATTTCCGTATACTAGGATGAAAAACATGGCCTACTTCATTCATATTACTAATAAGGAAACATTTATTTTAAAATCGATCAATGGAACAGATATGCCTGCTGAAATGATATGGAACCTCATTAAAATATCCTCAAAACATTGGAAACTATGAGGAATATCTGCATCTGATAACATCAGATATAGCCTAACACATGCCTTTACTGGGCAAATTAAAATACCAGTTAAGAATAAAAAGACTTCGCAATCCAGCACAGAACACCAGCTTGATTGTCATGTTATAAAATACGTCAAATTACGGTAAACGTAGCCGTGGCATCGCAGACGAATCGCTGTGTTTACTTCATAACGCCAAAAAAGTCCACACGCAGATGCCTACATGCATGTATGCATACACGAATTGCTGAACAGAAATTGTGTTCCAAAATACGCGTGATTGTGGTATAATTTGCTTTGCATTCTGGGAACGTCAATTTCCATCGGCTCCGCCATTTTGAGACGTTTTAAAATAACTTGAACATTTACGTTATTTTCTCAAACCTAGCACATCGATTCATGCCTCATATATCTGTGGAATAGTCAAAGTTTCCCATCAATTCGAGAGATTTTATGTCAAGGACAAAGAAAATCCTCATTTGAAGTGGGTATCTAAACGTTTACATGCCAAAACGTGCGTCGATAGTTTGGCATGAAACCTCCATGAAAAAGTCAGCACATAGACATGTAGAGGGTTGGGGGCTTCGCCCCCAACGCTCTAATGTCAATAATTGATATGTTTCACGAACTGTGTGGCGAGACGCTCTTTTGTGTCCATATTGATTATCATGAATAATAATGCAAACAATACAACAGGAGCAAAACAAAATGTCATCAGTACATTCGAGCGACTCCAACACAATGTTGTGCTGTCACCATGAGTGATCAATGATACAGTATTGATAATATTCAAATTATGCATGATGTTTACGAACGGATCAACGGGAAAACGAAATGAAAACATTTTGGCTGGCAGATAAGGATCTGTATTACCTTCTAGCTCACCATATTGTGTATACTGTGAAAATTAGCCTAACATCAAAGGACGGTTACCGGACAAAATATATTTTATATTTTAAATGTTAACCCTTTTGTCAAGTCACCTTGAAGATAAGGTCACTGGTCATATTCCAGGTCACAAGGATATTCAGTACATATCATTTCTTGCATGTCCACAATGGCCATTTTGTGCTCTGAATTTGAAAATAGGGTCAAAGATCAACCTCAAGGTCATGAGAATATTCAACATATATTATATGTGCACAATAGATTCCTAAGCTGTAATGCCGATAAAAATGGGGTTATTAGCCATTTTGTGCTCTGACCGTGAAAATGATGTCAAATGTCGAATTCAAGGACATTATTCAGCATATCCCATTTCCTATATGTACACAATTGTTTCCTAAGCCATAAAGTCGATAAGAAGCGAGGTATCAGCCATTTTGTACTCTGACTTCGAAAATGAGGTATATTTCAAGGTCATGACAATACTCAGCATATATCATTTCCTGTTTCCACAATTAATTCCTAATCTCTAATATCAACATTAAGTGAGATTTTAGGCATGATTTGGTCCATTATAAAGCATTGGAGAATTTAACATGGGAAAGTCCCTTTTGGGACCTGTCGACAAAATGAAAATGGCCACCACAGGCAGACGTGCAATTCAAAGAGAACGAAATTGTATACGCCAGAGAGAGAATGTCTGCCTAAATAGGAAATTTGACGTTTGTCGTCGAAAATGGCCGTCATTTTGAAAACAAATACGAAAGTGATACAGACCAAAGAATATCTCCTTCTTAAAATGTTTTTAGGTCTTTTTGTGCAAAATTTAAAACAATTCACCCATAAACTTCAAGATAAAAACGTGGACGGATGCCGACAACGCCGACGGACGTCAGTCGCAATGCCATGCCAATAGTTTATCGGACCATAGGGTCGGTAACCAGAAGACAAACTGTGAAATGCTTGTTTCACGAACATCCTCACGAGTTGTTGTCTGTAAGAATTATCGATATTTTCAGCAATATCTTATTTTTTATTGTATAGTGAGGTGTGTTCAACTGAAATAGTGTTCATAAATGTGTACCTCACTTGCATCAGGGAGCGAATGAATAATGATATGATAATGCTTTATTTGCATATTCAGGCCTCGGGCCCATGTACAATTAAACATTTTCATACAGGTCATACAACGACAAAACGAAACATGAAAATACAGCAAATCTTCATGTTTTTTAAAAGAATGATATACAAATGCTGCAATATCCTTGATGGTTTCCACTCTTGTGCTTGACATTAGGTTAGCAAAAACAATAGTATTCGAATAAGTATAATATTGGTTTATATATTTTTCCCGCTCCGCTTGATAAAGTGGACACCTAAACATGAAATGCAATTCATCCTCAATTTCAGTTACCCCCCGGTTTTTACAAAACAGACAGAAACGTTCTTCTTTCGGGTGTGTTGGTCTTAATCGTTCAACTGCTAATTTATGACACGAACAACGAAATTTAATCAATGCCCGGCGATGTTTGTAATACATATCTATTTCGAAATACCGTTCTAATTCTAATGAGTTTTTAAACATACAATATTTATCCAACTTTTTGTTCATAGCAATATCATTTCTCCAATTTGAAATAGATACATCTTTTAATCTTTGTTTGAAAATCTCAATAAAAGTTTGTACATCCCCCACACTGTGCTGTATCCATACCTCTCCAAATCCATATATATACAATATATTTTTAATTTTTTTCGCCCATGTATTTTTACCAACATCATCAGAATATTTCAAATGCCTATACAAAGAATTTCGCAAATGTGGTGTATTATCATGTACAATTTTCAACCAAAATTTAATACATCTCATGATATAGTAATTATACAATGGCGTTCTACCAAGTTCTCCCAACACAGCTGCTGTCGAAGTGCCTCCAGAAACATGTAATATATATTTACAAAACCGTTTATGTACACGTTCTATATATTCAATAGTGTTTGTTCCCCATATCTCAGAACCGTACAATAAGATAGGTAGTATTAATTTATCAAACATGTCTAATAACAAAGGCACATTTAGACCGCCACACATTTTCGAACAATGTTTGATTTTGAACTCGGCTTTTTCGGCTTGTGATGAAATTGTACGTACAGCAGTAGACCAACAAAGTCTGGATGAAACATAAGTCCCAAATATTTATAATATGTGACACATTCAATTTTTTCTCCTTTGAAAATCAAACTTTCATTTTGTCTTAGTGAGCCACCATTTCGAAACACAATGAACTTAGTTTTGGACATATTCACCTTTAAACCATATTTGTCACAAAACATTTCCAATACATTAATTTGCTTTTGCAGTCGTCCTATCGTATCATTTACGAATACAATATCATCAGCGTACATTAATAGTTGTAGATCCGGAAAATCGTCATCAATATACAACCCCTGGCTATTTACTTTACACATATTTACAAGTTCATTTACATACATAATGAATAACAGTGGACTTATCATACACCCTTGTCTAGTTCCGACAGAACATGTGAAAAACTGTGTCATCCCAGAGGATGTCTTGACACAAGATCGCAAATTGTCATACAAGGAACGAAGAACAGTCACAAAACGACCATGAATACCATCATTCAACAAACGATAAAACAAATGTGCATGTGGCACAGTGTCGAATGCACTGGAAAAATCAATAAAAGCAGCATAGAACCGACCACCTTTCTTACATAAATATTTATCAATTATAGCAGTTAATGAAAACATATGATCGACTGTACCCCTTCCTTTTTGATATGCCCCTTGGACGTGATCAGTTTTGTCGTGTATGTTACACCAATTTACCAGTCTATTATTTAAAATTTTTGTGAAGATTTTGCCCAAGGTACACAGTAAAGATATGCCTCGATAATTTCTCACATCAGATGTGGAGCCACGTTTATGTAACGGACTGATAATTGCCTCACTCCACTGTTTCGGAAACGTACCCGATGTCAAAATGAGATTAAAAAGTGAGCATAAAACTCGAATAACATCTTCAGAACTGTACTTGATAAATTCGTAAACAATACCATCAATACCGGGTGATTTTCCATTTGGTAGTTCATGAACCACCATGCTAATCTCATTTTCAGTTGTACAACAATTTAAAATGTCAGGCTCATCACTTGCACACATTTGGCAACCGGTATCATGTTCATCTAAATAGCTATTCACATATGAACAAAAAATATCATCCACCTCATTTGGACTGTTCAACAGTTTTTCGAAATGTTTAGCCCACGAGTCAGATGAAATTTTACAGTTAGAATCATTTGTAATATGCGTTGTATTTTTGATAGTTTTCCATAACTCAGCAGAACATTTCACAGATGAGCGAAGTGATCGGTACTGAGTACATTTATATTTATAACATTTGTACATAATGTTACAGACCAAACAGCACGTTCAAAAAGGGGAAAAAATTAGTATGATTGATTACAAAAACATTATTGTTTCGTGTTCGAAGCAGGTGATCCAGAGATGTTTTTCGAGAGATGCTGTTCCAGTTGCTAGGAGAAACGAACTTAATGTCAGCTCAGTGAACCTGGAATTTTTCAAACAGGCCTATGTACGACATGATGCAACGATCTGTTTTATTCAAGAAAAGAATACACAATCTTCTCCAACGCCATTGTACCAAACATCGATTCACCCTCTGGTAGCAAAATGAAAAACCATACATAATTTCAGGGATGTGCTGGCAATTGTTCACAGTGTAACCTTACCCACGTGGATTTCATTTGCCACCAGATCTGAGTGATGCATGATGGATAAAATGGATGTCTGTGCATTGTTCTTTCAGTACTTCTTTGTACTTCGGACATGCAAGTTCCAAGTTGAATCAGTTGGTGAGTGGTGAATGTTATTCCAAATACTTCCAGACCAACTATAGCTACTAAGCCTATTTTTGCCACGGTCGTGGTACACCATGCAATCATGCCAAAAAATACTTCAGCTTCATTCTTCTTGAAGTTGTCCTTACTGGTAGTTGTGCTATTGGCAATGGGTCAAATATATAACGACGCTACACATGAAAAACTCATTTATATGACTCAAAAGGACTCATTTTAGACCAGAAGTAGTATCTGTATTATCAAAACAGTGATTGTGAACTCAATGCTGTGTTATCATGTATCCACAGTCACTGATGTGGCATTTGGTAAGTCTGGCTATCGTTCCACAACCGGCTCGTCAATGGTGGATGATACTGCATTAGACCATGACCCAAGGACCAGCTTTACAGCGAGTGGAACAGATCCTTGGTGGGCAGTGGATCTGGGAAATGTTTATCCTGTCCACACAGTCGTCATTACTGGTTTGGAGGGAACAACAGATGGTACGTTCTATGTCTTCTGTTTGAGTTGAATTTATTGAAACCTGATATACGCGTTTATAATTAACAAAAATTTTGATTGTACATTGGCCATTCAGTGGTCGGAAATTCATACTGACTTTTGAAACAATTATATCAATGAACAACCAATATACGTTATGGAAGCCCATATTGATTTAACAGTGGCTTTGCGTGACTTCTATCTGGGTGTGACCAATGACTCCGTGACTGGCGTTACCCCTTCCTTTACTGGACCCACATATGATATTTGCTTGTACCATCCAGGTTAGTTGGTTGTTAATGATTATGTTGTATATACAGTGCCCTCCCCCCCTCGAATAAGAGCCCCCTCTGTAAATACTTTCCCCTCTGTAGATTTTTTCCTAAAGGCTAGGATGGCGCTAGGATGACTTCAACATGTAGATGGACCACTCTAATAAGACTCTCTCTCAGCTAAGACCTTATTTTGTGACAGAAGGATAGGTATTATCTGAGAGGGGGGGGGGGGGGGCAGTTTACATAATTGCTGTCCCTGAGACTGAAGTTACTGGAACAAGATTAAAAATTACTGGAAATCAGACACTGCATCGGTTCTTTCAAAATGATATATTTTACGGGTTTCACTGTGTAAACAAAAATGTGAAATTAGGACTCAAAGAATATGTGATGTGTATGTACAGATAGGGCGAGGACATGAAACTGCAAAATTAAATCCATTAAATTATATCTTTTATACATTTGAATCGAGACTCATACTGAGCGGGGTGAAGGTAACAACACACATGATACTTTATCCGATGTCTCACCTGTGTTAGAATCTATTCACGTACTACCATCAACTGCCAGTATGATTCTAGGTCATACCTGATGATACCATCAGTAATTTGATGTGTCTATATTTATTCCTGAATGCGAATCGTAAGATCAGGAATTCTCTCCACAACGTTTTTACCACACACATCATATTTCAATAGTAGTCAATCGCCTGAGAATGACATATATAATCAATGATGTTTTCGGCAATTTTTACATTCATCACACTCTGATTTAGGCACACCGAGCCTTGTAATGGAGTTTCAACGTTGCCAGCAGGGACCATTGTATGGACAGTACTTGATTATACAGGCTGCAACGCAATTCCAGCTGTGTGATGTGGAAGTATATCAAGGTGAGCAAATGTTTTTATGTGAAGCGCAACCACTGAAAGCAAAGTCAGGCTAAATATATTTGACAGATGATTGAGAAAACACTGTGAATTATCATAGCTTTTCCGGCATGTCAATATCTAAATTAGTTATTAATATATGACCATGTCGGTAAAAATTTTGAGCTGACATTTTACCGATTAACTATTATAATGAGTATTCATGACGTTACAAAGTTAATTAAAGTGGAATGATCGGTTTCTGAAATTTGTTATCAATCAATTGGCTAGCATATATGAGATGATTGAGTACTTGACAACCCCCAAAATACGTCCGCATGACCCCGCAGTGAAGTTTGAAGTTATTGCACACAAAAGAAACAAACTGGATATTTCGAGTGATAGGGCTGTGAATTTTTCTATATTTTCAGCTATTTTTGTTAATTTTGCATCACTGCGTGGGAACGGTTGCGTGCAAAACTGTTTTTAAAATCCCATTTTCATCAAAACTTTCATACTCTACAGCTGCTACGGAAACAGCTATCGATCACTTTCAAACGAAAACCAAAACCTGATTATTACACTTGCGGCTAATGAACTTCTATGTTCAACTATATATATATGATGTCAATATGCTTATTTGGAATGTACTTTGTTGGGCATGCATCATATATAATTAATATGCAATTATCAAATTTGTTGCTAAAGTAACTATCCTTGACATATGTCCCATAGCAACTATGGGCTTTCTAGGGGCCTGAACGCCATTGATAAGGAACCAGGTTCCACAAAAATGAAATGAAGTTAGGGTATGATACCCAATCTGAACATTCGTTCAATAGTAACCGTTTTACTTTATTTTGCACACTATTCCCAAATTGAAGCTCCTAACACCTTTTTGTAGTGTGGACCGTATATAGAGTATGATGGCATGGTGGGCATGGTGGCTGGATACATCTTATGAGTTTGGTATGTTTTCTATCAGCAGGCTCCATTAAGCATTATTTAGGAATACCTTGCATAGGGAGCTCAGAAAAGGCAGTCAAGTAAAAGTAGTCAACTAGAGCAATCCTCTCCTGCTACATCATGAATACTCATTATAATCGCTCATGAGATATGAAGTTAAAGTTACAAAATATGTTTTGAAAATTGAGACGGAATCGAAAATAGTTTAGAATTGCTAAATATATCTAGGTTCTTTAAAAGCATCAAGCGCACAAATTAAAGTTCTGATTGACTTCTGTTAGACTTTGTGTCAGTGAAAATCATGTGTAACTGAAGTGCTTGTTCATGTAAATATCAAAAATGAAATATCCTCAGTTTATTAGACGTAGCAGAACGGTACAGCATGTATCATGAATATTAAGTAGTACTTTGCTTTAATCTGCATCACAAAATATGAAAATGAATTTTTTAATGACTTTTTAATGACATTTACAGAACTTATCTTCAATGTGGCACCTCAAAGACAAAGCAGTCAGATTTCTACATTTGCATTGCCGGATGGTACATTGTTCGTGCCTAGCCTGGCTGTCGATGGCAACCCAGACTCCACACTTCAGGGCAGGAGCTGTTCTCATACAGATGGTACAACACTCCAAAATCCCTGGTGGTCAGTGGACTTGGGAGTTGTCAGTTTGGTTCACGCTGTTGCTATTGTAACACGAACAGATGTAAATAGTGAGTTACCATTTTATTATGGTTGTGAGTTTTGTGAGTCAGTAATTTGCATTGGATATTTCACCTTTTAAGAGTCCTATATTTACCATTTTCCTTGATTCAAATGCTGACATGAATCAAACAGATCCCGCACTCATGCAGCGCTTAAGGGACTTCAAAATCGGTGTGAGTGACAAGAAACCAACAGCTGCAAATATGTCTCCAGCTGATCCTTATTACCAAGTCTGTGCCAGTCTTGTTGGTTGGCAGCAGGACGTGAAACACATCTATTCCTGCGACCCTTCACCCTTAGTTGGTCGCTATGTAATCGTCCAGAACGGTCCTAATTATTTGACCCTCTGTGAGGTTGTCGTGATGACTGTTGGTAACTGTGAGTAATCTCATCTTGAATTGCCTGGTCCATTTCAGACAGCTTTTATGATATTATCGTGCATATGGATTTGACATCCTAAATATATAATGTTTTTTGGCCATCATGAACCGTTATGTCATCACCCATTTCATGGATTCATCCATAAATATCATCTCCCTTCCTGACTCGTCGTAGGAGGTGAGTGGTAGTCATATTTGGTAGGTAACATTTATGTGTACATGTATTGGGTGGAAATCACATGAAGTTTCTTTATTATGTACTCATTATATATATTGATGTATTGATTATACACGTTTAATGCATTTTCCCTTGTTTTTCTCGAGGTCCCATCTTTAATAATAACCCGAGCCCGTTATCGCATGGTCGTTAATAATGTTCATAATTTCCTGCTTCATGGTTTGTAAATGAATTTTGACCTGTCGTTTTCGTTCATCTCATGCGCAAAAGGAGGATATCAAGCCAGTTGTCCTTTCGTGTAGATGGTTTTCAATTGCTTCCTTTACCCTCTGACGGCAGAGTCATTCCCACACCATGCCCACACAGCCTTAATTTATCCCCATGTCTTCCTCCTGGGCTTAGTTATTCGAGCATTGCTCATATATGGACAACTAAAAATATAATTTGGCACCTGTTATAAAACTGCTTATTTTGAAGACCCAGAAAACCTATATTAGTTATGACCAAGAGACCCCAGAGTATCCGACAATATAGACACTGAACCCACCCACTCATATATGGTTGCCATGGCAACCACAGTTTGCTCTGCTTGTATTTGACAATACAGAATTTAATGTGGCATCTATTCCAGTACCCCTGACTACAATATATGCATTTATATATTAGACATGATTAAGAGTATGTACCCATATAGACACGGAGCCCAGCCAGTCACAGATGGTTGCCATGGAAACAGCAATTCTCAATTTCAGCTATATTGTGTAGCACAGAATTCAATGCGACATTTATTTCAAAAGCCCTTACATCAATATCCACATACATTATTGGTTAATTACCTTAAAACCCTCGAGTGTGTAACAAATTAGACACTAAGCCTATCCAACCACATACTTTTGCCATGACAACACCAGTTTACTCAATTTCTGTGATATACTTGAAGGGAATAAAGATTTTATTGGGTTACTGTGTTAGTGATTTAGTAGCAAATCTTATGATTTCAGCTGCGGATTTCACTCATTCAGTGAACTACATGTCAAACAACACCTCCCTTCAGCCAATTCCATGTCCCCCCTCTCCCCCCCCCCCCCTCCTCCCACCCCCCCCCCCCCCCCACACACACACTAACAAAATTCACAAATTTTACATACAGGAGTGGTATGGCATATTCCGCCTATTTCACTGAAGGTAAAAATTCAACACAAATCTCAATATAGTAGAGTCAAGCTTCGAGTTGCTTGGCATCTGCCCCTAGAGCCAGAATTAGTAGCCATGGTAACCTTTAAGTTACTCAAGCTACATGTATGTGTTAATTGCATGTATCTAGGTGCATGGCCAAATTCGCTAGTGATGAACACTCATATGATACTGATTTTTTTTCAACAGGTATGTTAATTCCTGTTTATCCTGACTGTACCACAGGCAGCTGTGTTACTGTCCCACAGCAGACGGAGCAAGGATGGACTGGTGTAGTAGTTGTACACAAACAACTGATATCCTTTGCCCAGGAGGTGCGAGCTCATCAGCAAGGTCATCGCACTGTGCTGGGCGAGGCTTGTCTCAGTCTGGTCAGTTTTACCACTGTACACGACAAGTTGTTGCACATACCCGTTTGTGGAATCAGCCAAGGCCCAGGACTTGATACTCCACTTGGTGGGCTTGTTCGGAATGTACTGTTTAAAATGTACCTTCTCCTTGAGGGAGCACATGTGTTCATCAATTGAAACCTGAATCATACAAGGCATAGACACATATAACCGCCATATTATACATTCTTGGGAAGAAAACAATATCAATACAAGTATATCCAAATATATATTTCAGAAATGTAGCGGCAAAGCAAATAATTGAGAATGAATTACACAATTTTACATGGGTTATATATTTCAGTATCACTAGCAGTATACAAGATTCATGAAACTACCTGACGATGTGGAATGTGTTCTCTTGTGAATGAACGGTTCAGGTCATCCATGAACCATCGGACCCTCCATAATGGGTCACGAGCAAGTGGAGCAACGTCTCTGACGAGGTGGAGGTAGTGCAATATCTGGATAAACCGACTGTGGCATCCGCGCGAAGATAGGTGTATTGATCAGCGCTTGCTTGGACCAGTAATCCTTCAGTTTGGGTTTTTCACGATCCCCATCACAAAACATAAACCAAAAAAAAGCTTTCATTTCGTCGAGAGATGGCTGCATCCAGGGCATTTTGTGCTTGGCTGGCTGTTGTTGTTGACACGCCTTCATATAGGTGTCAGTCTCATTCAAATCTCGTTGAAGGATATCATCCGAAATAAAAAGCTTAACAAATCCAGAGCAAACTTCTCTGCATCCAGTGTGATCACCAGTCCTGATGTCGGAATGAATGCATGCTCTCGGAAAACTCCCATGTTCTGCACCCACTGTAGCATCTCATCTTCGTCATCTTCATCATCACCTTCCTCGCCAGTTTCATCTGTGAACGAGACAATCAGAGATTGCAGACCCTCGCCCTTCAGATTTAGTAACTAAATTTAGGCGATAATTGAGAGTTTTGGTCTTAAGACCATCGGTTGTACGCCATACGATTGGGAATTGGCCAAAGAAAAATACAAAAATAAGTTGAAAATTCAATATTGATTAGAACCGGTTATAGCCAATTATGTGATTTTCTTTTTTCCGTTGCCATGGCAACCGTTCTCACGCGATTTTGGCAAAATTTGAAAGGGACTGAGCCACTACCATAGCACTCCAGTCCTATAAGTTTCAAATCGATCGGACCGTTTGCCTTTGAGTTATGAGCGCAGACATTTGCACGGAAACGTCCCTGGCCAAAAATAACCGAAATCGTGACCCCCAATTTTTCGACATCGGGCGATGATGGAGAATTTTCGTCGTACGACCATCGGTCGTACACCAAACGATTGGGAATTGGCCAAAGAAAAATACAAAAATAGTTGGAAAAATTAATATCATGTAGAACCGGAGTTAGAGCCAATTATGTGATTTTCTTTTTTCCGTTGCTATGGCAACCGTTTTCATCCGATTTTGGCAAAATTTTAGGGAGACTGAGCCACCACCATGGCACTCTTGCCCTATAAATTTCAAATCGATCGGACCGTTTGCCTTTGAGTTATGAGCGCAGACATTTGCACTGAAACGTCGCTGGCCAAAAAAATTCGGAACCATGACCCCCAATTTTTCGACATCGGGCGATAATGGAGAGTTTTGGTCGTACGACCACGGGCTATATATCAGATGATCAGGAATTGGCCATAGAAAAATACAAAATTAGTTAGAAAAAATGATCTTGATTAGAACCGAAGTTATGGTCAATTATTGATTTTTACATTTTCCGTCACCATGGCAACAGTTTTTGTCCGATTTTGACCAGATTCGAGGAGGACCGAGCCACTGGGATACCGCTTCATCTCTATAAGTTTCATGTTGATCGGACCATTTCCCTTCGAGATATGCGCGCGGACAGACAGGGAGACAGACATACAAACGGACAGACCCAATTACAATACCCTCTGCCCCTATCGGGGCGAG